>CM042483.1:52852867-54084951 GCA_023621385.1 Quercus gilva
GGTTTTTGAACAGAAACAGATTTTTCAACAGTTTTTCCAACAATCTTTTCTTCAATACGGTCAAGTTGTTGACCAATAATATGCAAAGATTCATCAGTAAAATTGTTTTGTTCAATAAGGCTAACAACAGGAGTTTGATCATCAGCAATTTTGAAAGGAGTAGCTTTAACATCAATTTTGTCAGTAGTCACCAAAATAGTCTCAAGGGGTGGATGACTAGATCTGACAATGGTTTTGTCATTTTTAACAAAATTAGATTTCTTTATCGCGTTCAAATGATTTTTTGAAACTTCATCTTTTGAAATATAATAGTTTTCAAGAAAATCAAAGAACAAAATATGTCTTTTCAACTGATGCATTTTTTCTAACCATTTTCTTTTAACACGGTTTTTCTCAGGCTGAGCAAAATCATTTTGGTAAATTTTTCTTTTTGTCCTATTTTTTGGAAGCATAAATTCATCAAACAATGGAGTCAGATCAACTTCAAAATTTTCATTGACAGCAGTCAGAACTCTTAAATGGTTAACATTATTATTTTCAATAGGAGGAAAATCAGAATCAGATGGACAAACAGAATTAGCATCATTATTTTTAGAAAACAAACAAGAGTAAACAGTAGAAAATGTATCTTCAACAGTGTGATCTTCTTCATTCACAATATCAGGAGGACAACCAGTCCTGGAGCTGACAGAGGAGTTGGATCTCCACAACTTATCCATATTATCCTAGTTTTAACACTCAATTATCATGTTTTTCTCACAACCGTTGCATTTCGTAACACATACCCTAAGCAACCCTATACCACACACATGCCCTACACGCCCTCCTAGCTCAAACGGGCCTTACAGTCAGGTTCTGGGAATTCACTTTACACCTAGGGTGGCGCCAACGACGACAAGAACGGGACACAACAACTGAGCACCAAAGGTTCGGACAGACACGGACAAGGCACAAAGAGCACAACCACACTGTCACCGGCCAGAAAAGAGTGGCTCTGATACCATAAAGGGGGAAGGGGACACACGGAAGAAGGGAGAGAGGCGGAAGCATAGTAATAATATAGTGAAAGTAAAATGTAAATAGCAGAGTTAGAACAATAATAACTGGCGTTATAGGATTGGCTCGCATCCTCCACTGACAAAGTGGCAATACTCTGCAAGGTAGATCATATTTCTCTTTTCTAAATAAGAACACAATGAGTGTGGCCAATGCAGGATCTATTACAGTACACACCTTTTTTCACAACAAAATTTATAATTATACTATAATAATAACGGTCAGATAAAAAATAGTAAATTTATAAATGTGAATTATATTTACCGCTAATAATCAACCACTTGAATAATAATAAAATTTGTTATATAAAAGAAAATTGTCCTCAACATTTCTGGATCTACTAATATGAATTCTGAACTCAAAACTATCCCCAAAATCTCGAGTTGATGGCTATGGTATCAAGTTGGAAAAACTTGGAATATGTGTTCCCATGACAAAAATATACCAACAATTATTTAAAAAAATAAATAAATAAAAAACTTATATTTATTCATTTATGGAATAAGAAGATAGCATCGATTTGATAAAAGAACACAAGGCCGTCATTGTTGATCATATGACTGGAGCCCACACATTCTGCAGGTATATTCATTATTCAAATCTATCTTTGTCAGCACTTGTGATATAGGTCCTAAAAATCAGAAGGCAGTAAGATTGTCTGTAATTAGACCATATCCTTGTTAGTTGCGGCAGGTTGAAAGTCCAATATATGGGCACAAAGCATATGCTCATCCAATTTGGTAGTCCACACATTACACAACGATTAGACCACACATAATTTGGTGGTACTCGTCTCCTAAGTCCTAGTCCTACCAACGAGTATGGCTAACACTTGTCTTGTGAATGGTTTGGTTTATAACTAAATGGTTCAAATCCATACTACACCAAACAAATGTACAGAAGCTGTTCCAGGCGGTACCCTTTTTTTGACTTTTTTTTTTTTTTTTCTTTGGAAAATAGTGTGCGGTAGTGGACGAATTTAGAGCTAAAACAAGATATGTGTTAGATGCATTTACTAATCTATCTTAAGTGGTAATAAACACTGGTTACATTAGCTATTCAGTTTCTCTCCAACCAAACAACATACACCTATTTTCTCTTCTATTTTCCTTTTAAAGTTTTTCATCCACCCTATTTTACCTCCAAACAAACACTCCCTTGATAATATTAGGAATGCAATGTTTTTTTTCATTTATATATTTTTACAGTAGTTGACAAAATGTAATGTTACTTTTATTTGAGTTCACTATTTTATTATGAAGAGCCATAAAAAAAGTATTACTAAGTTCTTGGACTTATTGTTGCCCATTTGGCCGTACTATACCTTCTTTCTTCTTCTATGCCGCATGAATAGCATGTGATCATGATGTGATGCAGGATAAAAAGGGTAATCACATGGGTGTGTTGCTCTTTGCTTTTCAATGTACGGCCATCGGTTTTGAAGCATTTAAAAGCTAGGAAAAATGGTGACACCAGACTGGGTTTATGATTGGCCCATGAACTCCAGCTTCCATGTGGGTCTGCTACACCATAAGTTGGTGGGATAAACTGATAAATAATATGATATGAGAGAGAGAGAGAGAGAGAGAGAGAGAGAGAGAGAGAGAGAGCTAACTGAGCAGAGCCATGTGAGCCTTATCAAAGGTAGGCCCTCTGGGCATACCCAACAGCCAATCTCCTGACATCACTCCCACTTGACCATGCTGGAAAGTGATATCACTTTTGCTCTTGATAACTCTATAAATACCAACACCAAGAAAGCCCTCACTCCAAAGTTCTCAGTCACAAACTTACACAAGTGCTACAACTTCTAATACTAGCTAGTTCTCTCTATATCAATCAAATCTCATCTAGATACATCCACTCACTATTTCTCTCACACCAATTGTGTATTAGTCATGGGTGTCCGTATGCTATCCATGATTGCCAATGCCAAGCAACTTCTCAAACTTCACTCCATCCACACAAGAAATCAGTCCGATGTTCCAAAAGGCCACATTGCAGTGTATGTGGGAGAAATCCAAAGAAAGCGGTTTGTGGTTCCCATATCATACTTGAACCATGCTTCATTCCAAGACCTGCTTAAACGAGCTGAGGAAGAGTTTGGATTCAATCATCCAATGGGTGGTCTAACAATTCCATGCAAAGAGGACGCCTTCATCAATCTCACTTCTCAATTGCATGCCTCATGAAAAGAACATAGAGCAATCCTCCAAAATTTTGATAATCTTTTGTAGTAGACTAGAGTAGTGGTAAACCCAATATATGATACTTTTCAACATGTAAATGAGTGGCCAAGAGAAAATTGCTCTTCCACAATCATTTAGAAATAAAAATTTTCTCTCATTTCAAATCTTATATACCTCCTCTCACCATCAGTTTCTCAAGCTTTATTGAGATGGACTTGCATTGAATTGCAGTCCAACTTCAAGGAAATGAGAAGCCAAGAGCAGCGGTTCTTAAACTAACCATGCATATCATTAAAATTTAGGGATAAACAGTTACAATTATCACCATTTTTTGTCCCTTTTGGTATAATTTGTGATTTATTTTTCCCCTTTTAGCTCCCTGATTAGTACGGCTCATGACTGGATCATGAAGGTAGGTGGATATTATCTATTTGAGAAATTTTGCAGCCAAGTTCCTCGGAAATGTCAACAGTACCTAATGAAAATTTGCATATTCCAATTTGTATCCCAAAACAAAGTTGAGAGAGAGAGAGAGAGAGAGAGAGAGAGAGAGAAGTGCCAAACAGCCAATAATAGTTGTAGACATATTACATTTGCTTTATAAACCTATTAACATTATAATGTAACAGCTCTTAACATTTATTAACCCTCATAATGCCTATTAAAGAGGCCAGCCATGAAGCTGCAGTCAAGTGTAATAAGGTAGTATGTAACCTTGTAATTATACATCTCAAAATGGAAAATCATGCTGACAGTGCTCCATACCTGCCCCTCTTTACATGAATTGGTCTTGAAATTCAAGACCGTGACCTTATTATAACTCTTAACACATTTCAAAAATGGACAAACAAGCTCGTACAATGCTCCATCGCCCTTCGCTTTGCATGAATTGACCTTGAAGTCAAAGCCTATATTCACTTTATTTTCCTCAGCTCAAATCATTCCTCCTCAAAATATGTAGAAGGTGCTTACAACATCTATTAACAAGTGACAAGCTTCAAAGAATGGAGTGGCAAGTTATGCTTAGGACGGTAAGTGGAAAAAACTGTTGATAACATCAGCTTCTGCTAGGAAAATTGCCTAAGATACTGTGAAGCTCTCCTGGCAGGAATCAATAAATATTGACACCTTAATCCAAAGATAAATTTCCAGTTCGAATATCGCGCTGCTGATGGATAATTTCTTTCCCCAGTCGTGATTGGGATGAACTCCAATCTCCTGGTTTCCCACTGAAAGGAGAATCCAGCTTTGGCTGAAACCATCTTCTCAAGGTTAGCCCATTGATTCTAATTTTTCCATACGATTCATTCCCTTGGTACTGTATCCCAAGTCTTCTCAGTAATGCTGTGATTGCCTGGCTAACCCTGTCATGGTAATAATGCAGAGATAATTCAATCTAGGCACATAATGGATCTAATAGCAGGTACCATTAAGACTTTTTTTTTTTTGGCGGGCAGGGGGGAGAGGAGGGGGCTGCTCCCATTTCGCTTACCTTTAGGTGGTTTTTGTGTTGGGGGGTGGGGCGGGGGGGGGGGGGGGGGGGGGGGTGGTGGTGGGGGGGGGGGGGGGGGGGGTTTGTTTAAAGTAATATAGTATATTCAAAAAGTACCAATTTGAATGCAACCCATACCAAGTATGCAGAAAGTATACAAAAAGACAGCATTAAAAGCATTAGCAAGCACATAGGCCTATAGAGAGAAGAAACTATTATTTTCACCACATGTCCAAGCAAATTAAGGTTTCAATCAAAGAAGAATGGAGGGTTGGGGCTTAGGGACATATGCTAACCTAGCAATGTTGTCTAAAAAGGGGTGGAGGTTATCTACCAATACCAATTTACTTGTTGCAAGAATTTTGGAAGGCAAAATACTATCCATTAACAACCTTTATGGAAGTGGTGCAAATGGGTGGATGCTCATACATTTGGCAGAGCTTACTTGCTTCCAGAACGGTGCTTGAGAGTGGCTCCATATGGCAGGTAGGTTCAGGAGAAGAAATATGTATATATTCACACTTTTGCGTATATTCACACATTAGAGTTTTGAATGAAGATGCAGGAGTATTTAATAGATTCTTTCTAGAGGTGGCGTATTTAATCCTATCCGTACCATTACCTTGTTCACATGGAATAGATAAAAGAATGAGGGCTTTTGGAAACAATGGCCGCTTCACGGTGCATAGTGCTTATCCTTTATCTTTCGCATTGCACCATGAAGAAATAATGTGAGAGAGCTTAAGGGGAAGAAACAGGAAAGAAGTTTGGGCGGCAGTGTGGGGTGCAAATATACCGAGAAAAGTCAAGCACTTGCCCAGATTCCTAGCCTACTAGACAGAATTCAAATGAATATTGAGATTGGAAGAGGATAGGTGTGAAATGGTGCAATGCAGAAACCAAATCAACCATTCATGCCTTGGGGAATTGGCCTGTAGCCTGGAATGTATGGTCTCTTAGTTATCCAAGATTATGAAAGGCACCAGCCATTCAACCTGGATTTAGAGACATACTACCTTACTGGGATGAAAAGTTGGACATTGAGAATAGGAATAAGTTCTTCATTGTTGTGTGGAGCCTTACCATAAGCCAGCCAGATCATTAAGCGGTCCTGATATCATGCCATTGGTCACCTCCATCTGCCGGTATGTATAAGATTAATTTTGATGGTACCGTTTTTAGCTCCCTCAAAGCAAGGGGTATAGGGGTTTTATGCACAACCACAATGGTTGTATCATGGTGGCAATAACCAAGAAAGAAACAGGAGGCATTGGTGCAGAAATGACCAAGATATGAGCTGCAAAGAGAGTTCTTGAATTAGCCGCAGAGATGGAGGAATTGAACGAATTATACTGCAAGGTGATGCTTTAGAGGTAATCCAAGCTCTAAACTGTAAGGAGGAGAACCTGTCACGCATAGGCCATATGATAGAAGAACTATAAGCCCAGCTTCAAGAATTTGAGTATTGGGAAGCTAGGTTTGTTCATAGAGATGGAACTAGGATAGCATACAGGTTAGCAAAAGAGAGCTGTAGGTCTGCACAGGAACATGTTTGGATAGACACAGTCCCTCCCATAGTGGAGCAACTGTATTATGATGATTTATGTAATGCTCAAATATTGCAATGATTGAAATAATATTTTTTACCCTGAGGGGTTTATCAAAAAGAAATAATAAATAATTCATTCATATTTAGTCTAATAAAGGAAGTATGACATGGACAGACTCCCAAAAGAGCTACTAGCTTCTTTGCAGACAAAGGACAGCTACAATTTGTGTTCCAAGGTGATGGTAAGTGTCTACTTTATGATTTAGATTCTCTGAAATGAAACTTTCCTAAAATAAATGTTGTTGACAACTCACAGTCCACAACAAGTGAAAAACTCTTCTGCAAAAGTGAGTATAAGAAGCAGATGTGCATGACAGTTGGGAACGTCATCGTCACACCATGTGCCATGCACAATATTATGTGATTATATCCCCGATGGGGATGGAAATTTCAAGCTAGCTTAAAACTCTGTGATCTTTAATACAAACAAGTTTGACATTTATCATAAACTTTTTGTTAGGTAACATGCTCTGTTTCATTTTTAACTTAAAATTATATAAATGTTGTTTATGCAATATCCCACCAATAATAATTTGCTCCAAAAAATTAGAATAATTATCATGCATATTTCTAGTGCTCTGAGCTTCTGTCTTTTCAAACATATGTAATATGTACACTTTCTCTATGAAATTTCTACAAAATGTGGACAATCTTTCATGAGTGAACAAAAAATTAAATGTGGAACTGAAACACATCGGATCTGCATATATTTGTCCACATGTTAATAATTAAACCTAATTATTTAAATATTTAAAAAATAATAGTTAATTGGTGTAGAATGCTATGATGGACATTTGTTTGGTCTTTAAAAAACAATGGCTATATCACCGTATGCAACTTTTTGGTTAAGTTATCCATAGAGCAAGTTTGTTTATATTGCCTATAAGCTCATACTTTTCTGCATGTACCAAATTTAACCAATCACACGTCTAAATTTCTTTACATACACACAATATACTTGAGTTAAAAGAAAATTCTTGTAATTGCACATTGTAATTACTAACAAGTTCTTCTCACCTTCCTGCTAGATTGATTGTCTTCTCCCCTTTGGAAGTCAGAAACTGTGTCTTCTCCACAGGCAGTAAAATATTTATGTTAGGTAACTTAGAACCTGCAAAGATTTCGAGGAGGCAAAAACCTTTATGGCTTAGCATGATAAGATATTATTTCTCTGTCAAAAATGATACTTGTTCATAGGATAAAACATATTAAATATTTCACCATATTCCTCAATCAGAGAAATACCAAATTAACTAAAGAGAAACCGCCAAGATATCATCAGACTAAAGGGTCACTGTAGTGTAATAGTAAAACTCAATGGTTAGCTCATTTTAGCTGATTTGTCAACTTAACACACAAAGATCCAACTCAAGTTTCAAGCATATTTGACAGTAATATTGGTGTGATTTAATGGTAGAGAAACAAATTGGAGACACCAAGTTTAATGCCAATATTTCAGAATTTGAAATAAAATTTAATAATTTTTTATTTATTTTTGGTCAATCTTAGTTATGTTTCAGAGGGTGTGCCTTAAGGAAATGGGAAAAAAGAAAAAGGAAAAGGAAAGGATAAGGGGAAAAAATTAAGAAAGAGAAGGGTGTAATCCAAATAAATGGAAGTACTTATATTCTTTTTGTTACCTCTAATGTATATCATGCAAGTTTAATTGTTCTTTACTACCTCAAAGTTCAAAATATTTATATGTAGAAACAAATGTGTTCCAATAATATTTGAGAAAATGAATAAGGTAAACTACTTTTAGGGTAATTCACACTAAAGACATAAAGCAAAGCTGACTTTTTTTTTCTGATAAGTAAGAGAATAGTTTATTAGAAAGAAGGTTCACTCAAATGTGAGTGCCCTTAAAGAATTATATACGAACACTCATTAGGTACAAAAAATAAGCAATGGAACTAGATACACCCCCGATTGGAAGTACAATATTCAAACAAAGCTCTCAAAAAGCTATTCTTAATTAAGCTCTCAAACAATTATTATTATTATTATTTCTGAAGATCTTCACAAATTTATTCTATTAAATTACCTTCTGGACTTGAACTAACTCATAGGTCATATGAAAAAGGAAAATAAATAAACGAAGATAATTTTACCAGCAGCAAGCCGATGCTTGAGACCTTTCAAAACAGTCAAGAGATAGACCTGGCAAGTTTTTAATAGGATTTCAGTAATTTCAATTCACAACTGTCAAAGTACATGTTTCTAGCTTAAAATTTATACATGAGAGAGAGAGAAAGATGCAGCAGCATAAATTGTTAAGACATAGTAGTCACTGATTCAAGCTGATTATCATGTCACGTAACGCAAAAGGATGCCATATATAAATCAAACAAAGAACAAAACAGACGCACATGCATATTGATGGTAATCATGAATAAAAAGAAAAACCAGAAATCATCTAAAAAGGTCTGATTGCTCAAAGTGTAAGGTACCACTGCCAAAATATAACAAATCTAATAGCTTCAATGGTTCAGCATTGAAGTACAAACAAAGTTTCCAAACTACTCTAGGAAAGCATATTGTTTTAACATCATATTCCCTCCCCCGTCACCCGCAGAAAAAGAGGAGGGGGGGGGGGGGGGGGGGCTTTTTTCCCTGTTTTGGGAAGCTTTAATGGATACATAATTCTCTAGAAAGAATCCAGAAATTGTGTTTATATCACTATATGTATATTTTCTACAATGCTAGAGAGAGAAGCTCACCTGAGCAGTATGAGTCTGCAAGTTTCTTGCATCAACAACAATTGGACTTTCTTTGAATGATACACAGGGAACAATTCCAAGTGAAGCAGCTTCCTATAATTTGATAACAATATCAGATGGTCCCCTATGAAGTTTCCATAGTAAGTAAAAGGCTGGTTAATTTTAGCCCCAACTGACCTCAATTAATGAAAAAGCGCGAGGGTCATATTCTCCAAACCCATCTATTAATGAACACAGGTTTGAGCATCCTGATATGTTAACACTCACTCCCAGATTCTCTATGAGTCTATTTTTCAAAGATACATCGTAGGGGAGTTGCAAGCAACCCAAAACTTGTGACAAAACTTCAATGGTAGGCATTACACCAGCTACAATTATGTCACGGTAAGCCATTAAGGCCTCTGAGGTCCTGAAGAAGGATTAGGTGAAGGATAATAGAAACTATTTAGAAACTCCGTAAGTGTTTAAAAAGCAAAAGTTTCATGAAAAATGCAAGGGTTATAGATGACTACTGCAATTACTTCTTTTTATTTTTTCTTTTTTTGATAATGACTAGTGAGTAACTACTGCAATTATATGTTAGATAGAATAGAATGGAATAAACTGTAACACATTAAAGAGGATTTTTTTTTGTTCATCCTGAGATATTCACCACAGGTGCAACCACTAATATGTCGCTTTGTGATTGCCCTGCCTTGATTCAAGCACTTTCTAACATAATATTGTAGTTGTCAAAGTGAGTACCATTTATTGTCAAGCAGTGGCCGTCTCGAGTCAAATGACAAAACAGGTTCACCACGTGCACAAGCCTCCTCAAATCTTCGTAAGCACATACCTTCAAAGAGCTCAAATTAAAAGGACCGTCAAATTCATTATCGACAAGACAGATTACAATTCAAAAATATAATCTTTTAAGTCTTGAAGACATCAATGGGATTGAGCCATCTGTGACCACTTTCCTTAGAGATCAAAGACAGAATCAAAGCAATGGAAAAGATGTTAGAGATTGCTATGACTTGAAGGTCAAAAATATTAATAGAACTTTGTCATGTTTGATCTCCCACATTCTCACAGAAATAGGGTATTTAAACAGAGCACAAGGAAACTTATGCCTTTATTTTCAGCCCACATATATTTCTATAATCATCAAGGAATCATTCTTCTCATTACCTTGGTGATCAATCAGGAAAATTATTTTAAGTTGTAATTTATGCTCCCTTTAGATCTAAACAAATATCCTGTGTAATACATATTACTTGGTGAAGCCAAATGACATTTTACATTATTCTATGTTACCCCAAGAAAAGATTAAATTGCTCTTCTAAAGGGCATCAACAGTTACCAGGAGTGAGCTATTGAGTGGATGTGATTTTATCACCACAGCACAAAATGTCACAACAGAACAGGATATCCAAACTTCACCACACAAAATTATCTTTTCAAGTTACATTAAACGCCATTTTAATTATTTAGGGAGTTTTTCACATCTGATACGGATAACTAAATCACTAAGATTTTAAAAGGAGTCAAGACAAACAATTGAAATTGACAGCAAAGCTTTTGTCTTGTTCCTAAAATACATCACAGCAGGTATCACTTTAAATTTCATTTAAAAAAATATTTATATATAAAAAAAGAATCTACTATATCAAATGAGATGTAAAACACAATGGGTTTAATTGAGAGGAAATAATATAGGACCAAGAAATTAGAAAACCCTGTGAGCTTACCAATTATGCATCTACACATAACTATGTTAGGGCAAATCCCATCCTTTTTGGCTTGAGAAAGGAGAATGAGGCCTGCTTCTAGATCATCCTTTCTAAAAGAAAACAATTTCAGAGTGTCTTAGGTTTATAATGAAAAGGAAAACATAGGATTCATGATTATCATAGACATTTAAAAGAACTCTAGAACATTTACTTGTCACTTGCCACCAGAAGTATGGAATACGTGATGCTGTTGGGAGACAATCCTAGTCCCTTCATATCAGATAGAACTTCCACAGCCTTTTGCAATTGATCCCCATCACCTGCAATGAAGTTTAACTATGTGATTTCTAGAAAATCCTCACCATACTTGCAATTTGAATATCTTGAAAAGCAAAACCATAGATAAAGGCTTACACAGGGCAGTGATCAGAGCATTCAATGTTGAAACAGTTTGCTTTATTTTCATAGATTTGAGATCCTCATATAGATCCAATGCTTTTTGCCAGTTTTTGGACTGAAACAAGGAGCGGGCAAATTTGTCATTATCACTTCATAAATTCTATTGCAGAACTTACTATACGAGACATACATTGCTACAAGCTCCCATTAGAGAGCTATATGATACAATTCCAACATGTATTCCTTCGACCCTGGCCTTTTGTAAGATTTCAAATGCAGCCTCCAGCTTTCCAGCGTGGCCCGCAGCATCTATTAATGCACTGAGAAACATCTGCATGAAAGGACATAATTGAATTACCAATCTCCACATTCTGTGTGCAAAGCAGTTCTCAGAACAACAAAGAAATGTAAACTCCAAACTTAAATGACTACAGTCTCAACACAAAACCGAATTGCATAATTTACCATGTTAGATGAAAAAAGTAATGCTAATAAAAGTACCTCATCAGGGACCACACCCTTGCTAGTCATGTCATCATACACACTGATGGCAAATTCCCAATCACCAGTCTGGCTGCAACAACTAACAGCAATTGTGTAAACCTCTGGAGTGCCCTTAATGTTATATTGATGAATCATCTTATATACTTCTCGTGCCCGATCAACCTATTTTCAAAAGATTTATTAAATTATAACTAGAAATGGAATGGATGGTGAAAGAAACAAGTTAGAAGACACATACACTTAATTACTGCAATGAAAATGACCTAACAATTTCTGTAATAAAAAGACAAACATACCTGACCAGCATTTGCACATGCCTTCATCAGAGCACCAACAGTAATATGATCAGGGTCTATAGGCTGTGTCTCAGCTCCCATTTCTGCTAATACATCAAAAGCACGATCCACTGCTCCTGATTGACCGCATGCAGTAATAAGCGCATTGAATACAACTCGATCTGGCTTCACTTTCTACTGCATATAACATCCTTTTAGAATGAGGAATCAATTGATCTTGCAAGGCAGAGCTAAACAAGAACATGCCACCACATCCTTGCTTAAAAAATTATTAAGAAGTAAACATTTTAGGAGACTAACATAAGTAATAAAGAAATACTTTCTACAATCTTACCTTAGACCTCATTATCCCATAAGCACCAAATGCCTTAGCCACTTGCCCAGCTCTGGCACAACCATCAATAAGGGCTCCATATGTATGAACATTTGGTTCCACTCCAGCATTAACCATCTTATGAAACACCTATGTAGAGAACTTCATTGAATGTAGTGAATGTGGCAAGCAAAAATCAAGACTTTATGATAATATTAATGCTGGACATCATATGGTAATTTATTTATTTTTGTCGCTTGTTTATATATATATATATATATAATTGTTTTATTTTTTAGGATTTCAGGTTTTATTTCCTTGATTTCAAGCATTTTTAAGGCATTCCTAGTCAAATTAGAGGTTTATGGACCCTTTAAAATGGGTTGCAATCTATAAAATACAACTTGAAATCTATTATCAATAAAGTTTTAGTCAATTGATTTTCTCCCATCTGGTGGATTCCACATTTCTTCCTTGTGAATTCAAGAAGCAGACACCCTCTTGACAATGATCGTAGGGTGCAGGCTCTCATAGTGACGCTAACGATGAGATTAAATATATGCTCATTGATTTTGATTTGAACAACAATTGGAATAGTGTTAACAATAGGGATAATTGTCACGGAGATAAAGCTCACACGAAACCTATTGATAAGCACGTTTCGTCTCATAATATTCTTAAAGATGATGTATTTTATGGTAAATAATAATTTACTCCCTTGTGGTTTGACAATATGAAAATTTAATACACAAACTTTCAAATGCTAAATCTAACTTCTTAAGGTTTAGACTTTAGACTGAAAAATGAATCATTTGGCCTCCTACCAAAATAGAGGTTAGGGTTCATTTTAATCCAAACTTTAGTAGCGAAGGCATAATTAATGAAAAGTTTGCATGGCTAAATTGTGATACGGCTGAACCAAAAACTGAAAAATCTGTTATTTGAACAGAAAACTAACAACTTCATTTTAGTTCAAACCTTAGGGAATCAAATGTAATACTGGAAATTTTGTGAACTAAATTGTGATAGGATCCAAACCAAAGGTTAGTGAATTAAAATTTTCCCTAGATTTTATGAGAGAATTGCAAAATTTAATTGTTGTTTTTACAAAAAAATACTTTCTTGACTGGTTACTTGATCTAGAGATTTTCTTTGAATATATTGATATTTCTGATGAGAAAAAGGTTAAATTTTCTTTGTGCAAACTTAGTTGGTATGCATTAGATTGGTGGGAACAAATACAATTTCATATAATTTGATTGGATAAAGGCAGATTCATTCATGGTTAAGGATGAAAAAGATGCTCGCGATTAATTTTTTTTCGTTTGATAATGATATAATATTATCATACAAATTATTGGCTTACATGTTCATACACAAGGAATTATTTTGATGCATTCGATGTTCAACCATCAAGAAAAGATAAATTTGGGATCAACAATATAGTGCCAAGTTTTGAAGAATATTTTGAAGTGTTGAAGAAGATCAAGTTTTTAAAAATAAAAAATAAAAAATGATGAATTGAAGGTTGACAAGTATACTTTTCAAAAAAAGGATGAAGAGGTCAAAGAGGAGAAGATATAAAGCAAACAAGAAAGGTAGGATTGTGAGCCTAACAGGTGATTTGCAGGATATCATGTGATAGAGATCAAGAAGGCAGTTTATTGTATCAACAGACACTTTCTAAAAATGACAGCAGGTGAGGTAGGAAATCCCAGTTAAAGACC
Organism: Quercus gilva; assembly: GCA_023621385.1. NCBI lineage: Eukaryota > Viridiplantae > Streptophyta > Magnoliopsida > Fagales > Fagaceae > Quercus > Quercus gilva. The sequence goes on from CM042483.1 coordinate 52,866,885, forward strand.
CTAAGTATTGATGGAGATCTAAAGAAAAAGAAACCAAGGAGGAAGATACCATACTTCAAACATTGTGTCAACTTTTCCACTTTTAGCACAAGTTGATACCAGGGTTGTATAAAGTTTGCAATCAACTTTCAGTCCAGCATCCTGGACAAGTTGCAGAACTTGGAAAGCTCCTAAATGAAACAAACATGCATCATGAACTTGAAGCATATTGATAAAAACAACAAAAGAAAATGAGAATAAATAAACAGACGATGATACAAGAACTTACCCTCAGAATCTTGAGAACTTGCACACACTGACATAAGCATATTGAAAGTACTCAATGTTGGATTTGGAATCAGCTTGGTGTAACGAAAAGCTTCCTTAATAGCCTTTTTCCTTTTGCATGCTTCAAAAAATCTTACATGATAAACCTGAAACCAGAGAATTGGATGAATCTTAAACCTTACATTAAGTAACAATTAAAGTACTAAAAGGATACAGCTTACCTTATTCATATCCAACAAACCCCTTCTTTCCATATCTTCAAGCAATTTTACACACTCAGTTAACCTAATACCCCATGTCACAAAGGATAAGCTCTTAAAGTAAACTACTTTAACAAAGAAATGCTGGTAGAGATTGAAAGTTTAATAGCAGATGTGGTAAAGATTGAATGCTACCTCCCAACTTTTAGCAATTGATTGTAAGCACTAAGTTGTTCAGAAGGATGACTATTGTCAGTAACATGCATCCCATTTGGCTGGGGGAACACAGGCGCAATTTTATAATTTTTTTTAGGCAAATGTTTCATCTCCCTGTCTCTTGGAAACCCTTTGCCTTTTCCAGAGTCCCCTCTACTGTGGGGAAGGCCTTCTTTATAACTTGCAACCGGTACTTTTCTTTCAACATATTCTGAATCAACACACATCCTTTACATAAAGTCAGTATAATGAGGGAAATAATATGGAAGGAAGTGAGAATTGAGACAGACGAAAAACTGAATGCTCAAAGCACAACATGAAAAGAAATGAGATCAAACTTTCATATATATTATCTGATGGCATTACCTGCAGAATGAAGAGAAACCTGTGTTGATGATTCTGCTCCTTTTAGTGCCGTGTTCCTCATCATCGAAGAATATTTATTGTTAAGAGAGGCACGAGGAGAAAATGATTTCAAAATACTGGGATTTGCTGTAGACTTTGCCACAGAATTGTTTGTCTCATAAAACATGTAAAGCTTTTCTCTACCCGATACTCCAAGAAAGGCATTATAGCTAATGGATTTGTGCTCTTCACCAAGCTCATCATTTGGCTTATTAAATTCATTCACTTCTGCAGGTGGATCATATATGTTAACAGAAGCAGCACTATGCTTAATTTTAGACAATAGTGTAGGCAACTCTGAATCAGAAGCAATTTCCTCTTTAGATCCTTCCACTTGCAACACAGTCGTTTCTTTACCCAAAGTAAGAGGATGTAGCACACCCGATTCAAAGTCGCTGGGTGAAAAAGTTTGACCACTAACTTCAGGTTCATCTGAATGCAAAGACATATTAGCACTAGATGTGAGATCATCAGAACCAGGTGGCTGTATTGGTTTAGTGACAAGAGCCTCTTCATGAATCAAAGCAGAGGTCTGAACAATCAATGGGGCCTTTTCATCCCCTGAAGCATGGCCATTCTCTCTGATTTTATCCTTTAACCCTTTGCTTTCTTCCTCCTCGTGTTGCTCTTGAAAGCCCACATTCAGACCTTCAAAGACCCAGTTCATAACATCTTGTCCTAGTTCAGATAATACAAAATCTGGAGGTCCTGACACCTATAATCAGCATATAGTGAGCACCAAAGTACATTAACTTTTTTATTTTTTGAAGATACAAATATATTCAAACGCTCAATCAACTAAAGAGAAGTACTTAATTTATATTTAACTAAAACACAAAAAAAAAAAAAAAAAAAAAAAAAAAACCTCTTTTTTTTTCTGTTTTCTTTTTTGATAATTCACCTTTTTTATAGGTAATATTAGAATTATTATTGATGAAAATTGAAAAAGAAACATACAATGTGTTCATGAGAATGAACGCAGCAAAGCACAAAACAGAGCAAAACAGAAAACAATCAAGAGACTAAACTAAGAGAAGAAAAAAACCTAAACAATAGAAGAACATTCTGTAAAACCTCAGCACTCAACCAAAGACTTCTCAGAATCTTCAAAGCACCGACGATTACGCTCCATCCATACAGTCCACATCAAACATCCTAGAATTAAATTCCAAATATCTGAATCATGTTTCCCAAGCCAATGATTCCAACAAAATAATAATTCTGCCACAGAGCTAGGCAAGACCTACTAAATACCTAAATCTTGAAGCATAAAAACCCATAAAGAATTCACCACATGACAGTGAATAAAGAGATGATCCACAGATTCCCCACTGCACCGGTACATACAACACCGATTTGCCAAAGGGCAACCTCTAAGCATGGGGTTTTTTTTTTTGGGGGGGGGGGGGGGGGGGGGGGGTTTGTTGGGGGTGGGGTGGGGGGGAATGGATTTGAATCATAATTCTTCTAATAAAGAAGACCAAGCAATGCCATTGAGCTCAGATAACACTAAATTTAGAGGCTCTAGCACCAATAATCAACATAGAAAAGAAAGATGGTTATTGCATAAAGCAAGCACAGAAGACACCCATAAATGGAAATCACAGCTATATTCCCATGCTCAATCAACTAAAGAGGTGCTTATTTTATATTTAACCCAAAACACAAAGAAACCAAGTGGATAAAGGAACCTAATGAAAAAGCAGCCAAATTTTTAAACACTACAAGTGTGATCATAAATAGCTTAATCTTTTGGGATGAATAGTAATTTAAAATTTTGTCAAGTGATCTAAATTCAAACCCATTTTACTTGAAATGGGGAGATTTTATTTTCTGAATTTGACAATGAACAAAGTGCCATATTATTTAAAATTTTAAATGTTGTGGCAATAGATACACATTTATATTCACAATATTTAATCTAGACCTTGAAATGGATCCATTGCAAATGGAGTGGATCCTAATTTTTTCTTACTCTACTTAGTCCTTTTCAAAAAGCAAAAATTCCTGCGTTAAGTCCCACATATTACGGGGAAATTTGGACCCACCTAAGGGGTAGTGTTAGAATAAAGGTAAATTGACTAAATTCAGCTTTTTTTAAAAAAATGGATAAATATGATAAGATTAAACCTATAGTGTTCACTTCGTGATGATTGTTATTTATCGACAACCCAAGATACCAATTTTAAGCTTTTTATTGTAGGCAGAATTTGAATCCACGTTCCTTATTCAATAAGAAGAAACTTTACCAATTGAGCTCACCTAAACCCGCTAAATTCACCATTTTAGAATTGCATAAACTTTGTCATAGATGGTAACTTATCAACTAGCACATAATACTGTTAATAGAAATAACGCAATTAAGGTAATTTAAAAAAAAAAAAAAATTCAATCTTTTTACTTTTAACAACCACTGACTTACATCTCTATTATCCAAAGAGTGTTGCAAACACAAACATTTGGGAGATTCTTCAATAATTACATACATCAATTTTGTATATAATAAACTATTTAAGGCAAAGAATTCAAAGCTATATATAATTCATAGTTGACGGACCTCGCTATCGTTGTTCGTTCTTCTATAGCGATTGAGGAAAAAGACGGAGACGGCGGAGAAAGTGACCACGGCGACGACGACGAGGACGGAGCGAGAATCGAGAGAAGCTCGGATGAGAAATTTCGGGGACTGGAATTGAAGAAGGCCTAGCTTTTTTCTTCGGTGGTTAGTTCGGGAGCGAAGTGGCCTCAGAGTTTGTGTGGAACCGAGGAATTCTCTGCGGATGGAACGGAGCTTGGAGGAAGAAGAAGAGGAGAAAGGAGTACATGAGATTAGGGATAGAGATTGGGGATTCGAAGCGAGAGTCACGTCCATTAAGTTTCAGAGAGAGAAGTGAGGATAGAGGAAGAAGAAGAAGAAGAGGCTGTGGGAGTGAGTGAAAGACTGGGAGAGAAATAGACATGGTTTTTGCTCATCCATTTGCTGCTGACGTGTCATGGTGGTTGCTTTCTAACGGTCTTTGTCAATTGTTAATCTTTTTATTTTTCGTTTTAAACTTGTTATATAATTTAGATATAGCAATTCAAACACCAACCTAAATAAATAAAGAAATCATAAAAATAAAAATAAAAAGAGTACATTAAAAATTACCATTTTTTTAATAATTCAAAAATAAAGAATAAGAGATTTGAAAAAAAAAAAAAAAAAAGTGAGATTAGAATTTAGAAGAAAGGAAACCAGGAAAAAAAAAAAAAAAAAAAAAAAAAAAAGAAGAGAGAAACATTTAATTCTTGATAAAGGGGAAAAATGAGAAGGAAAAAAAAAAGTGAAAATGTTGGGCATAGTAACCCTATTTTATAGCCAAAAAAAAAAAAAAAAACTATGTTTTTATTTTTTGAAAAATGATATGTCCACAACATTTTCACAACAAATTTTAAGTGGCACGTTGTTACTAGTTGTTATTATTGGAGCAAAAAAATAATCTTAGTATTAGGTTCAAATTTGAACTAATAACAACTAATCACCTATAATTTGTTCTGAAAATGTTGTAAACATAGCATTGCTCTAATTTTTTATATATAATTTTTATTTTGAGAATCTAATTTATAAGTAGATAAAGCAATTTGAAAATTAATAGGAGGGTGACTTTATTTTTTAGGCAATGTTTTAATGAGAGTTAGAGTTGTATTTTTACTAGATTGTCTTTTAGTTTTGTCTCTACTTAAACATAAGAATATAGGGGCATTTTTGAACCCAAAAAAAAAAAAATCCCAAATAGGAGAAACCCCTTAAATAGTAGTGTGTGTGTGTGTGTGTGTGTGTGTGTATGTATATGTATATTTTTTGTTTTAAACTTTTTGTACTTTTTTTTTTTTTTAACATGAAAAATATATCATTCACTCCAAAAATTGTTAAGTTCTATTTTAGTGTCTATTTCGAAACCAACAAAATTTATGCTTAAATAATCCATTATTTTAGCTCTCACACTACTTTTTGTCTCAATTTTATTTCAAATAATAGAAGCTTATTCTTTTTAAAAAATAAGTTTATATATATATATATATATATAGAAGAAATTCAGTTCTTATTCATTAAAGGAGGGTGTTAAAATTAGCCTGGAGTACAAGTTCATAGTACATCTTTCATCCAGATTAATAAGAGAGGGGAGTGAATTGCTTTTAAAAAGAAGCTAGTTTTTATCTTTTTGCCTTACATTATGCAAACAAACTACTGAAAATAAGCAATTCCCAATCGAACACTTATTTGATTATTTAGGAACAGTTTATCTAGCCTTTTGCTCAAAACTTTTTGCTTAGAGTATGCTGAAATATATTTGTACATTGAAAAAGTAAGAAAAGTTAAGGTTTTAAAAAGTTGTACATTAGCTAAAAGTGAAAAATTGAGCTTCTAAAATTGAAATTTTCTTTTTTATTTTGTTGAACATAATTGATTAGTCATTTCATAGTCATATCATAATATAGTTTTTCTTAGTTCACACATTGTACGAACAGAAAATTTAATTTTTGATTTGAAATAGTGACTTCAAATGGCCATGATTTTAGGTTAAAAACTGAAATATGTGTATGTTATGTGTAATAGCAAGTGTGTAATAGACAATGCCCATCCTAATAAGTCATGTGACTAGGTGAATTTATGGAATTTGACCAAATAAGCAAGAATTGTGGCCGTTTCATTAATGAATAACTGATTTAGTATGTTTGTAGCTTTTTAAAAGTCGTGACTTTGTGTGGGTTCCAGCTAACTCAACTGGTAAAGTCTCTGATGGTTGAATTAAAGATCTGGGGTTCAATTTCTACCTACACCAAAAACTGATTGGCGTCTTGGTCTGATGATAAAGAGCTATCATCAGGAGCGAACGCCATAGGTTGAAACTCTCTCTCAAAAAAAAAAAAAAAAAAGTCGTGACTTTGTTGAATTTTGACACATAAGTAAAAAATACAAAGCTATTGGTGTTTTGGTCTGATGATAAAGAGCTATCATCGAGAGCGGACGCCATAGGTTGAAACTCTCTCTCAAAAAAAAAAAAAAGTCGTGACTTTGTTGAATTTTGACAGATAAGTAAAAAATACAAAGCTAAAATTATGGGAGGACTATACATACTTTAGAATTAAAAATGAACTTTTAAAATTTTAGTTGATGGTGCATAAAAAACATTAAGCTGACTCATCAGAATTTCTCGTCCATATGGCCGTCCATAACCATGTGCCAAGTGGAAAACGAGAGGTCATAACGCTCGTCCTTCGTTTTCGTCCTTCGTTCACTCGTCCAAGGGAGGAGGAGCTAACAGCAAACCTCGTCCGTCCTTAGTGACGGACGAGTATGGTTCACCAAGAGTGATGTCGTTTGAATCAAACACCTATTCAATGACAAATGCAGGTTTCGATAAAATAACTTCCAAGACAGTTATGGAAGTTACCCCTAGGATTCTCCAAATCCTACGACGTTAGGGGAAATAACTGTCAAGCTAACACTATATAAAGGCCCTTCCGCGCAGAGGTAAGGAGGAGAGAATTTTCTAAGAAAATATTAAAGAAAGACTTTGAAGTATCTTTCTTTCTTTCTGACTTCAATCCACTGACTTTACCATCGGAGGATTTTTGGCCGACCTCCACCGGTCCCCTCTGATTTCTTGTTTGTCATTTTCAGGATTTACGCTCATTGATCATTAACGACCGGAGATTTTAGCCCACTGATTCATTAACTCATCATTAGTGACTAAAATAAATGGATTCAATTTCAAACAAAATAAAAGTACTTTTTTTTTTCCTTTTGTAATTTTCATTTCTACACATCAATGTATTGTTTATTTATATGCCTTAGTACGGGACTCAAAGTGAGTTAAGGCTTTGTTATGTTATGCAAACTAAATTGTTAGACAATGGTGAAAAGATTATGTCACGCCCCGAACCCAAGTAAGAGCTAGGCACGTGACAACAGCCACACACTTATAAAGTTTACACCCAACAAGTGTGTAAGGCCCTTTTAACAAATAAGAATTATCCTCAAGAAAATTTCATCAATAAATTTAAAAATATCCTCAATAAAGCAATTCTCAAAAGATCTCCAAATAATAATCTTCCAACATCAAATAAAAAATAAACTAAATCCTTTAAATCCAAAGGACAACACAAATGGTAATCTTAAGCATAAAAGTTCAAATCTTATTCCATTGATTTCCTAAACTTCACTCATGTGCACATCCCAGCGGAAGCCCAAACATATGCTACTCTTCTTGATCAAAATCTGAAAGGTGAAAGAGGGGGGTGAGTTGACAACTCAATAAGTAACCAAATCCAAATAAGTTCTATCCAACAATAGGTCTGTAAAGTAATAAGATGTAATATGAATCTTCAAAAGTTATAATATGCTATGGGTTTTCAAAAATAGCTAAAGAACTTTCATAATCTTAAAATAATACTTGCAAATAGATCACATACTTTAATCTTACAATTATGTCATAGATGGTTTAGAACGTAGTTAGTTTTTCCATATATCAAAAACTATAATTTACAATAGGTTCCAAAAATACATAAGCAGTTTTAATGACTCAAAATAGTTAAATATTCAAATGTAATTCTTATTCTTAACAATCTTATGACTATGGTCATGCTATATCCCCGTGACTGGGCATCAGAGTACCAATGAACAACCCCCATTGGTTGGGTATCAGAGTACCAATAAATAACCCCCATTGGTTTGGGTATCAGAATACCAATGAATAACCCCCATTGGCTGAGTATCAGAGTACCAATGAATAACCCTCATTGGTTTGGGTATCAGAATACCAATGAATAATCCCCATTGGCTAGGTATCAGAGTACCAATGAATAACCCCATTGGTTCGGGTATCAAAATCAAATCATAGTCAAATTGTCCATAATCATATAAATAGGTCATAGTTTTTAATAAAAATCTATCTTATTCAGATACATATATATAATCATGTATTCTATATTCAAATATATTTGTGATATTTCTAAATTCCTCACTTTAATTCAATATTGCTAAAAGCACAATTAAATAAAAATAAATCTTATATTCAATGTTCATATTCATTGGTGGAAATTCTTCATTCTTTACTCTTTACTTTGAATAAGTATAGCTAAAGACAATTAAATAAAATACATTATATATTCAGTAATCATATATATTTGTGATAATTCTTTACTTGAAATCAGAAATACAATAGAAGTAAATTGTAACAACTGTAAACAAATTTTCAGCAGTTAAAAATACGCAAAGATAAAACCAATTAAGATAAGATTACTTACCTCCAAAAGCCATACCAAAAGAAACTTCACCCTAACACTTCTTCTAAAAAAATCCTCAGATATCATCGCCTAAAACAATTTTAGAAGTACCATTTACTCAATAATCAAATAATTTAAGAATAACTTATAACAGTATCCGGCCAACAGAGCAACTACTAGAAATATCCAATAATTCCTTTTTATTATCTCAAGGTAAAAGTCCTTGTATATATCCGCTGCTGCCTCTAATAAAACCTAGGATACATATTGTCATATAGGGTCAAAAGCATCGCCTAGACCATGTTCCATGATCACTTGCTGACTTCCCCCATAAGCCTCAGTTACCAAACCAATGAACTAATAATAATAACAATAATAATATAATATTAATAATAATAATAACAATGATATTAGAAGGGAGCTGGCGTTGCTATGACAAGGGAATTATTCCATGAATTTATATATATATATATATATATGCCACTGCCGCCTCTGGCTTTCCTTTGGCATGAGGACAAATCACACAAATCAAGCTCTGACACAAGCTTTAAGAAAACACTATTAATCCTCTACCAAATCAATAAACAAATAATAATTACTCTTAAAGAAGTTGGTGTTCCTTCTTTTGGTCAAGCGTTTTTTTTTTTTTTTTTTTTCAAACTCCATCAATCCGGTACTATTCCTTTAAGAAAATTATGCAGAACAGACCCATGCGGCTATGTCTAAAGAAAGTCACACTCTTGGCTGAGATACTCACATAAAAAAAAAAAATACTTTAGTTCTAAATAATACTGAGATTTGACAAGAAGGAGATTCTCAAGTTTTCGCATTCTGAAAGAGAGACAAAAGCAACAACATGCGCAAACTATCTGAGTTACACCTAAAGGCCCTAAAGGGTACCATGAGAAGTATAGCAGCGAGGAGTCCTGACAGCATTTTCAACCCTCAATAAGATAGATGCAAATGATGGCAGACCCCATTAAGTTCACAGGACAATGATGGTAAACAAGACCTGTCTTGCAATGTCAATAATTGGACAATGTAAACTTAAAATTCAGAAATATTACTAGATAATATTGTTAATCTGAGATTAAAGAAAATATACCTGGATTATGCAGAAATATGAGATACTAATGGAAGCAGAAAAGGGATTTAAATTCTATACAAATACTGCCACGAGAGTAAAAATGTAGAACTCCTGTTAACATTTCTACATCCTTTAAATGAAGAAGCAATGCTCGTTGAGTACAACTACTGCAGAGCTCTCCATGTATCAAACACTGTTAAATAGTGTCTGTATGTTAAATTTTTGGAAAGAAAATTGAACTCCGCCATAGTTATTAACTAAATGCATGCAGTAACGTCAACTATAGGTATATTTAGGGATAAGAGGCCGGGTTGGGGGTGTGATATCTTTAGCTCTACTAACACTCATTAATCACTGCCACTAATAAAAGAAGATGAATTATCATTTGATACTACTCTCACTAAATAAATTTTGTGTTTCTATCATTCATATGTAATGGCTAACAAGCTCCTAATAATTACAATAATATCAGGGCCTCATCTTTGTCACACATGGAATTCTCTTACTTCACAACCCAAATGTATTTTCAAACTCATCCAGTTCACCAGTTCATCTTTGTCACAGCAACCACAAGAGCTAGATAAAAAAATAATGGTTTCCGGTATTTGTGAAGCTGAAGCAATTCCAATTGAACTACGATATTTTCCTGTAAATAGAAATGCAATTGTGTCTAAACAGAATACCATTCAGATGGGACCTATCTGGCGGACGCATGGCAAATGGAAGATGTTCAAGGCTACAACAAATAATTAAAGCACATGCCCTGCATTTATCTCAACTGTAGACACAAAATCAAAGTATATGATTCTAGGCATAAATACGACAGCATATACATAGATGTGAATTATAGTCATATATTTTTAGGAGAGGTTCAAAGATGAATCTTTATTATCAAGGAATCCTAGATGAACAATCTCATCTAGTTGAATTATTTTTCTTCTGTGAATGCTTTAATTATTTAAATATAGAACTTATAATTCATTATTGTGATAAGAATATGAACATTGGTGGACTAGGTGTCTTATAGTTGATAAAGTCCCCTCTTCAGTACATTATAAGCATTGAGGTAGATTTGGTCCAAAGTGTAAAAGAATGTCAAAATAGTCACAATAATCTCTTTTTTAGTTGTATAAATACTTTAAATGTTGAATTTCAACCATTTCTCAATCTCATGTCTTCTTAAACTAGTCAAGTCTCTGCATTCAGGATTTGGAATTTCTGATTAGCTTGGCAATCTAACTAGTTAGAGCCGCCTGCTTGTTGATTTGGTAGTTTTAAATTTTTAATTAACTTAGTGGAGTGCTACTGCTACATGCCCTAATACCTAAATACAAGCAAACTAAAAGATTCTGGCACCAAGACACTGCATAGACTAGCATTATTTGCAGGTAAAGGTTACCCTCAAAGAGACCGAGCAAGAGTTTTTCATCTAGACAAAAAATTATTCTTTTTCATTTGTTTCATTTCTTTAATTTGTACCACTCCATGATCTTCAGATTTAGTAGTGTCAAGGTCATTAGAGAAACTACCCATATTGGCAATTTTTTTCTCAGTGCATACCTTTACATTTTTTATTCATTAATGAACATAATAGAAGGAAACACGGCAGTCCATGCAAACTGCCTAATTTTTTGTACATGCATACAGCAGGGACAGTTTTTTTATTCTTTAGTAAACAAAGAGAGAACGTGATTGATAAAGCAGGAGCATAAGTGAATAAATTTGGATTTTAACAATATCATGAATTATAAGAATAATGGTTGGGCGTCTATGATGGTGTGAGTTCCCTTTTTTCTCATACTTGACATCATAGTTACAAAACTCTAATCCAAAAATGGGAAGATTGATTAATTAGAAATCTAATTTTCAACAAGGAACAAGATTTAGATTTTTTGGAGATATTTATACCAATTAATTTCTTAAAAACATCAATAATGAATCTAAGATGAAAAATTTTCAAATCTCTCTTTTGTTAGAATATTTTCCCTTCTAATTTACAAATTCTTTAGAGTCGAATATTGAATACGAGTACATTTTTGTTCCAAAATTTTCAAATTTCTCTAGTTGTCAATTTGTTATTGATTTCTAACCAACCAATAAAGGCAACTAGGGGATAGCAAGGTTAAACCAGCAGAGTCACAACCATCCCACCTCATTTGCTGTAGCTTTATGTTCATTGCAAATGGCTCAACAAGAGCAGCCAGCCTGATCTTGTCGCAGACCACCTAGATTTATCATCTTTAAGCTCAACCAAATAGAACTGGCATTCTATGGTGATTAATTCATTGGACCTTGCAGGTTTCCAAACCCTTATTTTGTTCTTCAAAATAGAATCCATCTTTGCCTTAGATTTAGTTGCTGCACTATGGATAATCCTAAAGCTATAAGTTATGTAAAGGATCCAAGTAGGATCCCAATTATCATGTCATAAGAAAACCTTCTACCATCCCCAACATCAAACTTTACGAACCTCCTAACCTCACTTCTAAGTTTTATGACAGCTCTAAGGCACCATGTACAATCTTGTGGGACCTTTGTAGTCCAAAAATACTTTGCCATGAGGTAAAATCTAGCACTCCTCTCAGTACCAGGCATAGAAAGTTCAACAATCCTTGAGGTTAAAGTGAAAATATGCTGAGCTGTTATAAACTCTAAAATGTTTGCAAAGAAATAAAACTCCCATATGGTTATCAACTCAAGGGTTGCCTAAAACATTAATAATGGGTATACTGAGAATTGAAAACATAAATAATCATTTCATACTACTCTCAATAGAAAATTTTCAAAAAAACATATCCTACATATGCAATGGCTATAATTCCCCACTAATCACAATAGTATAAGAACATCATCTTCTAGTTTACAAGAAGCATTTTACAACTCATATGCACCTAACACTCCATTCAACTAGAATAATTTAAATTACTATTATTAAGAATAACCAAATTCCTTTTTAATGATTACTTTGATTTTATATGATGTTTAATTTAGTGTTCTGATTATGGCATAAAATCTAAAAGGAATAAAAGCTCCATCTAACATAATTTGTCTGCATAATTGCTGATTTCACAATTGCACATAACTAGGTTTTAGTTACCATATTGATACGGAAAAAACAACAATTTTCATCCATGCTAATTGATATTCCCAACTCAATAAGATAAAATTCTACAGCTTAACACAAGGACAGACTGAACTAGCATCACTAGTTACAAAATACATCTAAAATGCAATGAGATAAACATAATTTGAAGAAATATGAGGAATCCCACATTAAATGAAGAATTATTTTTCTCCTCCAATGATACATTGGTTTCTTTTATTCAACAGAATACACAAACAAAGAACACAATCATAGCAGAGCAGAAAAGCAAAACAAGAAAGCAACACAAACAAATACAGTACAAATGATTAAACGAAGAATTATTTTTCTCCTCCAATGATACATTGGTTTCTTTTATTCAACAGAATACACAAACAAAGAACACAATCATAGCAAAGCAGAAAAGCAGAACAAGAAAGCAACACAAACAAATACAGTACAAATGCAAACAAACCACCTATGAATATATCACAACAAAGAGTACCATCACCAAACAAACAATTCTTTACATCACTACCCATAGGCATCAGAATATGTTTAATGACTCTGTGAAATCATATTCTTCAAATTGTACAACAAACACCAACCCATACCAATTGTAGACCATGGATGATTTCAACTGCAAAAAAATTGAAGTTGAATGATTAATCCGAAAAACATAAAAAATGAATTAAAATGAAATACTTTGTAGACATGAACTCATTAAAGTAACATTTAGAACTATATTTACACCATATAACAATATGTTTATGCTGTAGGAATGAAAAGAAAGTAAGACCCAAAAAAAAAAAAATATATAGAAAGACCCAAAAAAAGGGGAGAAAAAGAAAGAAGAAAATGTTAATAAAAATGGCAAAAATTAAGAGACCACCACAAGATGAAGCGGAAAAGAATTCGCTTGTAATATAATGGATAGGTAGGGTTTAGAACCTAATAAAAAAGTGTATAAATTGCAATTCAGTTTTTACTCCTTGTGTATGATAGCGGTGAAGTTCTTTTTTCTTCTATATATATATTTTTTAAATAAAAAACTAAAATTCAATCTACTTTGAGTCTTATGCCTAGTGGTTTAAGGAAATATGAAAAAGATAAATGAACAAACACAAACAACCATCAGGGCCATAGAGGCAACGAATAGAAGTTTAGGAGCAAGGAGTGTTGACAGGTTTTTTGTTGCTCAATATGATAGATGCAGAAGAAGATAGAAGAACACAATAGTTCACACTTCACAGGACATTAATAGCAAGCATGACTGCTCCTACAATTTCAAGAATTTGAGAATATATCACTACAACAAAATATATTTTTAGTGACGAAAATTAGTGAGGAAATATTTTTCGTCACTAAAAATACAACTTTAGTGACGAAATATGAATTTCGTCACTAATAATGAAAAAATTTATAACATTTAGTGACGAAAAATAAATTTTGTTGCTATTCTGATCTGAAAAATGAGCGCCAGTGGAGGGAAACTTTGGCGCCAACTTAATTAATCTATAGTGACAAAATATTTCGTCACTAAAAGTTGAAATTTTTAGTGACGAAATATTTCGTCACTGTAGGTATTGCTGTGGATAGTTTTAGTGACGAAAATACTTTTGTCACTATAAGTAAGAATTAGTGACGAAAAATAGTCGTCACTAAAAGTATACTTTAGTGACAAAATATGAATTTCGTCACTAAAAATAATAATAGTTTTGAACTTATATGTTTTTTGCGACGAAATCACATTTTGTCACTAAAAGTATGCTTTAGTGACGAAATATGAATTTCGTCTCTAAATTTTAACAAAGCTTGGTTCTTTAGTGACGAAACTGACATTCGTCACTAAAAAACATAAGGGTAAATTCAAGATAACTACCCTGAGGTTTGGGGAAATACCAAACACATCCAAGACTATTAAAAAGCAACCATTTTAGTCCTAAAACCGAACACCGTTAACTTATCGTTTGTTCACTCCACCCAAAACAAAAGCTGCACAGCTTTTTCTCCATTTCCAAGAATGAATGTTCAGGAACCCAAACTCATTTGTTCCCGCCAACCTTTGTTCTCGCCAGCCTAAATGCATTTTGCAAATGCTTTCTAGTTTTAGTCCATTTTAGTCCAGCTTTGGGACCTGTTGTTTGATAATAAATAAATGCAATTTTATTCCAAACAAACTCAATTAAAATCCAAATAGTCCAGCAAATCACTTGTGAATGAATCAGATGGATACATACAAGATTCCTAAATTCTATATAAATCATAAAGCAGACTTCTATTTCTTGGGATTAATTTCTCAAAAAAAAAAAAAAAATTTCATGGGATTAAATATGTATATGAGAGATTTAAGGAAATATGTTTTCCATTGATGAAGTTGTAAACATGTGTACTATATTTCCTTGATAGTGGTAATCTATGGAATTGATTAGCCGTGGACTTTGTGTGAGAAAAGGATTCTTCAATCAATCCCATAATATTTGCATAGCCTCTAATATTTGAAATATTTTTGTTACCTGATATATCAACACTCCTAATGTGGGAATTTTATTTGATCTAGGAATTTTCCTTAACAGCAACACTTCTTACATATAGATAGGATAATTCATGATTGTACAACCATGTCAATTGGTTAAATAATGTTATGCATAAGATAATCCACTTTCACATTCCTATGATAAAAACATTAACAAAAAAAAACTGTTTTCACAAAATTAATAAGTAACAAGTATAGACAAGTAAGTTTAAATTTACATTTGCATTCCCATTAAGTTCATAATAAATATTCATTGACAGCATTGTCAAAGTTATATATATCATTAGTTACATTCACAACATTGTACCATCTATTACTTACAAAAACTTACACTAATAACTATCTGTCTAAGTTAATACATGACATGAAAAAGAAACCAAAAAGGCAAAAGCTGTCCAAAACCCACCAGGTCCATTGTGTAAGTTGTTCATATTATGTCCTTTTTTTTTTTTTCATTTCCAAGACAACAAGTTCAGAAAATGTACCTCACATGTACACCATCTGTTCCCGCCAGGCCAAATCATCACATTTGAGTCCAACACGTTTTCATCATTTTTGCTCTTCCCAAGAGCAACAAAGGGCTCTTAATATAAATTAGAAGAAAGTAACCCAAGTCAGTTGGTTCAATGGTTCTTTTTAGACTTCATCAAAGTTACAGCCTCTTAGAATTCAACTCTCACTCAAAAAAAAATTTCAGGCTTAAGAAAGAGAAAGAGGGCTTGTGTTCATGTTTTAATCTGAAGAAAGGTACAAATTAGTTCTTGATATCAAAATATAGCTAAACTTCTTGTAATGGAAGAAGTATTAATTACTTGAAAAATAGTTGATTTAGTTTTTGTTTTTGTTCTGGTTTCTTTTGTGGGTTCAAGGAAGCCAAAGGAGGTTATATCGAGCAAAGAGAAAAGCTAGAGAAGAGGATTATGGCAACCATGCTAGGTCTTATAAGAAAATACCAGCATATGCTAATGTGGTCTTAGAAACCAACCCTGGTGGGTCTTGGACAACTTTTGCCTTTTTGGTTTCCTTTTCATGTCATGTATTAACTTAGAATGATAGTTATTAGTGTAAGTTTTTGTAAGTAATAGATGATACAATGCTGTGAATGTAACTAATGATATATATGACTTTGACAATGCTGTCAATGAATATTTATTATGAACTTAATGAGAATGCAAATGTAAATTTAAACTTACTTGTCTATACTTGTTACTTATTAATTTTGTGAAAACTTTTTTTTTTTTTTTTTGATTAATGTTTTCATCATAGGAATGTGAAAGTGGATTATCTTATGCATAACATTATTTAACTAATTGATGTGGTTGTACAATCATGAATTATCCTATCTATATGTAAGAAGTGTTGTTGTTAAGGAAAATTCCTAGATCAAATAAAATTCCCACATTAGGAGTGTTGATATATCAAGTAACAAAAATATTTTAAATATTAGAGGCTATCCAAATATTATGGGATTGATTGAAGAATCCTCTTCTCACACAAAGTCCACAGCTAATCAATTGCATATATTACCACTATCAAGGAAATATAGTACACATGTTTACAACTTCATCAAAGGAAAACATATTTCCTTAAATCTCTCATATATATATATTTAATCCCATGAAATAGAAGTCTGCTTTATGATTTATATAAAATTTCAGAATCTTGTATGTATCCATCTGATTCATTCACAAGTGATTTGCTAGACTATTTGCATTTTAATTGAGTTTGTTTGGAATAAAATTGCATTTATTTATTATCAAACAACGGGTCCCATGGCTAGACTACAATGGACTAAAACTAAAAAGCATTTGCATTTGCAAAATGCATTTAGGCTGGCGGGAACAAATGAGTTTGGGGTTCCTGATCATTCAATCTTGGAAATGGAGAAAAAGCTGTGCAGCTTTTGTTTTGGGTGGAGTGAGCAGACAGAAAGTTAACAGCGTTCAGTTTTAGGACTAAAATGGTTGCTTTTTAATAGTCTTGGATGTGTTTGGTATTTTCCCAAACCTCAGGGTAGTTATCTGAAATTTACCCAAAACATAAATAAAAAAACCTTTTACGATGACAAAAATGAGCATTAGCAATGGAAATATTGCGTCGCTAAAGACCCCTATATAAATATCCTTTTAGTTCACATACCCTTCATTTCATTTCACTCCTAAATTCAGAACACCAAAGACAAACAGCACACCTCTCTTCATCGTCACCTGAAGCTTCAGCTCCCACCATTGCCGATGAAGCTTAACGGCGACGCTTCATCTCCCACCGTCGTCGTTTAAGCTCATCGGCGACGCTTCAGCTCCCACCGTCGCTAATGAAGCTCAACGGCGACACTTCATCTCCTACCGTCGCCGTTTAAGCTCATCGGCGACGTTTCAGCTCCCACCGTCGCCGATGAAGCTCAACGGCGACGCTTCATCTCCCATTGTCGCCGATGAGGCTTAACGACGACGCTTCAGCTCCCATTGTCGCCGATGAAGCTTAACGACGACGCTTCAGCTCCCACCGTCGCCGATGAAGCTCAACGGCAACACTTCATCTCCCACTGTCGCCAATTAAGCTTAACGACGACGCTTCTACTTGCCAATCGCGACGCTTTAGGTCTTCAAGCGTTGGCTACGCTTCAGCTTGCTGGCGACTCTTCCGGTGACCCTTCACCTCCTCTTCGCGCCGGCGACCTTTCGCCTCCCCTTCGCACTGGAGACGTCGACTGTGAGTTTCTTTGGTCTTTCTCTCTAACTAGTCTGTCTCTTTTTTGCCTTTTCATTATTGCCATGGCTGGATTTGTTATGATTTTTGTGTTTGCATTCATTTAATGGAAATGAGTTTTTCTTTTCTAGTCTCTAATCCTTTTATGTTGTCCAAATTTATCTGCTTGATGTTTGACAAAATGCCTCAGAGAGTTGAGTTTGTTACATGTTGTGCTATATAGTTGACTAATTGAGTTTATGTTAAATTGTCAAGTCCAACATGGTTTAAAATTTATATTTGTGTAGTACCCTTTGACAATTTTGTTAGAATGGAGAGAATTGTTTGGTTGTCATTTTGCAAGAGAACAATAAAAATGGTTATTGGAGTTTATTGACAACTTATACTTGTTTTCTTGGTAATGGTTTTTGTCCTATTCCAAGCACTTAGCAAGTGGTTGCTGATTTGAATTATTCTTCTATTCTAACTGGGTTACAGATGTATTTGTGAAGGTTTTTGGGTATTAGGATTTAACAAATGGGAATAGTAAGACTTTGAACAAGGGGTGGTGTTATTGTAATTCATTATTGGTGGCTACTGGATTCATTTAAGTTTTAATTAATGAACGGATTCATAAAGCAGTGGGTAGTGAAAAAATTTTTATTGGATAAGTAATAATACTTCATTCATGAAAGATGAAACAATATAGTGGGTAGTAAAACAAATTAATAGGGGTAATGATGATCTTAAGTACTATCTTGATTTTCATTCATTTTTGCAGGAAACTTGTGGAACCTATGGTATTTCCAGCGTGTACACATTTTACAACTAGAATTAAAGCTCACTACAACTAGGTTTGATTATTAGAACATTGTTTTCCCCAAATTTTATTTTATTTAATTTTATTATTATTATTATTATTATTATTTTGTGTGTGTGTGGCTGTGACTTTACATTTTCTTACTAGTTAATTGTGGGCTGTTGTAAGTACTAGAAGGAGAGTGAACCCCCTTTTAGGGAGGCAATTTAATAAAGGATCTCTTAGCAAAGTGAAATTTAACTAATGAATTATAGGCTATTTGTTAGAATTTTCATTGATCTTATATGGTTGTAAACTTGTGAGCTTGTGCATTATGTAATTATTTCTCTTTATCTAATGATTGTCATGGTCATGAATTAAGTACTAGAAGTTGTCCCTTTTAAAGAATTTCAAGATCCAAATAAGGTGAGTTTCTTATGCATACATGGTTAATATGTGAATCTATAAAATGCTTCTATTTTTCCCCAGTTAAGATGTACAAAGAGTATCATCTATATTTACTTTCTTGACCAATGAAAATGCTAGTTAAAACATGTAATTCAGTCTTGATTCTCTGATAATTGACTCTCAACCTTTAACGAAGGCTATGCTTTCTTCTTTGTTATTGTCAATATCTCTTTTTAAGGTGCAATTATGTTTTGTTCATGATTTTTAATTGCATTCATGGCTGAATCGATGATATTGAATTAAGAGATCATATCCCAATTCCCCCTAGTCTGATTTGAGTTGGGAGGTGGGGTTGTGGTTTGAGAATAAAAAGAGATGAGTGTTTCTTTGTCCAAGTTATTTAGTATCATCTCCCACATTCCTTGTTTTTCTTAACTACTTTTGAGTTTAGTCTTTAGAAAGAGCCAAACCCAACACTTTGTTTTGAAACAGATACAAGTGAAGTGATCTCAAATGTTGTTGTGAACAAGAACTGGACACTGGTCATATATAATCATAAAGGTAAGATTATTCATGGGTCTTTGTATATTTTGCTTTTTTGTACTCCCTTTGGTTGTTATGTGTTTGTTATTGGTTTTGTTTGTAAGTAAGCTTAAGTAGGGAGCTAATTTTGGTTGAGATTTTTTCTTTGGTGGGTTATCCATTCTTAGTAAACTAAAAGTTTCTTTTTTTTTTTTTTTTTCTTTTCTTTTGTATGTGGGCTAAAGCTAACTAAAATTTATCTTTCTTTTATCTCCAGCTCTCTTTCTCTTTTGTTGTTGTAGAAATTGTGAGGACCAAGGTGAAGAACACAGGTTAACTTTGAATTTTTTCTGAAAGTTGTAAACTTAGCTTAGGCAAAGTAAGTAAATTCTAGTTAAAAACTTATAAAACTCTATATATACTTGTGATGTTGGAAATTGGTTTTGTGGTGGGTTGTTATGTTGGAGCAAGCGGGTGGCTTGCATGGTATTATAAGGTGGTTTAAATACATATTGTAAGTGTTTTTAATTTCTTGCAAATGTGAATGAAACTTGTTGATTAGTAGCAATTGTGTTCCTTTATTCAATTTCAATGCTTGTAAACATTGTACTTGTGATGTTTGTGATTGGTTTTGTGGTGGGTTGTTGTGTTGGAGCAAGCGGATGGCTTGTATGGTGTTATAAGGTGGTTTAAATTCATATTGGGAATGTTTTTAATTTCTTACAAATGTGAATGAAACTTGTTGATTAGTAGCAATTGTGTTGAGTTAGTAGTAATTGTGTTCAAATTTAGCACTTACAGAGGTGGTTCAACTTCAAGTTAAAACACTTTTTGGCTAGTACTTTATTTGTTTTCTATAACTTATACATTAAGAGTTGTAATTTTAATTCATTGGTGTGGTTACTCTTAATGTATTGTTAAAAATGTTTCTTATAACATAGTTAATGTTTTTACTTTACGATTTTAACGAAGTATTGTTTTTATATTTGTGCTGATTTTTTATTGGTGGCTTTTAGGGGACTTACTTTTGGCATTACTTGAAGACATATGAGGATATCTTCCATTAGTTCTAAAATAGGGTTTAGGTAGAGTTATTGTATGTATTGCAAACAATTATTGTATGGAAGGAGTTGTTTTATTTTTTACTTATGGAATGTATGGATCTTTTTTTTATAAATGTGTTGTTGAAATAAATGTGTTATTCAAATGTGAAGTTTTAATAATGTAATGAAAGGTTAATATCAAAGCCATGAAAAAAATAAAAACAGAAAATAAGTTTTAGTGACGAATTTTTTCGTCACAAATATAGCAACAAAAAATTGTTTTAGTGACGAAAATTTCGTCACTAAAATATAGCAAAATATTGTAAGAAATGATTGTAGTGACGAAAATTTTCGTCACTATATGTGCCTGGATTTTCTTAAAAATAGTTTTAGTGACAAATTTTTTCATCACTATATGTACCCAAACATAGTTTTAGTGACGAAATTATATTTAGTAAACTAAAGTGTTTTTAGTGACGAAATATTTTCGTCACTAAATAGTGTTTTTAGTGAGAAAAACATTTAGTGACAAAACGTTTTTGTCACTAAAAGTTTTTTTAAAAAAAATCAAATTGGACTTTTAGTGGTGAAATTTTTCGTCACCAAGACTTTTAGTGATGGGGCTACAGTGACGAAATGAGTTTCATCACTAAAAGTCCAATTTCGTCACTAAAGGTTCTTAGTGACGAAAAACTAGACTTTTAGTGACGAATTTTTTCGTCACTGAAAATACATTTTGTTGTAGTTTATATTTCTAATGAAAAAATGTTATATTAAGAATGACTAAATAATGCAGTTAATCTTAGTTTAATTTTTTTTTGGATGAATTAGTAAAGAGAACAAACAAGATAACGCTAGGCAAACTACAAAAACTGGGGATAGTGAAACGTAGGCTAAAGAAGAGAACAAAGGCTATTAAATCCCAAACTCATCTCAAAAGACTAGATTCTTACAAATTAACACAACAGAAACTCAGGTAAGAGCAAATTACAAAAATTTTTACATCGAAACAAAACACCTCCTAAACATTAGTAATACACACAAATATTTTAAATAACAAAAGAATTTATCCCATAGCAGAGAATATTGTTCAGAAATGATATTTGGAATTTGGTTCAGGAATCTTATCTACCTCTAACATCCTTCTAGGTTCTTCTCAAATTCTGCTCTTGGCCACATTGACCCATTATGTATAATGACATTTTTCTGAGACCAAACTTAATACACAGTGGCCCAATTGGTGAGCTTACAAATAGATGATCTTAGGCTTCTCCCTTGGTAATACCCTAGCTCATTTGATCATGCTAGCTGCACTTGGCCTCTAAAACTTACTAGTGCCTAATGACAGTGTCCCAGATTGTCTTGGCAAAATAACATTCTAAGAAAAGATTATCTCTACTCTCAAAACACACACAAGAGTATAGGTCCACTGAGATAATCTTTCTCTCGTTGTCAGTTTGTTTTTGATTCCTAATCAACCAATAAAGGCAACCAGGGGATAGCAAGGTTAAATTACCAGTCTCCACCATCCCACCCCATCTGCCTTAGTTTTATGTTCATTGCATATGGCTACACAAGAAGCTTGATCTAGTTACAGACCACCTACCTTTATCATCTTTAAGCTCAACCAAACACAACTGGCATTGTATGGTGATCAATTCTTCAAACCTTGCAGGTTTCGAAACCTTTATTTTGTTCTACAAAACAGAATCCATCTTTACCTCAGATTTAGTTGTGGCACCATGCACAATCCTAAAGCTATACTTCATGAAAAGGATCCTATTATCATGTCATACAAAAACCTTCTACCATCCCCAACATCAAACTTTACGAACCTCCTAACCTCACTTCTAAGTTTTAGGACAACTCTGCAACCCCATGTACAAATCTTGTGGGTACTTTATAGTACAAAAATACCTATCATGAGGTAAAATCTTGCACACCTCTCATTGCCAATGGAGGCATAGAAAGTTCTACAATCCTTGAGGTTAGAGTGAAACTATGCTGAGCTATCCAAGTTATAAACACTAAAAATGATTGTATAGAAATAAAACTCTCATATAATTATCAACTCAAGGCTTGCCTAAAGCATTGATTATGGGTATACTAAGAAATGGAAAACATAAATAATCATTTGATAATTCTCTCAACAGAAAATTTTCAAAAAAATATCCTACATATGCAATGGCTATGATTCCCCACTAATCACAATAGTATGAGAACCTCATCTTCTAGTTTATAAGAAGCATTTTGCAACTCATATTCACCCAACACTCTATTCAACTAGAATGAATTAAGTTCTTGTTAAGAACAACCAAATTCCTTCTTAGCTATTACTCTGATTATGTATGATGTTGAATTTATAGAGTTCCAATTATGGAATAAAAAATCTAAAAGGAATAGATGTTCCATCTAACATAATTTGTTTGCATAATTTTTTTATTTCTCAATTGCACATAATTGGTGTTTTAGTTACTATATCGATATAGAAAAAGTAGTGATTTCCATCCATGCTAGTTGATATTCCTAACACAATAATATATAGTGCTACTACTTAACACAATGATAGTCTAAACTGGCTTCACTATAAACAATATACATCTAAAATGTTGTGAGATAAACATAAGTTAAAGAAATATGAGGAATCCCACATTAAATGAAAAGTTATTTTTCTCGTCCTATGATACATTAATTTCCTTAATTCAACAGAATATATGAAAAAAGTGTGCAATCATAGCAAAGCCATAAAAGTGGAACAAGAAAGCAACACTAAAACAAATACACTACAATGCAAACAAGCCACCCAACAAATCAGTACAACACAGAGTACCATCACCAAACAAACAAATCTTTAGAGCATTAGCATTGGGGGGGGTATAAAACCCCCCAAATTGCTATTTTACAACCAAACAAGCCCAACATGAGCTTTATCCAGGTAGGTATAGCTAAAAATTTTTAGCAATCATGAACAATGAATGCTTATATATACAAATTATTGTAGCTTGAGGCTAAAGGAAAATATATTATTTTAATGAAAAATATCTCCTCTCTCCCTGTCTCTTCACTTGCTCATCTCAGGAAAAATACTCTCTCTAAATCTCTCTTCTCCCTTCTCTCTGAGCTCTCTCCCTCTCACTCTCCGACTCTCTCTCTCTCTCTCAATTTTGAGTGGCAGTTTGGGTAGTGGTTTGGATGGCTATAAAGTCTCTTCAAAACACACACAAGCAACCCCTAGTATAGCCCCGTTGAGCTAATCTTTCTCTAGTTGTCAGTTTGTTTTTGATTCCCAACCAACCTGTAAAGGCAGCCATGGGATAGCAAGGCTAAATCACAACATTCTCCACCATTCCACCTCATCTTCCTTAGCTCTAAGTTCATTGCCGGTGGCTGCAGAAGGGTAGCAGCCTGATCTAGTAGCAGGCCACCTAGCTTTATCTTCATCTTTAATCTCAAGGCTTGTCTAAAACATCAATTAGCTCTAAAATGTTTGGAAAGAAATTGAACTTCCATATGGTTATCAATGCAAGGCTTGTCTTAAACATCAATTAAAGGTAATCTGAGAAATGGAAAATATAAATAATCAATTGAAACTACTCTCAACAGAAAAAATTCAAAAAATTGTCATACATATGCAATGGCTATGATTCCCCACTAATCATAATAGTATAAAGACCTCGTTTTTTTAACCAACTGTTAAAATTATGGTTGAATGACTAAATTCACCATTTCCTAATAGCTTAAAATTTTGGGATAATCGTAACTAGTGAAATTGAAGCAATGCTTTCAGTACATGGAAATGAGAATTCCTCTCAGCAGAAAGCCATCCATGATTTAGCTAGCCAACTGACATGTGGCAAAGGAAGATATTCCAGGTAACAACAAGTAATCAAAAGCATATGTCTTGCCTTTATCTCAACTTTAGGTGCAAAATTATATCAAGTATTTTCAGGAAAACGTTATGTAGAATAATCTGTTTTAATTAGAGTAAGAAATTAAAAGCATGTCCTATATTTTGGAAAGATAAATACAAGTTGTTTGATGTTCTAGTTGAAGTATGAATGATAACAATCAAGTATTTTAAAGAAAATTATAGATGAATCTCAAGGAACTATAGATGAACCATGTCATTGAATTTTTTTT
Source organism: Quercus gilva (assembly GCA_023621385.1). Taxonomy (NCBI): domain Eukaryota; kingdom Viridiplantae; phylum Streptophyta; class Magnoliopsida; order Fagales; family Fagaceae; genus Quercus; species Quercus gilva. The sequence continues at coordinate 52,891,547 of CM042483.1, forward strand.
GATTTTCCTCTGTGAATGTGTTAATTAACCAAAAGAACTTATAATCATCCTCATTGGCTGTTATAATGATACTTGCTCTCTCAGTAAATGAATGTTAAAAAAATGACAAGCAAACAATTCTTAAGCTGCATAAGTTCATCATGAGTTGAATGTTTGCCATTTTGAACTCTCATGTCTTCTCAATTTGATGAAGATGCAGAATTCTGTGGATTGAGGATCTAGTATGTCTGACTAGCTAGCATGGGAAATCCTATATACAGATTTTCTTGGTTGGTGATGATTGGTAAAATTAGTTTATTGGACAACTACATGTCCTAAATCATAAAACATTGAAGCGACCTAAATGATTCTGGCTGTAAGACAGTGCATAAAGATTAAGACTAGCAATATTTCCCAGTAAAGGATGCTCCTTAAATTGGCAAGTTTTTATCATCTAGATAAAAAGTTCAGTTTTTACTTTTTCCATCGTTTCTTTAATTTTAAAAATTTTGTGGTCTTAAGCTTATAATGTAAAGGTCACTAGAAAGACTACACATATTGAGTATCTTTGCTCAGTACATGGTCCACAATCAAAGCGCAACATATGAGAATGAAACAGGGCTAGCTAGTACATGTTTCTTGAGTGAAGAAAGATGGAACATGATTGATGAAATATTTGGCAAGTTGCACACTATAATATCCTTATTACACATCTTGCATATGAGCTAATACTAAGCACACTATTATCACCTAGATGACCCTCAACTCTAGGCTTAAGAATTTCACAATTCATATTCACCTAACACTCTATTCAACTAGAACTATTTAAATTATTATTAAGAACAATCAAATTCCTTCTTAATGATTGCTCCATTATGTATGATGTAAAATGTCAAGAACTCCAATTATGGCATAAAATCTAAAAGAAATAAAATTTCCATCTAACATAATTTGTCTGCATCATTGTTTATTTCTCAATTTCACATAACTAGTGTTTTAGTACACTGATTCCATTCATTCTATTTGATTTCCCAGCTCAATAAGATACACTGCTACAGTTTAACAAAAGGACAGACTGAACTAGCTTCATTGTAAACAATATGCATCTAAATTGCCGTGAGATAAATATAACTTAATGAAATATGAGAATCCCAAATTAAATAAAGAATTATTTTTCTCCTCCAATGACACATTGGCTTCTTATATTCAACAGGATACATGAACAAAGGGTGCAATAATAGCAAAGCAATAATAAAACAAACAAACAATTCTCTACAGCACTATACATAGGCATCAGAGAATATGTTTAATGAGTCTGTGCAATCAAATTCTTCAAATTGTATAATTGATACCAACCCGTACAAGTTGCAAAGTAGTGAAAATCTTTTGTTGATTTTTCATGAATTGAACCAGAGTAGAAACTTTTGCACCATGGATGATTTCACCTGCCAAAAAAAAAAAAAAAACAAACACACAAACTAAATGAAAACCAACTAAAATGATTAAGCTCAAAAAATGAATTAAAATGAAATATGCTATGGCCTATAGACATGAACTCAATGAGTAAGATTTAGAACTATATTTAGAAAACCAATATAGTCATGCTGTTGAAATGAAAAGAAAAAGTAGGACCCAAAAAACAAAAGTAGTTAAGACCCCAAACTGTCACAAACTCATACAAAGTTGCAAAGCAGTGAAAAATATTTTGTTGATTTTTCATTAGTTGAAGCAGAGTAGAAACTTTTGCTCCATGATTAAAGCCCAAAACATCAAAAACGAATTAAAATGAATATGTTGTATACAAAACTCATTAAAGAAACATTTAGAACTATGTTTGTGCCGTCAACCAATATATTTAAGCTGTGGAAATTAAAAGAAAAACTGTCAAATAAAACTCATTGCTTAATTTATTGATAACAGAGGCAAAAATTAAGAGTCCACCACAAGATAAAGCAAAAAAGAATTTGCTTCTAATATAATGATTAGATAGGTTGTGGGTTCAAAACCTAATAAATAAGTGAAAAAAAAAAGATAATAGCTTCATTCTAATCAAAAGAAGAAATACCCTTACATTACGGAAAATTATGCATAATATTATCGCGGTAATCATGATTAGAAGCTCATTCTTTGTCACAGTTTTGAAATACAAGGGAAGGCACATGTTTGACTTTGTCAAAATCCAGTCCTCCTTCGTCAAGCCTATCTTTGAATGACTTGAACATGTTTCTGATCTCCAATTGCCGAAGGGTTGTGACGAACTTCAATCCATCTGGAATAGTCTTCAACCTAGTGCAAAAATTAATTGTCAAATGGCTGAGATTGGGCATGGCTCCTTCCTCCACCCTCCACTCCTCTAAGGAGTACAAATTATCAAGGAGAAGATACTGAAGCAAAGGAAATCCTCGTTCAGAACAAACCATATCCTTCTCTATGAAAGGCATAAATGAGCCTAAGAGGCGGAGGATTTTTAAATTGGGCAACTTCTCTAAGGTTGGCATTGGGTCTTCTTCAAGACAATTGTATTCTAAGTTCAACTCGGCAAGATTTGGAGAGAATTGGCAGGTTTCTGGAAGTTTCTTAATACCATAGTTTACATTTAGCTTATATATATGCGGATAGCTTGATAGTAATTGTATTACATGGGGCACTTCAACAGTTCCAGTCTTCACGCCAAGATGCGGACGATAGAGTTGACAATTGAGGCCAAGAATTCGAAGATAGTTGAATCGGAAACTTGTGGGCATTTTGATGGTTTGGGGCCCAACATTCAGCAATGTTCGCAAATAACAAAGATTACCCAATTCTAATTTCTCACTTACCCTATATATGTAGGGTAGGTAAAGATGCCTCAATTGTCCCATCTCCTTAAAAACATTTGGCACTCTCACTGTTGGACCATAGCAAATCCGTAAATCAAGTGTCTGCAAGCACCTCAAATTGCCAACGCATGATGGCACCTTATATATATTGCTATTTTTCAAAGATAAAAATCTCAAATGGATGAAACGTCCAATGTCTTTAGGTAAGTTTGTTCCTTTGTAATTTTTCATATTTAAGACTCTAAGCAACTTGGATTTCTTGAAATAAAATTCTTTACGAGGCACAAAGTAGAGAAGAGACCTGAGGTAAGGATATTCATTGAATTTAATTCCTGCGAGGTAATTATCATTTGATTCCAAAGTGACAGCAAGTCTTCTAGTTTTACCAATACGCCCTTGGCTTCCTTCCATAGAGTGAATATTTTTCTTGGTGATTTGGAGAAAATTGTCTTGTTGGGCTTTTGAAATGCAAAAGTCTCGCATAAGATCATGGATTCTGCAAGTTTCAATCCTTCCAAGTTTGCTAATTTCCCCCACCTGAACCATGCACCTCTGCATTAGCTCCCACAAATGTTGTTCTCCCTCGTACTCCATTGTATCCTCCCTGTCTTCTTCATGTGAAATTTGCAGTATAAAACCTTCGCCGATCCACATTTGAATCAATTCCTCTGCCGGTATCTCAAAATCCTCTGGAAAATGGCCTAAATATAGAAAGCATGGTTTCAAGTGGCAAGGTAAATCATTATAACTTAAACTTAAGACCTTATTGACTCGTAAGTCATCTTCTTTAAAAATGTATGATTTAATATGTTTAAGCACATCCTCCCACTCGTCTAATGTCTGCTTTGTCGCTAAAAGGCCTCCAAGTACAGTGATAGCCAACGGTAAACCTCCACAATACTCAATCATTTCCTTCCCTATTTTTTCGATATTAGGCTTATTAGTGTTGGTCACACAGTCTGCAAAGCCAACAACAAACAAAATAATATCATTTCTTCTTGAACAACGACAACCACAACAAAATGAACTACAATAATAACATCAAACACCTATATTTGAAGACTTGAAAATCTACAAATAACATAATATTTATTAACCCATTGATGTACAGCCATTTGGAGAAATTTTCTCCATGCTTATAGAAGATACTAATATGTGACTTTTACCCAATATACAGGCTCTCAACTGGTATCAAATTAATTTTACTAAATTATTTAAAATGCAATTACAATTAATTCAAACTCTTTATTTTTAATTCTGTGCTAATATTTTTCTCAATTATTTTGGAAGAATTCACCAATTTGCTAATATATTAATAATATAAAAGTATTAGTCAAACCATTTTCTTTCCGAATTACTAACTAATACGAGTGTTAGTTTCTAGAATTATCATTGGTTGGTGTAGGGCTAGTTTAAATGTGAGATTCAAGTTTGAGCGTATAGCAATTTTAACTTTGGAGTGTCAAAACTTGTTTAAAATTAAACATCTTTTCTTTTTTACAGTAATATAGAGCTACCTCTTCCCACAAAACTTTCCCCTTTTTATATATCTATAATAATATTGATATATAGAATCCCCCTTCCCTCTCATTTTAAAATAGATAATAGTCTTCCAATCCAAATAAATTCCTTCTATCAATATAGACACTCTTCTGGACCAAATGATATTGAAAAAGATAAAATTGTATAACCAACATTTACGTTCACTTGGTCCAAAACTTTAGAGTAATATTTCTATATATTTTATCATTCATATTGAATTTTTCTATTTTTGTGTCAGTATGCCACAGTTATAAATACTAGGGATGGTAATTTTGTCCCGCCCCGCCTTACCACCTAAGTGGGGCAGGGATGGGGCATGATTTTAACCCCCGCCATAGGGTGGGCGGGGATGGGTTTAGACATTTTAGCCCCACCTTGTCCTACCCCATGTTGATAAGGACTATAAATGTAAATTTTTCACACCCTAAATCCCTACTATTTAAACAAACAAATAAATACTAACTCATATTTAAATGCATGGATATTAAGAGATTTTCTTTTGTTGTGATATTGTCTTGTTAAACACTTTGATAATATTATTCAATTCTTGTTAAAAATTAGTTTGATTTGATGGGATAAATTTGGTTGTAATTTCATCAAATATATTTATATTAATGAAACATGTTTTATTAAAAAGAATTATAATAGTTGTAGGGCAAATTAATACGAAGTAGAATTTTACAGGGCGAGGCAAGGCCTCATAGGGCCCCAAGGGTTAGAGACGGTGTAAGGAAGTTTTCCTCATTCATATTGCATTTATATATCTGTTGTGACTAAGTTTGCAACTCCAGTGTTCAAATTGCATTTATTTATCTATTGTAGCTCAATTTGCACCTCTAAGTACAATTCTCAGTTCCCCTTTGTTGTAGACTTACAGGGATGACAATTTTGTCCCGCCCTTCCCTACCTTACCACCTAAGTGGGGCGTGATTTTAGCCCCCACCATAGGGCGGACGATGATGGGTTTAGACATTTTAGCCCCCCCATGTCCCACCCCATGTTGATAAGGACTATAATTGTAAATTTTTTGTACCCTAAATCCCTACTATTTAAACAAACAAATCAATACTATCTCATATTTAAATGCATGAATATTAAGAGATTTGTTTTTATTGTGATATTGTCGTGTTGAACACTTAGACAATATTATTCAATTCTTGTTAAAAATTAGTTTGATTTGATGGGATAAATTTAGCTGTAATTTCATCAAATATATTTATATTAAAGAAACATGTTTTATTAAAAAGAATTGTAATAATTGTAGGGAAAATTAATACGAAGTAGAATTTTACGAGACGGGGCAGGGCCTCTTAAGGCCCCAAGGGGTGGGGATGGAGTAAGGAAGTTTTCCCCGTTCATATTTATATATCTGTTGTAACTCAATTTGCACCTCCAGTGTTCAGATTGCATTTATTTATCTATTGTAGCTCAATTTGCACCTCCAAGTACAATTCTCAGTTCCTTTTTGTTGTAGACTTGTAGTGATTGAATTAATAAATAAATAATTGGAAACTATTGTTAAAAGTATTTTTTGGACCATAATTTTGAATAAGATAAAATTTCATAACCAACATTTACCTACACTTGGTCCAAAGTTTTAGAGAATATTTCTCTATATATATTTTATTATTCATATTGAATTTATATATTTTTGTGTCATCAATTACTAGTTAACCATACCAAAAGAAAATTGAGATAAGAATTTTTTTTCCCTAGAGGTAACATTTGGTTTAAATTGAGGATTAAGTATCTACCATCTACATACACATGCAGCAAATAAAAATTAATATGAGATACATAGGTGCCCATGGACACATAGAAATACACATGCATAAAATATTAAAATTTATTTAACTTCTAATATCTTACAATTAAAAATTTATATCTAGATAAATTTATTATTTGCAAGTTATTATTTATTTTAAATTTTAAATTATTTTTATTAATAGATCATGTTTCATTCAAATTAATTAAGTAATAAAATAAAAGAAAATGTTCTTCAAATTAATATCTTACAATTAAAAATTTAAATCTAGCCAGGCAAGCTCAAAGCTTTGTCAGTGATGTAATTTGGATTGAAGAGACTCTTTCTTTGCTGTATTCAACAAGCTCTTATCCAGAATGTATTTGGATTTTGACATTGTTTTAATAATATTTCAGTTTGCTTATCAAAAAAAAAAAAACAAAAAAAAGAGGAGGAGAAAATTAGTTGTGATACCTTTTATTCGAGAGATTGCTATCTTCTCGAGCAATTCCCAACTCCTTTCCTTATTTAGAGTTTGCAATTCATAAAGAAAACCTTCGGTATCTACATGTAAAGACACTTGTTTATTACGAGAGGTAAGCAGAATTTTACTGCCAATATTCTTCAATGGGAAGGCATCGCGTAAACTGTTCCAAGTCTCAATATCCCAAATATCATCTATAATCACCAAACACTTTTTCTGGAGTTGGACTTCACGAAGTTTCTCAACGATCTCTGCATCTGTCAACTTTTGAATTTCAACCCTTTCCTCTTTAGTTGGAGAGTGAACCTTAATCAGAATTTCTTCCCAAACATGTCTTCTTTGACATTGTTGTGAGATATATGACCAAGTGCGGAACTCAAAGTGCTTCTTGACACCGGGGTGGTTATAAACCATCTTGGCAAGAGTGGTCTTCCCCAGACCACCCATACCACATATGGAAGCAACTCTATTGCCTTCCCCTTCTTTCAGCAAAAACTCCACCAATTTATTTAGATCATCGTCAAACCCAACGACGTCATCGTCAAGATGAGAAAATGTTTGCCTTTCCTCTCGCTTCCTCTCATTAAAAGAACTGGATCCGCCTCCTTTTATCATAGATTCTCTTATCCCATAGTCTCGAAAACTTGCTTTCAAACTAGAAATTTTTGTCATGATATCTTCAATCTTTGACCCAACCTGGTGCACTGTAATTCCTTCATCAATGATGCAACTACACCTCTTGAGGACCTTTTGTACACCTCCTCCCTTGCTGGATCCAACTGTGAGAGCATAAGTCGCAATAATATCATCTGCATCATAAGCAAGATCTCTTATTTCAGCAACCCACCGTCTTACAGTCTCTGATTCATCCTGCCTCGCATCTGCATCTTTTAATAAGCCTTGCATCAGATTGAGCTCAGTTTTTAGCAGCTCAACTTGGTTACTCACCCCGGACAAGAATTTTCCTTCTTGTACGAGCAAGTCACCAATCCTTGTCACGACACCGGAAACAACAGCCTCAGCCATTTCGCTTCCCCGAAAAGAAGAAGAATGGATCGAATGGGAGCCTTGATGATAGTTTGCTCACATTTTGAAAGAATTTGCACTCTCTTTGTATAATTTCTCTCAAACCTCCCCTTTTTGTACGTACTCCACTTAAATTCGGTGTTCTTTTTTTTTGTCAACCGACACTATGATTAGAGGGGATAGCTCTTCTCCGGCCCGGATATGGTGTATATCATGTGACTGGCTTGAATTGTCTTATTCCCAAATCTAAAATATTAAGTAAAATATTAAGAGCAGCTCGGTTGAAGAGTTTTAGTAATATTGTTATAGTGTTTTTGATAATATGTGGGAGTAAGAGGATGTAAAAATATGTATAATGTTATTTAAAATTTGAAAATGTGAGTTTGAGTTTGTCTAACAAACGAAAAAGACTACCCTGTTTCCGTTGCATGCAACTTGTCCCTCACATGAGGTGGACCCCACACTCTTAATACTTATGCTAGACCCATTTCAATAATAGCTTTATTTGATACAGAGCAGCAGTAACAATTCTCTATCCTTATAGGGTCCCACACTCTTGATACTTATGCCAGACCCATTTCAATAATAGCCTTATTTGATACAGAGCAACAGTAACAATTCTCTATCCTTATAGGGTCCACCTCATGTGAGGGACAAGATGCATGCAACGGAAACAGGGAAAACCATCTCCTAACAAACAGGCTCTAAGACTTAGTCTAAGTGGGTGACAGTAACTAAAGGACTCGATACAAGTGAAAGCTTCCGTTGGGTTGATTTGAGGAAGGATGATGGAAAATAGGAAAGAAAATATTTATTTGGAATGTTTGGTTGGGGAAAAAGGGGAAAGATTTTGGTATGATTTGATAATATTGTTTTAATAAGGTTGTTCCTCGGGATGTTTTTATTAGCTGCATTAGTTTGTAAATTTGTAGTTATTAAAAAAAAAGTTACATTCACAATATTTTTATAATATTTTTACAATAAATCACAGATGGTTAGTTGTTGTTAGTTCAAATTTGAATCTAACACTAAGATTACTTTTTTACCTCAACAATAACAACCGGTAATAACTTGCTATTTAAGATTTGTTATAAAAATATTATAAAAATATTGTAGATATATCATTTCTCTTAAAAATATTACTTTTTATAAACTATTTAAAAACTTGTTTTTTTGGTAATTGAGTCATGAGTCTAAATTTATACCATTTACGATTTTTCATCTCTTCACTTTTTAATCATTCCAACCATGCACACATAAAAAACTAAAACTATTAGATTTTTTTTCACATTTTCATTCTCTCATTATTTTTTATCCTTTTACTAATTTATCACATGACATATTGAATTAGTATTAATACAAAGAATAAACTTTAACCCATTAAGATATACTTATATGTTATTAAAATATAAGTTTTACTAATGTATACCTTAAGGCATACATTTAGTGTTAACTTAACATTAAATGTAATTGATGCATTTGTCTAAGGCCTCAAGTATAAAAATTAAAAAAAGTCTCAAACTTTAATTTAATTAAGCTCAAATATTAGTCAATAAATAAAATAATATTTTTTATCAAATTAAAAAAAAAAAAAAAAAGAGTGATAGAAATGTTGCGTTTATAATATTTTTCGCAACACTTTTACGACAAATTCTAAGTAGTAGTTTATTACATGCTGTAATTAATGGCAAAAAACTAATTTCAGTAATGGGTTCTATTGTGAATGTATCACTTTTCAGAAATAAAATACAAAAAAATTCACAACAATTTTTACAATAATTAAATTAACAAACTTTTACTAGTTCTTATCTAGGTCCACTACTAATATTACTAATTTACTTACAACTATCATTCTACCACATCAATCGGTGTAAAACATTTTGTCAATATTTTGTATCTAAAGACTTTCTAAAAAAAAAATTTCTATTTAGTTCATGTTAACTAGCAATAATTTTACATCTAAAACTAAAACAAGATAATAAAATTTAACTTTTTTAAAATCATATTTAAATATATATAAAGGGCCTCAGTTTCTATTTTTTCTTTAGACCCCAAATGTGTTAAGCTTCCTTGTCTGCATATATTTGTAAACAATTTTTTAAAGGAAAAAATTGAAAAAGTGATTAATTTTTTCAAAATTTTTTGTAATTTTTTATTAAAAAAATTTTAATAACTTTTTTAATCCTCGATAAATTTTTTTTTTAAATCGAATTTGTTAAACCGGACCATTAATATATATCCCAACATACATTAATTGGAAGATGTTTATTACTAAAAAAATATGAGTACGGCTAAAATTAAAAATATATATATTTTTATATCTTTTGTATGTACTTGACAAAAGATTCTAGCAGCATTAATGTGACAAGAGACGAAACCTCGAAAGAAGAGCAAGAAGGCTCTCCAGCTATTGTATATCAAGTGACTGGCTTGTATTGTCCTATTAACTAGTCCAAAAAATCAGCCATTTCGCTTCACCTAAAAGAACAAGAATGGATCGGCCTTGAATGTTAGTTTGCTCACATTTTGAAAGAGTATGCACACCGATACAGGACTTCTATAGGTAGTGGCCCAAAAACTCGTTGATTCGACAGATCTCGTCTGACAGAGGACTGGCTGGTGAAGAAATTAGTGGTGGGCAAAGTTCAAATTAATGCAGCTGCAGCAGCTGGGAATGGACAAGTCACAGATGTCTCAGAATTCAGAGAAGTTATTGTTTGCAGAAAATAATAATGTGTGTGAACACGTTGAAATTCAGACTTGCATGCCCACGGGATGCACGGATGGGGAGTGTCTTTTCCCGAACCCAACTTCTATACACGATCGCGCGCAAATTAACCAAGTCCAAGATATGAATTTTTTTTTTCCCCAATTTGACTCGAAGTAAGATCAACCTGAAAGCATTTACATTTCTTAGAGCATTCACAGCAGTGGAGTTAAAAATTTAATTTTTTAGTTTCAATAAAAGTTATTTTATCTATTTTACCTACACATATACTGCAGTAGTAGAGCTATTTTAGCTTTCAATACAATAAAATAATATAAATATCACAATAAAATAATATATTCACTACAATAAAATAATATATCCACTACAATAAACAACAATCACAACCACCTATAACTGTCGCCGCCGCCGCCGCTGCCACTGCCACAGCCACCGCCGCCGCCGCCGACTATTCGACCGCCACCGTTGCCGCCGCCGCCATCAACTCTTCCACCGCCGCCGCCGCCACCACATGATAATAAATAATCGTCTAGTGTAAATAAGTGATTTTTTTAACCCCAAATTATACTTATACTTTTTTTTTTTACTAAAATAATTTTTCATATCAAAACTCAAAATTTATATTTATATTTAGAATACTTAGAATTATAACAATAAAACATAATTATGCATATCAAAACTCAAAATTTCCCTACACACAGAAAATTTTCAAACTTACATTTATATCAAAACTCAAAATCAAACTAACAATTTCTCATTAAATTGACCACAAGAAATGTGTGCTCTGTTTCTAGTTTTGTGTAACAGGACATATCCAACAAAATCCACCCAAATCAGAGCACACCATCTTACCAAATCCATATCACAAAATCCATAATCATCATCATCATCATCATCATCAATGAGAAACAGAGCACTTACCAAATCCATATCACAAACATTAATCATCATCATCATATCACAAAATCCATATCACAAACATTAATCATCATCATCATCACTCACACTTACCAAACCATAATCATCATCAATCTACCAAAATAATCTACCAAAATCACCAAGCCAATAATCCAGAACAACAACAAAAAATCATATATCAAAAATAAAAAACAGAGACATCCAGTGGACCAAATCAAAAACCCAAAGTGGATTGGCGGATTGGCGAATCGGCGGAAGAGTATACCCAAATCAAAAAACCCAAAGCATCCACATGAAGAAGACAGAGACTGACCTGAAATGGATCGGTGGAAGAGAAATGCGTCGAGGCAGATCGGCGACGTGGGTCTGAACTTGACGATGGCGGCGACGTTGACGATGGTTGAGCCGGCGACGTTGACAGAGTGAGCTTGAGAGGCTTGAGATGAGAGATGACAGTGAAATAGAGTGAGTGAATGAGACCGGATTTGATAAAATGAAAACAAAAAAAAGAAAAGAAAAAGGAAGCAAGTTGTACCGGAGTGAGCTTGAGGTGGACGGAAGCTTGAGGTGGACGGAAGCAAGTTGTACCGGAGTGAGCTTGAGGTGGACCGGCCGGCGAATGAGAGGAGAGACGACAGTGAGCTTAAGAGGAGAGGAGCCAACAACGAGAGAGAGTGTGGCTGAGTGTTTGTGCAGAAAGAGAGTGAAATGAAATAAAAAATGAGAAGTTAATATACGGCTGGGATTAAAATATATATATATATTTTTTTTTTGCTCCAAGCTACAGTGCACATCTATTTATAGATGTGCACTGTAGCAATTCATCTATAAATTTTAACTTTACCTCCACTGCTGCAAGAGGTTTTTTGTGTTTGTGGAGCTAAATTTTAGCATTATTGCATTATACCTCCACTGCTGTGAATGCTCTTATCTTATATATAAATACATAAAAAGCGCCAATGCCCGCTACAGTACTTTAATACTGTACGCTCAGGATGTCTACACTGTACAAACACTGTAGCAATAACAGTGCTTTGGGAGACCCTTTGCTTTTTTTTAGTTTCGAACAGTAGCTACAGTTCTAAGCGGAACTGTAGTTACAGTAGTTACAGTTTTTTTTTTTTTTGTCTTCCGTTTGTACTTGTTTTTTTTTCCTTTTCTTTATAAATAAAAGCGGCAATCGTCTATCCATACAGTGTTAAAACAGTGTTTATTTACAGTGAGTTTTGGTGAGTCCCTCTATTTTGTCCATTTGTGGAAGACTAAACGATGCGTCTGGCCAAAGGGTGTAGAACTCTCTTTTCTTTCTAGAACTCTTCGTAGTCCGTATATATTCTTTCTCTCTGGAACTCTCTCTCTCTCTCTCTCTCTCTCTCTCTCTTATCTTCTTCTCCTTCTTTCTAATAAACGTATTTTTTTCTTTTTTCTTTTCCTCCCAAACCACCGATCTGTACTATGATTCAACTCCTTCACAACCCAGCCTCAGCACCGATCTCTCTCTACGAATCCAGATCAACAAAAAAATTTGAAACCCAAGAACATTTGCAGCTGATCTGCATGAGAGAAGTGTTGGAAATATACATGTACACAGCGGAAAAATAACGAATCTACTTCATTCAGAATTGATAACATGCATTATGTAAGTTTCAGAATATAGAATAAGAGAGTGTACCTTGGTGTAGTGAATTTCAAAACCAAAGATCAGAAGTTCTCAGGAACACTTTTAATCTTCACTCGAATTCCACTAACGCCCAAGATGTGTGGTCTCTCAATCAGTTTCCAAGGGAGAGTAATTGAGTAGCTTCACTCACACATAGACACCATTTTACAAACTTGTTATGTGTTATAAAATTCTGTATATTTCTCTCCTAATAACTGATTGTCTAATTAGGCTAACTTTTTGGGCCTTTCCAATTGGGTTTTAGTATGTGGCTTGGAGTGGGACCAAAAGGGGCCAATAAGACACTAGCTCCAATAGGCCTTGCGCTTTTCTGTCAACTCTTGACAAGTCCAAAGTTACCATTAATTATATTTAATACCACTATATAAATATAATTGCACTCTAAGCCTTATTAATAAATTATATCCCAAGACTTTATTATACATGCAACCCCTTCATAAAATATTCGTAATAATACAAAGTTATGAAAGTAGACTACCACTTTGTAAATTATTATATCTTAATCCTTGAGTACCCGGTTTAATTCTTTTAAGTTATTCGCCATATATTTATGAAATCCAATTTCATAAATATATATACTTTAGTAATTTCTTACCAAAGCGGTTAGGCCTAACTCTCTGAATAATTGAACCCATTAAACTTATCTCAAAGGAATATTTTATATCTCCGTTAAGAAACTATGAATTCCATCTTGAGAATATATGTTCCATCAACACTAAGTGTGTCTGCTCAACATACTGAGGTTTTGACCGTAACTTTAGATCTCACTCCTGATATATCAAAGCAACCTACAGTTCATGATCAGGTCTATTATTCTCTCAGGATTAAGAGTTCATGAAAATATAAGTCGTGAGATTTATTATTTAGTTGACAGTCATTAGGAGAATAATAAATCTCACAACGGTCTAATTCAATATGTCTTAATTCTTAAAACATATCAACTAAAAGCCACTGTAGAGTTTTAGACCCCTTAAAAACAACCAGATTTGTTAGCCTAGATTAATTAGCCAAGTTGTTACTTAGTCAAATTATACAATTCTAGGTTAAAGTAATCAAATAATCATATCAAAAGAATAAAGCAGCGGAATAATAAAAGCCACAATGATATGATCACCCAGGAAACCACACGGTAAAAACCTGGGGAGGATTTGACCCACCGATTCTCAAGGCAAACCTGAATCCACTATGAAAGAATCGAAGTTCATACAAAAGGACTACAAGCTCCCCGCTCGACTTCCTAATGTTACCCACCAGTAGAACTTACTGACACGACCACGTGCAAGCTCCAAATCCACGGACTCCTTCTTTTTTGGACTCTTCAATCAGCTATAAGCACCCACGCTTGATATTCTTTAAGCTTCAATGGTAGCAACCGAGTTAATCATCAAGATGTTGAAGTAATCTCTATCTCGAAAACCCTAAGCTTTGTGTAAAGGAAAGCTCCTTTAGATCTCACAAGAGATTTACACAAAACAGCAATGTATGAGCAACAATACAATTGGAGCAACTCTAAAAACGTGGCTAGGGTTTTTCTTTATATACCTAGGGTAAAAACAGAAAACCCAAAACGTTTAATGAGTTAGGGCTGAGTTGGAAAAACTGCAGAAAACGCATCTGGTCCGTGATTCGATCGATCGAGCCTTTCCTTCGATCTATCGAGCCAGACCGAAATGCCCCAATGCATCTACAGTCTCTCGATTCCAACTTTACAATATTTTATCAACTTTGAGCAAGCTTAAACAAGACTAAGCACATTGTTTTGATCATGGTTTGCCAACATTACACATTAGAGTTCTAAATACATAAAATCCTAAATCTTTAGAACCTAACAGCCACCACTTCCATGATCAAGACAAATCATCTTAGTTGACATGTTATAGTCTTCGCAGATGAAATGCCCAATTTCATCATTGACTACGAACTAAAATTCTGAGTTTAAAAAGAACTTGTGATTTATATCTTCTGTGACTTTTCACATAAATCACATACTATGCATCTCATGGACTATATGATAATGTCTGAATATTCATGTTACCAATACTTTAGATAATAATAAAATAACTTTATTAATCAGAATATTAAGTTATACATCATGTCATACATAATATCATATATAACATCATACAATAGGATTTAAGGGTACTAATTCTAACAAGTAAAGCCAAAAAAAAATGAGCTAAAAGCCTCAATCGTTGTTTGTGATCTCAATCTGTTGGTTGGTGGATGTGCGAGAGATAGACGATTGCAGGTTCGAAACTCTGTTTTATTTACTTATTTTTGGTTTCTGGTACTACAAAATTATTATTGCTGTGAAAATTGGGGACAAATGAAAGAAATGGAAGGAAATTGAGGATTTTTGGTGTTCGCTTTCAGAATAAAAAATTCGGAGCTCAATTCTCCCAAAATACTAA
This sequence comes from Quercus gilva, assembly GCA_023621385.1. Lineage (NCBI taxonomy): Eukaryota > Viridiplantae > Streptophyta > Magnoliopsida > Fagales > Fagaceae > Quercus > Quercus gilva. The sequence continues at coordinate 52,906,879 of CM042483.1, forward strand.
GTTTTGAGTTTTTGTGCATCTGTTTATGTGAAAGTTTGGTAAACTCAGATGGGTCAAAATATTTAGTGTTATAATTAGACCATATGAATGAAAGTTTGGATTTTTCTCAGGTTGAATTTGTGTTGTGTTTGCTATTTGTAGGTGTTCTTCTTTGCAATTATCTCTGCGCGTGAGATTGAAAGTTTGGATTTTTACTCAAATTAGATAGTTCTTGTATGTTAATATTTGCTATTAGGTGTTCTTTTGTCATATCCGTAAGTTTAAATAACAACATCACCTTTTGAACTTTGAAATAACAAGCAAGCAAGAAGGCCAAGCAAGTTTTTACAACAAGTATCTCTTTTTTATTTATTTTTCTCCGTTTCTTCAAAAAAAAAAAAATTTTAGGTTCTCAAGATCTGTGTTTGTATTTATTTCCTTATGGGTTTCAATCTTTGATTGTTTGCTAATACGGGTCTTTTAGGTTTTGATAAAGAAAGGAGATTTGGTTCCATTTTGGGTATTTTCGGCTTACACAAGAAATAGAGATGGGAGTGGGTGAGAGCAACAAACAGAGAGGGGTGAAAGACGAGAGACCTCATTTTGGCATTAGAGAACTCTGAGTTTCTTCTTTTCAATGGAACCAAATCTCCTTTCTTTATCAAAACCTAAAAGATCCGTATTAGCTAATATGGGTATTAACCATGCTTGTTTTCTTCTTTTCATTTGCTAATATGGGTATTTTGGGTTTATTTTCTTCTAAACTTTTAGCTGCTAAGTATGGAGTTGTGTGTGCGTGGGTTTCTCCTTTCTAAGGTGAGAAGATATTGAAAGAGGGAGAGAGAAACAGATCATAAAGAAAGGGGATTTGGTTCCATTTTTGGTATTTTCGGCTAACACACTATAGGTAAGTGCTCTCTCTGTATATTTAATAAAATTGCATACAAGAGAAATTGTATTTATTTTGTGAGCATTAAATTTTGAGCATAATATGAAGAATTTAAGATCTATAAATTTGTGTGGTGTAGGTGTAGAAAGTAGGGTCTAGATCACTCTTTCCACAGCACTCATGCTGCTAATTGTTGCCACAGGTCAATTTCTCACTTTCTCAATTATTCATTACATGAGTTTGTTTATACTTTTTCTTTAATCTCAGTTTCATGGGGGGTTTCATGTTCTTCATATGGTAGATAATCAATTTTGTAAGTATTTCATTTCTTTGAATAGGTTTGAATTTTGAATAGAGTAGTTTTACCTATCATTTTTTTTTTGGGTGAAATTGGAAGAATGGGATATTATTAGTGGTTGTGATGAAAATACACATGATATATTATAATACTTCCTCTCAAGAAATTATAACTGAAAATTTAAAAGAGCAATGAAATCCAAGAAATAATTTGCAATGCATGAGGACTAATCTTTAGGTTCAGAATCTTAGTTTCAATTTTTCTTTGTTGAAATTTGGAGTTCAAGTAAGCTTCATATACAGCCACCTTAAGCATTATATGACTTACATCACAATACTTGTATTCACTTCATTGTTAACTTCATTAGAATAAATATACAATATTGGAATAGGTGATTTCAAACTTGGAATTATATATCAACAATTTGTAAGCAAGCAGCTAATATTATAACAGAGCATTAGAGACAAACTCAAGCTTGGGTTTTTGAGTTTCTTGGCCATTTGTTCTTCGAAGATTAAGTTCTTGTCTCTCATAGAGTTTAATGGTGCTCATAATCTTAGACATTGTTCTTTGAAGAGAGTGGAGTGTAATTGTATGTTATTATTACCAAGAGATCAAGTATGTGTCATTGCAGTGTAATTGTATGATATTATTAGTCTATTGTTGAAGACTAATGCATAAGGTTGTTATTTATATTGGCAATCCATTTACACTTTAGAAAGTTTTAGAATTGGATTTTACTAGGTGTTTCTTCTATGATTTAAATCAAACTGGTGGTACCTAATAGGTTCTAAGCCTTGAACTTAGTTCACAGTGTATATCAAAGTGCTATTATTTATAAATTCACTATATTTATCTTGGTCTTGATGTTTTTGCCCTTTTAAGATATGTTTATCTCACGTAGATTTAGCTTCTTTATAATGGGTTCATCTTTTTTTTTTTCTTTTGGAGAGTGGTAAGAACATGTGGATTATTAACTTCTTTCTATTTGGTTTGTTTTAATTCCTTACATAGTCATGTTATTTATGTTTTATATGTATATACACACACACACACACACACACACACACACACACACACACATATATATATATATATTTCATTTTGACTTGAAAGTTGATTGTGCTAAGAATATTACGACCCTCACCTATAGAAGAATTAGAAGGTTATGATGATACAGAAGAGTTGAATTTTGGGATGGTTTGTTTGCGTATTGATAGGGACATTGGCCAAAGCTCAAGTTTTTGGTGGTTTGAGAGAAGGAATTGGGTTTTGTATTTCTGATTGTAGCTTGCTTTGTTGGTTGGTGACAGGTTTGAGACCTTTGTGGGATAGGGCTTGGTTGTGGTCCTTGTGGGCAATGAAGTTGGTTTTGGAAAATTTGTATTTAAATTTTTTTTTTTTTTTAATGTTTTCATTTGTTTATTCATTAGTATTTTGGAATAAAAATTTTAAATTTAAATGTAGAAGTGTAAGTTTGATTGATAACTAATGGTTCAATCATATAATGTTGCACGCACAAGAACTACATAAAATGTTTTGCATTTTGGTGAATCTTTGATGGGTTTAAGGAACTATAAAGGATTACAATATATGACTAATTGTGTGATTTGCATATATTTAGATCTAAGTTATATTGGTAGAATATAATCCTCTAATAGATCAAGCTCGTGCCTATTGTTGGAGATCAAGCATGTGTTATTTCTACTAACTATATAAAAAAAAGCAAATAGCTCTATCTGCAGTATTTTGGTTTATTCAAGTTTTGGTGAGTAAAATGGTGCGTTTGGGTGAGGTTTTAGTGGGAGACCAAACAAAGACAAAATTAAGAGAGAAATAAAATATCTTCTGGCTCAAAGAGTGGGGTTTGTACTGTTTGAAGAAGAGAGAGGCCAGCAGAGAGAGAGAGAGAGAGGCTTGGTGAGAAAATACAGAAAGAGTGATCTCACTCTTTTCTTCGGACAAATCTGAGAGATGGAGAGTGGGGTGGGTTTGGTGTTTTTACTCAAATCACACTTCAGGTATTTTTTTTTTCTCTCTAAAAAATTTATCTTTCTCTATGGTTTGCTTCTTTTCTTCTTTCCATTCTTTTTGGTTTCACTTCTTAAAATTTTAACAACTGAATTTTTGGATGAAGAAGATAGCGGTTGTTTTTTGTTTTTGGTGTATTGTATTGGGGGCATGATTTCTGAATAAAGGTCTCTCTCCCTATGGTGTTATATATATATAGAAAGAGTACTGTATCAACATAGGAAGATCTGACTGCAAATGATGAGACCTGTGGGGGTAAAAGCCCAACATGGTGTATTGGGCCTAGGGCCCCATTTTTGGGTTAAGGTGTGTCCAAAGAGAAGAAAATGACTGAGAAGGATTCCATATGGGAGAGATATACCTGGAAATGATCGAGGAGTACAGTCCGAAGAGAGCATCATCAGGCTGAAGAGCATATTCTCCTCAGATATAAAGAGTCTCGATCAAGCAAATACTTAGGAGGTTCGAGTGATCTTCCTAACGATTCCAATGATAAGGATAAGCTCTGGGCATGTATGGAGATGATAAGAACGGAGAAATATCTAAAGGAAAAAGCTACTACCATCGTGTTTAATGCACTGTAGCAACTTTTCTGACCGCATTTATGTGGAGAAAACCCCTGAACAGTGCAACCTCAGTTACCAACACTCATGGAGAACTAAAAAAGATATCTGATATGACATGTACTCAAGGGAATGCTTGAATGAAGAACAAGTGTACATGAAGATGGCTTAGAAGAAGGCTATATAAATGGGAAAGGCCTCTAAAGAAAGGGGATAGAAAAAAAAAAAAAAAAAAAAAAAAAAAAAAAAAAAAGAGGAGAAAGATTTTACTGTAGCTCTAAGAACTGTATTCACCTTTTAATCAATAATATACCTCTTCGGACAACAATTTGTTTAGCTTTCAAGCATGTTTTTACATTGGTTCATCCCTGGATATCATAGTTAATTGTTGTTAAATTCACTACTAGCCCAGTTCTTTCACCCACCCTTTAGAAATTCATTGTTTTGGGCTTGGGCTACAAATCCTGACCCTACAATTGGCGCTATATGTGGGAAGAGCTTGAGCGAAAGTGGAAGCAGCAGTAGATAATGGCTGAACTAGGGCAACAATCAGCAGAATCTAGGGCATCCCAACACGTCGACCCTTTTCTTAATTTGGAGCAGAGACAAGATCGTGAAGGTAGTGTACACACTGCACATACTGATCGAAGCCAACCACATGGTGGAAGTCACGTGTCTCATGCAGAGAAGAACCAGAATATGCAACTAGAAATTGAAAGGCTAAAAAGGGAGTTGCGCCATGCCAAGAGGAAACAGATTTTTTCGTATTCTGATGAAGATTCTGATGACGAACAAGACGTCACTTACAAGCAGAGATCTCGAACACTAGTCAGTGAATCATTTTCCTATGAAAAAGAGCATCATCATAAGAGGCAACCTAGAAGCCCATCACGTAGAGGCGTAGGGAACGATGCTATGAGGAAGGCTTTGAATCAAATCTCTAGGTCACCTTTTACACACAGGATTGAGGAAGCAAGGCTCCCTCGTTGTTTTCATCAGTCGACGTTCACCATCTATAATGGTAAACCAGACCCTGTGGAACACGTAAGTCACTTTAACCAGAGGATGGCTGTCTACTCCAAAGATGAAGCTCTGATGTGCAAGATTTTCCCCTCCAGTCTTGGACCGGTTGCAATGAGGTGGTTTGACAACCTGGAAGCAGACTCCATCAACCCTTCAAAGAGCGCACTCAAGTATTTGGTTCCTATTTTGTCACATGCCAAAGAGTGGCCAGACCCCTATCTTCATTGCTATCCTTGAGCATGCAAGAGGGTGAGACCTTGAAAACGTACTCAGATAGGTACTGGGAGATGTTTAACGAGATAGAGGAAAATTTTGATGGAATGGCCCTTAACACGTTTAAGCTCGGCCTCCCTACTGACCATGGTTTAAGGAAGTCCTTAATTGGTAAGCCAGTTACTAACATGCGTCAACTCATGGACTGTATTGAAAAGTATAAAAGAGTTGAAGAAGATCAGCAGCAAGGGAAGGGAAAGGACAAGGTTATCCCCCAGGAGAGGAGGGATTTCAGGTTGGACCGTTACAATAACAGTAAACCGCGGAGAGATTTCGCTGGGCAATCAGGATCAACAAATCTTTAACCAATCAACGCTGTATTCAAAGAGCTAGTACACCAAGTTTTGGAAAAGATTAAGAATGAACCATTCTTCAAGTGGTCGAATAAGATGGTGGGGAACCCTGAGAGGCGTAATCATAATCTCTATTGCCAGTACCATCAAGACCACGGGCATACCACAGAGGATTGCAGGAGCCTATAAGATCATTTGGACCAACTGGTCTGCGAGGGTAAATTGAGACACCTCTTACACCACTCCAGTGGTCGAGGAAGTCAGGTTAACTCAGAGCCCTGAAGAGATGACTCTTCAAAGCCCCCATTGGGAACTATTAATGTCATCTTCGCCGCACCGGGGAGAACAGGATCCTAGCCATCGAAGGTTATGTCGGTAGCCCGGTTACCCGCAGGGGATTTCGGCCAGGGTTCGAAGAGAGCTAAATTGGATGCTTAACCGGTTTTAGGGTTCTCGGATGAGGACAAGATTGGAACCATCCAACCTCATGATGATACTTTAGTAATCACCCTCAAAATTGGAGGGTATGATGTGAAGAGGGTAATGGTGGACCAGGGTAACGCGGTAGAGATAATGTATCCTGATCTCTACAAGGGGCTAAACCTAAAACCTGACGACCTAACACCATACAATTCCCCCCTGGTAAGTTTTGAAGGAAGAGTTGTTATCCCGAAAGGCCAAATACGATTACCTGTGCAGACTGGCTCAGAGGTGGATTTCATAGTTGTAGATGTGTATTCGCCCTATACAGCAATTGTAGCCAGACCTTGGCTTCACACACTAGGGGCTATTTCCTCTACTTTGCATCAAAAAGTTAAATATCCATTTGAATGACAAGTTAGTGAAATCCGGGTAGATCAATCCGTGGCCAGACAATGCTTAGTGGCTGCCATCCAACATAAGCCCAAAACTGAGCCCTCGGCCAAGGCCGAAAGGGGTTTATAGCAGTTAAAACCTCGGGTATCGCCCGTCGAAGATCTAGACGAGGGCGCTAGGTGCGAAGATTTAATAAAAGTTATTATCGGAGACAATCCAAAAAAGTTCTTTCAAGTTGGATCTCAGCTACCTCTGTAGGAGAAGGAAGAGCTAGTAGAATTCCTTAAGAGAAACCTTGATGTATTCACCTGGAACGCTTATGAAGCCCCAGGGGTGGATCCAGAATTTATATGTCACCATCTGAATGTCAACCTATTGATTACCCCTAAGAAGCAGCCTCCTCGACGCCCATCTAAGGAACACGCTGATTCAGTAAGAGAAGAAGTAACAAAGCTCAAACAAGCTGGAGCTATTAAAGAAGTTTTTTATCCGGAGTGGCTAGCGAATACTGTAGTGGTGAAAAAGAAGAATGGGAAATAATGAGTATGTGTAGACTTCACTGACTTAAATAAGGCCTGTCCTAAGAATCCATTTCCTATGCCAAAAATTGATCAGCTAGTAGATGCCACTGTCAGCCATCCTCGGATAAGTTTCCTGGATGCTTTCCAAGGTTACCATCAAATACCGTTAGCCCTAGATGATCAGGAGAAGACTACTTTTGTCACCCCTATCGGTAACTACCATTACAAAGTGATGCCATTTGGTTTGAAAAATGCAGGATCCACCCACCAAAGAATGATGACGAGGATGTTTGAGCCGCAGTTGGGTAAAAGTATCGAAATTTATATAGATAACATGGTGGTGAAAAGCAAGGTCGTTTCTGAACATATAAAGGACCTTGAAAACATTTTTGAAGTTCTAAGAAAGCACAAGCTGCGTCTAAACGCTTCCAAATGCTCATTTGGTGTGGGGTCAGGCAAGTTCTTAGGGTACATAGTGACTCACAGGGGAATTGAGGTTAACCCCAATCAGATAAAGGCCATCCACAATTTACAAGCTCCTCGGAATCCTAAAGAAGTTTAGAAATTGACTAGAATGATCGCTACCTTGAACCGATTCATCTCTCGATCAGCAGATAGGTGTAGACATTTCTTCTCATTGATCAACAAGTGGAAAGGGTTTGAGTGGATTGAAGAGTGTGATTTGGCCTTCCAACGAATTAAAGACTATTCGGCTTGGCCACCAATCATGTCCAGTCCTGAGCCAGATGAGGTCTTGTTTGCTTACATTGCTGTGGCTCCTTATGCTGTAAGTTTGGTATTGATACGAGTGGACCAAAGTGTGCAAAGGCCAATTTATTATGTGAATAAGTCATTGCATGAGGCCGAGATTCGTTACCTGCCACTGGAGAAAGCCATCTTGGCAGTAGTACTTGGTACACAGAAGTTGCCTCATTATTTCCAAGCACATATGGTTGTTGTGCTCACACAATTTCCGCTTAAAACCATACTTAGAAGTACTGACTACACGAGGAGAATAGATAAATGGGGCACTATCCTAAGGGCTTTTGACATCAAATATATGCCCCGTACCTCCACAGAGGGGTAGGTCCTCGCAGATTTAGTTGCCGAGTTCACTGAGCCCTTGTTAGAAGAATTAATGCCAGCACAGAACATGGATGAAAAATCGGTTGGCGTAATCTCTCAGAAAGAACCATCATCCTGGGAAATATATGTAGACGATGCGGCAAATCAGAAAGGTTCTGGAGTGGGGCTAGTGTTAATATCTCCAGAGAAGATTGTTATTAAAAAATCACTAAAGCTAAACTTCACGGCCACGAATAATGAGGCCGAGTATGAGGCTCTACTGATGGGAATGGCTATGGTTTGAAGAAGGGGAGGAAAGTCAGTGGAGGTGTTCTCGGACTCGAGGTTAGTCGTTGGTCAAGTACAAGGTGAGTTTGAGGCAAAAGATGAAAGAATGCAGGGATACTTAAGCCGAGTTAAATGTCTGCAATCAGAGTTCGACTCTTTTAATCTGCTGCACATTCCCAGAAATGGTAATGCACATGCTGATTCTTTGGTCACGCTTGCTACCTCTTCAGCGCAAGATTTGCCGAGAGTTATCCTTGTTGAGGACTTGCATGAGCCTACAGAAGCAAGAAGAGAGGTAGTCCATGTTCATTAAATCGGGGCTGAAATCAGCTGGATGGATCCTATAATCAAATTCTTGAAGGAGGATATCTTGCCTGAAGAAAGGTGGGAAGCTGACAAAGTTCGGAGGAAGGCAACCAAATTCTGGCTATCCGAGGACCAGAAACTATATAAACGCTCCTATTTAGGACCGTACTTATTATGCATGCATCCTGAAGCGGCTGAGTTACTACTAGAAGAATTACATGAAGGAATTTGTGGGAGCCATACTAGAGGTAGATCCTTGGCTCACTGAGCCATTACTCAAGGTTATTGGTGGCCGAATATGCAAAAAGAAGCCCATGAATATGTTAAGAGATGCGATCAATGTCAACAGTTTGCCCCGAACATTCATCAACCAGGAGGAACCCTTAATCCACTATCCAGCCCATGGCCTTTTGCTCAATGGGGCTTAGATATCGTGGGTCCATTCCCCAAGGCTGCAGGAAACAGGAAATACCTTCTAGTCGACACAGATTATTTCACCAAATGGGTTGAAACTGAATCTCTGGCCAACATCAGAGACGTGGATGTGAAGAAATTTGTGTGGAAGAATATTGTCACTCGGTTTGGGATTCCTCATAGCCTCCTCTCGGACAATGGTCTTCAGTTTGATAGTAAAGCGTTCAGGAATTATTGTAGCGAACTGAGAATTACAAACAGATACTCCACCTATGCTTATTCCTAGGGGAATGGGCAAGCAGAAACTGTTAACAAGGTCATAGTAAATGGATTAAAGAAAAGACTAGACGATGCAAAGGGTAAATGGGTGGAAGAATTGCCACATATACTTTGGACATATAGAACTACACCTCGTAGGTCTACTGGGGAGACCCTCTTTTCAATGACCTATGGAGTTGAAGCTGTCATACCTTTGGAGAATGGATTCCCAACATTGAGAACTAGTTCGTTCAATCCGATCGGCAACAATGAGCAGCTAGAGAAAAGTCTAGATTTGATTGAGGAAAGAAGGGAAAATGCAATGGTCCGATTAGCACATTACCAGCAAAACCTCAAACAAGGCTATGATGCCAACGTAAAGCTAAGGCCTCTAGAACTTGGTGATTTGGTGCTCAGAAAAGTGGTGGGTACTGCAAAGAACCCAGCTTGGGGAAAGTTAGGACCCAATTAGGAAGGGCCATATCGTATTACCTCAGGGGCTGGCATTGGGGCGTATTTCTTAGAAGACCTAGATAGTCATGTAATACTCCGCCCTTGGAATGTAAATAATCTCAAAAGGTACTATTATTAATCGAATCATTTCTTCAATCAATATGCCAATTCGTTATATGAAGTTTTTTAATAAGTATTTAAACTTAAATCCAATCATGCTTGAAGTTCTCGGACCAGATGATTTAGGTTAGTTAACACTCGTTTACAGTTCTCCTAAGTGTTTAAACTTAAATCCAATCATGCCTGAAGTCCTCGAACCAGATGATTTGGGTTAGTTAACACTTGTTTACAGTTATCCTAAGTGTTTAAACTTAAATTCAATCATGCCTGAAAATCTCGGACCAGGTGATTTGGGTTAGTTAACACCTCCATACAGTTAGTATTAATGCTTAAACTTAAAATGAATCATGCCTGAAATTCTTGGATGTATTTAAGTAAACTCTAACTTATGTTAGGCCTCCTTAGTCATATATTTAATTTAAAATCAATGAGTGGTAATATTCTTTGTACATGTTCGAGAAGACCTGTGAAACTTCCATGTCATTCATTGCTTTCATTGCTTATTAATAATTCTTTTACAAACTGCTCTTTTCAGTATTAATCTAAGTTATTTGCATCATCAGCAGGGTATCGTGGTTAATCTTACCTATATTACCGTAGTCACAAGTTATAGTTATTTGCAATAATAATGAGTTTTATAATATGTGCAATGAAGACATTAAAAATAAAAGAGAAACGATTTCATTGATCAAAAGGAAGTATTTTGCAATCCATTACATAAAAAAAAAAAAAAAACTAAAAAACTAATACAAGTATGAAATTAAAACTCTTAAATATCTAAGTCTTCATCTCGGTGGCCAAGGAGTCAACTGTCTGGGTAGGCTGAGCAGCAGCAACGTCTGGGGCTTGATCATCCTCGAATTGCTTACCCGTACCATCGGCCTGACCAGACTCTTTGTTTGCTTCAATAGGAGTAGGAGGGGTCTGGCCGACTGGGGGCTGCTCCAGAGCTTCTGGGAGTTCACAAATGTCAGGATGATAGTAAATACTCCCAGGTTGCCTCAATATAGACTCTGGGGGGACCCCAGCAGCGTCGAGGCCTTTATCCCAGGTTACATCACAATAATCTCTGTAGACCTTTGCAAACTCCTCAATGAGTCTGATTTGGGTCTCCTCTACACTGAGCGTATAGGCCGCTTACCTTTCAGCCTCGACTGCCTCCTTGGCCAACTGTGCATTCTTCTCGGCCAATTTGGCGGTCTCCCTAGCTTTTTGAAGCTCAGCTCGAAGGTCTTTCGCTAGCGCTCTTTCTGTTTCCAGATTGATCTCGGTCAAATTCAGCAACTGGCGTTGGTCTTCGGCCTACTTCTCGGCATTTTTTAGACCCCCATCAAGACTATTCCTCTGTTTGGTCATCTCTTTCAACTGCTCGGACAGATGAGAATAGTCTTCCTTCAAACTACCCAGCGATTTTTTTGCCTCAGACCGAGAGTAGGCCTCTGCTTGGGCTTCAGTATAGGCCTTTTTGTTCCACTCCTCGGCCACATAAACTTGCTGGGTAATCTACATAGCAGAAGGAAAAATTTCAATATAAAAAAAAAAATCATCAGCATCCTAACTGAAGAAGTGGATTAATTTACTTACCATGGCTAAATCCCTTTTTAGGGATAAAAAGAGTTCATACTGGCTGAAACGCCTGTAAGAATCCATGTCTCGAGGAAGGAGCAGTGGTTGCTCCAGGACCTCAGCAATGAGACCTGCTTTCCCCCATTATAGTTTCTGAGGGAGGTCTCCCAGGGGATAGGAGCACCATCCGATTCCAGTCTGGGGGACCAAGTGCGAGGTCCTCGGTGACCTCAGCTATGTGAGAGTCATCTCGACTCTCGGTAGACGAAGCCCTTTTGCTCCGGTGGTCTTTGACCACTTTCTGTTGCTTGGTTCCTTTCGTAGGCGCCACCTCCCTTTCTTCATTATCGACGAGGGGCCTCTTCTTCTTCGGATCTGGCAATTGCTTTGAGCCGAGATCCGAAGGAACCTGAAGAGATGGTGGAGGAAGACTAACAACTGGTTGAGATGTGCCAATCTCTTTAGGCCCAACTTTTTTATTCCTATTCTTCATCAAGTCCCTTAGGCTCGCCATGTCTTCTTCCTCTTTTGAGGAATCATCGAGAATAGCAGTTATTAAAATAGGAGGGCGAACACTAGATTGCTTGTCTGTTTCCTCCTCGGCCTCCGAAACTTGTATCACTTGAACCCCTTCCGAAGCCTCCCTTCCAAATCTAAACTTATCAATTTGCTCCTCAAGTGAAGAGGTTGAAGAAGAAACTCTTTCACCTACTGCTACTGGTTCGAGGGGAACCTGCTGAATTGGCTGGAGAAGCAATGGTATACCCTGCGGATTTGGATGTGGCACGGGGGCAAGATCGTACGGTGCTAGAAAATGGCACCGAGAGACGTCTATTCGGTTAAGCCGATAGTCTCCTTTAGTGATAGCGTTGCCGACCGGCTGAAAATCAGTTGATTTTGGCGCGAAACCAAGAATAAGAGGAACAGACCAGAGCTGCCCGTCTTCACTTACAAAAATTTCTGATCGTAGTAAGTAATTAAGCACGGTGACGTTTGTGAGACTGAGCCGAGGAGCAACTTGTTCTTTATCTGTTAACACCACAACAAAACTTAGTCAGAAACTTGAAAATAATGATACAAAGAGAAGACAAATTGTTAAAAAATGAAGACCCTAAATCTATTGTTAGGAAACTTAAATCTAGGATGTTCCACCTAGCTTTCCTAGTTGGGTTGGGCAATGGAGACCGTCATACCACGCGCCCGAAACGATCAGATAGTCATCTTTCATCCCTTTGTTAGATTTAGGAAGGCAGGAGACTAGCCTAACAATGTCGGATCGGGATTTAAGATAATATCCCGCCCCCTTTTGGCTATGACATTCGTACATGTGTACTACGTCAAGCTAGGTGAGTCCGAGTCCTAAATGACGATTCAAAGCATCAATCGCTCCTAGGATCCTAAAGACATTGGGTGCGCACTAATCAGGAGAAAGCCTGTGGTTACAAAGATAATTTTGGGTAACAGAACCCATAGGGAGAGTCATTCCTCCTTCTATGAATGCTATCATAGGGATTACGACTTCTCCCTCTCTTCGGTTGGTTAATACCCTTTCTAGGGGACAATACCTCAGGTTTACCCCCTGTGGTATGCCGTATGTTTCCTTAAATGCCTCTATTAAGGCAGGACTATCGACAAGATACTATAATCTACCCATTTTTGGTTAACTAGAGGAAGACACAGAATAATAACTGGGAAATGAGAGGTTGAAGGCCGAGAACGCTGGCCGAGAAGAGGATAAAGGGTTCGGAGACGTTGAAACTTACACAAACTAGGTTGGGGAATGATCCTTAAATCCTTGGAAGGATTTGCGTGGATTCTTACAGAAATGAGATGGTTGATTTGAAAAACTTGATGAGCTCGAATGATTAGGTTCGCTGGAGAATCTGAGAATTTGCAAAGTAAAGGAGAAATAACCTCTTCTGGGGCTTTATATAGGGACAAATGAAAGGGTAGGAGTCATCCCGCCCAAATTCTGAGGAAAAACATCACCCGTTGGATCAATAGTCCACCGTTGGATACAAAAGACAAAACGCCGCCTGGAGTAATTAATAGCGCTTCGGGAATACTGAAACGACAGCAACAATGATGAAGCGCCTAAATCTATGCTCATACACGTGTGAACTAAGATATTTTTATATATTTTAAGCTTTTATTTCGTAACAAATCAAAATCTTATTCTTTCTCCTCGGATGCGAAGGAAAAATTAAAATTTTGAGAGGCTATTGTGGGGGTAAAAGCCCAACATGGTATATTGGGCCTGGGGCCCCATTTTTGGGTTAAGGTGTATCTGAAGAGAAGAAAATGACTGAGAAGGATTTCATATGGGAGAGATATACCTAGAAATGATCGAGGAGTACAGTCCGAAGAGAGCATCATCAGGCCGAAGAGCATATTCTCCTCGAATATAAAGAGTCTCGATTAAGCAAATACCTGGGAGGTTTGAGTGATCTTCCTAACGATTCCAATGATAAGGATAAGCTCTGGGCATGTATGGAGATGATAAGAACGGAGAAATATCTAAAGGAAAAAGCTGCTACCACCGTGTTTAATGCACTGTAGCAACTTTTCTGGCCGCATTTATGTGGAAAAGACCCCTGAACAGTGCAACCTCAACTACCAACACTCATGGAGAACTAAAGAAGATATCTAATATGACATGTACTCAAGGGAATGCTTGAATGAAGAACAAGTGTACAATGAAGATGGCTTAGAAGAATGCTATATAAATGGGAGAGGCCTCTGAAGAAAGGGGATCGAAAAAAAAAAGAAAAAGAGAAGAGGAGAAAGATTTTACTGTAGCTCTAAGAACTGTGTTCACCTTTTAATCAATAATATACCTCTTCGGACAACAATTTGTTTAGCTTTTAAGTGTGTTTTTACGTTGGTTCATCCCTGGATATCATAGTTAACTGTTGTTAAATTCACTACTAGCCCAGCTCTTTCACCCACCCTCTACAAATTCATTGTTTTGGGCTTGGGCTACAAATCCTAACCCTACAAGACCCATAAATGTTTTTGTTTCTGGTTTTGTTTTTTTTTTTTTTTTTCTATTTTTATTGTGAATTTCTAGGAGTTTTCAGAGGTTATGTAGTTAAATTGTTCAATTCTGATTTGGATTTTTGAGTTTTTTTTTTTTTTTTTTTTTTTTAGAAATACAATTTTGCCAAGTGATCAATTTTTATGCTTTGTATCACTTACTGGTTCATTCTTGATCTTTGTATGATTCGTTTTTTGTTTTCTTTTCTCTTTTCTTAATGGATTTGTAGAAACTTTAATTCTTGATGTGTATAACATACTCAAGTGCCAGGCTCTGAACAGTTCTTGGTTTTTTCTTTGTTTTTGAGGCCTTATTAGAATTCTAATGGTGTTTGGAACTTTGAATGCAGTTAGAAGAACATTCATGGATGCAGACGGATTGAGATGGGTACTTACACTTTATTCTTTCCTCCTTTAGTTCTATTAACTAAATCTTACGATACATTAATTTATAAAAATTTTAAATTAATATTTAACAAATTTACGAATTTTAGTATTCTATATCTCTCTAAATTTTTCTTTGGTTTATGCATTTCGCAAATCAGTGGTGAGTCTTTTACATGAAACAAATACTTTGTGTAGGGATTGGATTTGAGCACTTCTTCTATTGAATGAGTGGACTCAGACCTAACTAGCCCAACATAATAAATTTGTAGAGAGTGAATCAAAGAGCTAGGTTTTAGTGCATGGACAACAGTTAATATGGTGTTCATGATAATCAAACAGAGATAAACTGAGTTTATCAAAGAAAGTTTGTTCTCGGCCCAATCCGAGGAGTTTTGTTCTGGTAAATATTGAATGAGAATGGTTACCGGAGTTCTTGAGATTGTTACATTGCTATTTCCCCTGATCCCAGCCCCCTCTCTATGGTAGGTTTCTCCTATTATATAGTCCTCTTTAAACGATTTTGGCCTTCTGCTTGTTGATCATCCAAGCCTATACTTGAGTGTTTGTCCCATCAAACATCCTCTCTGGCGTTCTGTGAGTTGCGGCAACCAAGGTAGCACTGTTCAGAGGTTATTTCCTCATTAATGCGGCCAGGACGTTAGTTGTAGGCATTTAATGCGGAGGTGACAATTTCTCCTTGAATTGCTCCTCCACTGTACTCCCATGGTTGACCTATTGTACCTGTCCTTTTCCTTGGGATGCTTTGGGAGGCTGCCTTTGATGGCATGTCGCTCTTCCCTTCTATGATCTTGGTTCACCGAGGACAGGATCGTCTTTGGCGATGTTTCATAGCACTTTGGACTTGCTTCTTTCGTCCTCGGACATTTCTTCCTCCTCGGCGTGGGCCTTGGGCTTAGTATAAAGTAGGCCGCAGTTGCCAAATTCTTCGACCCCACACTTTGTATTTTGTCTTTTTAACTAGAAAGCCTCTAATTGTTTCAGGACCTGCTGTGCTTTATACTATTTTTTTTTTTGGTCCTAATTTCGCTATTTTACAGTTGCCTTAGTGTCTTCTCTTGTACTTTTAGCTTGGGATCTGTGATATGTTTGGTTCTACTGTCTCGTAGGGCTGTTAATTTGTATATAGCTTTGTTTTGTTCAGTGAAAATTTACTAATTTATTAGAAAGCAATCACTTACATTTTTATTTATTTTAATTTTAAAGGATGCTGTCATCTGTGCTCTAACATTGGATGTGTGAATAAATGTTATATATATATATATATATATATAATATGGAGCATATTAAGTGATGGGAACATATTAGATTAGTTACCTAAATCTATAATTCTCTTATCCTAATCAATTTTATTCATTTTACCCCTAAAACACTATCATACAATTGGATGGCTAAAACTTATTTACATGGGGAATTTTTAGACTACACCTTGAACAATTTAAAACAGAGTTTAAAATATTAATGAAATTGGTAGTTCTTGTATGTACCGATACTTATAGATTAGTGATTGCATTCTTCTTTCATACCTTCCTTAAATTTTTGTACTGCTTTCATTCTTTTCTTTGGTATGATAGCCAACTAAAGGACCTCAATCTAATGAGAGTTTAGCCTGCTGAATTTAAAAATCTTTCTCATTTGTGAGAACTACAAGAAAAACATGCATGTTTTCTAGCATTATAGAAGTCAATTAACCTAATCATGTCATCATTTTTTTGCTGAATTTTTCTTAGAGATTTTTGATTTTGGAGAGTTGTTAGTGAGTAGTCCATGCAAAGTCTGTTGCTTGAGTCTAGGGAAATTGTTTGATATGTGACTTGTGTGTGATAGTTTTCCGCTGTTTGTGTAGGCCCTGTAAATAGCTTTTTGGAATTGTTACCGTGTACTGTTAGTGTTAACTGTATAGCTGTTCCAAGTAGCTTGATGTTGGTTTTATTGACTTGAGTTGGGTTGTGGCTTAATTTATTGATTTGATTTTTGAAAAATGAAAAATTTTGTTTAAATAACCAAAGTAGCTGTAGTGCTGAGTTTTTGTACTTAGGTCCTAGATATAATGTTTATTTTTTGTTTTCTTGACCAAAGGTTTTGTTGTGGATTATTGATATGTGGATTGTAATAGTTTTAGGAAGCATTAAGAAAGAGTTTGGTTGAATTGTTAACTAAGAGGGGTAAAAAGAGCAACCTTTAATTGAGTTCATGTTTTAGTGTTTTAAATCATTGGTTTTTACCTTATTTTTTAAATTTGATATTGCCCTCATGTTGGACTTTTGGTTGGTTAAGTTTTTGTTATACCATCATAAAACCATGATTATGATTGTTGTGTTCATTTCAGGTGGCATGACAATATCACTTGGTAAGATAAGAGATTTATGGTGGTTTCAAATTTTCTGCTGAACTTCAAGACCAAACATTCAAAATTAATCCCTTTAAGAAGAAAAGATTGGATCAACTATAGCATGCAAGGACAACCTGGAGAGAACAATAGTGCTTTGCTGTTATGGTGCTACTGCAACAATAGAAAAAGAGACATTCATTGTAGCTCTTAGAAAAGCTCTTAGGGAAGTTTTTTTTAATAACTTTTGGAAGTTTTTGGAGAGTGATTAATGATTAGGTTATACTTGTACATTGTATAGCTCTAACAAGATAATTATATAGATAAATCTGTATCTTATATGTAATTATTCTAATCATGTAGAAAATTTTGTTAAGATTAAGAAATTAGTATTATCTACGCATTTTTTAGTACAAAACCTTGTGGTTTTGTGTTATCTAATGAAAAATATAATTTTTTTTAGTAAAACAAAGAAGCGGCACGTGCCTTGCACGTGCTACCCTAACTAGTCTTATATATAAAAAGCACCAATGCCCGCTACAGTGCTTCGACACTATGCACTCAGGGTGTTTGCACTGTGCAAGCATTGTAGTGGTAACAGTGCTTTGGTGAGGCCCTTTGCATTTTTTTTTTTTTTTTTCAGTTTCGAACAGTTGTAGCTACAGTAGTGAAAGTTTTTTTTTCTTCGGTTTGTACTTTTTTTTCTTTTTTTCTATATATTGTTTTACTACACAACAAATTTCACAATATTTTTACAATTATTGAGATGTTAATTTCTTATAAGTCAAAATAAAATAATAAAATATGAAACTGTGACCAACCACAACTGAAAATAAATATTTTGTGAAAATGTTGTGACACTTGTTAGGTAAAAGTGTAAAAGCTATCATACTTTTGGTTTGTTCAAGTGGCACTGTAGCTACAGTAGCTACAAAGTTTTTTTTTTTTAGTCTTCCGTTTGTACTTTTTTTTCTTTTAAATATTTATAAGAACCCGCATATATATTGTTATACTAACACAACAAATTTCACAATATTTTCACAATTATTGAGGTGCTAATTTCTTATAAGTCAAAATAAAATAATAAAATATGAAACTGTGACCAGTTACAACTGAAAATAAATGTTTTTGTGAAAATGTTGTGACACTTGTTGGATGAATATGAAAAAGCTACTATACATTTGGTGTTCAATATGTATTGTTCATCGCTTTTTTTATTTATTATTTTTATTTTTTCCCAGTCATCGATTTGTGCTCCTTTTTCTACAGTATTTTTGCACTGTTCATGCAGCGTTTTTCACTGTTCATCTACAGTTCCATTTTGGTTAGCCACTGTCTCTGTTTTTTTTTTTTTTTTTTTTTTTTTTTTTTTTTTTTTTTTTTTTTTTTTTTTTTTCTGTTTGTAATTTTTTTCCCTTTTATTTATATCACTGTACATCCAGTGTTTTTGCACTGTGTGCGCACTGTAGCTGCAACAGTGCTTTAGTTTCGTGAGTCCTCGTTTTTTTTTTTTTTTTTTTTTTTTTTGTTTGTTTATTCAACCCTTTTGTTTATTCAACTATTACTGTGGCTACAGTGCCTAAAGTTTTTTTTTTTTTTTAGTAATCGGTCTGCTTTTTTTTTTTCTTTTAAATATTGATGTAAGCTGACATTTATATTATTATACTGACACAACAAATCTCACAATATTTTCACAATTATTGACGTGTCAATTTCTTACAAGTCAAAATAAAATAATAAAATATGAGTCTGTAATCAACCACAACTGAAAATAAATGTTTTATAATAAAAGCGACTGTGCCACTACAATGCTTCGGCACTGTGCATCCAGAGTGTTGGCATTGTGCAACACTGTAGCTGCAACAGTGCTTTGGTTTCGTGAGTCCTTTTTTTTTTTTCAACCCTTTTGTTTATTCAACTGGCACTGTAGCTAAGTTTTTTTTTTCTTTTTCTTTTAAATATTAATGTATGCAGACATTTATATTATTATATTGACACAACAAATTTTACAATATTTTCACAATTATTGACGTGTCAATTTCTTACAAGTCGAAATAAAATAATAAAATATGAGATTGTAGCCAACCACAACTGAAAATAAATGTTTTAAAAAAAATATTACAACACTTATTGTTACCACAATATTTTCACAATTGTTGAAATCTCAGTTTCTTATATATCAAATAAAAAAATGCTAAATCCACAACATTTTAACATTAATTTCACAACAAATCATAGGTAAGCTATTATTGATGGATAGCACTAGAGCTACAGTGCTTTTGGTTTATTCAACTGGCACTGTAGCTACAGTGCCTAAAGTTTTTTGTTTTTTGTTTGTTTTTTTTTTGTTCTTTTAGTAATTGGTTTGTGTTTTTTTTTTTTCTTTAAAATATTTATGTAAGCTGGCATATATATTGTTATACTAACACAACAAATTTCACAATATTTTCACAATTATTGACGTGCCAATTTTTTACAAGTCGAAATAAAACAATAAAATATGAGACTGTGACTAACCACAACTGAAAATAAATGTTTTAAGAAAGTGTTACAACACTTATTGTGGGGCCTAATAATCTGGCAACCCTGGCCCATCTTATATCCGGTCCAAGGCCCATGCCGAGGATCCAGAAACATTCGAGGAGGAACGGAGATAATCCAAGCGGCCAGGAAACATCACCGAGGATGATGTTGTCCTCGGCGACCCGAGACCATTGGGGGGGGGGGGGGGGGAAGTAACGAGCCACCAGGAGCGGCCTCCCTGAGCATCCAAAGAGAAAGTGCAAGTACAACGTGTCAGCAATAGAAGCATGGTGGAGGGGCAAGTCCAGAATGAACTGTCACCTCCACATTAAATGCCCACAACTAACGTCCTGGCTGCATTAATGAGAAAAGGACCCCTGAACAGTGCTGCCTTGGTTGCTGCAACCATATGAAGAATGGGAAAGCGGCTGATGGGACAAGCACTCAAGTAAAAGCCTGGATGATCAACAAATGTAAGGCTGGGATCAATTGAGAGAGTGGTATATAATGTAAGGGATCCCTCTGTAAAGTGGGGGGGGGGGGGGGAGAAATCTGAACTAAGGAGTACTGTAGCAATCTGTATTCTCACAGAGAACCTTGTAACCAATCTTCAAAGAAATAATAAGAACTCTAAGCTCTGGAGAGCAAGTCCGAGGAGCATTATTGCGCACCTCAACTCACGTTCAAGTTATTAAACCTACATGCAACCATGCATGGCCGTTGCATCCCTCATTAGGGCCTAGTTCTTGAACACGCTCTCTACAAATTCATTGTACTGGGCTAACTGGGCTTGAGTCCACTCTCTCAATAGTAGAAGTGCCCAAGAACCCAGTCCCTACACTTATTATTATCACAATATTTTCACAATTGTTGAGATCTTAGTTTCTTATAGATCAAATAAAAAAATGCTAAGTCCACAACATTTTAACATTAATTTCTACCGTGCCTAAAGTTTTTTTTTTTTCCCAGTAATTGGTTTGTGTTTTTTTTTCTTTTAAATATTTATGTAAGCTGGCATATATATTGTTATACCAACACAAAAAATTTTACAATATTTTTACAAATATTGAAGTATCAATTTCTTATAAGTCGAAATAAAATAATAAAATATGAGACTGTGACCAACCACAACTAAAAATAAATGTTTTGAGAATAACAAAAACAATGTTATCAGTTTAAAACCAATAATAACTTGTCATTTAGAATTTGTTCTTAAAATGTTATGAATGTAGCATTTTTCTCAAATAAATATATATATATATATATATATCTATTCGGATCCTAAAAATGAAGATATTGTGAAAATATTATGATATTTTGTTGTATTTTTAGATTTTTTTTTTTAATATAATCAAATTGGGTAAGCCAAAATTCATGATTTCACACACAAAATCTATATTAATTTTCTCACCACAGGAGGCAGCACGTGCCTTGCACGTGCAGCCAATGCTAGTTAAGCTAGAAAAAGCACTATATTTTGCACAACCAACTCCCACAATCTCTCGCATTAGTTTATATATAATTGTGTAAAATTTATTCACAATATCATTTTGCATTTAGTTTTATTTTTTCATACATCTTTCAATGATAAATAAAGTCAGTAAATGATGATGGCTGTGTAAAGAAAAAAAAATTAATTAAAAAAAAATTATGTCAAAAAAGAATTTAATATTAAAAAAATATGAGTAGGGCTAAAAGTAAAAAAACCAGTATCTTCTGTATGTACTTGGCAAAAGATTGTAGCAGCATTACATCATGTGATTACGTGACTGGCTTGTGTTGTCTTATTCCCAAGTCTAAAATATAAAGTAAAATATCAAGTGGCCGTCTGAGTTTGAGTAATACGTAATTTGTATTTTTTTGAAATATACGTAAAAAAAAATATAAAAATATGTGAAATATTGTTTAAAAATTAAAAATATATTTAAGATATTTTATCAAATGAGACCTAAAACTTACTGACTAAAGTCTGAGTGACTGACAGTAACTAGAGGACCAGAAACAAGTGAAAGCTTCCGTTGGGTTGACTTGAGGAAGGATAGGAAAGGAGAATGGAAAATAAGAGAGAAAATATTTGGTGTGATTTTCCTAAACTCACAAAAAAATCAACAATCCTATGAAAAGAAAACTAGATTGGCTCAGGATAAAGGGAAAATTACTCATCTACCCGTTGGTTGTTTAATTGTTTTGTTTTGATTTTTTCATATCAAACGGTAGTTTTATTTATTTATTTTTCTTTTGTCAGATATTTTATTAGTTGGTAAATTTGTAGTAATTAAAAATTTTACTTTATAAAATATTAAAAAAACTTGTTTTCTTTTTATGTAATAAGGTCGTAAATATAAATTTATACAATTTACTGTTTTTATCCTCTAATTTTTTTATAACTTTACTTTTTAGTCATTCTAACCAAACACGCAGGAAAAACTAAATCTATTATATTCTTCGACTATTTTAACTTCTCACTATTTTTTATTCTCTGATTAATTTATTATATAACTTATTGAATTAGAGCATTCACATCAGTGGATGGAAACTCATGTACAATAGAAAAAACTACCATTTTTACACATTTTGGCTTCAAATTGCTCCACATCAGTGCTTCCAAAGTCTAGTATAATCATTTATATTTATCCATGAGCTACAGTAACCGTGAATATATACACGGTTATTGTAGCTCATGTATTTATTATTTTATTAATATAAATTCGCACCAATTTTTCTCTCTTTTCTCTCCGTGCACAACTACCTCAACTCCTCATCTTCTTCTCTTCATCAGATGCACACAAACACAAACACAGCCACACACAAAGAACACAGACAAACCCACACACAAAGAACACAGACAAACCCATGCTACAGTTGCTGGAGATCGGTGCTTGCTGGAGATCGGTGCTCGGAGATCTGACTGGTGCTTGCTCGGAGATCAGATCGGTGCTTGAGGAGTGAAGCTGATCGGTGCTTGCTAGGTGTCCGATCGGTGATCGGTGCATGCTGGGTGTTCGATCGATCGGTGATCGGTGCTTGCTGGGTGTCCGATCGGTGCTTGCTGGGTCTTGTTGTTTGAGAAGCTTCAGTGAAGCTGTGGAGAGATGGAGATAAAGAGAGAGATGAGTATTGCTGGGTCTTGTTGTTTGAGAAGCTTCAGTGAAGCTGTGGGGAGATGGAGATAAAGAGAGAGATGAGTAGAGAGAGATAGCAACAGATCAGAAGAAGGGGTAGAGAAAGTGAGATAGAGAGAGAGAGAGAACGTGTATGAATAGGAAGTTGAGAGAAATAATAAAAAAATTGGAAAGAATTAATATTTTATTATAAAATCTTGTAAAATAAATGAATTGATGTGGGTGTTTTGTAAAAGTGAATGTGTAAAATAGAAAAAGTAAGTTTTTAGTGTAAAAATAGATGTGTAAAATAGAAATGCTGATGTGAATGCTCTTAGTATTATTATAAAGTATATGTTCTAGCATATATTAACGAACCCTTAAAATATTTATTATTAAAAATATATGAGTATGGCTGATAATTAAAACAGTTTCTTCTATGTGTAGTTGGCAAAAGGTTGTAGCAGCACTGATTTGATAAGAGAGGAAGCCTCAAAAGAAGAGCAAGAAGCTCTCCTGCTATTGTACATCACGTGACTACGTGACTAGCTTGTATTGTCTTATTCACAAGTCCAAAAAATGAAGTATAAATTTAACGCCGTTGGCTTAGAGCATTATCATTAGGTGTGCTAAAATGTGCCAAATGTCAAATATTTGGCACATTTAGCACACCAAACACAAAATGAGGTGTGCTAAATGTCTCAAAAAAATGAGACATGCTACAGTACGCTCTCAAATATGAGAGCGTACGGACAGCCATGCCATTTCACTGTTCATATATTTAATTCTTTTTTCTCTCCCCTCCTCTCAATTCTCTCTCTCCCTCGGTCATTCTGAAACCAATCTCTCTGTCTCTCGCTCTCGCTCTCTCTCTCTGGGGCACTCTCATCGCACTCTCATCGCCACGCCCACGCCCACGCCGTCTCATCGCCGTCTCGCCACGCCCACGCCCACACCGTCTCATCGCCGTCTGGCCACGCCCACACCGTCTCGCCACGCCGTCTCATCACCATGCCCAAGCTCGCCATCGCCGTCTCGCCATGCCCAAGCTCGCCACGCCGTCTCATCGCCGTCTCGCCACGCCGTCTCGCCATCGCCGATCTCACCGCGGTTATGTCCGATTCAGTTTATGATGTTAGTTTAATTTGTAATTAATTTTATAATTGATTTGGTGGATTTGGGATGTGGGTTTGTTTAATTTGGTGGATGTGGGTTTGGTGGATGTGGGTTTGTGCGCCGGTGGTGGGTTTGGTGGCTGTGGGTTTGATCTCTCTGGTTGTGTCTTTTTTTTTTTTTTTTTGAGGTGAAGCCGATCTCTCTGGTTGTGTTTTTGTTGTTGTTGTTGATGTTGTTGTTGAGGAGGATGAGGATGAGGTTGAGAATGAGAATGATAGGGAGAAACCGTTTGAAGTTTTTTTTTTTAATGGTATTTTAATGTGATGGATATATTATTTTAATGTATGGGATTGAAAAATAGAACATCTGATAAATGAGATGTTGTAAAATGATGTTGTAAAATAGTAAAGTAGGCTTTTGATGTGTGAAAATGGCATTTTTTATGCAACGGCTGATGAGAATGCTCTTAGTGGTTAAGAGCATTTGCAACAGTATAGGTATAATGCTATAATATTATATTTTAGTTACACTAACACTAAAATGATGCTCCAGTAGTTGAGCTATATCCATTTTTTTTAGCTCCACATGAACAGTGCACATCTATCTATAAATATACACTGTTCATGAGAGTGTAAAAAAAAAATTTATTTTATTCCAACTTTTTATTAAAAAAAAGCCTCTCTCTCTCTCTCTCTCTCTCTCTCTCTCAATCTCACTCTCTCAACTCTGGTATCTCTCTCAACATCACTCTCTCAACGTTGTGCTCTGGCCGCTAGGTCGTGGTTGTGCTCCGGCCTCGTGGATTGAAGTGGCTTTCCGTGGATCGTAGTTGTGCTCCAGCCTCGTGGATCGAAGTGGCTTCCCTCACCTCCACTCCGCCGCTGGGTCGTGGTTGTGCTCCGGTGTGCGTTGGTATCGGGGTTGAGATCAGTGTGTGGTTACGACGTTTGGGTAGGTGGATTTGGGTTTAGTGGGTTTCGGCATATGGGTCGCTGGATTTCAGGGGTCACGGTGGAGATGCTAGTGGTGGTGGGTCGTTTTGCTGGTAGTGGGTTGTATCAGCGTGGGTTCGATTTGTGATGGTTGGGTTCGATTTGTGATTTATGGCTGTGGGCAAGGTTTTCAGACCCAGACCCTTCATTGAACCGTAAAAGGTAGAAGTTTAAAGTTTTTGAGGTCAAACCGAGGTAGAATCGTGATGACGTCATAATTAATTTAATAATTAATTAAAGTCTAAATATAAATATCAAGTTTATAAAACTAGCAAAATTGACTAATATATCTATATATGTAAGGGAAATTTAATGATTTTTAAGCATATATTTAATAATTAAATAAAAAAGTTAACAAAATAAAATAATAACCATGAAAACATTAAAATCTATGATTAATTTTTAAAGTAAAGTTTAATATCTTTGAAGGATTTTAATTATAATTTTTTTTATTCCTTGTAAGAGATGGATAATTTAATTAAGTAGAAGAAAATTGTATTAAGTTATTTTTATAAAAATAAAAAAAAAATTACTAAGGGGTTGGACCGCACGGTTCTCACCAGTTCGTGCAGTCCAACCCCGGTTTTAGGGGTTCACGGAATTAACAAAAAATCCGGTTCTTTAGGCTTAAAATATCGGTTTTCATCTCGGTTCTCACGGTCTGACCTCCCGGTCCGGTCCGATTCTGAGAACCATGGCTGTGGGTTCAATTTGGGTTGTTTTTTTTTTTTTTTTTTGCTGTGGACTGGTGGCCGGTGGTGGTGGTTGTGGGTGTGGCTGATGGTAGAGGTGGTTGTGGATTTGTGGGTTCGATTTGGGTTTTTTTTTTTTTTTTTTTTTTTTTTTTCCTGTTGTGTACTGGTGGCCGGTGGTGGTGGTGGTGGTTGATGGTAGAGGTGGTTGTGGATTTGTGGGTTTGATTTGGGTTGGTTTTTTTTTTTTTTTTCCTACTGTGGATTGGTGGCCGATGGTGGTGGTGGTAGTGGTGGTGGTTGTGGGTGCGGCTGATGGTAGAGGTGGTTGTGGATGTTTTTTTGGGTAGTGGGATATATTATTTTATTGTAGTGGTTATATTATTTTATTGTGATGTTTATATTATTTTATTGTGTTGAAAGCTAAAATAGATCCACTGCTGCAGCATGTATGTAGGTAAAATAGATAAAGTGACTTTTTGTGTAGTTGAAAAGCTAAAAATTTAGATCCACTGTTGTGGATACTCTAAGGGTTTAGGCACTCCGTCTGACCCATTTATATTCGAGTTTCGTTGAGAGCAGGAGTTCGCTGGTGGGCATTTATAAGAGTTAGATGCATCCAAAAAGGATGAGCTGTACTACTACAGTTTATTATATACCTTAACTAGAGATAGATCCAAGATTTTAAGCCAAGGAGTATAAAAAAATAATAAAATAATAAAAACTCTAATTAGGCATCCATGTAGTATTAAAAAATTATAAATACAAAAAATCATTATTTCTAATTATATTAAGATGCAATCATCTACTAACAAAAACAAAAAAACAAAACAATATTTTGTTTTTAATACTAGGCTAGTGAGGATTTTTTTTTTTTTTTTTTTAAATTAGAGCATTTACTGTGGCGGTGTTAAAAATTTAACCTTTTAGCACATCAAAAAACTATTTCATCTATTTTACCACCTCACTTTACAATATATACCCAATATCAAAAGTTCTATTTTTTTGTCACTTCATTTAAAATAATATAAAAAATTCATTAAAATTATAAATGAAGAAATAAAATTTCAGTTTTTTAATTAAAAAAAGATATATAATCTTAATAAAATAATGTATTTTATTTTTATCAACTTGCTACAGTCAACTGGTATTTATACCAGTTTACTATAGTTGCAAAAAGTTTAGATTTAGCTTCTTCAATAACACATGATTTTTTTGGTTCTTTGGTGCTAAAATAAGCTTTTTTTTTTCTTTTTTTTTTTTTTTTTAACTAAAACACAATCACCATTGTGAATGTTTTTATAGTTTTTATTAAGTTTTTGATTTGGATAGTTGCTATTTTCCTATTTGGGTTAGGCTAGTTTGGTTGATGGGGAAAAAGTTGGTCAATGGTTTTTGAATGGGGCCCAACTACAAAAATGAAATATAAAAAAAATTTTAAAAAAAGAAAAAAAAAAAAATATATATATATATATATATGGACCCAGGGGGGCCCCGACCCTAACCTAGGTCCGTCCCTGACCTTAACACACACTTAAAATGCACTAAACTCTTGATTTTCAAGGACCAAAATGGCTATTTATCCCTAATATAAAAACTACGTAGCAATATGTAATTCTTTTGAAATTATTTAGCAATCTGTCCATGTTTACAAACTTGATTTTAACAAATTTGAGTTTTATGAAGAACTCGATATCATTAAAATCGAGTTTCATATAATTTGGGCCAAAGTGGAAGTTGCTGATGTGGCTTTTTCATTTAAAAAAAATTGATTTTAGTAGTTTCGAGTTCTGTATAATTTTTCAAATACTTTTTGACTAGTGTCTATAGCATTTGGTGCAACAATCATGTAGTGTCCTTGAATATATGTCCTCTAGCTCATATTAAAGCTAAAAATGCAGCAGCATTAGCCTCAAAAGAAGAGCAAGAAAGCTTTCCTGCTATTGTACATCACATGATTACGTGAGTAGCTTGTATTGTCCTATTCACAAGTCCAAAAAATGAAGTAAAAATTTAAGGCCATTTGGGGCTTGGCTCAGCTAGTAAGACTTGGGTACTTCATCTAACCAATTTAGGTTTAAGTCTTATTGCTAGCAAGAGTTCATTGGTGGGCATAAATAAGGGTTGGCTACATGAAAAAAAAGATGGGCTATACTACTACCATTTATAATATACCTTAACCAGCGACATATCCAGGATTTTAAGTTAACGGGGCTAGAATTAAAAATAAAAAAATCTAAAATCTAAATAGGCATCCATATAGTATTAAAAAATTATAAATACAAAAAATCATTATTTCTTGTTAGGACATATGTGATTCAATGTTAGGAACATATGTCACTATTTTATGTAATTGGCTAATCTTTTGACAAAACGCACTTTATTTGTAATTTAGTAGATCTAGGATGTGTTTAATACTTCAAGAAACAAGATTTCAAGTTCAAGTGTTAAAACCATGCAAACCTATCCAAGAATCAAGTAAAAAAGTGATGTTCATTAAATCTCGATAACTAGCTCGACAGTTAGTATCTGTCGAGGTTTAAGAGAGTTGTTTCAGCCCGAGGCTGAACGGCTGCTTGAGAGATAAGGTATCTGTCGAAATTTATGAAGTTCAGTTCTTTAGAGCTGAGCTTCATCCAATCCGTGAATGTATGTTTGGGTTTTCTTTCCTCACAACCCTAAACATATATAAGGATTATTTTAAGGGCTGTAAAAGGTTACGCACATTTGCACAAGAACACAATTCCACAAGTGTGAAGAAAAGTGTGTCCGGAAATCTAGTTTGCCCTAGTTCTTCCTTCTCTTGAAGAAATTGCTATGTTTTTACACCATGGGGTTTTGTGACCAAGCAACTTCATGATTTTCATCGTATGATGAACTGAAAAACTTTGTAGCCAGCATTCTTCTCAAGTTAGTGATCAAGTCGCGTACTGGAATCTGCGCAATTAGTTTGTTACGTGCTGGGAACCGTGCATTGAAAATGAGAGATTGTCACTATAGAACAAGTCCAATTGGATATTGTGGTAAGGGTTCAACTGTAGGTTGGTATAAGGTACTGGGATTCCTTTACTTGTAACCGTTTGTTTTGATAACAATGGATTCTCGGGAGTGGTGACCTTAAAATCACCTGGTGGGGTTTTTGCCATGTTGGTCTTCCCCATTCGTAAATAAATCACCGTGTCAATTTATTTTCCGTTGCATACTTAGTTATTTGGTGATTTGTTTGTGCTATCACGCATCTTACATGTTAATTTGATTAATTAATAAACTTGACTAATTAATCAATTAATTCATCACAAGAGGTCAATACATTCTTGGCCTATCATTTCTAAATACATTAAGATGCAATCATCTACCAACAAAGACAAAAATTTTAAAAATTAAAAAAAAAAATTTTGTTTTTTTTAATACTAGGCTAGCGAGGAATTTTTTTTTATATTTTTAAGTTAGAGCATTTATAGTGGCGGTACTAAGAATTTTAGTTTTTAGCACCTCAAAAAACTAATTCATCTATTTTACCACCTCACTTTACAATATATACCCAATATCAAATGTTCTATTTTTTTGTCATTTCATTTAAAATAATATAAACAACTCATTAAAATTATAAATGAAGAAAGAAAATTAGAGTTTTTTAATTGAAATAAGATATATAATCTTAATAAAATATTGTATTGTATTTTTAATAACTTACTATAGTCAACTAGTATTTATACTAGTTTACTATAGTTGCAAAAAAATTAGATTTAGCTTCTTCAATAACACATAATTTTTTGGTTCTTTGATGGTAAAATAGTTTTTTTTTTTTTTTTGTGGCTAAAATACAATCACCATTGTAAATGTTTTTGTTAAGTTTTTGGGCTGGATAGTTGTTATTTGCCTATTTGGGTTAGGCTAGTTAGGCTGATGGGAAGAAGGAGGGTCAATGGTTTTTGAAATATATATAAAAAAAAATTGGACCCGGGGGGGGGGGGGGGGGGTCGGGCCCTCAACTGGGTCCACCCTGGCCTTACACATTCTTGAAATGCACTAAAGTCTTGATTTTCATGGACCAAAATGGGTATTTATCCCTAATTTAAAAACTATATAGTAATATGTCTTTATTTTGAAATTATTTAGCAATTTGCCCATGTTTTCAAACTCAATTTTAGCAAATTCGAGTTCTATGAAGAACTTGATATCATTAAAATCAACTTGCATATAATTTGTGCCAAATTGGTAGTCTCTGATGTGGCTTTTTCATTAATAAAAAAACCACAAAAAACTTGATTTTAGTAGTATCGAGTTCTGTACAATTTTTCAAACACTTTTTGACTAGTGTCTATAGCATTTGTGCAATAATCATGCAGTGTCCTTGAATATATGTCCTCTAGGTCAGATAAAAGCTAATAAAATAGCTGCATTAATCAAAATTAGAGAAAATTACATTTTGCCCAACTACATTTCAAATATACTTACACACATTTTCATATATTTTTTCACCCACACGTATTTCAAAGAATTAAAAAAAAAACTACAAAAATCTCATCTTAAACTACTCTACCAAACACCCTTAATCTTTCATCTTTGAAAGCTAACTAGAGCTCCAATCTTTAGAAAAAAATATTATTATTTTAATGTTTGTGGTAGAAAATGTGGTTTGCGAAGTTGTTTTTTTATTATTTTAATGAGTAATTTATATTATTTTAAATGAAATGATAAAAAAAGAAGTTTTGATGTTTGATGTATTTTAGAGTGAGATGGTATAATAGATAAAGTAAATTTTTGAGATATTAAGGTCCCGTTTAGTACGCAAGTTTAAACACATCTTTTCAATTTTTAAATAATATTGCACGTATTTTCACACATTTTTTCATCCACATGTATATCTAAAAAAACTGAAAACTGTTATTTAAACACACGTATCAAACAAACCCTAAATACTAAGGACCCATTTAGTAGAGGAGTTTGAATAGTGTTGTTTGTAGTTTTTTGAAATACATATTGGTGAAAAAATATGTGTGAAAATGGATATAATTTTTTTTAAAAACTGAAAATATGTGTTTAAAATACTCTACCAAACAGACCCTCAAATTTTTAGAGTCATTGATACGAATGCTATTAGCAAACGTTTCAACAAAATAGAAAACGTGAACCATGCTAACCTCAATTATTCAGCATAATTTTA
This sequence comes from Quercus gilva, assembly GCA_023621385.1. Taxonomy (NCBI): domain Eukaryota; kingdom Viridiplantae; phylum Streptophyta; class Magnoliopsida; order Fagales; family Fagaceae; genus Quercus; species Quercus gilva. Next base: position 52,937,396 of record CM042483.1, read on the forward strand.
AATAAGTTCTATACAAAGCAATTTATTTTATTTTTATATTTTATACTGTTGGGTCTTTTTGCTAAATATTGCTAATTCTGAAACATATTTGCGTTATAGGCACTGTTACAAGTTATTTAGGGGAATGAGGAGAGAAATTGAGAGACTTTTGGCTAAATATTGCTAATTCTAAAACATATTTGCGTTATAGGAACTGTTACAAGTTATTTAGGGGAATTAGGAGAGAGATTGAATTTCAGCAACAGTGTTACCGAAATTCAAGAAAAAGTAGGAGAGAGAATGAGAAAAAGGGTGGAGAGAGAAATGCTTGAATTACGGCAATGGCATTGCCGTAATTCGTTCTATCCAATTTTCCTAAGCTGACCGGATGTGTGAGTGTGAGAAGTGCCCCTGACCGAATGTGTGAGTGCCCCCAAAGAAAGTAATTGTGGCAATGGTATTGCCGAAAATGGGAGGGAAAAAAAAAAAGTGAATGCCAAAATCTGGGAAAGAATTAAAGAAAAATATAATGTGATACGTACACAATATTTTTACAACATTTTCACAATAAATCATAGGCAACTAGTTATTATTAATTTAAATTTAAATTTAACATTGAGATTACTATTTTAATATAACAATAACAATAAGTAACAACTTGATACTTAGAATTTGTTGTAAAAATTGTGTGCATTTATCATTTATTAAAAAAAAAAAAGTGTAATGGATTTGCCGAAAATGGGAAATTTTTTTTTTTCCAATTTTGGCAATGCCATTGCCACAATTGAAAAAAAAAACTTTTTTTTTTCAATTGTGGCAATGGTATTGCCGAAATTGTAAAAAAAAATTTTCCCCACAATTTCAGAATACCATTGCCACAATTGGGAAAAAAAAGTTTTTATTTTTTTTTCCCAGTTTCGGCAAATCCATTACACTTTTTTTTTTTTTTTTAAGAAATGATAAGTGCACACAATTTTTACAACAAATTCTAAGTATCAAGTTGTTACTTATTGTTATTGCTAGATTAAAATAGTAATCTCAATGTTAAATTTAAATTTGAACTAATAATAACTAGTTACCTATTATTTATTGTGAAAATGTTGTAAAAATATTGCGTACGTATCACATTATATTTTTCTTTAATTCTTTCCCAGATTTTGGCATTCACTTCCCCCCCCCCCCCCAAATTTTCGGCAATACCATTGCCACAATTACTTTCTTTGGGGGGCACTCATACATTCGGTCAGGGGCACTTCTCACACTCACACATCCGGTTAGCTGAGGAAAATTGGGCAGAACGAATTATGGCAATGCCATTGCCGTAATTCAAGCTTTTCTCTCTCCACCCTTATTCTCATTCTCTCTCCTACTTTTTCTTTAATTTCGGCAACACTGTTGCCGAAATTCAATCTCTCTCCTCATTCCCCTAAATAACTTGTAACAGTACCTATAATGCAAATATGTTTTAGAATTAGCAATATTTAGCCAAAAGACTCGTTGTATTCAGCCAGTTTTTTTTTTTTTTTTTTTTTTAAATACTGTGACTGCGATACCTGTTTTTTTCCTACTCGTGCTAGCTGATCATACAGCATCTTCTGTATGTACTTGGCAAAAGATTTGTAGCAGTATTGATGTGATTGGAGAGGATAGCTCTTCACCGGCCCGGACAGAGCCGGCTCAATAACTTTTGAGGTTTTAGTCGAAAATTTTAAATGAAGCTTTTTTATAATTAAATATTAATTAAATAATATATATTAAATTTTTTTATTTAAAATCTATTTTCTTTGCTTTTTAAAGTGTAAAATTACTAATTAAGTTTTTATATTTGAATTGATATAATATACATCAAATTATTAATTAGTATAATAATTTATAATAATAAATAAAATGTCAGATAAAAAAATAAAAAAAATAAAGTGGCAGAAACCAACCAGCCTGTACAGCTGTACTCCACTACTCCTAAGTCCTATCATCCAATACCTATGGCTAAGTTTTAAAGAAAAAACGTGTCCCACTCATATAAATTATCATAAATTCTTCATGGTAGATAAGTGATGTGATCTACCATTTTAGTAAAAGACTCATATTTGTTTAAAATTGTGAAGTTTTAAATAAAAACTAAATACTGACTCAATAATTTTAAATAAGTAGAAGTCTTTTACTGAAATGGTGGACAAATAGTGTAATCCACCGTAAGAACCATATAATTTCTTCGCGAAAGGATATAAAGGGGTAGAAAAGCTATCATAGCAAAAAAGAAAAAACGTATCCCATCCCATCAAACAATTGTGCAGTGAAAGTGTGAAACAAACTAAAAATATATATAATTTAAGTTAAATAAATAGAAGACTCTGAGTGTACGTTTGGGTTCGGCTTTTTAAATAAAAAAAAAGTGAGAGAAACCGACCAGCCTGTATAGCTGTACTCCACTACTCCTAAGTTCTATCATCTTATGCCTATGGCTAAGTTTTAAAGAAAAAACGCGTTCTACTCCTATCAATTACCCTGGCAGAAAAGGGTACAAAGGGGCAGAAAAGCTATCATATCATAGCAAAAAAGAAAAAACGTGTCCCATCCCATCAAATAATTGTGCAATGAAAGTGTAAAACAAACTAAAAATATATATAATTTAAGCTAAATAAAGGACTAAATGTACTTTTAGTCTTTATATTTTTTGCTTTTCTTTTCATTTTGATCCCTATAATTCCATTTTGTCATTTTTAGTCTCTAAATCAATTAATGCGTGTTATCTTAATCATTTTCGTCAGTCAACAGACAAAAATAACTGAGATGACTAATAGAGGGAAATGACACACACATATATAGGGGAAGGGGGATGACGGTCCGGTGGTGTAGATTTGTGGCAAAGACGATGACGGTCCGGTGTGGCTGTGGCCTGAACCTACGACACGATCAGACCGGTGAAGGTTGGGTTGTCTTCTTCACTGTCCAAATCTTTATTCTTTCATTTTCTTGGCAACCAAACAAGGACTGAAAAAGAACTGAGAAATGATTTTGCTTGGGTTTGAGGATGGGGGCTTTGGAATTTATGATTTTATTATTTATTTATGGTGTTTTTATGTTGAATTTTCTGGGTTTGTGAATTTGGTTTCTGAGTTTATGAATTTTATTTGTTGGAGGTTTCGTTGTTGATTGAAAGATGAGAACATCTAGGTTTGAGTTGTGATTTTGTATATCTGGGTTTTTTGGTTTGAGACAATCTATTACTAGGTTTGTGTTTATGTTCTTGCTGGAAATCGATTTGTGTTTGTGTTTGGTTGACAAGAAAGGGCAAGAAAATGCAAGTAAATTTGGCTATGTGTTCTTATGTTTAAAATCTGGGTCTGTGTTCTTTGGTGTTCTTGTTGAAGATGAACAAAGATCTTGATGTATTTTTTCAATTTTAAATTTGTTAAAAACTTAAGAAGGTTAGATTTTTTTTTTTTTTTTTTTAATATGATGAGTGCTACAGTGAATTTTTAATAATATTTTAATCCCTCCGTTAGTCACCTCAGTTATTTCTGACTGATGGCTGATGGAAATGACTAAAATAACATGCGTTAATTGGTTTAGGGATTAAAAGTGGTGAAATAAAAATGTAGGGACTGAAATGGAAAAAAGCCAAAATGTAGGGGACTAAAAGTGCATTTACGTCTTAACTAAATAGAAGACTCTGAGTGCCCATTTGGATTGGGCTTATTGCGCGTCTGCGTTTTGAGTTTCACTTTTTTTTTTTTAGCGCGTATGAACAGTAACCGCACTGTTCATGTACATGGATTCAATGTGCAGAAGACAAAGTGCACTGTTCATTATCTATTCACGCACTGTTCATGTGACCCATAACTACTATATTCAGATAAAAATTAAAAATTGGTCTCACGGCATTATTCATATATTTAAAAATGATTTTGCTACAGTATTTTCAGTTTTCATTTTTCAGCAAAATAAGCTGTATCCAAACGGACCCTAAGTCTTCATTTTTGTAAAGACAAAGTCACAAGGAGAAAAATTTCAAGCTAAATTGACTGACTGAGTTTATGGAAAAAGATCAAGAATAAAGAATCAAGATGAAGATGAAGAAAAGAAAGGTAAGACCGTAAGAATATAGATGGAGAGGCAGAGAGATAGAGAGATGAGAGGTTTTCTTTTGTTTTTGAAATTTATAATCTCTATTTTAGCATATTTCAAGACAATTACGTTGTATTATTAATGGACTTGTCTAGTATTAATTTTGATTTTAGCATATTTCAAGAATGAGTTAATAAGCCTGTCATCTAAAATTTAATTTTGTTAATTGAAGTTTGACTATTTTTATTTTTTATTTTTTATTTTTTTGCATTTTAGGATAGAATGGGGCATTTTTAATGCATTTTATTGACCAATAAAAGTGCTTAATTTTTTTAAATTAAAATATATAAATAAATATATTATATATGTAAATTTTTTTTTTTACAAGTGGGAGCCTTATTTTATTTAGGGGTTTTAGGTGATTGCATCAATTGCATCAACTATTGTGCATATTGTGTATATCATGTGACTGGCTTGTATAGTCTTATTCCCAAATCTAAAATATAAAGTAAAATATTTAGACTTATTAATTAAAGTCTGTTTCTCAAAAAAAAAAAAAAAAAAAAAAACACTAAAGTCTGAGTGGGTGACAATAACTAGAGGACCCAAAACAAGTGAAAGCTTCCGTTGGGTTGATTTGAGGAAGGATAGGAAAGGTTGATGGAAAATAGGAGAGAAAACATTTAGGGCTTGTTTGGTAGGTTATTTTAAGCAATTTTTAGAGTATTTTAAACACATTAATATATATTTTCACACACTTTTTTACCTACATGTTACCTACATGTATATGAAAAGTACTCAAATAATATTACTCAAACTCTTCTATCAAACACCCCCTTGTTTGGATTGTTTGGTTGGAGAAAAAGGGGAAAGACTTTGGTGTGACAATCATTCAAGCGTTCTTTTCCCAAACCCACAAAAAAAAAAAATCAACCCCCCTATGGATAGATATATGGAAAGAAAACTAGACTGGGCAAGGATAGAGGTAAAATGACTCCAGAGCATCTACCCTGTAACATAACATGCACGGGCTGGTGGTTTAATTGTGTTGTTTTGCTTTTTCCATTTCTCAGTAGTTTTATTTTATTTATTTATTTATTTTTCTTCTGCTGGATGTTTTATTAGTTGTATTAGTTTGTAAATTTGTAGTAATTAAAAAAATTATTTTTTATAAACTATTAAAAAACTTGTTTTTTTATTTTTTTTTATTTTATGTAATTGAGCTGTAAATTTATACAATTTACAATTTTTTATCCCTTCAATTTTTAATCATTCCAACCAAACACACATAAAAAACTAAATCTATTATATTTTTTCACTTTCCCATCGTCTCATTATTTTTTATCCACTTACTAATTTATTGCATAACTTATTGAATTAGTATTTACACAAAGAATAAACTTTAACCCATATAGATAGAGTCTTGTGGCTCAATACTATAAAAATTAGAGTTTATTGGATTTATGTGTACTGTGCAAAGTTTTTTAGCTAAATGAGGAGAGATGCAAATTTTGGTATTGGTGTTGCCGAAATACAAGTAAAAGAAGAGAGAGAAACTGACAAATCTGACACAATTTTGGTATTTCGGTAGAGGTGTTGCTGAAATTCAAGAAAAAGCGAAGACAGAAACTGACATCAATTTCGTCAATTGGATTGCCGAAATTCAATTGTCATTTTGCTTCTGTTAGATTCTTTTTTCCGTTTGGTTAGTTTCTTCATAGTTTATTTTTGTTTAAAAAATAAAGATAAGCAACCCTTTTTCCGTTTGGTTAGTTTCTTCATAGTTTATTTTTGCATAGTACACATAAATCAAATAAACTCTAATTTTTACAATATTGAGCCAAAAGACTCCATACAGATATACTTATATGTTATTAAAATATGAGTTTTACTAACGTATACCTTTCTTTTTAGAGTTTCAAATTATGACGTCTGTTTCTAATCATAACTCTTTATCATCAGATTAAGACACCAATCGGTTTTTGATGTAGGCGGAGATTGAACCTCAGATCTCTTATTCAATCATCAATAACTTTACCAATTGAGACTAACATATACCTTAAGGCATACATTCAGTGCCGACTTAACACTAAATGCAATTGATACATTTGCCTAAGGCCCGAAGTATAAAAAAAAGAGCCTCAAATTTTAATTTAATTAAGCCCAAATATTAGCGATTAAATAAAATAATATTTTTTTATCAAATGAAAAACAAGAAAAAAAAAAAAGGAGTGATAGAAATGTTGCGTTCATAATATATTTCATAATATTTTTACAACAAAGCCTAAGTAGCAAGTTGTTATATGTTGTTATTGATGGCAAAAAAATAATTTCATTGATGGATTCAATTGTGAATGTAGCATTTCTCAAAAATAAAAAAGAGCAATACACAAAAAAATTCACAACATTTTTCACAATAATTAAGTTGGCAAATTTTTACTAGTTCTCACATAGGTCTACCACTAATATTACTCATTTACTTACCACTATCATTCTACCACATCAACAAGTGTGAAAAGTTTTATCAAAATTTTTTATGATTGTAGATGTTATATAAAAAAATTTATACATAATTCATGTTAATTATTAATAAATTTACACAAAAAGTAAGATAATAGAATTTAAATAATATTTAACTTTTTTTAAAGTCATATTTAAATATATAAAAAACCTTCGTTTTAATTTTAGCTTTATACCCAGGACTATCCAGACCCGCCGGCCCAACAGACCCGCCCGATTTCCACTTGATTTCAGCTTGAATCGACCCTCCCGTGGGTCGGTGATGGGCTTTCGAGCCCAAGACCCAATGCCGGAGGGTCGAGTGGCGGATTTTCTTCTCCAAAACTTGAGCCACCCGACCCGACCGATGTAATATACAAATCCAACAACTCCGGCAAGATCAAACTCAGATTTGAGGAGATCCAAGCTGATTTCCGGCGAGATTCGAGGAGATTCAAGCTGATTTCGGCGAGATCTCGACCATATGTGGTGAGATCCTTCGAGATTTGAGGAGATCCAAGCTTATTTCGACGAGATCAGGACCATATTTGGTGAAATCTAACGAGATTTGAGGAGATCCAAGCTGATTTTCGGCGAGATTCAAGGAGATCCAAGCTGATTTCAGCGAGATCTCGACCATATTTGGTGAGATCTGGCGAGATTCGAGGAGATCCAAGCTTATTTCGGTGATTTTCGAAGCAAATGTATTGAGTTTTTGAAGATTTTAGCGACTCTTTTAAAGATTCCGACGATGTTTGCAGAATCCAGCGAACCGACTGAACACTACCCGAACTCGAAACCGACTCGACCGATTGACGCCGGCGGTCAGTTTCGGGTCCCTTCGCCTTCCACCCGATGCCGGCGGGTCGAGTCCGGGCTGGGTCAAAAATCGACCCGACTCAACCTGTGGACAACCCTATTTATACCCCAAATGTAATAGGCCGGCCGTACATATATTTGTAATCAATTTTAGAAATTTTATTAATAAAAAAGTGAATAATTTTTTGACATTTTCTTTCAATTTTTCATTAAAAAATTTTGTAAAATTAATTATTAATATATATCCCTGCAGACATTAATCGGAAGATATTTATTATTAAAAATATGAGTAGGGCTAAAATTAAAAAATATTTATCTTGTGTATTTACTCGACAAATGATGCTAGCAGCATTGATGTGACAAGAGACAAAACCTCAAAAGAAGAGTAAGAAAGCTCTTCAGCTATTGTAAATCAAGTGACTGGCTTGTATTGTGTCATTCACAAGTCCAAAAAATGAAGTAAATCAGCCATTTCGCTTCACCTTAAAGAAGAAGAATGGATCGAATGGGAGCCTTGAATGTTAGTTTGCTCACCTTTTGAAAGAGTTTGCACTCTCTGATAGAGGACTGCCGTAGGTAGTGGCCCAGAAACTCGTTGATCCGACTTAGATCTCGTCTGATAGAGAACTGGCTAGTGAAGAAATTGGTGGTGGGCAAAGTTCAATTTAATGCAGCAGCAGCAGCTGGGAATGGACAAGTCACAGATGTCTCAGAATTCAGAGAAGTAATTGTCTGCAGGAAATAATAATGGGTGTGAACATGTTGAAATTCAGACTTGCATGCCCACGTGATGCACGGATTGGGAGTGTCCTTTCCCAAACCCAACTTCTGTAGAAATTATTGGAACCTTAAGGAGGACCACATCAGTGGTCCTCCCAAGTCCCAATACCTAATTAAAAAACGTCATTTAAGATCCGTTTAGTTCTTGTAAAATATATATTTTTTAATATTTATTTTTTAAAAATGTTATTTTTTTAAAAATGAAAATATTTTTAAGTGTTTGGTTGTATTATGAAAATTGTTGTAGAAAATATTTTTATGTGTTTGGTTCTATTCTGAAAATGTTATTTTCCTACAATTTTTCACATTTTCTCAGCTATTTTCTCAGAATCCAAACAAATTTTGTTACAAAAAATTTCAAAATTCCAGCCAATTCATCAACAAATTCCGGCAATCCAAAGCCACAACCACCAAAACATCACCACCGCACCACCGCAACAACAACAATCAGTTCATCAAAAAAAAAAACAACAACAATCAAATTAAAAAAAAAAAAAAAAAAAACTGAGAGATCAAGGAAGAGAAAGCGTGGAGGCGATGGGTTGGTGGTCGAAGGCGATGGGTCTGGTTCGTGGATCGGCGAGCTCGAGGAGGCGATGGGTCTGGGTTCGTTGGTTTGTGGGTCGAAGGCGATGGGTTGCTCATGCTGTTGCTCGTGGGTCTGGGTTCGTCGATTCGTGGGTCGGCGGTTGCTCGTGCTGGCTTGGTCTCTCTTGCCGGCGATTCGTGGGGCTTGGTCACCGGTCTGGGTCTCTCTGTCTCTCTGTCTCTCTCTTCGTGCTCTCTCTCTCTTTTCCAGAAAATTTCATTTGAAGTGAAAATAGAAGGGGAAACAATTTCAGCTTTGACTCACGGTCAAAGGAAATGAATTTCCAAAAATGCTATTTTCCATGCGCAATCAAACACCCGCATTTACGGAAAAGCATTTCCGAAAGTAATTTTCACCCAAAACAAATGCAGACTTAGCCATCTTTTCTTACTCAACTCCACATAACCTGATCACCACTGATGCCACTAACTTAACTATGGTCAGAAAATCAAATCAAAGTTAAAAACTCAGCTCTACTTACCCACTTAGCCACTGTCGGATTTAGAGGTCGTTTGGATTCTACTGAAACTGGCGATAAGGTTTTTTTTTTTTTTTTTTTTTTTTTTTTTTTTTTTTTTTTTTTTTTTTCCAGGCGTGTGAAGGAGTGCAGTTACTGTGCGGCTACTGTTTAATAAACAGTAGCCGCACTTGTTAACTTTTTGTCCATGAACAGTGAATTCGTGCACTGTTCATGGACCCACAACTTTCACTTTTTAGTAACTTTTTCATTAAAAATGGGTCTCACGGTACTATTTACACATTTAAAAATTATTTTGCTACAGTGTTTTTAGTTTTCAGTTTTCAGCTGTATTTAAACGGACCCTTAATCCAAAATCAACTAAACAAATTAAAAAATTTTCTCAAACACAACTCTATCTGCCTCTTTCTCAAAATCAAATGCCTAGAATCTTCAAATGTTTGTGGCGGCGAAATTTAGTGAGAAGGGCCAATCATTGGCCTTAAGAGGAGGAAGAAGATCATCACAATCTTCCACCTTTTCTTCTATTACAAAAACCATCTGCTTTCGTGCAATTTGTAAATCTCATCAATCGTATTGGTTTGCGGTTAATATTTCCTTCGAAGCCGAAGAAGAGTTGGGGAACAGGACAAAGGGAAAAGACCCAGCTGAAGAAGACTTGATGGCTCGCTTCTGTGGATGTCGTCATCACCACTTCGATGGCATGACTTATGGTAAGTTGCCAACCTTTAAACATGATATCCAACCTTGTTGAAAACACTCTGTGATTATGCGGGAGATGCGAAGCCCAGACCAGATGGGTGGCCTGTCGGATTCATGTAGCGGAATCGGGAAATGTCCTCAGAAACCATCACCAGCGACAACAACAACAGTGATCCAGAGCTTCATGAATTCCTTGCAACGATTCTAGAGTTGTGAGGACCCGGCAATGCCAAATACGATGTGTTTCAATGACAACTCCTCTTCTTTGTCCTTCTTTTCCATTTCGGAAAGGCTGAAGATGTCGAAAATGTCTTGAAGGACCACTGATGAGATGAAGGCATACAAGTGTTTTAAGTTCTTTTCAATTTTTAATGTGAGGAAGATTGTGGTTGTGAGTCATTTAGTTGCTGGGTTCTATGATTTTTGCATTTGAACATTGTTGTTGATGCTGCAAAGATTGATGTCCCAAAGTTTTAAATAAAGATTGTATTAGTGGTATTTAGTTGTGGGCAAGATTGTACTAGTGCTATTTGGTTGTAGGTTTGCATCTAACTTGGAGGAATTGGTTCTGATGTGAATTGTTTATGTGGTTTTGGTATAGATGTTCTGATGTGAATTGTAGCTTTTAGTTATTGTATTTGCAAATAATTTTTGTGTTTATAGATGAGGTTCATCTTTTTGTTTTGGTGATTGAATCTCATTGTAAATTTTGTTCATTTTGACAATAAAATTTCTCATTTGGTAGACTATTAGTGATTTTTTTTTTAGAGAAATGTTAGAAATTTTATTGACATAGAGCTATTGTATTACAAAAACTTTGGCCATGAGCATCCTGGGTAGCACATGAAGGCCACAACAAGTTACATTACAACCCAATGTATGTTACATTTGCCAGGGCCAAAACAATAAAAGAAAAAACAGAGCCCAACTTTGGGACCTAGGCAGCGAGCAGATGAGTTGAGAAACAGAAAAACTAGCACTTTTTTTTTTTTTTTGAGTCAAATGGCAGCTGCCTCTTCAGTTACATTCCCCCATTTTTTTTTGCATCCTAGTTTGGTTTACTGAAGGATGAGCAAAGGAAAAAAACAACCCAATTGTCCTAGAATATCTACCAGCTGCAGCAACATCTCTAATACATTTCCAGAAAAATAAAAATTTTCAGACCATGTTTTCGGCTGGGTTTGCCCAATATCTTCTCTGGAGAGATATTAGGGAAATAGGGTTAGAGAGAGAGAGAGAGAGAGAGAGAGAGAGAGAGAGAGAGAGAGAGAGAGGCAGATAGAGTTGTATTTGAGAAAATTTTTGAATTTGTTAGTTGATTTTGGGTTAAATTCGGTTGTGGGTAAGTAAAGCTGAGTTTTTAACCTTGGTTTGATTTTCTAACCATAGTTAAGTTAATGGCATCAGTGGTGATGTGGAGCTGAGTAAGAAAAGATGGCTAGGTGGTGTTTTTTAATTGGGTGTTGGTACCTAGGAGGACCACATCAGTGGTCCTTCAGGAAGTCCCAATAATTTCTCCAACTTCTGAACAAGATTCGATTATTTTGTGAACATGTTGAAAATTATGAACATGTTCAAAATTATTGTTTGAAAATATTTGTAGTAATATGAATGGGTGAAAAAGTATGTGAAAATACGTGTAATATTATTTAAAAACTGAAAATTGTTGTTTGAAAACACAAACCAAACACCCCCTTAATTGTTGAATTTTATGTTTTTAATATACATGTCAAATTTCGTTTAAATTGGATGTTATTTACTATTCAATCAATGAACTTATTTTTTATACATAATTTTAGATTATTAGAATTTGAAATTTTAACATTTATTTGATGACATAACAATTGATCTTTGATTTTCTTGAAATTTTGCAAGTATAAAGGATGTAATAAGAACATGCAATTCAACGGTTAGATTTTAAAATTTCACATTCAACATAAAAATATATGATAAATTTGAAGGGCTTTTTTTAAAATTAGTTTGAAGAAAAACTTTGTTTTTCGAATAAAGGAGAACCGCTAAAAGCATTTGCATTTTAAACTAGAAAAATTGCTATATTTTGCAAAACCAACTCCCACAATCTCTCGCATTAGTTTATATATAATTGTGTAAAATTAATTAAAAATATCATTTTGCGTTTATTTTTATTTTTTTTATACATGTGATAATAAAAATAGTGAATGATTGTTAAAAAAAAAAAAAAAAAATAGTATCTTCTGTATGTACTGGGCAAAAGATTGTAGCATCATTGATGTGATTACGTTATTGTCTACTTTATAAAGTATTAAAAAACCTTTTTTTTTAATGTAAGAGGGTCGTTAATGTAAATTCATGTAATTTACCCTTTTTATCCTCTTATTTTTTTATAGCTTCACTTTTTAATCGTTTTAACTAAACACGCATGAAAAACTAAATTTATTAGAGGCTGTTTGGTTCATTAGTTTTCATGACTCAATTCTCAAAAATGGTGGGACCCATAACAAAATACTCGTTTGCCTGCACAATTTATTTGTTTTCATAATTCTGTTTCCAACACTCAATTCTCTACTTTTTGAGTTATGAGTTGTGGAAACTGAAAACTGAAAGGTTTTTAGACCCCTTAAAAACAACTAGATTGCGTAGTCTAGATTAATTAGCCAAGTTGTTACTTAGTCAAATTAAACAATTCTAGGTTAAAATAATCAAATAATCATATCATGCATATAAAACATATAAAGCAGCGGAAATAATAAAGAACATAAGATATGATCACCCAGGAAACCACACGGAAAAACCTGAGGAGGATTTGACCCACCGATCCTCAAGGCAAACCAGAATTCATTATGAAAGAATTAAAGTTCTTACAAAAGGACTACAAGCTCCCCCGCTTGACTTCTTAATGCTACCAACCAGTAGAACTTCCTGACATGACCATGCGCAGGCTCCGAATCCACGGACTACTTCTTTCTTGAATTCCTCAATCAGCTACAAGCTCCCCGCTTGTTTTTCTTTAAGTTCCAATGGTTGCAACTGTAATGATCTTCAAGATGTTGAAATCATCTCTACCTTGAAAACCCTAAGTTTTGTGTAAAGGAAAACTCCTCTAAGATGTCACAAGAGATTCACACAAAACCGCAATGTATGAGCAACAATACAACTTGTGCAACACTCAAAACGTGGCTAGGGTTTTGCCTTATATACCTAGGGCAAAAACATAAAACCCTAAACGTTTAAAAAGTTTGGGCTGAGTTGGAAATTCTGCAGAAAAACGCATCTGGGCCGACTTTCGATCGATTGAATCTATTCTTCGATCGATCGAGCCAGGCCAAGATGTCCCAATACATCTGCAGTCACTCAATTCCAACTTTACAATATTTTACCAACTTTGAGCAAACCTAAACTAGACTAAGTACAATGTTTTGATCATGGTTTGCCAACATTACAAATTAGAGTTCTAAATACATAAATTCCTAAACCTTTAGAACCTAACAAAAACAATTTTTGGCTGTTTTCAATTCTCATAACTCAATGGCATTTTTGTAATAAAACAAACAAGAGAACCCACTGCCATAAATTTAGCCGCACCTTTTGACTCCCTTCACTTTTTTTTTTTTTTTTTTTCCCTTTCCTCTTGGTTTGTCTTCTCTACTCCTCTCGGGATTTTTTTTTTTTTCACTGGGTTCACCGTCCTTTTTTTTTTTTTTTTTTTTTTTTTTTTTTTTTTTTTTTTTTTTTTTTTTTTTTTTTTTTTTTTTTCACCTGGGTTCACCATCCCTGTTCTTCCTTCTTTCTTTCTTTTTTTTTTTCTTTTTTTTTTTTTTTCACCTGGGTTCACCATCCCTGGGTTTCTTCCTCCGTTTTTTTTTTCGTTGGGAAACTCATCGAACCCAGTGAAAAAAAAAAAGAAAAAGATAAAGAAAAAGCTGCAGTGGGTGACAAAAATGAGGCCCACAAATAGTGTGAAAAATATTGAGTGATAGGAAATGAGTGATGGAGAGAAACAAACATGGTATTTTAGAGTGATGAGTGATGAATGATGAGTTATGAGTGATGAGTGATAAAAATTGAGTGATGGAAATTGAGTGATGAAAAAAGTGGTGCCCAACAGCCTCTTATATTCTTCTACTTTTTTAACTTCTCACTATTTTTTATCTTCTTACTAATTTATCACATAAATTATTGAATTAGTAATAATACAAAGAACAAAATTTAACCCATTTAAATATACTTATATGTTATTAATATATGAATTTTATTAATGTATATTCATAAAGAAAAGAGATTAACGGACTCTTAAAATATTTATTATTAAAAAAAATATGAGTAGGGCTGATAAATAAAACAGTTTTTTCTGTGTGTACTTGGCAAAAGATTGTAGTAGCATTGACGTGATAAGAGAGGAAGCCTCAAAAGAAGAGCAAGAAAGCTCTCCCGCTATCGTACATCACGTCAGGGACGGAATCAAGATTTGAACCTGGGGGGTCAAAGCTTAGAACAATTTTTTTTTTTTTTTAAGTAAAAACTAACATCTATTTCATATTCAACAAAATACTACATATAAAATAAATGTTTTTTAAACATTTGATATTATAAAAATATCGACAAAGTATAACATACAAAATAAGTATTTTTTAAACATTTTAACACATTTATCAAAATGGAACTCAACGCTCTTTTAAGTCTCGAAAGTCGTCTATGACTGATTCTAAAACTAAAATAATCACACACAGAAAAGCACAAATTTATATATATTACTAATATTAGCCACATCACACAAAGTGACAAAAATAAAGTTCACAAGTTCATATATAATATATATTATATATTACTAATATTAGTCACATTACACAAAGTAACAAAATCACAAAGACAAAATTTTTAATAAAACCAAAACAATCAAACCAAAGACTTTGGTTAATTGATCTCACAAAAAAGTCACTAATGACTTACCAAACACTAGTCTCATAGATTCACAAAACTAGTCACGTCCTTGTCTTTGTCCTAGTGGTTCCCCTTTATTTCTTCATAGATAAAAGTAAAACCAAAAAAAAGAAAAAAAAGAAAAAAATGAAAGAGGTTACAATCTACAAACATTGAAACCGGTCTACACAAAAGCCACAATTACAAAGTGGCAAAACAATCAGACCAAAGACTTTAGTTAATTGACCTCACAAAAAAGTCACTAATAACTTACCAAACACTAGTCTCATAGATTCACAAAGCTAGTCACGTCCATGTCCTTGTCCTAGTGGTTCCCTTTATTTCTTTATAGATAAAAGTAAAACCAAAAAAAAAAAAAAAAAAAAAAAAAGGTTACAATCTACAAACACTGAAACCGGTCCACACAAAAGCCACAATTACAAAGTGGTTGAAAGACACAACACATCAGTTAAAAAGCCACAACTCACAAACACAGCAGTCAAACACCACAGTTCACAATCACCACTATGAATAGTATAGTGGGGTTGAAACACGAGAGTGCCCGCCCTTTCTTTCAAGCATGCCACTTTTTCCGGAATGCAGTCCGCTTCAACTGCTGTTTCACCTCCCAAAAAGCAAAGTTGGCTTGACGAGCGCAGATGTGAGGAAGCGGGAGCAATAAAACCAAAATGTTTTTATCCGTGAACTACTAGGAGCATATTAATGAAGACTCCCGAAGAAGACTTTTGGACAAAAAGAAGAATCCAAAGACGATACCTTTAGTAACTCTACAGGTACCAGAGGGCAGAGGGCTAACCGGCTAAGGCAGAGCAATAGAGCAAAGGATCTGAGGAGGCAGCAACAACAGTCCGGATCTGAGGAGGAGCAGTAGTAGCAAGAGTCCGGATATGATTTGAGGAGGAGCAGAATAGTAGCAGCAGTGATGAAGATCGGAGGCATTGATGAGGCTGAGTGGAGGAAGAGTGAGGTTAGGGTAAAAATTTGAGAATTGTAATTGAGGTTTTCAGTCTATATTTATATTTCATTTTTTAGTTTGTCGGTTATTTATTTATTTATTTATTTGGATGAGAGTTTGTGGGTTATTTTTTCAGATTGCGTTCGGGTATACTAGTTTTTTTTGTTTTTTGTTTTAATTGGGGGGGGGGGGGGGTATTAGGACGAAAATTTAAAATTTCAACCCATATACCCCCTCGCCCTAACGTAGGTCCGTCCCTGCATCACGTGACTACGTGATTGGCTTGTATTATCTTATTCACGAGTCCAAAAAATGAAGTAAAAATTTAAGGCCAATCTAGGTTGGCTCAGCCGGTAAACCCATTTAGATTCGAATTTTGCTGTTATTAGAAGTTTGTTGGTGGGCATTCATAAAGGTTAGTTGCATCCAAAAAGGATAGGCTATACTACTACCATTCAGGATTTTAAGCTAACAGAGTTGGAGTATAAATTTAAAAAAAAAAAAAAAAAAAACTTTAAATAGATATCCATACAGTATTAAAAAATTATAAATAAAAAAAATCATTATTTTTAAATATATTAAGATGCGATCATCTACCAATAAAAACAAAAACAAAAAAAAAATATTTTGTTTTTTTTAATACTAGGCTAGCAATGATTTTTTTTTGGCGTAAATGCACTTTTAGTCCCTACATTTTGGACTTTTTCCATTTTAGTCCCTACATTTTATTTTTTCCACTTTTAGTCCCTAAAACCAATTTACGCGTCTCATTTTCGTCCTTTCCGTCAGTCAACCAACGGAAATAGCTGAGGTGGCAGCCGGAGCAATTAAAATATTATAAAAAATGCCACATCACCATGACACATCAGCATATAAATTTAAAAAATTAATTTATTAATTTTAACTGGATTAAAAAAATAAAAACATAATTAAAAACAATAAAATCAAACCTAAACCCAGAAAATCAAACCAAGAACACAAATTCAGAATTAAAAACAATAAAATCAAATGCCTATGAACACAATAACACAAACCCAGAAAATCAAACCCAAGAACAAGACCCAGTTTATTTCAAACAATCAAACTCAAAATCAACCCAGAAACCTCAAACAAAACCCAGCCAAACTCATCTCATTGAATCAAACCAAGCCAAACCTCAAACTCAAACTCAAAATCCCAAAAACTCAAAAACCCAGAAACCCAAAAACTTAAACAAAATCAATCTAGTTTATTTCAAACAATCAACAACAAAACCTGTACAACAAAATCAACGCTTCAGAGAATCAAACTCGGCTCATTGATATATTTATTTTTTTTTTTTGGTTTCATTTTTTGGGTTTGGGTATTTGATTTTCGGGTTTGATTTTCTGGGTTTGGGTATTCATTCTAGGTTTCTTATACTTGATGGTGAAGCTTGAAGGCAATGGCAGAGCTTGAAGATGATAGCGACAGTGGCAAAGCTTGAAGGCGATGGCAGCGATGGCAGTGCTTGAATGCGACGGTGGCGATGGTAGATCTTGAAGGCGATGACAGAGTTTGAAGATGACCTTTTACTCGCCTGGGTTTGTTGTCGTCGATTGTGGCTTTTGTTCATTGGGGTTCACTTGTTGTGGGTTGTGGCTTTTGATCGCCGGAGTTTGTCGCCGTGGGTTGAATCGGTTTTGAGGCTTGGGTTTGAATGGGTTGTGGGTCTGAATAGGTTGTGGTTCTTAGGCTTGGGTTTGAATCAGTTTTGAGTTTGAGGTTTGGCTGGGTTTGATTCAATGAGATGAGTTTGGCTGGGTTTTGTTTGAGGTTTCTGGGTTGATTTTGATTTTATTGTTTTTAATTATATTTTTATTTTTTTAACCTAGTTAAAATTAATAAATTAATTTTTTAAATTTATATGCTGATGTGTCATGGTGATGTGACATTTTTTATAATATTTTAATTGCTCCGGCTGCCACCTCAGCTATTTCCGTCGGTTGACTGACGGAAAGGACGAAAATGAGACGCGTAAATTGGTTTTAGGGACTAAAAGTGGAAAAAATAAAATGTAGGGACTAAAATGGAAAAAGTCTAAAATGTAAGGACTAAAAGTGCAATTACGCCTTTTTTTTTTTATTGAAATTAGAGCATTTACAGTGGTAGTGCTAAAAATTTTAACTTTTAGCACCTTAAAAAGCTACTTCATTTATTTTACCACATCACTTTACATTATATACACAATATCAAATGTTCTATTTTTTTGTCATTTCATTTAAAATAATATAAACAACTCATTAAAATTATAAATGATGAAAGAAATTTTCAGTTTTTTAATTGAAAAAAGATATATAATCTTAATAAAATATTGTATTTTATTTTTAACAACTTACTACAGTCAATTGGTATTTACACCAGTTTACTATAGTTGCAAAAAATTTAGATTTAGCTTCTTCTATAACATATGATTTTTTGGTTCTTTGGTGGTAAAAAAAAAATATATATATATATATATATTTTATAGCTAAAATACAATCACTGTGAATGTTTTTGTTAAGTTTTTAGGTTTGATAGTTGCTATTTGCCTATTTGGGGAGGGTCAATGGTTTTTGAATGGGGCTCAATTACAAAAATGAAATTAATAAAAAAAAAAAAAGGACCTAGGGGGGGGGACCCGAGCCATCACCTAGGTCTGTCCCTAACCTTAACACATGCTTGAAATGCACTAAAGTCTTGATTTTCAAGGACCAAAATGGGTATTTACCTCTAATTTGAAAATTACATAGCAATATGTCCATCTTTTAAAACTATTTAGCTCTATGTTTTCAAACTTTTTTTTTTTTGTGTGGGTAAACCAGATAATAACATTAACTAACAAAAAGCAAAAGAAGAGCGACGATGCTCATAGACAGTCCCAGTAGCATCAAGATTAATCAAAAGAGAAACATCAGTAGGAGGGAAATGAAAAATAACAAAATCTTGAGGCAGCAAGGCGCCCCTTCCAGCAAGAGCGTTGCCACACTTATTCGCCTCTCTGTAGCAATGTTGAACTCTAGTCCTTGGGATCTTTTGCAAACATTCTATACAGAGTGCAATAATCACATCATTACCCAAAGGTCCATCACTACCTTTCTGCACCAAATTCACCACAAGCATGGCGTCTAATTTGAAAATGACATTGGTCAAATTTAGAGCAATGCAAAGGTTAATTCCATCTTGAAGAGCCCATAATTCAGCAGCTATGTTTGAGGTATGACCAATAGCACGAGTATAGCCACTTACCCATTCTCCACGGGAATTGCAGATAATACCACCTCCACCAGCCCTACCAAGATTGCCCAACAAAGACCCATCAGAATTCAGCTTAAACCAATCATTTGGGGGTGGGGGGGGGGGGGGGGGGGATACCGCTGCACCTTTATGACAGCTAGCGTGCGTTGGAGCTTCTCGTTCAAGCCGAGGAATGCAAATTTAGAAGCTTTGGCTAGAGTTTCCTCCTTTAAAAATTTTTGGAATGTTGCATCTCTAAAAATCACTCTGTTGTGTCTGAGTCAAAGGCACCACACTCCAAAAGGGAAGAGAATGCTCCAAGATATACCAGATACAGCCACCTGATAATTGGTACAATTTATTCGAAGCCAGTCCAATAGATTAGTACCATAGAATATGCTAGAATGGATCGATATAGGAAAGGAATTCTAGAATTCTTTGGCAAGAGGGCAATCATGTAAAATGTGAATAATTGATTCAACCTCTGCGTTGCACAGAGGACAAGAGATGGGAACAGCAAGTCCCTTTGCGCCGAGCACTTCTCTAGCGGGAATACTTTTATGAATGCATTGCCAAAGGAAGCACTTAATCTTGGGTAGAGCAATAGTTTTCCACACCCAATTACCCATAAAAGACTCATACAAATGGGAATCCTGAACTACACAAGTTAGATTATAAGCCTCCTTCAAATTAAACTCCCCATCAGGCGAAGAACACCATGAAATATGGCATACACTTGCTGCTGCCATTGGAATAGGAGTTGCTTTGATTCTCTGCCTTAGGGAATATGGAAAGGAAAAAGAAATATCACCCAAGTTCCAGGAGTTATGTCGCATAACATCCCTAATAAGCAAGGTCTGCTCATTTCTATGCAAAGTTCCTTTAACAAGGCTTCTAATGGTACCATCGCTTAACCACTTATCATGCCAAAAGGATGAATTGCTATCTTTCCCACTATCCATTTTATACCCTTGTTAAAAATAGGCTCACCTTTCTTGATTACTGCCTAAGTGGGAGAACAAGATCTGAACTTATTTGGAGGTTGCCTCCTGCGAGTGATGTATTTGTGAGATAGAACTCTAGCCCAAGGGGGATCCTTTTCTTGGTGAAAACGCCAATTTAGCTTGGCAAGAAGAGTTGAATTCCTTTCCTTGGCTGATTGAAGGCCAAGACCACCATTGGCTTTGGGTTTGGTTATCTTTTTCCAGCTTATCAGGTGGAGTTTCTTCTTAGTTTTCTATTGCCCCAAATAAAATTACGACACAGTCTATCCACTATTTGGGTTACCTTTGTAGGGAGGGCAGCACATTGCATGACGTAATTTGGGATAGTGGATAATGTAGCTTGAGTTAACACAAGTCTCCCGGCGAAGGAAAGAAGATGAGTCTTCCACCCAACTAGGCGACTTTGAACATGCTCAATTACAGAACCAAAATCTTAAGGAATCGTCGTGTGTTTTATGGGAAAGCCAAGGTATTTCCCCAAGGATGGGGTGGATCGAAAATCTAAAATGTGACACAACTCCTCCCAATGATGTTGAGACATATTTGGGGAGAAATATACACGGGATTTATTTACACTTACCTTTTGGCCAGAGAGCTCACAAAAGGTATCTAAAACGTCCCTCATAGCTCGACAATTTTTAACATCAGCTTTAGCAAATAGAACTAGGTCATCCACAAAGAATAAGTGAGAAAAGGCCAAACCACATCTAGAAGCCTGAATTGGATCCCAAAGCTTATCCTCACATTTTTCTGAAATAAGGGCTCCTAACACCTCCATACACAATATGAAGAGGTATGGAGAGAGAGGGTCACCTTGCCTTATCCCCTTTGAAGGATGGAATGGGTCCAACGCCCCACCATTGAAGATGATTGAAATGGATGAGGAAGAGATGCAGCTCATAATGATAGATATAAGATGACTGGGAAACTTGAAAATAGCCAGTGTGTCTCGAATAAATCTCCATTCGAGGCGATCGTAGGCTTTCTCCAGATCAATTTTTATTGCCATTAATCCTTCTCTACCTTTCTTTTTAGACATGGTATGGACCAACTCCTACACTATAATAGCATTATCAACCCCCTTCCTCTTTGGTACAAAAGTCGTTTGGAGTGGAGAGACTAGATTGTTCAACAATGGTCAGATGCAGCCCACAATAAGCTTGGTTATGACCTTATACACCGTATTACACAACTCGATGGGACGATAATTATTCAGAGATTCTGGGCAATTACATTTGGGGATAAGAGTAATCAAAGTACTATTAAGGTACTCAGGAATTTTTCTCGTGGTGAAAACATTCTTGATTTCCTCCTTAAGTGAATTACCCATTACCATCCAAAAACGCTGGAAAAAACCTGCATGTAGCCCATCAGGACTGGGAGCCTTGTATGGTTTGAGAGACCGAAAAGCAGCAAGAATTTCCACATCTGTGACTGGAAGCTCCAATTTCAGAAAGTCATCAACTTGTAAAGTACTCCTCCAAAAGGGGGGCTACCAAACCTGTCTATGAGTGAAACATTGAGAGGTAGTAAATAGCACAAGAAAACCTTGCCTAATAAAGTTTGCAATCTCATAATTCCCATTCAGCCAATTACCCATGCGGTCTTTCAAGCTAGTAATACGATTTCTCCTGCAGCGAATCAGAGTGGAATTGTGAAAGAAGGCAGTATATCTATCTCCTTCGACTACCCATGAGATTCGTGACTTCATACTCCAAAAATCAGCTTCCAAAGAAGTAACAACAGATAATTCATCTAACAGGGACTTTGCCAAATCAATGAGAAAATTATTAGGATTAATTCCTAATGCCAATTGCACTCCTGTAAGTCTAGCACAAATACAACGCTTCCTATAGAAGATGTTACCAAAGTGATCCCTATTCCAGATTTTGGCACGAGCAGTAAAAGAAGTGACTGCACCAGGAAGGTTGGAGGGCCCTGTCCAAGCCTCCCTAACCAGGTCCGGGAAGGAGGGATGCGATAACCACATCACTTGGAACCTAAAAGGCCTAGGGAAGGAATTCCACTGATCGCGATGTAATGATAGGATAATGGGGCAATGATCGGAGTGAGAATGTTCCAAATGTTGAACACTAGCTTCTGGATAAAGCACATTCCAGTCAGTATTTACAAAAACCCTATCGATTCTTATTTGGATGAGATGAGTTAGGGGTTGCTGATTTGACCAAGTGAAACGAGGACCAGAGAAACCCATATCAAACATCCGACAATTATTAAGGCATTTTTGAAACTTGATTGCTCTGGAGATGTTAATTGGCTGACCCCTAAATTTATCCTCTTCGGTAAGCACCTTATTGAAGTCCCCAGCAATAATCCAAGGCAAGGCATGGAGTTCAGCAACCTGAGCTAAATTGTCCCACAACAATCGTCTTTCTGCGTATCTGGGACTAGCATAAATAGCAGACATTAACCAAGAGGATTTGGAAGAAAGGTCTCGCACCAAAGTATGAATCTCTTGCTCGGATGAAGATAGCTCAGAGATTTCCACTTGATTTGAGTCCCACAGAACCCACAAACCACTAGTGAATCCAATGTTATTAGCATGAATAGCCCCATCAAAATGAAGCCGATCAGTGATATCTTTAGCTCTCTGGCCACTAATCTTGGTTTCCGTGATGATCATAATAGCAGGGGAGTGCATATGAACTAAATTATGGACAAAACTTTGAAAGGAGAGGCTTAATGCACCCCGAAAATTCCATATAACAATATTCATAACTAAAATAAAGGGAAGGGATAGAAAGAAATCAGATAGAGGTAGGGAACTCACCTCCGCCATCAACCTACATACCAAAAGATTCCTCATGTTGACATGAGTTTAGGGAGACATCAAAGACAGCCTTGTGATTCACTAAAGCCACAACTTGGTCACTGCTTGCTTCGTACTTACCCTGAGCTACTGCCTTAGATGCTTTGAGTTTAGGATTAATTTTTTTGAGGACAACATTGGAGATCTTCAAGGAAGCTGTGGCCACCGAGTCCTCAGCACTCCCCTCTGTGCACATAGCTTCATTGCCTTCCTTTAGTGTTTGATCATCACGTGTAATGGCTTCCTTTTCCTTTGGCATGCAAGGCTTCGTACCATTGGAACTACTCGCTGTAACAACCAGCGGATTCATGGCTAAGATTTTGAAAACCATACTTGGATTTGCAACTTTCCTCTCTAGTGAATGATCTAAACGGCTTTCGTTCATCTCTGCTGGCACTAGATGTTTTTGAGTGGCTCTAGGAGCATAAGTTTGGTGTTTGGCCGAGGGGTGAGCTGGAACCCAGCTTTTCTTTCCCTTATCTACCTTTTTGGTAGTGCGATCTGCAACAATCGCACTAACCTCTGCTTGTTGACTGAGCATTGCTTTCCATCACTATTTGAAAATACTGGTATATCAAGTCTGGGGTTTGGTGGGCTTCTAAAAGGGTTTTGGGCCCTTTCCTTTGGTTGGTGAGATACACCGAATTGGGAAGGATGGGCTGGGTCTTTCAACCCCTTTCTAGCCACTTGCTTTTTTCGTGTAACAAGCACCCATGACCCATAGACCTCTTCAGTAGGGGTAGAAGGGTCTTTGCCCATTGAACTCTCCTCCCCCACTTTGTCTTCGCCATCTTTGCATGGTGCTCTAGCCAAGTATGGACAAGCATCTACCTTGTGCCCTACCCGACCACAGGAGAAACAAAGGGCATTAATCCCCTTATATTGTACTGGCTGCTCAATACCACTGATCTTGATGAGCTTAATGAGAGGATTTTCTAAATTGACTTGAACACAAATCATGGCAAATCTCCCTCTAGTTTTTGAAGCAATATGTGTATCAATCCTTAGCTCTGGACCTATGGCTTGGCTGAGGTCATGAAGCACTGATGGCTTATAGTATTCAATGGGTAGTTACGGAAGCTGAGCCCAGACAGCCACCGAAGATACACTGGCTGTAGCTGGCTTGAAATTTGGCTCCCATTTTCGGATGGAGAGATAATGCCCTCCTACAAACCACGGGCCTTCCCTCAAAACTCTTTCATAGTCCACTTTCAGCGAAAAATGAACTAAGAAAAAGTCTTTCTCAAGGTCAACGCAATCCAACCTACCACTTAGTTTCCACAGATTGCTAATACGTAAGGTAAGAAACTGGTAGCTAATGGTCTTCCCTATCACTTTGATTATGAGTGCATTAGACCATAAAGCTTTGATGTTGGCTTTCCTAGCCCCAGAGAGATTAACCGCTGCTATCCCTGCTGCAATATCAGCGCTTTCATTATCAGATTCAACCTCCGTCTCCATATCATGCTCAAACCTGAAGGCTTGTTCATAAGCCCCAGGAACCTCACCAGTTAGTCTCTCTTTGTAAGAGTCTCGTTTTTCTCCAACCCGCGGAGAGGTACTGTCTGACCTGCAAGCATTACCGTGATTTTCCTTTACTTTTTTTGTACTGCGCTAAAGTTTGTCATCTACCTCTCTTGACCTAACGGCAGCCTCAGACGTAGTCATGGAGAGCTCTGCCTTTTGTCACTTTATGTTTTTGAACTTGATTTTAGCAAATTCGAGTTTTATGAAGAACTTGATATCATTAAAATCAAGTTTCATATAATTTGTGCCAAAGTGGAAGTCGTTGATGTGGCTTTTTCGTTAAAAAAAACCACATAAAAATTGATTTAGTAGTATCAAGTTCTGCACAATTTTTCAACTACTTTTTGACTAGTGTTTATAGCATCTGGTGCAACAGTCATGTAGTGTCCTTGAATATATATCCTCTAGGTCAGATAAAAGCTAAAAAAAGTAGCTACATTAGTCTCAAAAGAAGAGAAAGAAAGCTCTCCTACTATTGTACATCATGTGACTACGTGACTAGCTTGTATTGTTTTATTCATAAGTGTAAAAAATGAAGTAAAAATTTAAGGCCAATCGGAGCTTGGCTTAGCTGGTAATGCTTGGGCACTTCATCTAACATATTTAGTTCGAGTCCTACTACTAGTAAGAGTTTGTTGATGGGCATCTGTAAGAGTTGGCTGCATCCAAAATGAAAGGGCTATACTACTACTGTTTATTATATACCTTAACTAGAAACAAATCTAGGATTTTAAGCTAACGGGTTTGGAATATAAAGAAAAAAAAAAAAAAACACTAAATAGGTATCCATATAGTATTAAAAATTTATAAATACAAAAAATCATTATTTCTAAATACATTAAGATGCAATCATCTACCAACCAAAAAAAAAAAAAAAACAATATTGTAAGGACGCAATTTGAGTCCTGAGCCTAAAAGTTAAAAGGATCTAGGCCCAAAGAGCCAAATACAATGAATTTGTAGAGAATGGGTTGGAAAACTAGACTCTAACGAGTTGGGTAACAATTATAGCGGATCCAAATGAATATAAAGTAAAAATAGACTGGTTTTATCTAAGAAAATCGTCCTTGGCACAGTCTGAGGAGATCAGTTCTTGTATATAATTCTTGAAGTTGATTACAAGTACAGCTCTTATTGTTACAGTATTTCTCTCTCAATTCTCCGATCCTTTCATCTCAAGGCCTCCCTTCTATTTTATACTATCTTCCTCCTTTCATCTCTGCCCTCCACGTGTAGATTAGATTGTAGGTGTTGATCATTCTCAGATCAGCATCTTCCTGAAGTCTTTGGGGAGTAGATGTAAGGCTGAAAACTATTGTTCAGGTATCACTTCCTCATTAATGCAGCTAGAGAGTTAATTGCAGAGCATTCAATGCGGTGGTAGCAGTTTTCCCCTAGATATTTCATAGTCTCCCTCTGTCCTGTTCCTTCCTGATACTTATCCTCATCAATGAAGTTAGGGTTGTCCAGACCCAACCGGAGCCCGACAACCCGGCAAAACCGCCCGCCGGAGACTTGATTTCGGCCCGAACCGAAGGTCCAGTCGGTCGACGGCGGGTTTCCGTTCTCAAGAACTGACACCGGCGGGTCAAGTGGCGGATTTGCTTCTCCAAAACCCGAGCAACCCGAACCCGACCGGAGATGTATAAAAAATCCGGCCAAACCTGCAAATTCAAGCCAAATCCGAGGAGATCTCGACCAAATCAGGCTAGATCTAGTGGGATTTATCCAGATCCAGCCAATTCCAGTAATTTTTAGTGAAAAATTTCAGATTCTGGCGAAAAAAATGCAGATACCGGCGAGTTTTTCAGATTCCGGCGACTTTTTTTAGATTCCGGCGACTTTTTTTTTTTTCCAGATTTCGAAGATTTTTTTTACTCCGGCGCCCGACCGACCCGACCGACGCTCACCCTCACCCGAAACCGACTCGACCGATTTTTTCGGCTGTCGGTTCCGGGTTCCTCCACCCTCCTACCCGACGCTGGCGAGTCGAGTCCGGGTTGGGCCCAAAACCGACCCGGCCCGACCCGTGGACAACCCTAAATGAAGTTGTCCGGAATGTTGCTCTTGATGGTAGAACGCACCTTCTGACCTCAGCTTTGCTCAGCCGAGGAAGCATTCCTCCTTGGACCACTTTTTTGGACTCTCATGACCATACCTCACCTCTTCATTCATTAGCACAGACTCCTCTGACAGTGTTTCCCCGTCCTTGGACTACTTAATGTCCTTGGATTGGGCCCCCGGCCCAATATATAGATAGATATGTACTATTGGACCTACCACCCATACAATTATTTTGTTTTTTTTTAATACGAGGCTAGCAAGGATTTATTTTATTTTATTTTTTAATTCAGAGCATTTATAGGGGTGGTGCGAAAAATTTTAGTTTTTAGCACATCAAAAAGCTACTTCATCTATTTTACCACCCCACTTTACAATATATACCTAATATCAAACGTTCTATTTTTTTTGTCACTTCATTTAAAATAATATAAACAACTCATTAAAATTATAAATGAAGAAATTTTTTTTTTGAGTTTTTTAATTGAAAAAAGATATATAATCTTAATAAAATATTGTATTTTATTTTTAACAACTTGTTACAGTCAACTGGTATTGTGGGTACCATAGGCATGCAAGGCAATGTCCTATGCCGTCCTAGGCATGCTTTGCAACGTCCTAGGCATGCTCGGCAATGTCCTCGGACGGGGTCCTAGGAGTCCCACATCGAAGGAAAACCCCCCCACTTGCTGTCTTATAAGTTGTGAAGCGAAGGGAGTAGTGAACCATTGTTTTTAGTCATTCGAATAACTAAAAATCGATCGTACACTACTCTCTTTGCTTCACAGCTTATAAGGCAGCAAGTGGGGGGGTTTTCCTTCGATGTGGGACTCCTAGGACCCTGTCCGAGGATATTGCCGAGTATGCTTAGGACGTTGCAAAACATGCCTAGGACAACCTAGGACGTTGCCTTGCATGCCTATGGTACCCACACTAACTATAAAAAATAAAAAAATGTGAGTTTTTATACTTAGACAAAAAAAACAAAAAAAAAAGATATGCACCGTGAATGTTCTAATAAACTCACTTTGTGATAAACAAACTACCCAAATACTACAATGTAAGGCACCGTGAGTCCGTGACCAACCGAACAATACCACTACGCATAAAAATTGGACTATTGGAATATGTCGGATGAGTTTTTTTTTTTTTTTTTTTTTTTTTTTTTTTTTTTAATTTTTAATTTTTAATTTTTTTTTTATGAACTGAAAATATTATTCCAACCGACAAACAGGAAGCTGCACGGCAACAAAAGAAAAAGCTTCCTGCCTTTAAAATATCAGACAAACAGTGGCGGCAATTACAAAAATAAAAAAAGCCAACAAACTTGGTCTTAAAGGACCATTTTGCTAAGCCATGGGCTGCTCTATTGGCCCCTCTTGGAACCCACCTAAAAGAGAAACTCGGAGTTGCTCTAGCCGAAACAACAATTTTTGCTAATATATTTTTAACTTTCCAGTGAAAGTTACGACCATTATTTTGAATTGCTTGGATGCATCCTTGTGGGTTCCGTTCTATTATGCCTTATTCACAAGGGAGGGATGGAGCTAGCGACACTGCCCACTTCAAAGCTTCAGCTAGTTTCGGCCTGGAGAGGAAAACTGGTGTTTACCCTTTTAGAACAAGCAAATACAAATCAGCCACCTATGCAACCACAGAGTTAACCGTTCCTACCGCTGCATCCACATTAATTTTAGTTGTACCTGGCGCTGGCAAAGGCCAAGAAATATGCCTTCTAGAATGGTAGAGGAAGTTTGGAAGAATAGCTAAGGACAAGTTCTCAGCTACGTACTATTCTTGCCAACACTATTTTAAGGGATTCAAGGTCAGGTTCTACTCCAGAAATCACTTTATTCCTAACCTGCCAGAAATGTTGGATGAGTTTGTGCAATGGAAATTTACCCTTTAAAAATTGACGCAACTTTGGAGGAGACGCAGAGCAACGAAAATATTTTGGTGGTGTTCTATGAGTCCAAGAGTAGAAGAAGCCTTTGCACCATTGGTGATTTTACCTTAAAAAAAGAAAAAAAAAAAAAAGAAAAAAGAAAAAACCCTTTTTGGTCCGTTCATTTTTGGCTGATTTTTAATTTGTTCCCTACTTTTTTTTTTCTTTTTCTATTTTGGTTTTTTTTTTTTTTGAAACCTTCTATTTTGGTTTTCAAAACTGAAAAATCATTCTTAATTTAGTCTTTACCATCATCTTGCTAATATAAATTGTTTATGTGACACATGAGGTGCATTGCTAGCTGGCATAAAGCTAATATGGGCATTAAAATAATATTAAAATTTTTTTTTTTTTAAGAAGGTTAAAAATTTTATTTGGTGCTAAAAAATGCACCAAATAAAATAATTACCTCACATGCCTATATACCTTAGAATTAGTGCCATATTTGTGTGGTGCTCTATACCTGAAGCTAAATAAATTAAGTGGCATAAATTTTGGTTCGATCCACTTATGTATGGATCAAACTAGGAGCAAGTTAGAAATGTGTTCGATTCAATCAGGTTATATATATGACAATTATATGATTTTTTTTTTTTTTTGAGAAGAACAATTATATGATCTTTAATTTACATAAAACAATATAAATTTACATAAAGTGTAGTTGGTATTTATGTGACTACTAAAAAATTCATTTTATAAGCAGAATTTCAATATTAAAAAAAATTATATATTCATGTGGAAAAACTAGTAATAGATAAACACAATATAGTAAATGTTCTATCCTTGCAGTAAAATATAACAAAGTATTCAAAGGAATGACTTTTCATTTCTAATATATATCCTCTCACTTGCAATGCTGTCACGAGAGGTATTGAGTATAGGTTTTTGACCCTTTTTCCTAGTTATTTGCTAAGAGTAGTACCTTTTTTTTTTTAAGTCTTCCTTAAATTAGTCACCAAATGTGTACTTAATTTTAGCCATGGCTTCCCAAACTTAATTTTCTAAATCTTCAAGAACAAAAATTTCTATTTTAGCCTTCCCAAGGTTTTGTCAAGTGAGAGGAAAGAAAAGAAAAGAAAAGGTGTCTTTTTCCTTTGGACGTGTCCTACACGGCTACACCTATGACATCAACTCCTCCATTTTTGTTTTTCTAGTATAACTGGTCCAACCGTTGGTTGGTTCCTCCAGCTAACCAGCCACAAATCCAATCCACTTTGTCTGTTGAGGAAATATGGGCTTTCACTGGGCTGGTTCTAGAACTTGGGCTTGACCAACTGAAAGGGCCAAAAGGCTTTCTTGAGCGAAGCTTTCACTTCTTGTAGCCCATCTCGTGTTGCTGAAGGAGCTTGGGCTTTAATAGAGTGAATGCATGAACTTCCAAACTTGATTTTTGCTTTTGAACCCAATTAATGAGGCAAGAGATTATGGGCTTGTAACCGTGTAGTATATGATTTGCAAAATATTGCTCAAAAGCCTCAAGGCCAGTTCGTCTAGTGAGGAAGTTTGTGCATTTAAGCCCAACTTGTGAAGCAAGAAATAATGGGCCCTCAAGCCCATTCCGATTAAAAATATGTTTAGTCCCAATTCTTTTGGAATGTGAAGATTATTGGGCAAAAAAAAAAAAAACCTTTTTGGGCTTTTCCTTTAGCATTGAATGAACTGGGACATTTTTTATTTTCCATTGGTTCAAGCCTTTTGTTGACGTGGCATAATTTGCGTAAAGAGACCACGTTGTGTGGCGTATGAAAAGAAAAAACCCTGAACAACCTCTAACTTCATGTTCATCTCGATGCAAAGAAATATTAGCACTAGATGTGAGAAAATCAGAAACAGGTGACTGTAATGTTTTAGTAACAAGAGCCACTTTATGAATCAAAGTAGTGGCTTGGAAAATCAACTCGTGGGCCTCTTCATCCTCAAAAGCATGGCAGTTCTCTCATGTAGCTCTCCAAATTAAGCCTACAATCTGACCTTCAAAGACCCAATTCATAACATCTTGTCCTAGTTCGGATGCACAAAATTTGGAGGTCCTGACGCCTATAAACAACAAAAGTAAGCTCATGTTAGTACATCCACTTTTTATTTTACGAGGGTTGAAAATCCTAAATATATTTTTTTTATAACCACAATTTGCTAAAGTGGTTGATCGTGAGTAGTAAACAATCATTTTCACATAAAGTATTACTTTTTTTTCATCACTCATGGCCATGTTACATTAGAATTGTGACACAAAAAATGTGACTCTAAACCCAAAAGAAACCACTGTTGTGTAAAAGAGACTAATGAAAAGGTAGCCAATTTTTTTATTTTTATTTTTTAACACTACAAGTGTTCAAATAAAAAAAAAACCACTGAGTTAATTAAGATAGCACTAAATTTAGAGGCTCTAGCACCAATAATCAACATAGAAAAGAAGGATGGTTATTGCATAAAGCATGCACAGAAGACACCCATATATAGAAATCCCAATTATATTTCAATGCTCAATCAACCAAAGATATGTTAATTTTAGTTTTAACAAAAAAAACCCAAAAGAAACGGGCCACTTTTGGATAGAGGAACCTAATGAAAAAATAGCTAAATTTTTTAACACAACAAGTGTGATTTATAATATTTTTATCAAGACTATGAAATAGATCCCTTGCAAATAGAGTGGATCTTAACTCTTTTTTGCTCAACTACCTCCTATTTAGAAAGTTAGAAACTTTACGTGTTAAGTCCCATTTATTATCTTCTAAAAAAAAAAAAAAAAAGTCCCATTTATTAAGAAGAGGTTTGGACAAGGTACAGAGGTAGTGTTAGAATAATGGTAAATTGACTAAATTTAGCATTTTTTTTTATTTGAATAATGATCTATATATGATGATTGTTTTTTGTTTTCAGCCTGAAATATCAATTGATTTTTAAACCCTCCAAAAAAAAAAAAAATATTTTAAGTGTAGTATTGTAGCCTTAAAAAAATGTTTTATTATTTATTATTTTTTTTATTGTAGATGAGATTTGAATCAATGTTTCTTATTTAATAAGAAGAAACTTTACCTCCAAAAAAAAAAAAGATTTTTAGTGTAGTATTGTAGCCTTAAAAAAATGTTTTATTATTTATTATTTTTTTATTGTAGATGAGATTTGAATCAATGTTTCTTATTTAATAAGAAGAAACTTTACAATTTTTTATTTATTATTAATTTTCTTGAAAAAACACAAGACTTCACTATAATTGAGCTAACAAACACCCACTAAATTCACTATTTCTTTTATTTATTTATTTATTTTTTATTATGAAATATTCACTATTATTTTTATAAGAAAATTCACTATTTCTTAATTGCACAAACTTTGTCATATTGGTGGTAACTTATCAACTAGCACATAATACTGTTAACAGAAAAAACGCAACTAAGGTAATTTTTATTAAATATTCTTTCTTTTTACTTTTAACAATCACTGATTATATATATATATATATATATATATATATATAAAATGAGAAACATTTTGATTTATATCTTCAATATCCAAAGTTACAGCTCCTTCAAAAAAAAAAAAAATGTTGCACACACAAACATTTGGGAGCTTCTTTAATAATTACATACATCAATTTTGTATATAATAAACTATTGGCGTAAATGCACTTTTAGTTCTTACATTTTGACCTGATTTCTATTTTAGTCCATACATTTTATTTTTACCACTTTTAGTCCCTAAACCAATTAACGCCCTTCATTTAGGTCCTTTCCGTCACTCAACCAAGGGCAAAAGCTGACGTGGCAAATGGAAGCACAGTAAATACTGACGTGTCTATTAAAATAATATTAAAAATGCTATATTAGCATCTACTCAACTTCCACATCAGCCGCTAACCTTAAAAATAAATTTATCAATTTTAAAAATTATATATAAAAAAAAACATAATTAAAAACAAAAAATTTTTGGAAATTGTTCTCTCCCAAAATCCCACCCCGAAATTTTTCGACTTCCTTTTCTCTTCCAGAAATCGCTCTCTTCCTCCTCCTTCGACACGCTCAAAACCCACCCCGACCCGAACAACCAACCCGACCAGACAGCGACCCAAGCTCCACATCTCCTCCCAATTCTACACCTTCAACCCGGAATCCCACTCCCTCATGATCCGCTGCCACCACGAGCACCGCCTGGCCACGCCGGCGGAGATCCGCACTGTCCTGAAGTCGTAGCACGCCGTCTGGAAAGACAGCAACGTGGACACCGTGTACCTCACCGCGTGGAAGCGAATCCAAGACAAGCGCGCCGTCCTCTTTTTCTTCTTGAACTCTTTAAGCAAGTTCCTCCACTTCTCTCATCTCCGACGAAATCTATCTTGTTGCTTCGTCCTCGATGTTCGCATTGGCCAAATCTGGGTTGAGTTTGCTGTATTTGTTTTGGATTTTTGATAAGTTTGAAAAGGGATGATATGGGTTTGTGAAAGGAAGTTTTTGGGTTTGTGATAGAGAATTTGTTGGGTTTGTGTATAAGGGGATTTGATGGGTTTGTGAAAAATGTTTAGATCTTAGGATTGACAAAAAATTTGGTTGGTTGTCAGATCTGGATTTTTTTTTTTTTTTTTTTTGTGAAACTGAAAAATTTGTTTGGTTGCCAAGAAAATGTATAAGATATCTTAATTTTTCTTAAAACCAATCTAAGTTCAAGGATGGAGTTCTTCACTACCTTGAGTCTATTGGTTGCCACGGTTTGTATGTGTTTTTGTGTTTATGTTTTTGTGTTTTGTTGACAAGAAATGGCAAGAAAATGCTAGAAAATTTGGTTGTGTGTTGTTATATTTAAATTTGGGTTTGTGTTCATTGTGTTCATTTTGGGTTAGTCCCTACAAATCTAAGCTCCATAATTTTTTTGTTTTTAATTATGTTTTTTATAATTTTTAAAATTGATAAATTTATTTTTTAAGGTTAGCTGCTGATGTGGAAGCTGAGTAGATGCTGATGTAGCATTTTTAATATTATTTTAATAGACACGTCAGTATTTACTGTGCCCCCGTTTGCCACGTCAGCTTTTGCCGTTGGTTGAGTGACGGAAAGGACTTAAATGAAGGGCGTTAATTGGTTTAGGGACTAAAAATGGTAAAAATAAAATGTAGGGACTAAAATAGATACCGGGTCAAAATATAGGAACTAAAAGTGAATTTACGCCTAAACTATTTAAGGCAAAGAATTCAAAGGCATGTATAATTCATAGTCGACGGACCTTGCTATCGTTGT
Organism: Quercus gilva; assembly: GCA_023621385.1. Lineage (NCBI taxonomy): Eukaryota > Viridiplantae > Streptophyta > Magnoliopsida > Fagales > Fagaceae > Quercus > Quercus gilva. Next base: position 52,971,017 of record CM042483.1, read on the forward strand.
TCTTAATTTCTTCTATAGCGATTGAGGAAGAAGATGGAGACGGCAGAGAAAGTGACTACAGTGACGACGATGAGGACGGAGTGAGAATCGAGAGAAGCTCCGATGAGAAATTGCGGAGACTGAAACTGAAGAAGACCTAGCTTTCTTCTTCTGTGGTTATTTCGAGAGCAAAGTGGCCTCAGAATTTGCGTCGAACTGAGAAATTCTCTGCAGATAGAATAGAGCTTAGAGGAAGAAGAAGAGGAGAAAGGAGTACATGGGATTGGGGTTAGAGTTTTGTAGTGGTGGCTCAAGGAAATTTTGTTAAGATGGTCACTAAGAAATTTAAATTATACAAAATCTAATAAAGTAATAACTTGAATATTTATTACAATTATGAGTCGAGTTACTAAGGAGAGTATAATTGTTGTGATTGCAAAGCCAAAAAGAATATAATTGTCATCACCGTCAAGGAGAACTAACAACCACAATATTTTTCTTGGTACCACTTTTTAGGAAAAAATGAAATTAGAAATTATTTTTATTGAATAGGTTGAACGAGCTATAAATTTGAATGTTTAACGATTTTCATCTTTTTGTATTATAGTAGGCTTTTTGTTGAATAATTAGATAACTAGTTGTTGTTTGGTCTTATTTTGTTTATGTTTGTTGTTATTTAGGCTAATATTTATTGCTGTTATTTAATTTAAATTTTTTTTTTTGTAATTTTATAAAAGGGATTAAGGATTATGTTTGGAGGGGGGGGGGGGGGGGGGGAAATTAATTTTGGAGTAATGCAATGTCCATAATATTTTTACAATAAATTTTATGCAAAAAGTTGTTTTTGGTGGGTAAAAAAATAATATCAATATTAAGCCCAAATTAGAATCAGTAATGGCTTATCACATTGGATTTGTTGTAAAATTATTGTGAAAATATTATGAATGTAGCATTATTCTTATTTTTGTTGAATCAAGTTATTTGTAATTCTCAAGTCAGGGTGTTCAACATTTTTATTAGGATCGTTACAATAAGTTAATTTAACATATAATTTTTTTTAGCAAGTGTATAGATGTAATTTTTTGCAAGTCAGGATGGTCTCGTGACCACCCTGGCTTGCACGTAGAGCTACCAGTGGAGTTTTGGGATTTGACGAGAAAGTCACATCCATTGGAATTTCAGAGAGAGAGAGAGAGAGAGAGAGAGATAATGGTCATGGGCTTTGGCTTTGGTTTTTGCTCATTTAGTTGATGCTGACGTGTCATGGTGGTTGCTTTCTAACAATCTTTGTCAATTGTTTTTTTTTTTTCTTTAAAGATAAAATACAATTTTGCTTAAGTTTTACTAAAATTGTAATTTTTATAATTTTAAGAAATTGTAATTTTTATAATTTTAAGAAATTGGTTTTTTATCTTTAAACTATTGAAAAGTTCTTCTTTTATACGTAAATTATTGAATATGTTTTATTTTTGTTAGTAAACTTTAACAAATATCTTTTTTTTTTTTTTTAATCTTTAAACTATTGAAAAAAAAGTTCTTTTTGTCTTTATTTTTGTCTCTTAACTAAAATTGTTTTGCAAAGTTTAAAGATTTAAAAAAAAAACTTTTTTTTTTATAAATTTTAGGGATAAAAAACAATGTTAGGTTAAAATAGATTGACCCCGTTTAATTAATTCAATTACCTAAGTTGATTAATTAGGTTAAATTACATGCAAATCATGGAAGTACCAAGAAATCACTAAATAAACTAAATGCAGTGGAAAATAAATTAACACGGTGATTTGTTGACGAATAGGGTACAACCTATTGCAAGGCAAAAACCCCACCTGATGAATTTAAGGTCGCCACTCTCAAGAATCTACTAATCAATAATCAAGCGGTTACAAGTATAATGAATCTTACCACTACCCTGACTTATTCCAAAATACCAACTTATAGTTGAACCTTCACTTCAATACCCAATTGAACTTGATTTTATAGCAGACTTCTTTACTTTACAAAAATCTCCAATCTGTGACTAACTTCTTTGCACGGATCCTAATACGTGACTAACTCCAACAACTTAATTGATTATTGTTGCTGCAAAGTTCTTCACTTCATAAATGGTGAAGATCAGGAAGCACTTGGTTACAAAATCTTAAGGCGTACAAACACAGTAGCTTCACATAGAGTATATGAATTCTAGGTCTCTGTTTCCGTACTTGATGACTTTTAAAATAAGTCTTATATATGACTAGGGTTGTAGAGAGAAACCCTAATAATTCTAGTCATCATGGGCCTAAATTCAGATATGAGAATTCTGAATTCATAGTTCTTGACAGATCGAGCTTGTGTCGAGCTTTTCCATTAATCCTCGATAGCAGCTAGGGTTGAGCTTGTGTCGAGCTTTAATGAAATAGCTTTTCTTCACTTGTTTTTTGGATCAAACTTCATGTCTTTAATGACACTACTTGATATGTTTGAACAACATATTTCTTGATACATTAAACCCAGGTTAGATCTACCAAATTACAAGTAAAATGAATTTTGTCAAAGAATTAGCCAATTACATAGAAAATATGACCCTAACAAACAAATCTATATATATAATAATAGGTGAAGCAAAGAGAAACTCAAATTAGAATTCCTAATTAGAGTTCTAATTTTGTGCCATGTGTCTAGAATCTGAAATTGAAGTTGAATTTTGCATCATGTGGCTAAATGTATGTGGGCTCATTCTCATTAAAACCACTTTTATGTATCGGGTCAAGTGAGTTACTGTGCTAATTAAGTTTTTTCTTGATTTTGCAGTCAAACGTGAAAACCAAAGAGATTAATATTGGTGATAAGAGCTTGGTTTGGGTACGTTGCATAATTTCCAAAAAGATAGCAAAGCCAGAGTTTGTATCTTTGTTATAAATTGCTTACAAAGTTTGCATCTTTACATTTGCATTGAGTTTCAGATTAAAGTGCTTTCTTCTTGGTTTTGACACTGAGTTTTGTTTACTATTCACTTACAAAGTTTGCATCTTTACATTTGTTATAAATTGCTAATATGTGATTAGATGCACATTATGCCTAAAATTCACTATCCTTATATTTGGCTTTTTGTTTAGGTTTGGCACTTATAACAATGGAATCTCATGCGAATTGGAGAGGACCCAGCTGTAGATGTCTGGATGGCAGATGTGAGTCAGTATGTTTTTAAAATTTTCAGTGAAGGTAAAGGTTATGAACAATGTAAATTTTCCGGAGAGAGATTTATTATTCTATATTTACGTATGTTTGGTCGCCTTCTTGGAGTGGACCACTCCACCCTGTCTTTCTATTGGAATTTTTTATTCAGATTGTTACAATTTAATCCGAAATTTTATTTGAATTTTCCTATTGTTGTTACTATTATATATATTATCATTCCAATTGTTCAATTAGAATCTGAAATTGGAGTTCAATTTTACTATACACATGTACAATCTAATTATTTTTAATTTTGTTGTCATGTGCAGAAGTCAATGAGATGAAATTAATAACACATTAAACACTTATACTTTGGGAATCGGTAGTACCAATCTAAATCCATTGGACCTGTTTCGTGATAATACAACTATGAAGGATGTATGAAAACACGCACAAACCCATATCTTTATAAAAAGAGATTGGAGAGAATTTCTTTTATCAGCCATGGAACTTCAGAGGTTTTTTCTTTACACAAATGCCTATCATGTTACAAAATGACCCATCGTAAAACTACAAAATGAGTACAATTCTGAGGGTTTTTTTTTTTTTTTTTTTTAATTTTAAATTTTTTAAGCTACGAAAATTTCAATTACTAATAGAGATTGAAGATTCAAAAGCATGAATGGATCTTTTGGATAAACATTGTCACCAAGGTTCATCTTTCTGTGTAAAATATATATACTGCTAAGTTTTGTTAATGAAATTTTCTGGTTAATAAAGTTTAGAGACTAAAATAATATTTTACTATTTTTGCAAATTCGTTTTTCGATTTATCATTTTTTAATATTAGTTTTTTTTTTTCTCCTTTTTAACATGAAAATATATCATTGCTCCAAAAAGTGTTACGTTCTATTTTCTGATATCTAATTTTTTTTTTCAATTTTTCAAAAATTTGTAAATATAATCAGTTGCTAATTCCATAATTCACTGATTGATTTTGTCGAATTTTGTAATGCCACTAATTTAACTAATTTAATACATTTGTAATTTTTTAAGCCACGTGACTCCAATTTTGTCACTTATGCAAAACATTACAACAATAAAATTGTGGAATGACTAATTTAATAGGTTTGTAATTTTTTAGGATTAAAATGAACTTTTAAAATTTCAGTAACTAGTAGTTTAAATGGATATGATTTTTTTAAAGTGCAAAACTTAGGTACAGTACTGAGTACTTAGGGCACATTTGGTATACTGAATGGAAATAACAATAGAATTGTAATCTTTATTATTGAGAATAAAATATGTTGTAATGGAATAACTAAACATATTCATAAGTTTGGTTGTGAGTTACAACATTATAACAAAACTTTAGATTTATTTTAGGAAATATCTTACTCATACAATTATTGTAGGGATGAAGGGCCCATATATAGGTATTGGGTCGTGGGCCATGCCCAAGGATATCAGATAGCCCAAGGACAGGTAAAATACTAACAAAGGCATACAGATTAATGGGCCATGGAAGAAGTTTGGTCATAAGGAGCTGGGGATGTTGTTTGAGGAGAAACACCTCCTCGGCTAAGCAGAGTAGAGGTCAAATGGTCCGACCATCCATCAAGAACAGAGCAACGGGCAATCGTGCTTGAAAGGATAAACACTAGAGAGGGATGAGACAAAAGAGAGTTGGGAAATATTTGAGAAGAAAGCTACTACCACCTTATTGAATGCTCTGCATCTAATCCTCTAGCCGCATTAATGTGGAGATGATACCTGAACAGTAATTTTCAACCTTACAGCTACCCCCAAAGACTTCAAGAAGGTGCTAATGGGACAGGTATCAAAACTAGCAATTTGATCTACACGTGGAGGGCTGAGATGAAAGAAGGAAGGAGAATATAAAGGAGAAAAACCCTATTACAAGGGCATCATAAGAAAATCTAAGGAAAAATCACTGTATACTCAAGAACTGTAATTTTGTATGAGTCTAAGAGAAATATATAAGAACAAACCATTCTCGGACTTGGCCAAGGAGAACTTTTCTTGCATAAAACTGTTTGTTTTACTTTTTCCAGCAATAATTAACCTACTATGATCACTGTCCACTTAGCTCATTGAAAGTTCATCTTTAAGCTCACTCTTTAACAAATTCATTGCTTTGGGCTCTTTGGGCCATTGACCCTCCATTTGGCCTTTGGGAGCAAATCGTGTCCTTACAATTATATTTCCTTAAAAATAATATATATATATATATATATATATATATATATATATGTAGGGACTGGGTTTGAGTACTTCTACTGTTGAGAGAGTGGACTCAAGCCCAACTAGCCCAATACAATGAATTTGTAGAGAGCGGGTTTAAGAGTTAGGCCCTGGCAAGCGGACAACGCCCAATATAGCATTCGCCACCGTAGCATGCGGACGAGCCAAGATTATCCTCCAAAGTTTGTCCTCGGCACTGGTCCGAGGAGCTTGATAGTGGTCTCTCTCCTCCCGGGATCCCCCTATTCTGACCTGTTTCTTCCCCTTATATAGTGCTTTCTTCCCAACCTCTTTCTTCCACTTGTTGATCATCCACGCCCTTCCCCTCTAGCCGCCCATCCCATCAGCCACTTTACTAGCATTCCTGTGAGTTGCAGCAACCAAGGCAGTTTTGTCCAGAGGTCACATCTTCATTAATGTGGCTAGGGGGTTAGGTGAGCGCACTTAATGTGGAGGTGACACCTTGTCCGGAGCCTGCTCCCCCATCGTGCTACTATGGCTGACGTGTTGGTCTCGGTTGGCTGAGGATAGGGTCGTCCTCGGCAGGGTTCCTGGCAATTTAGACTTTCACACTTCATCCTCGGACATTCCTTCCTCCTTGGCATGGGCCATAGGCCGGATATAAAGTGGACCGGGGTTGCCAAGTTCTTAGGCCCCACAATAGCCCCTCAAAATCCTGCTGTCCATATCCTTGGACGGGGAGAATGATTTTGATATCCTCGGGCCTTCGTCATGACTCGCCCAACCTTGGAGTCTTTTCGCCTGCCCAATACACGTTTTTGGCGCCTCGATATATGGTGTGCACCTGCATTAAATTCTGGTGGCTCCATACTCCTCACGTTCAACGGTGTGATGGTAATCCGTCGGTGGGGATTTCTTGCCCTTACGGGCGGGAAACTCCGCCTGGTTATCCTTAATTGAGGATATAAATACTCATTTGAACCGATTTGCCTTCTTATTTCTGCATTCAAGAACTCTGGCGCACATACTCTGAATCCAGTCAAACCTCCAACCCAACCAGCATCCCTCTCCAGCATAAAAAGCCTGTCTGAGGAGCTTTTTCTCATTTCTGTAAGTTTTCTTCTCTCTGTAGCACAAATTTCTTCTCTGATTCCTTCCTTTCCTTCGCTTTTTCTCGAGTCTTTTAGTCATTGTTAGGGATGGGTAGATTCAAAAAGTTAGTTGAGTCTGAAGAGGCGATGGAGAAGTTTATCACCAACTATAGGATACCCAGCAACGTAGGCCTGAGGTATTGCGAGGAAAGGGATTGGTATATTAGGAAGGAAGAGGGCGAAGTTGTGATTCCCATAATTGCCTTCTTAGAGGGGGGGGGGGGGGTATGAGAATCCTTATGGGGCCGGTGACGAGTGGCTACCTTAGGCATTTTCGGTTAGCTCCCACCCAGTGCGCTGTCAATGTGTTTAGGATACTAGGGTGCGTAGACGCCTTGAATGAGAAGATGGGGTTGAGATTAACCCACCATAATGTAAACTGGTGCTATAACCTCCAACACCTGAGGGTAAGTCGTACTACATGAAGACGAGGGACGATAGGGTTCGGCTTATCCAGTGCCTCCCCGAGTCCAGTAAGGGGTTAAATCAGGATTTTCTCATTGTGTCAGGGGAATGGCACGACGGTCTCCATTGCCCGACAGTAGAGGGAGAGCTAGGTAGGGTACTCAGAGTAGGAGAGAGTCTACCCTTTTTTTTTTGTTGTAAATCTGCTTTGTTCGTTTGATGACAGGAGTTTGTTTTTCTCTCTGCAAATCCGCACGCCTTCGATCGTCATTTTAACCTGGTCAACAAGGAGGACTTGGAAGCTGTTCTCAGGGCAGAGATTTTTTTAAACAAGGCCGATAACCAAGTTAGAGCCGCCCACAAGATCCTCGGGTACGATCCGACCCAGAAGTCGTTCTCGGCCCCGAAGTACGTGATCAGGGCTCGTGATCCTCGACTTTGACAAATACTATGGTGGAGCACGGGTTCTCGTTTTCTGAAGGATCTTCCATTCCAAAGGGCGTCCCGTTGGCAGGTTCTTCCTCGTCCTATTAAGCTGCAGAGGTCGAGGGAGAGAGTTTGGAAAATGAGGGAGAAGTAGTCGATCTGGGTTCGTCCGAGGATGAATTTGGTGCATTCGACCAAGCCTATCTGTCCGAGGATCCTTCTAGTGACTTGGGGGACCCCCATTTGACCGAAGCCGATCTTCTGTCTTTAAGGATTGGTATTCAGGTTGAAATGGGTTCCAAGAGGCAACCCCAAACCAGCCTATTTGACTTGCTTGGGTAAGCCGGGAAAGGACGTGCTGAGGGAGTCACAGCCCAAGCCTCCTCCACCCACACCCAAGCTTCCTCCTCCCCCACCTAAGCCTTTGCTTGCGCAGACCAAGTTGTCCTCCACTTCGTCAATCTCGGACCTTCGGCTCAAGTCCACCGATTCAAAGAGAAAGAGGCCTTTCAAGGGCAAAGACCCAGTGGATGGGGGGAGATTTCATTCCTTCCAAAAGGAAGATGAAGCCCGTTGACCTTCCAAGTAATTGAGGATTGGTGGTCAGGGTAAGGGGAAAGAGGTCATCTAGCAGTCCGAGCCCCAGGCCTGGCTGCCCGCTGCCATGCTTCACGGGAAGCCTTTGATGGACGACGCCACTTTCAGGGACTTTCGCGAGGGCGAGGGGGCTCACGTAGCCGATGCCCTAGAGAGGTCCCCCCTTCTCCCCATTGACATGGCTGAGCTGGGGGGCATGAAGAGGCAAGAAGTTGCCCGTAACCTTAAGAGGTACCTGGACATGGTAAGACTTCTGATACTTGTTCCTTTGTTTCAATTTTATTGCTTGGCAGCCAACTTACGGTGTATTTGTTTTGGTTGGCAGGCTATCCAGGCCACTTTTAGGCTGGATGAAGAGGCCGACAACCAGGGTAAAGCTCTGGATCTGGAGCGCAACAAGTACTTGAATGCCGCGAATACCCTCAAGAAGTCTGAGCTAGATCTCAAGAAGGCAATGGAGAATTTGGAGGAGATGACGAGGGCCAGAGACAGTGCGGCATCTGACCTGGCCGGGGCTATGAAACAGGTCGAGGACCAGACAGGGCGCTTGTGAGATGTCGAGGGTCAGCTGCAGGTTACCAAAGAGCATATTGCCGACCTAAAGCAGAAGTTGGCCGAGGTAGTGGGGGCGAGAGGCGTTGCCGAGTATGCTAGGGACGAGACCTTGAGGGCTAAAGAAGAAGCCGTGTTTGTGAGGACAGATGCTGAGCGCTCCCTAGAGCAAGCGAAGGAAGAGGCCTTTGCTGAGGGGGTAGTTAAGACCGAGGCTGCCCTTAAGGCTCAAGTCCCTGAAGTATGCAGGTGCTACTGCTCCCAGACTTGGAGTGAGGCCCTCAACTAAGCGGGGGTTGAGGCCTTGTCCGAGCTTAGGAGGGCCGAGAGGGTGTATTATCCCCCTGCAATTCGCGAGGTTGTCTCCGTCGCTCCTGAGGCAGGCTCCACCTTACAAGCAACAGATGACGGCTAGGCCAGTGCTGCTGAGGACCCAACTTCAACTGATAAGCCTATTGAGGAGACTGAGTGCCATGGAGCATTGGAGATGCAGGAACTGGTAGCCAAGAAGCGCCTTAGGATGTGGTGAAGCCTCCTGCTAACTCCCAAGCCACACTTGTTGTCCTTCAAGTCCCTTCTGCTGAGAAAAGGCCCTTCGAAGTAGCCCTTTCGAGCCAGGGTCTCGAGGCACCAGTCGAAACCCTCTGGCAAACTCCTCAGGACACGCTGTCCACAGAGTTGGGGAAGTAGGCCATCTCGTCAGGTTATCCTATTTTGATGGCTTGGGCCATTCTGATCTTGCTTTCTTTTTCATTTTATTTTGCTTTTTTCTCGGTGACATTGTAACAGAACTATTTTTTATGTAATATATTCAATCGTTTGTTTTGAGTTCTTCGAATGATGCTTCCTTTCACTTGTCATACTTTAATGCTTTGCTCAATACTTTGGTTCTGTCTAGGACTTAGTCTTGTGAAGCAATTGGTTTCTCCACAGGTTTGAGTCTGAGGACCATATGACACCTTGGTTCTGTCTAACGCTTTTACTCTTCTGTAAGTAACTAGTTTTCCCATAGGTTTGAGTCCGAGGACTATGCAATACCTTGGTTCAGCCTAGCACCCAGATTCTCCTCGAAGTGGTTAGCTTCTCCATAGGTTTGAGTCCGTGGACTATGCAATACCTTGGTTCAGTCTAACGCTTATGTTCTTCTGTAAGTAACTAGTTTTTCCATAGGTTTGAGTCCGTGGACCATGCAATACCTTGGTTCAGCCCAGCACCCAGGTTTTCCTTGTAGTGGTTAGTTTCCCTATAGGCTTGAGTCCGAGAACCATGCAAGGCCTTGGTTCTGTCTAACGCTCATGTTCTTCTGTAAGTAACTAGTTTTCCCATAGGTTTGAGTCTGTGGACCATGCAATACCTTAGTTCAGCCTAGCACCCAGGTTTTCCTTGCAGTGGTTAGTTTCCTTATAGGCTTGAGTCCGAGGACCATGCAAGGCCTTGGTTCTAGCTAACGCTTATGTTGTTCTGTAAGTAACTAGTTTTCCCATAAGTTTGAGTCCGTGGACCATCCAAGACCTTGGTTCAGTCTAGTACCCAGGTATATTTGAGTGGTTAGTTTTCCTATAGGCTTGAGTCCGAGGACCATGCAAGGCCTTAGTTTTGTCTAACGCTTATGTTCTTCTGTAAGTAACTAGTTTTCCCATAGGTTTGAGTCCGTGGACCATGTAAGACCTTGGTTCAGTCTAGTACCCAGGTATATTTGAGTGGTTAGTTTTCCCATACGCTTGAGTCCGAGGACCATGCAAGGCCTTGGTTCTGTCTAACGCTTATGTTCTTCTGTAAGTAACTAGTTTTCCCATAGGTTTGAGTCCGTGGACCATGCAAGACCTTGGTTCAGTCTAGTACCCAGGTGCTCTTCTGTAAGTAACTAGTTTCACCAAAAGTTTGAGTCTGAGGACCATGCAAGACCTTGGTTCAGTCTAGTACCCAGGTGTTCTTCTGTAAGTAACTAGTTCACTAAAGGTTTGAGTCTGAGGACCATGCAAGACCTTGGTTCAGTCTAGTACCCAGATATTCTTCTGTAAGTAACTAGTTTCACCGAAGGTTTGAGTCCGAGGACCATGGAAGACCTTGGTTCAGTCTAGTACTCAGGTATTCTTCTGCTTGGAGTGAAGGAATTTGTCTTTAGCGTTGGGAAGTTTGTTTTTAACGGGATGACGGCCTCGGCCTTGCTTCACCGAAAGTGGGTTATTCCTCAGACCGGACCCTTGACCCCGCGTTGCCCTGGACAGGGGTGGCTCAGATTTCTATCTTCGTGCGTGGCGGTAGCCCTTCCTTCGCTCCAATTTTTTGTCTTCTTCGATTACGAAACGTCTTCTGACTGTTCATGTTCCGCGCTTGATGCTTCGGTGTGGGAGGCACGCCTTCATTAATATCCTCGTGGATTAATGCAGATCCAACAGTTGATGGCTTCTTTGGAATTTGGTTAGGATTAATGTCGCTGACAATTCTTCTTTCAAATTTTAGGTGGACCAATTCCACCAATCTTCACCCTCCATATAAGGCTTTCTGGGGAAATCGTCCTTCCACACTTCACGAACCTTCTAGTTAAACAGGAAACATGATTCTCCCACCCTCTAAGCCCCTTCACTAACCCTGCCAGGATTGTGATCAGAGCTTGGCGGAATGGGATGGCCCTGGATGAGGGCGGGGGCTAGCAAGCCAAAGGTCCTCCTCCCTCGATCGAGAGTCGTTGCGGTTGTAGTTCGCGTCAGACTTCCAGCACGGCCAAGCTTGGGCGTCATCCTGATGGTGTCGTGCATGGCAGTTAGGAGGGAGGTCCATGAAGTACATAACGCTTTTCTCCGGTTCGCATCCATGCCTGCCCTTCAAGCTGGCAATGACTCGCACCCAGCCTACCCACCGGTGGAGGCTCGTAAGATTATGTCATGTCCGGTGCCCGGGTGTTGCCGCCTCCAATGGTTAATTACCATGGGGTTGGGGGAGTATCAAGGGAACATCATGGGGAGGGGCCATCAGGCGCTCTTGCATCTGCTCCTCTTTTCTCGCCAGCACTATCCGCACTGGCCCGGGGGTTGTTGGTAGCTTTAAAACAAGCCTGCCTCAGCCTCCTCTCTTTTAGGGTTAGCTTTTGAACGAGTCTGTCTAGGCCTCTGTTCATAGAGTTAGCTTTAAAACAAGCCTGTCTGAGCCTCTGTTTGTATCATGTATTCATTTTTGTTTAATAAAATGCTGCAATGTTTATTTCCTTTTCTTTTTCTCTGAATCTTCTACTTTTTTGCAATGATTGTTTCTTGTGCAAACGCGTCGTTGTTTGTTGTTCCTCTTTCCCTTTTTTTTTTCGATGGGATTTGGGATCGGTGTCACTGGCGGTGACGAAAAACTACCTAACCTTGTGCAAGCCTTCAACGTGGGAATCATTGACCGTTGCGCTTGCTAACGCACTAGTTCTTCCCACAGACAGCGCCAATTGTAGGGACTGGGTTTGAGCACTTCTACTGTTGAGAGAGTGGACTCAAGCCCAGCTAGCCCAATACAATAAATTTGTAGAGAGCGGGTTCAAGAACTAGGCCCTGGCAAGTGGACAACGCCCAATATAGCATTCGCCACCGTAGAATGCGGACGAGCCAAGATTATCCTCCAAAGTTTGTCCTTGGCACCGGTTCGAGGAGCTTGATAGTGGTCTCTCTCCTCCCGGGATCCCCCTATTCTGATCTGTTTCTTCCCCTTATATAGTGCTTTCTTCCCAACCTCTTTCTTCCACTTGTTGATCATCCACACCCCTCCCCTCTGGCCGCCCGTCCCATCAGCTACTTTACCAACATTCCTGTGAGTTGCAGCAACCAAGGCAGCTTTGTCCAGAGGTCACATCTCCATTAATGCGGCCGGAGGGGGTTAGGTGAGCGCACTTAATGTGGAGGTGACAGCTTGTCCGGAGCCTGCTCCCCCACCGTGCTGCTATGGCTGACGTGTTGGTCTCAGTTGGCCGGGGATAGGGTTGTCCTTGGAAGGGTTCCTGGTAATTTAGACTTTCACACTTCATCCTCAGACATTCCTTCCTCCTCGGCATGGGCCATGGGCCGGATATAAAGTGGACTGGGGTTGCCAAGTTCTCAGGCCCTACAATATATTACACATATATTTTTTATATTTGAAAGAGAGATGAGTTATTTTTTATGATTTTTTATTTTTATAATTGTTACGTATATATGAAATTTTTGTTTATTTGGAAATATATTAATTTTAAAAATTATGTTAGAACATATGTGATTCACTTGTTAGAAACATATGTCAACATTTTATGTAATTGGCTAATCCTTTGACAAAACGCACTTTACTTGTAATTTGGTAGATCTAGGTGTTTTTAATACTTCAAGAAACAAGGTTTCAAGATCGAGTGTTAAAGCCATTCAAGTCTATCCAAGAAACAAGCTGAATAGTGCAAATTCATTAAAGCTCGACAGTTGGCTTGATAGCTGCATCTATTGAGCTTAAGAAAGCTGTTTCAACCCATGTGCTCAAAACCTGCTTGACAGCTCCTATTTGTCGAGGTTTAAGAATTTCAGAATTCTGATTTGATTTTCTTGGGATCCGTGAATATGTCTTTGGGCCTTCTTTTCTCTTAACCTTAGACATATAAAATGATTATTTTAAGGGCCGTCAAAGTGTTCATAAGTTGCACAAGCATTGAGCAAAGTATGTTCAAGCAAATTGTGACCGGAGACAGAGTTTTGCCCTAGTTCATCTCTTGTGAAGAAGTTGCTGTGTTTGTATACCGTAGGGTTTTGTAACTAAGTATCTTCTTGATCTTTATTATTGATGAAGTGAAGAACTTTACAGCCAACAATCTTCTTCAAGTTGGTGTGTTAGTCATGTACTAGGAGCCGTGCATCATTGGTTAGTCACGTACTGGAATCCGTTCAAAAGGGTGGCGTTCATATATTGAAGAGTTCAAAGGTTCTGAAGCAGTAGAAGGTTTTTGCTGTAAGTTCATTTACGGGGATTGTAGAGTCTAGAGACAAATGTTTTGTACTAGATTTGAAACTTCTCTTTACTATAGTGGATTGCTTTTTGAGAAGGTTTCCCTTTAGGTTTTTTATTGTGAAACTAGTTTGTTTCATTTGTTTTCCTAGGTCATCATATCTTGTCTTATTTAATTTTTCGCTATGCATGATTTTGACATGATATTGATGTTTGTTTGTTTTAACAAGTTTTATTCATAATAAATCTAATTAACAACTTAGATTTAAAACTTGTTAATTCTATCAACTGGGGTTTAAATTTTCCAACAAATTATTATACCAACTAAGGAATAGCTATTAGAATCCTTTTAGAGAGGAATAATTATTCCTCATTTTGAAGAATAGCTATTCATAAAGAATGACTATTTTTTGTAATAAAAACATTACCAAACTAAAGAATTGCTAAATCATATGAATAACTATTATATTATAATGCTCATTGCAGTATACCAAATATACCCTTAGATGTTGTTCTTTAGGTTTCTCTCTTAAAATTCAGTCATTTGACTGTACTTAATTAAAAATATACTTCTATCCAATGTGAAAAAAGCCACATGACTGAATTTTAAGAGGAGAATCTAAAGAACAACGCATAAGTATTGTACCCAAGTTTTTCCATTTTTAAAAATAAGGAAGTAAATATGATTTTAATGGAATAAACTTATATTTTTGCCTTTTTGAGATTTCATTCATGCAGTTAATTGGTAATTCTATATCATTCCATCCAAAATTTAGAATTTCATGTCCAGATGTAACCTTAATGTTTTTAATGCCTTAAATGAATTTTATTAATAAGTAATATATTTCCGGGCAAGACTTAGGTACAACAATACTTAGGTAATGTTCCTTAGGTTCTCCTCTTAAAATTCTACCATATGGATTTTTCCTCATGAAATGAAAGTGTATTTTTTTGTTAAGTAGCCACATGACTCAATTTTAAGTGGGGAACCTAAGGAACAACATTTAAAGTATTGTACCTAAATTTTGTAATTTATTTCTGATGTTGAACAAAATTAGTAGGCTGGACAATTCGGCTTTGATGGGCTGAATGTGGAAGCGAAGGCTTGAAAAAAGAGAACACACAATCAAAGAAGGAGACCGGGGTCGACCGGCCTAGGACCCTCCGATGACTAAGTTAGTATCTTCTCCCAAAGTAATGGAGTTCTAACTGTTTTTGGAGGAAAAGTGTCAGAAATGTTCATACCTTTGCTTGATTCAGACTGGTCCTTATATAGGAAACTTTGGGGCGGTTATTGGTTCAATAACCTCCCCCAAAATTGTGGAATCCGGAATTACGGAAATAACTTCCCCAATGGCTATAAAAGTAGTAATTGCTGATGGAAGTTACATACTTAGGAGAAATTGCTGGCGATGAACATGGGTTGGTTAACCCTTCCAAAATTCCATAATTTCATAAGTGCTATACGGTCGTCCATGGGCTGATGTTGTGTGGTCGTCCATGAGCTATGCACATGGACGACTCTTCCATCCTGATTCCTGAGGTTTAATCAATTGATCAATATTCAGGGACGACATATCTGGACGAACCAGAGATGGTATGGCCTTTTGGCTAACCGGTGCTCATGGACGACTACTCTGGACGAATCATAGATAATAATTTTTGCTATCCCATCAGTTCTCTCATCATCCACATGACGATGCAATTGTCATTACCCTACTCATAGTAGATTACAGAACTAGGAGGGTGTTGGTGGATAATGGAAGCTTAGCTTCCTCATCCGTGAAAGAAATGGTTGGCTCGTCCGTCACCCTCGTCCTTGGGGATCGTCTAGAGAGTTGGACATTTTGCACCACTTTGAGATACGTCTTCTTTGATCTAGAAGATTGTCCTTCAAAACTACCTCCTATAATAACTCTTATCTCTCCAAGTGGGGGCCGTGATGATTCTTCTATCTTCCCCTTCAACTTCTCATCTTTATGATCTCTTCCAACGAAGTGCCTCAATTTCCCTTGCCTAATGAGGTTCTCAATCTGCTGCTTCAAGTCATAACACTCGTCCGTGTCATACCCATGATCTTTATGGAAGCGACAATATTTATTCTTATTGTGCTTATTAGGATCTCCTTTCATCTTCTCTAGCCACTTCAAGGAAGGATCATCCTTGATTTGCATGAGCACTTGATCGAGTGGGGCATTCAAGGGTGTATAATTCTGATTCCTTGCTGATGGGCCTGCCTTCCTGTTGTCCCTGTCTCGATCCTTCTTATCTTCCGTTCGTCCCTTCTTTGGTTGAGGCCCTTGCTCAGAGTGATGCGTGGGGTTGACTTCTATTCTTTCAGCCCTCTTCCTCTTCTTAGCTATGATTGCGTCTTCTGCATTCATAAAGTTTTGGGCTGAGTGGACTAGTTCTGCCATGGATTGGGGCTCTTTCTCATACAGCTTGTGAATGAATAAGTCCGAGTTAACCCCATTGTGGAAGGCTGCCAATAGTAGCTTATCGTCTACTTCGTCTACTGTTAAGGCTTCCCTGTTGAAGCGTGTGATGAAGGAACGCAGGCTTTCATTCTCTCCTTGCTCTATGGTTAACAAGTTGGACGAGGAACGCTTGTGCCTCTATCCCCCAAAGAAATTATTGACAAATAATTTGCTTAACTCCTCAAAAGAACTTATAGAACTCGGGGGTATTTTGCTGAACCATACTCGCGCTGGTCTCTTAAGGGTGGTAGGGAAGGCTTTGCACATAATCTGGTTTGGAACCCCTTGGAGATGCATGGTGGTCTTGAAAGTAGCGATATGATTAAAAGGATCGCGCGCTCCATCATATGAATCCAGGGAAGGCATTTTGAACTTCGGCGGCAAGGGATGACCATTGATGGAAGCCGTGAAAGGGAAAACTGTTCGGTGAACCAAATCTTCCATGGGATTTGCCCTTCTCATGTTCTCCTTCATCTCGTCCATAACCTTCCTCATCTGATCCATTTCCTTCTCCAAATGTGGCACCCTTCGCGAAGTAGTGCCTCTTGATTGAGTCTCAGGCTCAGCATGTCCCCTTCTATCTTCTTAACTTTGGGATTGTCTCTCAACATGCCCTTCATGGCGCTGCCTCTCTATCTCCCTAGTCAACTCTTGATTCTGACGAGTTAACTCTGCCATAGCGGCCGCCATGGATTGCATGTGTTGGATGGAAGGCGACTGCATGACAGGCGCTGATTGGTGATCCTGGTGGGGATGGCTGGAAGCATCCCTACTCTCTTGGTGGCCTGGGCTAGTGACCCTTGATCTAGTCCAAACCATACAGCCTTTTGTCGGAGAAAGAAACTGCCAAACCTGAAGTTTTCCTTCCCACAGATGGCGCCAACTGATGCTGAACAAAATCAGTAGGCTGGACAATTCGGCTTTGATGGGCTGAATGTGGAAGCGAAGGCCTGAAAAAAGAGAACACACAATCAAAGAAGGAGACCGGGGTTGACCGGCCTAGGACCCTCCGATGACTAAGTTAGTATCTTCTCCCAAAGTAATGGAGTTCTAACTGTTTTGGAGGAAAAGTGTCAGAAATGTTCATACCTTTGCTTGATTCAGACCGGTCCTTATATAGGAAACTTTGGGGCGGTTATTGGTTCAATAACCTCCCCCAAAATTGTGGAATCCGGAATTACGGAAATAACTTCCCCAACGGCTATAAAAGTAGTAACCGCTGATGGAAGTTACATACTTAGGAGAAATTGCTGGCGATGAACACGGGTTGGTTAACCCTTCCAGAATTCCATAATTTCATAAGTGCTATACGGTTGTCCATGGGCTGATGTTGTGTGGTCGTCCATGAGCTATGCACATGGACGACTCTTCCATCCTGATTCCTGAGGTTTAATCAATTGATCAATATTCAAGGACGACATATCTGGACGAACTAGAGATGGTATGGCCTTTTGGCTAACCGGTGCTCATGGACGACTACTCTGGACGAATCATAGATAATAATTTTTGCTATCCCATCAATTTCTGCTTTCAAATTTTTTTTTTTTATAACATTTTCATTGGCAGATTTTTATTTTTTTATTTTTTATTTTTAAAATCTTTAATCAACTGGATGAAGTCTTAGAGTTGGTATTCATGATAGCTAGGGGTATGTGGTGCCGTACAATAGAAATGAGTGCACGCCAATTGGCAAAGCTAGTGATACATAAAGCTCGGATGCTGATCGATGAAGTCCAAGCCACAACCACAATGTTACTCAACGGAGGGAGGAACTAGAGGCTAGATGGTCATTACCGGGGGCTCAAGCTACAAGGTGAATGTGGATGTGGCAGTTTTTGCTCAGTCTAGGCAGTTGGGATTTAGTGTGGTAATTTGTGATCATGGGGCAAAGTCAAGACAGCTTAAACAAAAAATTCCATCAATCTTTGGGGCCGTTGGAGGTCAAGACAAAAGCCACGGAGGTAGGAGTATCTTTTGCATGAGATGTTCGTATAAGGGATGTGGTCTTTGAATGTGATTCTAAGATTGTGGCCGATACTCTTTCGGGATTGTGCACTCCACTTGTCTCAAACATCCTTGCTAGGTTAGCTCTTAAACTCGGAGATTTCCAATCAACTCAAGTGCCCCATGTGAAGCAACAAGGCAACAAACCAGGTCATATCTTGGAAAAATATGCCAAGGAAGTTGAGAACAATAATAATTATGTAATATGGATAGAGGAAAATCCTCCATTGATTGAGTTAGCTATCACTCATGATGTAATGAATTTATCTTTTTCTTAATAAAGTTACGAGTTTTTCATTAAGAAAAAAAGTAATACATGATCCATGTGATTTTTCTTCTTTTACTGGAAATAAAACAATTTTAGAACAACTAAAAGTGTAAACTATACTCTTAAAATTCAATTCCGAAAATTTTTATGAAAGAGAAAATATAATTTTTGTAATGTATAAGTTATGTTCCCTTTAAAGATAGAAATTACGTTTTAAAAAGAACGTGCTAGACCATTAGAGATAGAAAAGAAAATTCACATTTTTTCATTTTATAACTTGCTAAGAAAGTAAGTTGTAACCGACGTAACATCAATGCCACATATGGTCCCATAAGCCAGGAAACATCCCCATGTTAGAAAGTAGTTACATAATGATCTGTTTGTTTCAATGGAAAATCTTGTGTAAAGATTTTTCTAGTGTTTGGTAGAATCAGAAAATATGAGTTAATAGAAAACTATCTTTGGTCAATAGAAGACTTATTTTTAGAGATATTTTTTACTAAATTTTTTTTTGGAAAAAAACTCTATCTCATAACAAACTAAATAAGGAAAGTTAAGAGATTATTTTTCATCTCATTTAAGTTTGCTACCAAAGATGGGAAAATAAGATAGTTTTATAGAAAATACTTTTTTAGAAAATGAATCATTATCTAGAAAACATTATCGTTGAAACAAACAGAGTGATACATGGAGATAAATATACATGGTATACCAACTCTTGTACCTCTTACATTTACTTGGATACAAATTTTCATATTAACTGGGTACTTGCCGGATGACAATAACAATAGAGTAAAAGCACCAAACACATTTGTGGCTTGTGGGGATGGAATTACTTATTTAGAACACATATATGAAGGAATGTATTTTAACACAATTTCAAAAAATTTCAAGCAATTCAAGGGCTTTATAGCTCAACTAACACCTTTAGTGTTTCCAACTAGAATTCAAATTTCTCCTCTACATTGTTATTGAATTTAAAATGAATATATATATATATATATATATCAAACGGCCCTTCTAAATGAGGAAATTTTACATTTAACATGATTTTTGAAATATTTTCGTTAGTAAGCATGTTTATGAAACTATTTTGTAAACTAGCATCTTGAGTCTATGAGACTCGAGTTCAGTTACAAAACTTGAGCTTTGAGACTCGAGTTCTAGTGCTGGCACACACTGATGTGGGACAATTTATTTACATGGAACTCGAGTCTCTCAGACTCGAGTTCTATGGAGAAGAAAGATGAAGAAGAACAAAGAAGATTTGGAGAACAGATGTAGAGATTGAAGAAGAAGAAGAAGGAGAAATTTGGAGAACAGAAGAAAATCTGGCGGTTTTAGAGGCTTGAGATGCTAGCTAAATAGTTTTGCAAACTTAACAACTAACTAAAATGTTCCAAAAATAATGCTAGTGACAAAACTAGCATCTTGAGTTCAGTGACAAAATTTGAGCCTTTGAGACTTGAGTTCTAGTGCTGGCACACTCTGATATAGGACAATATATCCACATGGAACTCGAGTCTCTCAGACTCGAGTTCTATCGAGAAGAAAGAAGAAGAAGAACGAAGAAGAAGAGGAAGAACAAAGAAGATTTGGAGAACAGATGTAGAGATTGAAATCTGGAACGTACTAAAGCTTCCAATCTACAAAGATTGCAAGATGAACACAAAAAAATAAAAATAAAAAAAATAAGAAGAATTTTTGCTGGAAATCAAAATCTTAACAACTACAGAATTTTAGTGAAGATATATATGTCATGCTGACTAAGATCTACTGCAACTATATGGCACAGGAACTGAATGAATTAACTTCACAATAAACCATGTCAACAGCAATGAAAGAACATATGTAACTTAGAGCAAGGAAAAAAAAAATAGCAGAGATAAAAAATAGTTGCACTATAACAAACGCATTTCATGGAAAACAAACTACCCAAAGAGTACAATGTAACGCACCGTGACCAATCAAACAACACCTCTACGCAAAAGAATTGGAGCATATGTTCGATTAGTTTGTGCAATCAAATCCTTCAAATATTTTGGTTTTTATGAGTCCAAGAAGAGTAGAAATTTTTGCACCAAGGGTTCCTGCAAAAAAAAAAAAAAAAAAAAAAAAAAAAAAAGGAGGGAGAATGAAGCTGGAGACAATCAACACAATTGATTTAGCCCAAAACATTAAAAATGAAATATGCTCTATTTTTTTTTTTTTTTTGAAAATTCAATACTTGAGGGAGGGGTTAATTGAACAAGGGACGGAGCCAGAACTCCCGGGGGGGGGGGGGGGGGATTTGAACAAAAAAAACTTCATGAAAATTCAAATTAGCATCTATTTAGTACAAAAGAAAATGCATAAATAATTATTTTATTGGTGGTGCATCAAATTATAAGAATTATATAGTAAAACTTGTATTATCAACATCATTCAATCATTTAATTATACTTTAAAAATAACACTGTGCTTTATCAATGCTCTACAAATTCATGTTAAAAAAAAAAAAAAAGAAAAAAAGAAAAAAAAGAAAAAAAAAAAAAGAAGAAGAGGCTCTACTCAGTAATCACCGCACACAATATCTCATCACAACGACAATAAATTGGTAATAGTATCACAAGAATACAATTCTTGGTTATGCTTTTTTTTTTTTTTTTAATTAAAAAAAATCAGAATCCACAAGTTGTTTGGCTGTCCCGCTAAACATAATTAGAAATTTAGAATAGTGCTACGACAAGATAAACATTAAATAGAGTTGGAGAAACACAACTGAGAGAGAGAGGCCAAAGTCTGAGGCATACCAAACTGTGTGGCAGCATTGAATCGTTGTTGCGTGAAGTGGGTTAGGTGATGTGTCGCAGCAGTGATGCCTTCAGAAGAATATTTTGGTGCGGTGCTTAGTGGATTTTTTTTTTTTTTTTTTTTTTTTAAATCACTACATCTATGATCTATCATCTAGGTTGATAGGTGAAGAATGTATTGATCATTTGTGATAAATTAACCAATTAATTAGCCAAGTGAGTTAATTAAGTTAATTAACATGCAATACGCGTGGTAGCATAAACAAAACACCAATTAAGTTAATTTGCAGCGGAAAATAAAGTTGACACGGTGATTTGTTTTCGAATGGAGAAAACCTACGCTACAAAAATCCCACTGGGTGATTTTAAGGTCACTACTCCCGAGAATCTATTATTATTATAACAAGCAGTTACAAGTAAAGGAATTCCAGTACCTTATACCAACCTATAGTTGAACCCTCCCAATTGGACTTGTTCTGTAGTGACATTCTCTTCTTTTAATGCACGGCTCCTAGTACATGATTAACCAATCGATGCGCGAATTCCAGTAAGAACAATGTATCTATAAAAGAAGAAAAGAAAAAGAAAAAGAAAAAAACATAAGCCCTCACTACGTCCCTAAAATAAAAAAACAACACTCCCCCTATCACAAAAATGTCCTATACTAACTCTTCTCCTAAATACATAACTACTCTTATCCCAAAACTACTTCCCATTTTTGTCACGAATGACAAAGGGTAAGTAACTCAAGCAGTCATCTCATCATCACTAGAAGAGCTAGCATCCTTATCCTTATCATCATCATCGTCGTCGGAGTCATTATCATCGTCTTCATCCTCAGATGCCTCTGGAGAAGAAGAGGGAGACTCTACGAAGCCACCAAGGTGAGCTTGCCGTCAAGCAATACGGCCGACATGGGTGTTCACCTAATACAACTCAGTAGTGAGTGTATCAAGGTGAGCATCCATGCGCTTAAGTTGCGCCATAACCGCCTCGAGGGTCACACCACTCGCCGATGAAGAAGGTGCGGATGTGGAAGGAGCGGAAGAAGCCGAAGGAGTCGTTGTCTCTGTTCGTGGCCGCTTTGGTCGAAGCTGGGCCTCGCTCCGTCTGACGGTAGTAGCGTTTATGGCACACATAATAGAAAAGTGTGTAAACTCTGGATAGGAGACAGAAAAATGGCGAAGGATTCGCGTGATAGCTGAAGGAAAAATGAGCTTATCACGGGTCGCCGTATTCCTATAGACATCGATGAGGGATAGAATGAAGTGAGAGGGAAAATCAATAGTGAGTCCCTCAAGAAGGGATAACAAAAATTGAGCACGAGGCTTTGTGATAAAGTTATAGTGAGACAACGGATGGAGAATGAATGTCATCCCCATGTTAAGGAATCTCAGACTTTTTGCAAAGTCAGAGTAAGGGGTGTTTTGGCGGTCACCTCAAGATAAAGGTGTCTCACAAAAGCAAGACGAGAGCTCGTCTCTGGACATAGTCGTCAGACACTTACAATCGGGGTTGTCAGCAAACTTTACCCTTGGTACATGTAACACCTCGGATATAAGATCCGGAGTGACTACAATGCGCGTACCTTGAACGTGAGTGATGAAATGAGGTACAGAGTAATCAAATCCGTGCATATTGGAGTAAAACTCCTGTATGATCACAGAGGGACAAGTGACCGGGATGCCACATAGTGATTCTTAACCCCTACTATAGATGACAGTGGGAAAGTCAATATCAGAAAAGTCCGATAGAACGACTTGGCGTTCTGAATGAATGCCTCGTCATGAAAAGTTCTCCGAAAAGTCCTTACAGGCTTTATCATCACAGAACCTGACGTGAGAAGGAGTAGAATTAGAGGGGGAAGAAGAAGAAGATGCCCCAGAATGAAGAGGGTTCTGAGACGGAGTAGATTTTCGTTTAAGTGCCATAGAGCAACTAATCGAAAGAAAGAGAGAGAGGGAGAGGGAGAGACACGCAGAAAAGCGCCAAACAGTTTAATATCAACATGATAGAAACAAAATTGGTACGTATGCATGAAAAATGCATGAACATGTGACATGAAATAGTAAAAATATCATGGGCTTAACCCAATCCAATCCTACCAGCACACAACATTTTAACATAGTAATCACACATCTAAAATGCATGAATCATTGTTAAAAATGAAAATGTGATGCAATGTATGAACATTTAGGATCATTTACACAAAAACCATCCCAAAAATTTTGCAAAAACTTCATCAATTTTGAAAAACCCCAAAGATTTTTCAAAAACCCAAAAACCTAAGTCTAATGTGTGAAATGCATGAAAAATGAAGGATTAAAGACCCTTACCAGAGAAGAAAAACTTGATCAAGGTTGAAATTCACTTGGGAATGAGGTTTGGAGTTAGAGAGAAGTGTTTGGGAAGGTGAGAAGTTAGAAAGGATCGAGAAAAATGAAATGGAAATCGCGCTGACCCTCTATATAGAAATCCCAGTGTTTCGATGGATCGAGAGGTGTCGAGAGCTATCGAGAATTAAAAATGGTTAGAAGGAGCTATCAAGAGGTGTCCACAGCAAATTGACTTCAATGGATGGAGAAGCTATCGAGCATCTATTGAGCATACAGAAACTTCCTCGATGGATCGAGATGCTGTCGAGCAGTTATCGAGACTGATTATCAAAACCTCGATAGATCGAAATTGCGATAATAGCTATCGAGAAAGGAAGCTCAAAAGGCTCGATAGATAGCTTAGCTGTCGAAAGGTATCAAAAAGCTGTCAAGATTGCTTAAAAACAGTTTTTCAAATAGGAGAAAAAAACAGACATGAATGCAATCAAACATGCTACTTAACCAAAGATCCAAACAACATTTTGAACTCTCAAAAACATCTCTCAACAAGAAAAATGTCAAGCATTTAGATCCAAAACACACACACACACACACACACACACTAAACAAGTCTAACCAATTTTATATTTTAAAAACAAGTCAAGACAGTTTAATGAGTATACATTAACACATGTATTCCTTGTGATGGCCAAATCACATTGTACCTGCACATGTATCAAGAGTAGCAAAGAATATTGCGTGTTGTGTGTTAAAAACATCGCAAGATTGCATAAGTGTCTATATGTTATGACGATTTGAGATATGAGAAAATCACTTTAACTCACACACAATCATAACTGCTTGATGTGGACTATCACTTTCGAGGTGCATCCTATAACTCTCATATCTTCTAGAAGACACGCTTGCAATCATATATAAAGCATTTTGATTCTTTTTGCTTTTATTTTTCTTTGCATATTTTCTTTTGAGCAAACCATGCATGGGCATATAAGAGAAAGAAAAGAAATACCCAATTATGTTAAGCGTTTGACATTACACTTTTGCTATGTTGAAGCATACATATGTCATTTCATGATTGGTAGGCAACAGTGGTGAGATGGTTATTTATGCATTTCTTTTAGGATTTTCTAATCCTTCCTGTTAAAAAGAGTGATACGAGTGTTAAGTACAAGAGATTACTTAATCTTACTTATCACAAATACAAGCCACAAAACTCACTTGCTTAGTTGTGCATAGAGATGCTCATCTAAGTTACAAAAGATACAAAGTTTAGAAAACTTTGTTTCAATGGCCATTCAAGGTATATAAGTACCAATGTATACAAACACACATTGTTTTTGTATTTTTCATTTTTTTCAATTTTATTTTTTATTTTTATGAAAAACAAAATAAAACAAAACTGAAAATAAACAAACAAAAACATGTTAAACAAAGCAAAGCATAAAATAGATTGACTTAAAATAAGAAAGCAAAACACACAAGTAATGCAAACTCAAAAATAAGAAAGGGAGAGAGAGAAAAAGTGACTAAATCATTTGGAGCCTTTTTCCTTTCACACGTTGGAAGAACCTTTCCGTTTTGCAAACCCTTGATCAGGTGGTGAGGGGGAAGAATTGAAACTGTTCAAGTTCGACAGGAACATGAGGGCTTTGAGTAGATCTTCAAGAGGAGCAAAGGAGGGTGGAAACTAATTATGGTTTCCCTATGAGATCATATTATTGCTTTGTTGAGTGACTAATCACTAATTGCAATTAGGTCGAGTATGTGTAGTCGCTCAGTATTATCGCTCAGATGACCCTTAACTCTGGGCTTCTAGCTTACATGTTGCATTTTACTGTTCATATTCACCTAACATTATATTCGAGTATAACTATTTTAATTAATATTAAGAACATCCATATTCCATCTTAATGATTACTTTAATTAAGTATGATTTTGAAATTTAAAGAATCCCAATTATGGCATGAAATCCAAATGGAATAAAAGTTTCATCAAACAAAATTTGTCTGCAGGATTGCTTATTTCTCAAAATCACATAACTCGTGTTTTAGTAACTGTATTGATATGGAAAAGCAACGATAATATCCATGCTAATTGATATTCCATCCAAGGATATACTCTGCTTGAACTCATAGGTGAGAAAAGAACCATTTTAATGGATACTCAGTATGATGGTGAAAGCAGCACACATTTAGATATTAATATTAAGTGAAAAATTCAATAAGACCATATTAGTTATTTTAGTGACGATATTCCCAATTCAATAAGATCAACTGCAATTGCTTATCACACAGACTGACTGAACTAGCTTCACTATAAACTATATACATCTAAAGTGCTGTGAGATAAACAGAACTTAAAGAAATATGAAGATCCCACATTATATGAAGAATTACTTTTCTCCTTAAATAAAACATTAGTTTCTTTTTCTCAAAAGAATACATGAACAAAGAGTGGAATCATAGTAATCCATCAAAGAGGAACAAAAAAGCAGCACTAAAACAAACAATGCAACAAAATAGTACACCGCAGAGTACCATCATCAAAGAATATGTTTAATGAGTTTTTGGAATCACATTCTTTAAATTATACAACTAACACCGACCCAAACAAGTTGCAGACCAATGAAAATATTTTGTTGATTTTTTTTTCAAAGCAAGTAGAAACTTCTGCACCATGGATGATTTTCACCTGCAAAGAATGAAGAGGGAGACAAGCAACTAAAATGATTTAGGCAAAAACATTTAAAACAAATTAAAATGAAATATGCTATAGACATGACCTTGTCAAAGTAAATTAAAAGGTGGGAGGGGTGGACGAGTAGATATGACCTTCATTCTAATCAGAAGAAACAAGTACTCTTAAATTAACAGACACAAGAAGAAAGCAATTAAATTTGGTAGAGATTATTACAGGAATTTTTTTTTTGATTTGATTGGAGAGGAAGAGATTTGAAAGAAAAGAAGCGTTTGAGTTGCCAAAAATGCAAGTTCAAGCATTCACGGCTATACCTTGTTAGCCAATGTTGGTTATAAGATACACCATTGAAATACTAGGGAAGGCACGTGCTGGACTTTGTAAAAATTGGTTCCTCCTTTGATAAGCCTATCTTTGAATGATGAAAGGGTTTAGACCCCTTAAACCACAAACAAATTGCGTAGCCTAGATTAATTAGCCAAGTTTTTACTTAGTCAAATTAAGCAATTCTAGGTTAAAACAATTAATAAATCATATCATGCATGTAAACATATAAAGCAGCGGAATAATAAATAACACAGTGATATGATCACCCAGGAAAACCAAACCGGTAAAAAACCTGGGGAGGATTTTACCCACCGATCCTCAGGCAAAACGGAATCCACTAAGAAAGAATTGAAGTTGTTACAAAAGGACTTACAAGCAACCCCGCTTGACTTCCTAATGCTACCCACCAGTAGTAACTTCCTGACACGACCACGCGCAGGCTCCGAATCCACGGACTACTTCTTTCTTTGTATTCCTTCAATCAGGTACAAGCTCCTCGCTTGTTTATCTTTAAGTTCCAATGGTTGCAACCTTGTTGATCATCAAGATGTAGATAATATATCTTCCTTGAAAACCCTAAGTTTATGTGAAGGAAAGCTCCTCAAGGATCTCACAAGAGATTCACATAAACAGCAAATATGAGCAACAAAGACTTAGAGAGGTTTGGGAATAAAACCCTAAAAATAAAAGGAGGCACAAGAGGCACTCTAATCTCTCTCCCTTAAAAAGTCCCAAAAACGTTCTAGGGTTTCCCTTATATATATAAGAGTTTTACTTGGACCCCAAGACGTTTAAATAGAGTTTGGGTTGAACTAGAACTCTGCAGAAAAATAAATCTGTACGTGGTTCGATCGATCGAGTCTAATTTTCGATCGATCGAGCCTTACAGATTTAGTCCAATAAATTCTGCAATCACTCGATTCCAATTTTACAAATAAACATACTTTGAGCAAGCCTAAACCTAGACTAAATGTTTTGATCATGGTTTGCCAACAAAATACAAATTGAAGTTCTAATACATTAATTCCTAATTTCTTAGAACCTAACAATCTCCCCCTTTGGCAATCCGTGACAAAACACATCACAAACATGAAATGCTCAAAGTTACAAATAGCCCAATACAAAGATAATGCTCATAACAACAAATCCAATCTTAACTACTATCCATCAGTTGCAAGTGTAGACAGCAGCCAAATCGAATGCACCTGTATATTCCTGAAACACTCAACAAACGCATAAACGCATGTGTGACAGAAAAACAGTACATCAACAAATAAATTCTTGACTTCACAAAATACAAAACAAAGATATATATCATGAATAACTCATAAATATAAATCAATGAGCAGTGAACAAGAAACAGAAAAAAAAAAACATAAGTAAACTAACTCTCCCCCTAAGTTAGATACAACAAAAAGTTTTTATTTTCTTCCCTTTCAAAAATAATTTGAGCTCCCCCTAAATAAGACAAACATGATTCCCATAAATCAATAATTTCTCCCCCTTTTTGTCACGTATTGACAAAGACAACTCATACAAAGAGTAAACAGTCAACATACGCAATAAAGGATAAGAGAAAACAGAGAATCAAGGGGAACACAAAACAATTCAACTCTATAGAAAATAGAGATAGCTCCCCCTATGACCAACACAGGTTAAAAAAAACTTTTCTCCCCCTATAAAAATAGGAAAAACAAAACAAGTTTTGGGAAAAACAGTTTTGGGGAAAAATAAAGGGGGTAGGGGAAAATCAGCAGCAGCAGCACCAGTAGGATCAGGAACATCCTCACCAGCAGGACCAAAGTTAAAAACACACAAACTATAGTTAAAAACTAAGGTGAGGATACGCATGAAGAAAAAATATTCTCTCTTTCAATAAAATGCAAACATGGCATTATGTGACCCATAAATAATTGCATGAGTAGAGAAAATATTTGCACATTGATTATCCATCATATCTTTTAAGAAAAATATTTTCTACAGTTCACACTTAAAAAAGGCATATACTAGAAAGTACATCGCTCAAAAATTAATCAATCAACTTTTGATCAAGTTGAGTACCCAATGTAGCAAAGTGTATGCATGCTATGTGTGAAAACAATGAGAGATATGACTGCAAAATTGCAAGATGGATACAAAAATCAATGCAATGCATGTGAATCCTAAACATAAAAGATGCAAGACAAAATATTTCATGATGCATGCTCTAATGCAGTAAAACTAAGTTCAATTGAGATCAAATTGACAAAATTGGCTTGAGCAGGGAATTTCTACCAAAAACCCCAAAAATTGAAAACCACTTGTTGAAATTTTAAAACAAATTGATGAATTGAGCATCACATAACACAACTCACAGAGTATAATGCTTAATTACATCCAAACAACAAGTCAATGTCATCAAATTCAACTCAATTTCACAAAAGCCCCAATTCGGATCAAGAACAAACCTTTTTTGAAAAACCTGATTCGCGACTTTCGATTGATCAAAAATTACATTCGATCGATCGAATGAAACAGTCATTTTAGAACAATCTAAGGCACTTTTTCGATCGATCGAAAATCAGAATGGATCGATCGAACTGGGCAGAGGCTCACAAAATTTTTGAGAAAAAAAAAAAAAAACACAGTTTTTGAAAAATACAAACCTAATTTTGAAAACAACTCCTCAAAGCATTAAACAACGAAAACAAAAATGCATGAGTATGAGATGGAATGCTTTTTCAAAAACCCAAATTTTAAACCCAATTTTCTCAAAAAACAATTTTCAATCAATTTGTCCTCAAAGCGCAAACATTATACACATTTTGCATTAAAATCAAGGAACTTTTAATCTTGAATGGCCACAACAAAATCACACACAACAAAATGTACCAAGTTTAACAAAGAGTAACTTGTGTAGTGTGTGCAACTAGCAAAAGCTTGAGATACATGTGAGGTGATATGTGAATAATAATCAAACACAAAGTCTACAAAATTCATCACATAGAATTTAAAAGAGACTATCACCTAAAGAGTTACATCCTATAACTCCCACATCTCTTAGAACAAAAGCTTGCAATCATGTAAGTTTCTTGTATTTTTGCCTCTTATTTATATGAATTGGCATTCAGCCTAATAGTACACACCGGTTTGAATTAAGTGAATTGGCATCAAGCCTAATAGTACACACCAGTTTTAATTTAATTGAGGCTACACCTTATATTCTTTTTGTGCATGTGCTACACTTTCTCGAGCACAAAATCTTATGATATGCACTAAGGTGTTCATGATTGGCTAGTGAACAGTGGTGAGATGGTTATTTATGCATTTCTCAAAAGGATCAAGTCCGACAGTCAAATAACATATGACTTCAAGATCAAGACAAAGTGATTAATAACCACAAACATCTTTCCCACACAACATGCACTACAAAACTCCAACTAGTAAAGTGTAATAAAGTAAGCTCATCCAAGCTAAACAAGGTACATAAACATGTTATGTAAAGATAATATGGCCAATCCTTGATTATAAATCCAAGATCTATAATACAAAACACAAAAATCTTTTTGGTTTTAACAAACGTTATAACCACTTGTTGAGATTTTGAAAAAATTTATGACCAAAAACTAAAAACACACATTGTGCTAAATGATCAATGCAGATGCAATGCATGACAGTGCTTAACTAAGCTATAGAGGGTACACAAACAAGAAATATCAATTTCTTAATTAACCCATGAAAACATGTACAAACTAGTACATAAAGTCAAAAATAGCTTAGCATACTTAAAACACATGCTATTCAAGTTTCTCCACAATGTCAAGCATGTTCTAAATCAAGAGAGATATCAAAACTCATGTAATCCTCAAGAAAAATAAAACAAGACACAAAATAAAATATTTTTGTCTTTTTGAAAATTTTCAATGTTTTTGGATTTTTTTAATAAAAACAACCTAAAAAACAAAACAACCAAAAACAAAAACAAAACATGTCCACAATTAATTGAAAGAATTAAATCAGGGACAAGTTAGCAACACTCACCTTGGAGAATCTTTTCTCACCCATCTAGCACGAGTCTTCGGCTTTGTAGGTAAAAATCCATGAGAAGCAGAGTGTATTTGAGGAATTACACCAATCTTCTGAGACAGACTAAAATCCTGCAAATTCCTTTCACAAGCCAACAAGCTTAAATTTTTCAAAAGCATATGAAACAATTTATATGGACTTATGGCAGGAGAAACATCATCACATATCCTAGATTGACATACAGAATGCTTAAATTTCAACTTATGACAATTAGGACGAATGTGACCGGAGACACCACAAAAGTGACAAACAGGAACAAATTTAGGAATATCAGTATTCCTAACAGCAAATCTAGTCTTAGATTTTTGTTTTTGCCTCAACAAAGAACAATTTGGTCTAATATGACCAACAACACCACAATGGTGACAAGTAGGCACAAAAACAGATTTATTATGCTCTCTAATAGTAGGTTTAGACTTAGGTTTAGAAACTTCAGCGTTAACATCAGAACTTTTACCTTTGTCTAACCTAGCACAATAAGCCTTTTCTTTATTATTCCTCTTAAAAGGAGGGATATAAACTTTTTCAGTTTTAGGCTTAAGAGAAACAGAAACACTTCTGTTATCAACAGCAAGCTTGGTATTAGTCAAATTTTCAATTTTAGCTTTAGATTCAACTAATTCTTGTTCCAAGCTTTTCATCTTCTCATCTTGAGAGGAAATTTGATTTCTCAAAAATTCATTCTTTTTATTAGATTCATCTAATCTAACAAGCAATTCCTCTTTTTCAAGATTAGCCAATTTTAACTCTTCCTTGAATCTCTTAGAAATTTTCAAAGATTTAGATAATTGCTTACGAAGAGTTTCAAAAGCATCAAAAAAATCAGCAGAAACAATAGTGTCCTTTTTATTCAAAACATCACAGGCATCAACAAAATCAGCAAAAACATGATCAGAAACACAATTCAAATTATCCATGACAACAGGGGTCAAGGATCAGCTCCTAGATCAAAAGATCTAAATCAGAAGAGCTACTCGCTCTGATACCACTTGAAAGGGTTTAGACCCCTTAAACCACAAACAAATTGCGTAGCCTAGATTAATTAGCCAAGTTTTTACTTAGTCAAATTAAGCAATTCTAGGTTAAAACAATTACAAAATCATATCATGCATGTAAACATATAAAGCAGCGGAATAATAAATAACACAGTGATATGATCACCCAGGAAAACCAAACCGGTAAAAAACCTGGGGAGGATTTTACCCACCGATCCTCAAGGCAAAACGGAATCCACTAAGAAAGAATTGAAGTTGTTACAAAAGGACTTACAAGCAACCCCGCTTGACTTCCTAATGCTACCCACCAGTAGTAACTTCCTGACACGACCACGCGCAGGCTCCGAATCCACGGACTACTTCTTTCTTTGCATTCCTTCAATCAGGTACAAGCTCCTCGCTTGTTTATCTTTAAGTTCCAATGGTTGCAACCTTGTTGATCATCAAGATGTAGATAATATATCTTCCTTGAAAACCCTAAGTTTATGTGAAGGAAAGCTTCTCAAGGATCTCACAAGAGATTCACATAAACAGCAAATATGAGCAACAAAGACTTAGAGAGGTTTGGGAATAAAACCCTAAAAATAAAAGGAGGCACAAGAGGCACTCTAATCTCTCTCCCTTAAAAAGTCCCAAAAACGTTCTAGGGTTTCCCTTATATATATAAGAGTTTTACTTGGACCCCAAGACGTTTAAATAGAGTTTGGGTTGAACTAGAACTCTGCAGAAAAATAAATCTGTACGTGGTTCGATCGATCGAGTCTAATTTTCGATCGATCGAGCCTTACAGATTTAGTCCAATAAATTCTGCAATCACTCGATTCCAATTTTACAAATAAACATACTTTGAGCAAGCCTAAACCTAGACTAAATGTTTTGATCATGGTTTGCCAACAAAATACAAATTGAAGTTCTAATACATTAATTCCTAATTTCTTAGAACCTAACAAATGACTTTGGCATCCATATGATCTCCAATTCCCGTAGGTTTTTGATGAATCTTAGTGCATCTAGAATCGTGTTTAAACACCTACATGCTACAATTTCCAAACGGCAGAGACCGGGCATGGCTCCTTTCTCCACCCTCCACTCCTTTAATTTGTCTAAACGACAAATGACAAGAGATTGAAGCAGAGGAAATCCTCCTTTAGAACAAACCATAGTGTCCCCTGAGAAGGTCTTATGTAAAAGGCAGAGGATTTTTAAGTTGGGCAAATTCTCAAATGTTGCCATTGGGTCAACGTTAAGCCGAGTGTTGCGCAAGGTTAACTTGGCAAGATTTGGAGAGAATTGGTGAACTTCTGGGAGCTTATTTATTATCATGCGTAGGCTTAGCTTATGTATACGAGGACAACTTGATACTATTTGTATTGCATCTTGGGCTGGTTCCTTATAATAACGCCACACACCTAGAACCCGAAGACAGTTTAATCTGAAACTTGTGGCCATTTGGATGGTTTTGGGCTGAACATTCTCCAATGTCTGTAAATAACAAAGATTAGCCAGTTCCAACTTCTCACTTACTTTGTATTTACTGGGTAAGTATAGATGCCTCAATTGTTCCATCTTTTTAAACACATTTGGCACACTCATTTTATGAGACCTCAAATCTAGTGTCTGCAAGCACCTCAAATTGCCCAAGGATGATGGCAAGCTTGTCATAGTGCTATTTTTGATAGATAAAAATTTTAAGTGGATGAGCAATCCAATGTCTTCAGGTAAGTTTCTGGTGTAATTTTCTAGATTCAAGACTCTAAGCAACTTGAAATTCTTGAAACAAAGTTCTTTGACACACACATGATTAAGATGAGGCACAAAGTAGAGAAGAGACCTAAGGTAAGGATATTTTTTTTAATTTGATTCCCTGAAGGCATTCATCACCTGATTTCCCCTTGATAGCAAGTCTTCGAATTTTACCAATATGCTCTTCACTTAGTCCTAATGAACGAATATTGGTGATTAGGAGAAAATTTTCCCTTTCCGCTTTTGCTATGCAAAAGTCATGCATAAGATCATGGATTCGACAAGTTTTGATCCTTCCAAGTGAGCCAATTTTCCCCACCTGAACCATACACCTCTGCACTAGCTCCTGTAAATACTGCTCTCCCTCATCCTCCATTGTATCCTCTCCATCTCCTCCGTGCTGAATTTGTGGTATAAAACCTTCTACCATCCACATTCGTATCAATTCTTTTGACCGTATCTCAAAACTCTTCAAGAAATGGCCTAAATATAGAAAACATGATTTTAAGTGACAAGGTAAATCATTGTAACTTAAAGCGAACACCTTATTAACTCCAAAGTTTTCTTTATGTGATTTATCATATCTAAGCACATTCTCCTAGTCTTCTTGTGTTTGTTTTGCAGCGAATAGGCCTCCAAGTATAGTGATGGCCAATGGTAAACCTCCACAATATTCAATCATTTCCTTCCCCAACTTCTCCATCCTAGTTTTGCTTATAGAGTCTGGATTTGGAAAGCCACCAACAAACAAATTAATATCATTTTTTTTCTGCTGAGCAAGGACAAATAGAATAATAACATCAAATTATATTTTAAAATTTTGAAAACTAACAAATAACTTCAAATTTAAATAAACCATTGATGGTACATCCATTTGGAGAAATTTGCTCCAAGCATATGGAATATACTAATATATGGCTTTTAGCCCACATACAGGCTATCGGCCAGTATCAAATTTCATTAAATTATTTATAGTGCAATTAAACTTAAATAAGAAGTTGTAATCTCATTTTATGTGCGGTAATATTTTATCAAATAATTTGGAGACTTTCAAAGGTTATGCGTAAGTGCTAGTGTTGTAAGTCTTGTCTCCCCTTCTCACCTCCTTCCCATCCCTTGTGTATTTTGTGTTACTAAAAAAAAAAAAAAAAACATAAAAATGATAAGTCAACCTAGAAGTTTGTTTTTCTTTTTTCTTTTTCTTTTTATGGCTCAATCACAATGTTTTTTATTTTTTCATCATTTGACCATATTTAAAGGGTAAATTATACATACCTCTCCTAACGTTTTGAGAAATGAAACTCCATCTCAAACTTTAATTGAAATTACACTCTTTTTTCTTGAGGTTTGAGAAAATTAACAATCTTTCTGTTAATAACACTAACCGAAATTTCAAAATTTCAAAAGATTCCTTTGACCAAACCACTTCTATTAGAGTAACCTACCAAAAGTGCTTTCGACTTATTTTCAAGAGACGAGAGGGCATGGATGGGGCTGTTGGGTTCTACTCAAGTGAGAGAGAAAGGACATGGGTTTCTAACAGAGAGTGTTTTAATGCCTTTTACTAATTTCATTAAATAGTCACATAGTTTAATTTTAAAAGGAAACCCTATAGGGTACAAGATAAGGGGAGAAAATGGGCAAATGCCCTTTTCGCGGAAACAAAGCAGCTTTTTGTCCCATTTTCCAAACTAATTAGGGAAATGCCCATCTTTTGAAAATCAATTTTCTCAAAATCAAGTTAAGCCATATAGTGACGTTTTTTAAGAGCCTATAGTGACGTTTTAAGGACTTATAGTGGCGTTTTGTAACTCGAACTCCATGAAGCCGAGTTATAGGTAAATTAAAAAAAAAAAAAAAATTTGCCTATAACTCGAGTTCATAGAGCTCGGGTTACAAAACGCCACTATAGGTCCTTAAAACGTTACTATAAGCTCCTTAAAACGCCACTATAGGGCTCCAGAATTTTTTTTTTTTAAACTCGATTTTTAGAAAATCAAATTACAAAAGAGAGGTATTTTCCTAATTAGTTTGCAAAATTAGGCAAAATGCCACTTTGTTTGCATGAAAAGGGCATTTGCCCATTTTGGCCCAAGATAAGGTACTATATCTAAGTATAAGTACAAGTACCATTGGGCTTTCACTCGAACACCAATTGAAAGTCACAATTGAGTGGATATATTTTTATACATAATATATTCAAATTAAAGTTTGTACAATGGGTTTTAATTGGTTTATATTCATTAATTCAATTACTGTTCAAAATAGTTTTTGGACCAAAAGATTTTAAATTGTTAAAGTTGTTAAGTGATTGATTGTTTGAAAGCAACAAAAGAGTAAAATGGAAGCAACATTTTTTACTGCGGCAGAAAGCTTGTAATGGCCACATTTTCACTGTATGATTATAAACGCAGTGTAGTTTTATATGGTTGAGAACCCTAAGTTAATCCTAGATGAACCATGGGCCAACTAAATATATTTGGAAGCTTAAGGTGATAAATTAAGTGGAGTTTTTTATATTGAAATATCAATTAAATAAATTTATTTAAAATTAACATAACCAAGATTAATTTGATGAATTAATACTAACTGACTAAAGTTAATTTCAAATAACGATCAAATATCATAATTCAAGCATAAAATTTAACAAAAAGAAATGAAATTTAAAATTCTTTCATAAAGGATGTAAGAAATTTAGACCCCTTAAACCACAATTAGATTGAGTAGCCTAGTTAATTAGCCAAGTTGTTACTTAGTCAATTTATGCAAAACTAGGTTAAAACAATCAAACAATCATATCAAGAATATATAGCAGCGGAATAATAAATAATACAAGATATGATCACCCAGGAAATCACACGGTAAAAACCTGGGGAGGATTTGACCCACCGATCCTCAAGGCAAACCTGAATCCACTATGAAAGAATCGAAGTTCATACAAAAGGACTACAAGCTCCCCGCTTGACTTCCTAATGCTACCCACCAGTAGAACTTACTGACACGACCACGTGCAAACTCTGAATCCATGGACTCCTTCTTTCGTTGAATTCTTCAATCAGCTACAAGCACCCACGCTTGATATTCTTTGAGATCCCACTCAAAGGTTTATCAACACAAACTCTCCTGTTTGTGACTCCAAGACCACCCTTGAAGGTTTAGATCATCATCACCTTTGATGACTAGAGAAGGCAGCAACTTCTACAACACCGGATCTTGAGATTCTTCAAGGAATAGCATTGGTAGAAAACATAAGAGAGCTTTTGGGTACAAAACCGTAAAAATTCAAAGAGGCATAAGAGGCACTCTAATCTCTCTAAAAAGCTCTGAAAACTCTACCTAGGGTTAGCTTATGATGTCCTTTAAATACTGGAAAAAATGGCTCGCGATTTGGGATTCAAACGAATAAGTTATGGCCTTTTTACGTTTGCTGATTTTCCTGATACGTGATTTTCGATCGATCGAAAATTAGATTGGATCGATCGAACCAACCAGCTTGTAACTCATTTGTTTTTATCCTGAACTTGAAGTTTTTGTCTTGGGCTTCAAAGTAGACCATTCTAAACTAATGAGACTTAGTTTTTGTCATGTTTTGTCATGGTTTGCCAACATTACAAACTCAAAACCTAACAAAGGATTTTATCTTAGACAAGGTGATGCATCGTTTTAAATTTTGATTTTGGTGTTAAAGGATGAGATAGAGATTGTTTGTAGTGTGATTATGTGGGAGATTATGTGGCTAATGTTGCCAATATCTATAAAATATTGGTTTACAAAAATTAAGGCCTCAAAAAAAAAAAAAAAAAAAAAATCTTTCCCCAAAAATTTTATAGTTTTCGATTAGGTTAAGTTTCTATTAGTCTAATATTTTGGAGACCTTTTTGAAGGTGAAAAAACACTGTGCAGCCTTTTTTTTTTTTTTAACCACTTAATACAATTTTGGAAATTGCTAAAAGTACCGCAAATTTCACTACACAAATCATACAACCTAATATGACAACAAATGTAATTGGTAGGTTTCAACCAAATAATAAATGAATGATTAATTTTTTTTAAATGATTGATAACACATCACTTTTTAATCTCCATATTGTAAAATTTGTGATATCCCTAATATCACTCTACAATTTTGGCTCTTTTTATTATGTGATGGGGTCTTGAATTGCCACTAGACTAAATTATGATTATTATGCTTGCTTTACAAGTACATGGGTCTACAATATGTTTAAGCTTCTTATGCCATAATATATATCTAAGGTGTATTATGAGATTTTGAATGTCATGATCAATTAGGAAATGCGGAAGAAAATTGTCATTGGTAGTGCATAAACACATATGATGATGATGATGGATAACAACAATTCTTGGACAAATGGAAGCATCATGTGTGGATAGTGTTGTGAGTCTTTGCTTGACATGTGGTTTGTGAGTTGTGTCTATCCTTAAAAAAAAAAATATTATATCCACAACATTTTCACAACAAATCATAAGTGGCAGATTTTTATTGATTGTTACTAGTGGGTAAAAAATTAATTTCAATGGTGGGTTCAAATTAGAACTAATAACAACTTACTACCTATGAATTATTGTAAAAATGTTATGGACGTAGAATGCTTAAAAAAGAAAAATGCTCAAAGTTTGTTTCTACCTGTCACCATTGTGGTATTGCTAGACTAATTTGTCCAAATTATTTCAAATTAAAATCTAAGAATGGTGTGTCTCAATCTAGGACAAGAGATCATGTATCCCAAGTCACAAGTCTAAAAAAATTGTGTAGTCAACTTCTAAAAAAATTTCAGATTGTACCCCAAGTCATTCCCAAATGAATTTTGATTTTCTCCCAAATACACTCTGTTTTTCATGATTTTGCACCTACAATGCAAAGCCAAAATTTTGTGTTGTGTGGGTGAAAAAAGATTTTTCTAAGTGAGTGTTTAAATAGTCGGTAGTTTAATTCTTTCAAATTATTGAGGATATATATTTTTTTATTTCCTTTTTTTGTTTTATTTTATTTTATTTTTTTTATGCTTTTTGCTCAATATCTTGAGGAGAATATAGAGGTTAAACTCCACACCTAAAAAGGTGCTCCACATAGTTCTTTCCTAAAGCCCCTATTAACTAAGGTAAACAACATAAAATAAAATAAATCAAAATACAAAACTCACTCTTTAAGTTTTACCACTTTTTATTTTAGTCTTCTAAATTTGCATCTGGTCATTTTAGCCCTCTAAATTTCAAAACTCCTCAATTCAATCATCCGTTAAACAACCATCCATTTCTACCATCAACACCCCCAAAATGATGCCGTTTTGGAATGATTTTAAATTTTAAATTTTATTTAATTATTTATTTCTTAATTTTAGAAAAACGTTAATAAAAAAATCAGAAAAATAAAAAAATAAAACCCAACTCCAAATGATGTAGTTAAATATTAGTTAAGTGTAAAAAGACAAATTAAAATAAGCCCATTCTTCTTGAGGTAAACGTTTGGTTCAAAAGTGTGGTTCACACACATACATAAAAAATGATGTCTAGAAAAACTTTATTATTTACATGTTATTAGTTATTGTGTCTATTAAATTATTTTTATTAATTAATTATGTTACTCATTTCACGATAAATATGTTTTATGCGTGTAACATTTTCATCTACTCTTCCTTAGCTTCAATTTAATTACAAAAAAAATAAGAAAATTGTCTTCAAATTAACTACCAAAAAGAAAAAATTAATAAAGTAAGACTAAATATTAGTTGTACCTTTTCTATGAGATATTATCTTCTCAAGTAATTCCAAACTCCATTTATCATTTAGATGCTGCAATTCATAAAGGAACACTCTAGGATCTGCATGCAAAGACACATCTTTATTACGAGAGGTAAGCAATATTTTGCTGCCCGTATTCTTCTTTGGGAAGGCTTCACATAAACTATTCCAAGCCTCAATTGTCCAAATATCATCTAAAATCACCAAACACTTTTGCTTTTGTTGAACTTGATGGAGTTCCTCAACGAGTTCTGCATCGCTCATTTTTTTAATTTCATCCCGTCGATCTTTAGATTGAAGACTAATAAGAATTTCTTCCCAAACATGTCTTCTTTGACATTGTTGAGAAACATATACCCAAGTGCGGCAATCAAAGTGCCGCTTGACTATGTGGTGATTGTAAACCATCTTGGTAAGAGTGGTCTTTCCTAGACCACCCATACCACATATGGAAGCAATTCTATTGTCTTCTTCTTCTTTCAGCATAAACTCCACCAATTTTTTTACATCATTGTCGAACCCAACAACGTCATC
Organism: Quercus gilva; assembly: GCA_023621385.1. Lineage (NCBI taxonomy): Eukaryota > Viridiplantae > Streptophyta > Magnoliopsida > Fagales > Fagaceae > Quercus > Quercus gilva. The sequence goes on from CM042483.1 coordinate 53,010,445, forward strand.
TTCAAGATAAGAGTAAGTTTCCCTTTGCTCTCGTTGCCTCTCATTCAAAGAACCGGACGCGCCTCCTTATTGTATTATAGATTCTCTTATGCCATAGTCTCGGAAACTAGTTTTCAAAATAGAAATTTTCGCCTTGATATTTACAATCTTTGACCCAGCCTTGTGCATAGTAATTCCTTCATACAAGATGCAAGCGCACCTCTTGAGGACGCCTCCTTCCTTTCTGGATGCAACTTTGAGGGCATATGTCGCAATGATATCTTCTGCATCATAAGCAAGATCTCTTGTTTCAGCAACCCACTGCCTTAGAATATCTGATTCATCTTGCCTCGCATCTGCATCCTTTAATAAGCCTTGCATCAGTTTGAGCTCAGTTTGTAGCAGCTCAACTTGGTCACTCACCCCGTACAAGAAGTTTGATTCTTGTATGAGCAAGTCACCAATCCTTGTCAAGACACCGGAAACAACAGGCTCAGCCATTTCTCTTTTACGAAATGAGGACAAGTGAGAGATGATTTGAAAGCAGCAGATGGCTATGAAGGAGAAGATGGAGATAGTGAGGAAATTGTGGAGCTTATAAATTGAATATTGAAAACAACTTGAAGAAAAAAAAAGAAAAAAAAGAAAGAAAAGATCGATGGTTGTGATGGGGGGTTGGGAACGGAAGGAATAACGAATAAGCGATCTCTCTCTCTCTCTCTCTCTCGCTTGAGCATCTCCCTACAAATTGTTTTCTAAACTTTACTCCTCTTTCTCCATTTTTATATTTCTTGTCTTGTTCGTTTAACGGTTGTGATACCTTACTTTGATACTCCATTATCGTGGAGGAAATGTGCAGAATAGCTGTGCAAAGGAGTTGTATATAGTTAGTTAGGCAACGCGTGAAAGAATAAGGGAAACTAGCATCTCAAGTTTTAGAAACTCGAGATACTGTTTAAATCTCACTCCACCATGCAGCGGACCAGTTGGTGAGCTGGACGTAGGTTGTCCACTTAGATCTCGAGTCTTTAAGACTCGAGTTCTAAAAGAGGGAAACTCGAGTCTTAAAGACTCGAGATTACTCGAGTCTTGCAGACTCGAGTTTACCTCAACAGTATTTCCACGTACAAACACCCAAAAACAGAGCATAAAAAAAAATTGATCTACAGAGCAACAGACATAATACACTCAGCCTCTCATTCACCCATAACTCTCACTCTCTCACTCACCACATTGCCTCTCACTCCCTACAGAGCAACAGACGTAATACACTCAGCCTCTCATTCACCCATAACTCTCACTCACCACATTGCCTCTCACTCTTTCACTCACCACACTGCCTCTCTCATTGCTCTTCACTCTCAACAATTTCATATCTCAGGTAAGGGTTTTTTGATTTGATTGTTATTGTATTTGGGTATTAGTTGTCTATGGGTGTGGGTTAAGGAGTTTGAGTATCAGAATACCTTAAAGACTTCTTAAATAAGAAAACATGGTTTCACTTGCAAATGTAATTGTATATACACAATATTCATATTTTCACACCTAGTGTCCACATCTTTTAAAAATGTTCACATTTAACTCACAATACTTTATTTTTTGAATATAGTGTTAGATTGTTATACCAATTAGACTGTTAGATTGTTAACATTTTCTAGAGATTGAGTATGGGTAAGTTTGTGATTGTCAAAAACTTATTTTTGTGGTTGGTAAAGTTGATGTACTGCATAAAGTTTATGTTTAGACTTAAAAATGTGGCAGATAGGTCTAACAGATTGTGTTGTTTTCAATCTTTAGAAAATGTGAATATAAAAATATGAATATATAAATTTGAATAATATACATATTCAACTCCTATAGACCAATTTGAAAATGTAGCAGATAATGTTCACAATCTTTTGAAAATAATATACAGGAGGAAGGACATATGGATTTGCCTCTTATACCATCCTGTTGTAATTAGCTTATTGTATATAGGAAGGACAAATGGATTTGTATATGTCCAAATGTTAAATATAGTTGTACTACAGCCAAAATTTTAGAAAAAAATGTTCAGTTTGTATCATGAAAATCAAATTAAAAAAATTTGTTGGCCGCTTCTTTTTATTAGACAGTTAAAGACTTGCTTCAAGTTTCTTTTAGATTAGGGAACTTTAAAATGTTTTTTAACTAACATGGTAACTTGACTTTAACAGGTTCACAATGCCTGAAATTGATATAATCCTATACCACGGTGGTCCATTGAAGAATGCTAATGCGAACAAGGGATTGTCATTTGAAGGGCCGGGTATAAAGAGCTATTATACCCAAATTGATCGTAGGTTCAAGACCCTTGACGAATTGAAGATGATGGTTATGGAAGAGTTGTGTGAGAATCCTGCTGTGCACAACATAGAAATTACTTATCGTATGCCAAATGAAATCCTAAGCACCGAATTAATTACAAGTACATGGCGATAGAAACAGACAAACATGTGAAGATCATGTTTGACAAGTTGGAGAGAATACCTGAAGTAACTAACATTGAGTTGTACATACAGTTGAAGCCGCGTGCAGAAGTTGGTATCGACGAAATCCAACAAACACAAACAAGTTTACAGGTTACAGTTCTGGATGCTCAATATGAGTATTTTACACATGTAAAGCATGATAATGTTCATGCCGATGATGATGATGATGATAAGGATGAGGATAAGGATGAGGATGAGAATGATGATGAGTATGAGGATGATGATGACGATGATGATGACGACTATGTTGATGGGAGTACTGCCATTGACGATGAACATTTTAATGATGGAGATGAGATTGAAGACAGGATTGAGAGAGGGGACTTTAGGGACTTTGAGAGGGACATTGATGATGATGAGACATTGGACAATAGTCAACCTAATGCAGACAATGTTCTTAGTGTCCAAAACATTACGGACACAATCCCTGCCTACGCACCTCCTGCTTTGTCATTTTCTACAAATACTTGGGAAAATATGGTTGATCCTTCACATATGGAGATACCATTTGTGTCTACTTGGAGAGAGGGGATGAATTTGTACAAAAGCTTGACTTTTGCCAATAAAGTGGAGGTGCAGCGTGTATTAACAATTTGTGCCCTCAAGGAAAACAAACAGTATATGATCAGTAGGTCGACGACGACAAAACTTTGTGCAAAATGCGTGGATGAGTCATGCAAGTGGTATGTCTGTGTAGTCATGAAGCCCAATCTCCAAAGACTATGGATGGTCACCGTGTACAAGGGTCCTCACACATGTATACGGACTGGGGTGCGAAATAATGGTAGAATGATGAATTGTAATTTTATTGCATCAGACATCCTTAAGAAGTTAAGTGAGGATCACACTACTCCAATTAAGCATCTCAAATTTATGATAGAGTCGAAATATGAGGGCCATAAGCCTTCTTACTACAAGGTATGGGATGCGAAATAAAAGGCGATTGGGAAGCTGTTTGGGAATTGGGAAGAGTCTTACCAGAGGTTGCAAAAGTTGCTTATGGCATATATTGATATGGATTCGACTACCCAGGTGTTTTATCGTACGACATCCACCGATGAAAATGACACTGTATTATTGAATTATGTGTTTTGGTCTTTCGGTCCAAGCATTGATGGATTCAATTATTGCAAGCTAGTTATCAGTATTGATGGGACCCATCTGTATGGTAAATATCAGGAAAAGTTGTTGGTTGCAATGGCAACCGACGCTAACAACAAGGTATTCCCTCTTGCCTTTGCTGTTGTGGATTGTGAGTCAGGGTCCAGTTGGAGGTGGTTTTTACAATGCCTTAGAGATACGATTGGCCACGTGATACCTGATGAAGGCATTTGCATAATTTCTGACCGATATCTCGGTATCAAAAATGCCATTGCAAACTGGCCTAGAGGGGATGATGGAAGAACACGGGTATTTCATAGATATTGCCTTTGACATGTTGCTAGCAACTTCAACACACATTTTCAGAACTCGACTCTAAAGTCAGCTTGCTTGAAGCAGGATATGCTACTCAGGTAGTTAAATTTGATACCATAATGGAGTCCATTAAGCAAGTGGAAATGGAGGCCATTCGGAATAAGAAGAAGGTGACGGGGAAGGATGGGAAGGAAAAGAATCAAGATTATCTTCCATACACATACCTAATGAGCGAGTCTGTGGATATGTGGACCCAATCACATGATGGTGGAAGTCGTTTTGGGGCAATGACAACCAATATATCAGAGTGCTTCAATGGTGTACTTAAAGGTGCACGGGGCCTTTCTATTGCCGTGTTGGTTGAGTTCACTTGGTCTAAACTTGTTGAATATTTCCACGACCAGCATAAAGAATACCTCAATTGCCTGTCAGAGGGTAAGAAATGGAGTTAATATGCCTTTGACAAGTGGGAAGGAAATAAGCTTAAATCTGAGAAACACTATCTCAAGCCATTTAACAGTGAACAGATGATATATCAGATAGTTACTTCATTCACGTGTAGCGCAGGAGGGGGAAACCACAGTTATGAAGTTCGGATACGGGAAAGAACATACAGTTGTGGGAAATGGCAAAACATAGGGATCCCATGTTCACATGCAATTAGAGTATGTGACTATTTAAATATTGATTCGACCGCATATATTCACCCATGTTATGGTTTGGACAATGCCCTTAACACTTATCAGCATGCATTTGTGATTCCCAAGTCACAATCATTGTGGAGGGATCCCAAGGGGCCAAAGTGGTTGCCTAATCCAGCATTGTTGCGGGCCAAAGGTCGACCAGTGAAGTCAAGAATAAGAAATGAGATGGATGGAGTGAGGAATAAGGATCGAGGGTCGGGATGGCGGAGGGAGGATGTAGATTTGATAGAGAGTCAACCCAAGCAAACATGTGGATTGTGTCATGCTTCCAGGCATAACCGTAGAAAATGTCCGCAGTCCCGTGGTGCTTCCACAAGCAGTAATGTTCCACGGTAGGTAGGTAGATGGGAAAATATTATGCATTGGTTAAATATAATTGTTGTTCATTCTACCATTAACTAATGTTTTTACTACTTCTCTCCTAACGTGATTAGTCTACGTTTTGTAGGCATGCTTCCATGGACGCCATTTTTGTTGTGCGAACTGCTGATCTTAGGAAAAGTGACTACGTTGTATTGGCACATTTAACTTTTTGGTTTTTGTTGAATGTACTTATAATTCTCTACCCAATGTACCTCTATGAAGATTGTGATCTGAGTAGTATGGTTAGAATTGCAAATTAAGTATGGTTGTGCATGTTTAGAATTTTGATATATTGAGAATGCCTTTTTGTTGTGATGCAAATGTATTTGCATTGTAAAACTATATTTATGAATAGAGCATAACAGTTTCTATAGCTTGGTGCGAGAACGCCTTTTGATGTAATTTATGTGCATTTACAGTCTCAACTTCTCTGCCTCTCAATGAGTATTAGATTACATTCTCAGCTTCTTTATCTATGTTTCTCAGCAGGTGCATGTACACATTTCAGTTCCTGATTTGCCTGCATGTGCAGGAAAAAAAGGGCAACCAATCTGCTTGAACAGGGGATTTGCCCAAGAAAAAAAAAAAAAAAACATTTCCCAGTGAAACTCGAGTTTATGAAACTCGAGTTCCACTGGGAAAAACAGAGCAAAACAGGGCAACCCTTCTGCCTGAACAGGGGATTTGCCCAAGTAAAAAAAAAAAAAAAAAAATTTCCCAGTAGAACTCGAGTTTATAAAACTCGAGTTCCATTGGGAAAAACAGAGGAAAAACAGGGCAACCCTTCTGCCTGAACAGGGGATTTGCCGAACTAAAAAAAAAAAAAATTCCCAGTGGAACTCGAGTTTCTTAAACTCGAGTTCCTCAAGTGAAACTCGAGTTTAAGAAACTCTTTCCACTGGGATCTCGAGTTTTAAACACTCGAGATCCTCTTTTTCTACAAGAGTTGTCTCACAAATTTTTTTTCTTTTGTACAAATGGGCTTTTTTCTTAGCTGTTGCTCTTTTTTTTTTTTTTTGGTTGCTTATTACTATTTTATAACAAAATTACCCATAATTTCCTTTTTAAATAGATACTGTTTGCCATCATTTTTTTTCAAATCAAAATCATATTGTTATAACTGAAGTTGAGATATGAGCTTTTTCTTCTTGATAAAAACTTGAGAATATAAAATTTGAACTAAATTGCATATATTATCAATGTTGAATGATTTGAATGCATTAATAGCACATTAATGACAATATGATTCTTCGAGATACTTGCACAGAGCTCTCTTGTTTGCCATAGCACTTGATGAAGGAAGGCGCTTCCATCATTCTTCCGTAACATACGGCATAAAAGGATGAAGCAATCATAGCCCATTCTCAGACACAACCAAAGTGTGAAACAACAAGCAAAGAAAGGCTTAATTGCTTCAATAAAAACATCACACAGTTTGTATTGCCACCATGAATACCAAGTACTTGCTACATTTTAGAATTTATACGACTCCAAACTTGCAATACTTTTGAATATGGCTCCGTTTAATACTGAAAGTATACATTTACAACTAAATGACAAGTCGTCCAGATTTACATTTGTGGTCGGAACATAATCATCCCCAAACTTCGACATAGCAAATCGTACAGCATTCCACCGTTTATGCAACTACTGACGATACCCCAACCTGATCTCTTGGATATTAGAATTAAACAAATTTACAAAAAACTTGCAACAATTTCTCAAGTATTATTACCTGTGTAAAGGTATCTGTTTGGTTAAGTGGTGGAGTGATTGCTTCATAAGGATTTAAATTTTCTCATACTTGTCTCTTCCTCTTTATGTTGTTGTTGTTGAATATAAATTTTCTTTTCTTTTTTTTTCTTTTTTGTTTTAATTACTTTACGGTGAGTGTAGATATGATTAATTGATTTAACTTGACACAGGTGGATTAATTCATTTAACTTCATGAACAAGGTGATATTTTTTAAACAATAAGCAAACAAAATAAAAATTATATTGACACAAACTAAAGTTTTATGGGCTGTGTAGATTGAGAGAAAAGGGAGGGAGAGTAAATTATGAATCGAGCAGATATTAATTGCTGAACTAGATGAAGGTTGTGTGTCTCCAGCAAAGAAAGGCTTAATTGCTTCAATAAAAACATCACACAGTTGGTATTGCCACCATGAATACACAGTACTTGCTACATTTTAGAATTTATACGACTCCAAACTTGCAATACTTTTGAATATGGCTTTGTTTAATACTGAAAGTATCCATTTACAGCTAAATGACAAGTCGTCCGGATTTACATTTGTGGTTGGAACATAATCATCCCCAAACTTCGTCATAGCGAATCGTACAGCATTCCACCGTTTATGCAACTACTGATGATACCCTAACCTTATCTCTTGGATACTAGAATTAAACAAATTCACAAAAAACTTGCAACAATTTCTCAAGTATTATTACCTGCGTAAAGGTATTTGTTTAGTATTATCACAAAAAACCTTATCTCTCGGCTTTGTGTGTGCAATATATTGATATTGAAGAGATTTCATAGAGGGTGGTAACAGCATTTTGATTCAGCTTGGGCTGCGTGTAATTTGATTTTGTGTGGGGGTGATTTGAAAGTTTGTGTCTATACAGTTTGTCAATGTGGTTGTCAAAGAGGTTGTGTCCTTCACAGTATAGATTATACACAGCTTTGCAAGTTTTGCCTAATTGTCTTACAAAACAGATTCTCCTCTGAAGATATAAGACTATTCTGTACCATGACATGGAAAATCTATAGTTGGGTTTATCAAACATTATACTAGAAAGCACAAACTTGTGGGTTTATCAGGAACACATCTGTCCAGTTCCTTCCCTCTCTGCATGAGGCCATAAATTTTTCTCACTACTTCTGCACACGTGTGGTGTATAGAGGCCAGTCATGGTGTGCATAAAGTTAACAAATCTGCTACGGCTCTTGCCCAGTATGCCTTTTGTAATAAAGTTACTAATGTTTAGGTGCAAGAAGACCCTCCTATGTTGGCTCAGCTATTGGCTGGCAATGTTATTCCTGTGTAAAGTTCTCCCTTTTTCATAATAAAATTGCTGCAAAGGTTTTTTTTTTTTTTTTTTTTTTTAATGTTTTTAAAAAATAATAAATAAATCAGCTGGCCTATGTACCATCAGAACTATATATGGAACTATGGAAGCATAAACAAGAAGCATCCAACTTTATTTAACCAGGTAAAAGTTAGCACTAGCTTATCCACTACTTTGTTTTTCTGCACAACCAAGCCCCCGAAGGTTCTGGTGCATTAGATTTAGAAAGTCACAGTCAAACAAAAGCATGATTTTTCATTATTCTTTTTCAATCAACAGAAATGTTCAAATAAAGTTTTACAAGATAAAAAGTATACTAATGATAACTTATATTAAATTTATACAGCAACAGTTTGTCCATGTAAGTTCAGAAATCTACTCTATAAGCAATGAACTCTGTGCATCCATGCCTTGAGATGAAATCAATATCATCACCAATAAAGTATAGAACCTGACTTGAGTCCCATGACCAATACTGCCAAGTTGAGCAAAAGCTGATGGTGATTGCGTATTGCAACATTGCTTCTTGCCCCTAATGATGACTGGCCCACCTTCAACCAAACCCAGGCTTTGTAATGGGCAAGAGTTTGGAGTGATTGTCAGAAAATCAATTGAAGAAAGAAATAAAACATCAAGAAACCATTGGATATTAGAAACTTATAATAGTTACAAGTTTTCATTTTTTTGTTCTTTATCTTGCAAGGATTGGAACACCACAGGCTGCAGGAGCATGCTTCCCCTCTTTGTACACAAGGTTCCCTATTACAAAAGTTGCCAACACTCTTCCAGACAGTTTTGTTCCCATATAGGCTGAGATACTCTATATAAAGGAGCATGGGAACATATATTAGTGACTTCAAAAATACTGATTGCAAACGATTTTATAACAGGAAAATCTCATGTACGAAAGAAAGATATAAACAAGTGAATCGGATTGAATGTACATAATACAAGACATATAAGAAAGACATACAGGATGCTTAAAGTATACAGTATAGTCATCATTAAGGTCAAACTCCACATCCGGTTCCCATATGACAATATGTGCAAGGTTTCCAGTAGCAATTGCACCTTGCATGATCATATCTAAAACTCAGATGAAATATTTTAGCAGGTAATTGTTAGCAATCATAAAAATTGGCTCCTGCCACCAATATTCTTACATGCTCATTGATTTCAACACTCAATTGTTTCAAACTTACTAATGCCACTTCAAGAGACACTAAGATAGTATATGTCAGTTTTAAGTTACAAATTTGACTTTATAATGCAACTCTCTCCCTCTCTCTCTCTCTGTGACAAAAATTATGTATTTGAAACACTATCATTGTAAGATTTCATAACTTCTCTTTGCTTGCTTTTTTTTTTTTCTTTTTTTTTTTTTCTCTTTTTTTATCAGGCAAGGGAGATCAGGGGGATAGCATAAGAATTTTATTAGTTATGTACATTCATGTTTCGCGGCAATGGCTAAGAACAAAATCACCACTGTACTTAATATATTCCTAAATATTACATCGCATCTATGAATTTGAAGCAAAATCAAAGTTATCACCTTTAGTTCTTGTCCAGCAAGTTTGGCAGGCCTCTCACTCCACCATGAAGCTAACTGTTCCAAAGTTACCCCATATTTCCGCCCATATGACCATGTCACAGGAAGAACAAACTATAGATGCTCCCAAAAAAATACCAGTTAGTTATTGAAACCACAATAGGCTGTTCTCTTATTGAAACCACAATAGGCTGTTCTCTTATTGAAACCACAATAGGCTGTTGCGCACACAGTTTTTTATTTTTTTTGTTCAGAGGTGGATGATTGGGTATCTCAAGAGCTAAATAGAAAATAGTTGATTTTCATGCCCCACACAGATACACACAACTAAGCAGTAAATTCATGTCTCCATTTCTTTTCTTTTTTCTTACAATCCTGAAAATTCTATTCCGTGATACAGACAAACAGTTTTGTATATTAATCAAGGTTTGGTTACCATCAATAATAACAAGGTTCCTCAATCAAAGACTAAGCTGTTGTTATTTAAAACCAAATAAGCAAATTCAACAAAGCGTTAGAAACCAAGGAGGTTGATCCTAAATGAAAACACACCAACCTGCAAAGAAGATATGCCACCCCAAGCCCTCAAAAAGTTACAATCATCAAGCAGCTTGAGCTCTGGCACTGTTGGTGAATGATCAGAACTTAACATGTCGATATTTCCTTCCTGAAAATAGATGGAAACTACGTAGAAACAATTGATGATGTATAACAAAACCATGGGATATAAGTGGATCATGGAATATAAAATACCAACAGGCGCTTCCCATAGTTTTTCTTTATTGGCTGCCTCACGGATAGGTGGAGCACACTTAAAGCGAGTATCTCCATCACGGATCTCTTCTGCTGAGAAAGCCAAGTAATGGGGGCAAGTCTCAACAGTTATGCTGTCACCACCATATTCATTCCCTTTTGTTAAGTAATGGTAACATTCATACTTACCAAAACATAAACAAAATAGTATAAAAACACACAAGTTCCGACCCCAAGAAAATGCCAACATAAGAGAGGTCTGATTAGTCACAAGGGGCAAAATGGTACCTCCATTTCATTCTTTACTTAAAGAACCATGTTTTCTCCACTTTTCCACCCAGATTTGGGCTGATGAGGGCCGGTGGGATCAGATGGATAATAATTATCCAGTCCCCTCTCTTTCCTTTGTGTTTTCACTTTTCAAGTCTACCAAACAGTAGAAAACATTAATCCCCCCCTCATTTTCTCTCCTTTCTCTTCTACACTCCCTATTCTCCCTACCAAACAGGCTTGACAGTAAAGCGGCTCTGATACAAGTTTCTCCTTGACAAGTTTCTTAATTTTCTATAGAAAGTAGTTTTTTCCCCCTATTTAACGGGAACATACACACACTACTGACATTAAAAAGCTGTAAACATTAAAAAAACATTAAAGCTTATATTTCTTGGAGGCCACGATACCAAAGCTTCCATAATTGGGCAAATATAACACCAACTGTTAGCAACATCAAAGGTGTTCATTAAAAAATCAAAGATCACCTAAAAACCTACTACTTTTTTAGTCAACACTCCACACATAACTGAAACAATTATTCTCGCCAAAGATGAATTTTTCCAGTCCATGAAGCTACACCCAATCGAGTTAGGCTCAACATATTTGTGTAAACAATTGTAACTGGCAAATGCTACAAAAATTTACTACTCATTTGGTTTGGGGTAATCTTTTAGGATCCCAAGAATCCTCTAATGATTCCCAAGCATTCCTATGTTTATTGCAAACAGCTCAAGGGAATCTAGATGCCCACAAGCATCTGGATTCCCATTTTGAGGGCTTGTGTAGTCCCTTTTAAAAAGGTAGGCATCCACATTCTCCTGGCCTGGAAAATTTCAATTTTTTTTAAGTGATAATTATAATCCCAATTTAATAGCATTTTGATTAGTTGTGTTAAATTACCAACACGTGGGATTTTAAATGGGAGATAGAGTGCAGGACCTCATGCTCTGATACCGTGTTTAAATAGTCGATTGTCCCAAAAGCTTAAACTCTTGGGATATGGGAAATTTAATCATTTAACCATATACTTCTAACAAGTTTATATATAAATTTTTTTTTTTTTTAATATTATGGTTATATTCACCTTTAAGGAATACTTTTAACTTTTATTTTTATCTCCTATTTGGAATTGTTTTTATCTTCTAAGAAAATATATATGTTTGTTTGACAAGGCATGATGCCCTGAAAAAACATTAAAAAATATTAAATAATTATTTTGGTCATGTTTTTGTTAATGTAAGACTATTATTTTAGAAGAATTGACTAAACTTGTGTACACAACCTGTATACTTGAAGGCGCCTTCTTCTTTCAGTCAATAAATTTACTTATCAAAGAAAAAAACAATAACAAAATAACCAAAAAAAAAACCTTAATTTACTGGTCATATTATTTTTCTTATTATTCATTTATAGTGAACCACACAAAAGTGATTGGCACTTTGACATTGTATGATAAACCTAAGGATTTGGTGAAGAATAAATAATTCCTATAAGATTCTTAAGTTGGTCCCAGATTTGGGGTTTTACACATTGTTCTTCTATTTAAGAGTTTCAAGTATCTCTTCGATTTTCCTTTTGATATGTCTGTACTTTTTTGACACTTTGTGTTCATCATTGTGGACACAGTTTATTTGATCAGATTCCTAATCAACCAAACATCTGCATGCTTACCTTCTCGGGCATCCATGTTCCTAGACATCACAAACCCAATAAGCTAGATGCCAAAGAGCATATTAGATTCCCAGACATCCAGTTTCCTAGGCTACATTAGGGTAATAATTACACATAAAAAATGATGTTATATGCATGGTAGATGATGTTAACGAGGTCCTGCTATCACCTAAGAAAAACATTATTTTATTTTATTTTAGAAGTAAATTTGCTTAGACATCACCTAAGAAAACATAACATCAATGAATGGGTCCATTACAACATTAAAGGGTAGATGGGGTGACAATTAAAAGGACAATCACCTTCTTGAAAGTCTTATTTTGATCTTCTTGCTTTGCTAGATCAATACGCAACGTATCACTAAATTTCTTCTGTTCTAGACAGTCTGATGTGAGCTCCTCTAGCCTGTGTCACCAATATCATGCAAATTAAACAGATGAAAATTTATCATGTAAGAGTCAGAGAAGTAGCAGAATTGAAATAGACTATGCACCTTTTCTGCTTTAAACATATATCAACAAAATTTTTGCACAACACCTTGTGGTCAAGAAATCAGTAGACACCTCACTGTACTAAGGTATGGATTAAAAGCATCCGAGAGTAAAAGGCCACAGATTTCTCTCATAACACCAACATGCACTCACAAGTTTTTTGAGAAATGATAAAATTATAAAGGAATTACATGTCATCTCTAGTTTTAAAAAAATTCTCACTTATTACAAGTATGGAAAAAGAATAAAAGGGATATGTAGAATATGTACATCAATAGCTAATGAAAGCAAGAACAAGAGGAAATAAGACGCAAAAAAACTCAATAAGATTACGGATCACAAAAGGAGACCTAATGAATCTCCAGCTAATGCTATGCTTTTATCTATAGAGTAATCCTAGCCTTCGGAAAATTTTACCAGAGTCTTCCCCAATAAACCAAACAATTGCAAAGAGCAGGACTTTCTACATCATCCTATTATCCATAATCCTAGTGTTCCCACCCTTCTAGCACCTCCTTAAAAGAGAACAACACTGCTGCTTACTCCTGAAGCTACTAAAGGAATTTACCCTTACAAGGGGAAAAGGTGCAATTAGTTGTAATCAAATGATTCTCATTGTGTCTTCTATAACATGCACGGCTCAAGAAGGTCAAGGAAACATGTAATCCACCATTAAGATCTTATTACCGCATGATAAATAAAATAATAAAAAAACATAAAAGTAAATTGAATTACTGAACGCACTCTAGAGGGAAGAAGATATCACCAAAACCTACCGTAAACTCCACCTATTAAAGCACTATCAACTTCAAAAAATACAGGGGAAACTTGTCACAATTTTTCTTGGGGGCAGGGGTGGTGTAGCAATGCACTTCCATTGAAAAACAAGGAATTTGATTTTCTTCTTTCCTAGTAGAGGATTTTTTTTTGGTTGAAATTTAACCAAAATGTCAAATACTCAAATATATCCTTGTCTTTTGACTTCAACTATCTATAGTCATCATACGTTTCCCTTATTGAGTTATTCTATTTCTTTTCCTCTCATGGCTTCTGTTAGGAAATTTCCATCGGTATTTGATCAGTGCATCATTCTATAGATAGATACAATCGCAAATAAAACTTTTAATGTTGACTGAGGAGTCAATTTTGTTTTCTCTCATGCATGGTGAGTACAAATACTGAATGGACATTAAGGGTTAAGAACTGACAAATACCTCTTCTGGATATTGCTCAATTTCTGTGTCATAATGTCCTCCTTCTCCTTAGCCTTCTCAGCCTGTTACCAGCAGTATAACATTTTCAAAGACTCAAAACCAGAAAAGATATTAGAGTATAACAAAATAAACTCAAATTTAAGAATGATCAGTCATTACCTCCATTATTGAATGGTCTCTTTCAGCAAAAGCAGCTGCTAACATATTCTGCAAAAGGAAAATGAAAGAAATTACAACCACAAAATAAGGTCTCCATTTATGTTTATCAAACATAAGATACAATTCTGTCTCTTGGGAGGCCAATTCAAAACCTAGAGGTAATATAACTATTTTTATAAAAAAAAACTACTACTATCCATGCAGCTTCCCAAAACTAATCTCCATCTTTTCCTTTTCAAAAATATGTGCAAATACTGTTACTAACAGACTTGCAGAAGCTAACAGCAAGACTAAAAGGTAGGATGGTCATGGTAGTTTAACCATCACTATCTTCTCTCAAGGCGATGTAAGAACAGATCAAGCTAGATCCTAAAAGAAGAAAAGGCAGTAGAATAAATAATTATTCAAATAAAAGTACAAAAATTTCAAGTAAAAGATGATATTCAAAAAGCTAGCAATAGTTCCAGGAAGCTTTGGATAGATATGAATTTTGATGGAAGCTTCATATGTTAGCAAATAACACAAACCCTTAAAAGGAGGAAGGGGGGGGGGGGGGAGAGAGAGAGAGAGAGAGAGAGAGAGAGAGAGATACCTTTGAGACCTCTATACCATGCAGATCTGCAAGTTGGCTCTGGGGAAAGCAAAGAAAACTTAATAAGTATGTAATGGGGATCAGGCAAGTTGCACACATAAAAAGAAAATATATATATATATATATATAGATAATAACAATAACAATAAATAAATTAAATGAAATGAAGATCTCACTTTGATTCGGTAAGCCTCTGAAAGTTGCTCTTGAAGATTTATATTCTCTCTTGTGTAAGCAGCTAGCTTCTTCTTCAAGCTCTCAATCTCCTGCTCCAAGCCAGTTGTCCTAATAGGCAATTCATTTTATTACAACAATACCAGCAAGGAAGCTACAGGCACCCCCTTCTTTCCTTTCCATCCCACCCTCCCAACCAACAAAAGATGGAAAGGGGGAATGAGAGAAAGGGGAAGATAGATCATTTGGACAGAGAAGAAAAGATTATACCTTTGAAAATGCATTCGAGTAGCCACAGCAAGGTAGCTAGGTCCAGCTTGTTGCATACACAATTGTTCAATATCTTTGCGCAATTCATCACGCTCTATAAAATAAAAAATAATTCATATATTGTATCTTATGATTTATCCACTTGAGATTTTGAAAATGGCTTTGTTGAACTTGAAATTCATCCAATGAAATTAAATAAATAAGTAAACAATTATAACAAAACAGATTTGATACTGGAAAACAGAGTGATAAACTTAGAACATAATGCTCTAGGAAGAATGACTTAAAATTTGATACGTGAGGAATGAATCCTTTAACTATTTAAAAACTCAGTTTGTCTAATCGGAAAATAAAAAAATGCCACATAAAGGAAAAGAGAACGTAGAAGATCAGGTTTCACTTTTCACAAAGGGGATTAGTACAATTACTTAGTTCATGAATTGGCTGATTGATGAGAATTTATATGCAGAACAAGCAGCTGTATCTCAGAGTAAAAGGAGTTGAAAATAAATCCTTTTTTTATCAGGAACAGAAATCAATAAAGAACATAGTGGAACAACTACAACAAGGGGTGATCTCTTGGGAAAATTGAACTCTTAAAACTCAAAAGGGCAACAAAAACCAACCAAAAAAAAAAGAATGACAGGCTAGGCATAAGGGCATATTGCATAACCCATTACTCTTGATTTTATTAGATGGAACGTTTTCTTTGTTTCCTTACACAGATCGATAGGAGTAAAAAGTACAGAAAAGCAAAGAGAAGCTAGAAGAAGTTCAAATTGAATGTTGAATTAGGTCAACATTGGACACTAGCTCAGTGATAAAACATTTTAGGACCAAGAGATGAATGCCAGAAAAGCGAAGTGTGCATACCATGTTCCAACTGTTGGATGCGAGTCACCGAGCATTCACTATCATTTAAACTCTCATCCATGTCTGAAAGAAAAGTTACATTACAATAGTTAAACCCAATAGAATAGATCACACAATTCAATCCTAAACAATAACAGTTGCACAAAGTAAACCAACATAAAAACCAAAAAAAAAAAAAAAAAAACAGTATTCTCATCCAATCCTGGTCCAAAGAAACACCATACTGATTCTAAAGTAGAAATAACAGCATTTTGCCAATTGGGTATCTTAGAAATACAGTACCCTTTCAATTAAAACCCAAAAAAAAAAAAAAAAAAAAAAAAAAAAACAGAACACAGCCACACCAAAAAACACAAACACAACTATTTGCTAGCTTTTAAGAACAAAAAAAAAAAAAAAGCAAAACGATCCGTTTGTTTTGACAGAAATGGTTCCAAAAAATTGCTCCACAAAAATTAATGTTTCTACATGGATCAAGTTTATGTCTTGATACAGACTTACATACATAGACAAATATGTATTAATTTGGTAGGGTTAAACTTGTATCTTCAATTAATTTTAATCCCCATGATTGGTACCACTCTAACACCTTAAAATTAATTTTCGTTCTGCTTAGAAAATAATTATGTTAAATCAATTTCATACTAAACAAACAGCAATACATAACTAAAATTCCAGCCCCATAAAGAAAAAGAGAAGGAAAAAATTTTTGAATTGTGATCAATAATACGAAAATTAACATATATAGTAGACATAAGAAGAAGGTTACCTGAGAGAATAGAAAGGAGAGAGAGAGAGATCGAACTAGAGGGGTCAAAGAGCGAACGAGAATTTGGTTTGGTTTTGCTTCTCTCTCTCTCCGAAGGACACATAAAGGACTACAAAAAAGCACAGAAAACTTTATCAGATGACCTCCAATATCATACTTATTAGACGAAAGAAAAGTTTGAGTCATGATGGTCTAGATAGACACTATACACATACTTTACAATGCTATTGTATTTTTAAAATACAATAGCCATACTTTACATGTATTATCAAATTAAACAATGATGATGGAAGTAGAAACCTACATGATATTATTTCCAAAATGTTCCAACTTTAGTCTGTAGATCCATTGCTACAAGTCAGCTAAGTAGAAAACTCTAAAAATCAATTAATACTTAAGATCAGGCTCAAACATGAAACAGCTATACTCATATAGAAGTTTGAAATATTATAAGTCCAATAACACTACAGAACCACACTCCTGAAACTTAGGTTCCATGAATTGGTGGTGGATCTTCAGTTGCAGTCCCTAGCTATAGAGTACTATCATTATCATCTTAAGAAGATTAGGTTACTCATTATCTAATACAATAAAAAGATAAGAGGAAATTGATGCCTCCCTCTTCAGATGTGAAAATCCTTCATGAGCCACCCAAATAAGTCATCTCACTCTGGAAGTAATTTTTTTTGAAGGTATACATTAAAATTGGAAAATTATGAATCGAGGGAAACAAGGAATTGGAGGTCCTGCTTTTCAACAGAGAAGTAGTATTACTAAAGAAGTCTTAGTTGCAACCATGGTTCTCAATAAGCATCTGAAGAGGCATACTTAACATGCTATTATTTTCCATGAAAGAAACATAGACAGCTCTTGCAACTACCCTTATGCATGAAGTTCTGTGGAAAGGAAATATTGAAGGAACAACACAAGTTTAAAGGTGGAGATGGAGAACTGGAGATATTTCAAAATGGAAGTGTGGTCCGGCAAAGATTGCTTTCAAGCTTTGAGTCTCAGATCACTTCAGTAAGATAGTATACAGTTCAGTTCTCAATCTAAGAAAGTTTTATCCAACCTTTTGCACGTCTTTTTTGAAAAGGAAAACAGAGCATAATGGTTCATACTTACCTTCAAACCAAGAACACCAGCATTTAGGAGAGCCTCAAGAGCGCTTGCATTGAATGCATTTTCCGGAACTGAACCTCCCCAGAAACCTGTTGGTAGTATAATTAAAAACACTAGTCCTAGAATTATCAGTAGACTAAGGTACAGGTTCGAGAGCATACCAACATCAACATAAATTCTCTCCTTTGCAGCTTTAATCTGTTAAGCAGAAGCATAAAATTCAGAAAGAAAAAGCAGTGGTTAGTTGACCTTATCTGCAGCTACTACCAATTAAATTCATAAGTTCATTTCTTAGTAAGGAGAGATGGGTGGGATATGACAATACAAAAGATCTACATATTTTATCAGGGGGGAAAAACTAAGGACTCAAAGAAAATTTTCCTTTGTGTTTTGCAGGAATGTAATAATAAAAAAATAAAAATTTATTTGTAATAAAAAGCAAAGTAATCTACGGCTGCTTTTCTGTCCATACCTTGAGTTTCAAAGTCTCTTGAGACACAGTAGATGGGAAACTATTTAGAGGCATGTTAACCAATGTTGTTATACCACCTGTACAAACACAGTGATGCCAAATGATTTGGGTGTACATATATTATAGACTAGAGAGAAGCAAATAGATAAGAAGAGAAGAGATCAACATAAAAGAATCAAAGAATTCTGGTACCGCATGAGTATTATCTGAAATTTACAGAGAAATAAAATTGAGGAAAAAATGATATTCAATGACCCCGGCTATCTAGGAAATCCAGTAAACTAAAAAAAAAAAAAAATCATTTCCAACCAAAGGCAACCTTGAAACTCAAGTATAGATGACAGAGATTGCCATACCTGCAGCAGCTGCTTTAGTCCCGGAAGGAAATCCTTCCCATTCAGCTCTTCCAGGATCATCAAGATGTGCATGCCTGCCTTGAACATAATCCAAATCATATAAATTTAAGGTAAAAAGGGCATTGTTCATGTTCATTTAAAAACAAATACTTGTCATTGTTCATGTTCATAAAAATAAAGTTATCTTGTTGAACTTAAAATTAAAGCTGGAGTTTGTATTTTAAATACCCCCAATTATATTTAATCTTATACATTCCATTGTAACACTATTTTAAGACAGTCAAATCAAATCATCTGTTGTGCACTGCTAATTACAGCCTAAGTAAAGAATTACATGAAAAAATAACTTCCAGCAAGTCTGCATAATAGTTCAATTCATTCTTGCAAGCAATAGCTAGTTGGTGGAGAACAATTGTGTAAACTCTGTTTTGCCTTCTAAGATAATAAAAAATTGCAGTATCTCATATTCTTTCTGCCAAAAAGTTAGTAAAATACAATGCCCAAATATCACCTATCATGAGACATAGAAAGTTTGCAAATCAATACATCATTACATGTGACCCAAAATATGGCCACCAATTGCATGCAACTATTCAGGCATTCAGCGGGAAATAGATTATCCTGGATTTCAGGTTCCTAAATATGAAAGCAGGGGACACATAAATGGGAATCTGTTTTCAAGTCTAATAGGCATCTTAACACTTATACCCCTGCAGTTCCCGTCATTATTTCTAATATATATTTCCCCTTCTCAATAATCAAATCTAAAACCATCACTCAATTATACGTCTGATACATATAAACAGAACAAAGAAATTAACCAGAAGAAGGAGATAGATTTTATAGCTTACACATCAATCAGGCCAGGCATGACAACAGCCTCTTCATAATCAACTATATGCCCCACCTTGGATTTCCCCTGCCAATCCTCTTCTTTAACAATTGATAAAATCTTCCCCTCCTTTATTTCAACTGCTCATTTTAACAACTTAAAAGCAAGAAGTAGTTGAGAAATAAAACTACACAAATAGTTAGATAAACCCAAACTACACAAATAGTTAATAAAACTACAAAAAAGATAAATTTTCAAAACTCAAAATCCATCATATTTCTCAAAAACCAATTGAATTCAACATACAAAAACTATGACATTTGAGAATTTACTATGACATATATCACACGTGCACCATCCATAACACAGTAATTTGCTGCATGCATCTTTAACAAACCTCTTTTTCAAGGTTCACCAATTTTACGTTTTTTAACCCCTCATGTAATGTTTGGGCGGGGGAGGAGGCTGCGGGACATCAGCCTTAGGCTCATCATCGTGCTGCAAAGACATTAGGTGCATACAATCAATATTCGGTGTAATGATAAGAGTAAATAGAATATTACAAAATAGGTGTAAACATCGTAATTAATGTTATCGTACCATAGAGCTGCCTTTGTGTCCTATTTTGTGTCCACCTGTCCCACAAGTGGGTGTTCTTCTAGCACGTTGCGGTCTACCTCGTGGGGGTGATGGCTGATGAGGGGGATGCTCGTCCGGTACATCAATATCTGACTGTAGCATGTCAATCCCAACCGGAGGTCCTAGAGGGTCAGATGAGGATGAGGTAGGTGGGTAATGATGCTCTATGTATAGGCCAGGAGTAGGGATCATTGTCGTGGGTTCAGTACGGGGTGGGTCCATGGGCAAAGTGAGTGCACTGGAGCTAGTGGGTGGGTATAAGGGTGTCTCAGGGTGCATAGGAGGGGTCAAGGGACTGGGCTGCAAAGGTGGGGTGGGTGAAGGGACCTCAGCCTGAGGAGATACATCTACCATGGGTGGAGGGACCTCAGATTGAGGAGATGCAACTAGGATGGGTGGAGGGACCTCAGGCTGGGGAGATACATGCGGGATGGGAGCACGTATCTCAGGACTACTTACAACCCGAGGGGTTGTTGCACACCAATCACGGCCCCTAGCTGCACTTGTGCTTGGGGTAGCTGCACTTGTGCTTGGGCTTGCTGTAGCTGGCCGACCACGGCCCCTAGCTGCACTTGTGCTTGGGCTTGCTGTAGCTGGCCGACCACGGCCCCTAGCTGCACTTGTGCTTGGGCTTATTGTAGCAGGCCGACCACGGCCCCTAGCTGCGCTTGTGCTTGGGCTTGCTGTATCACGCCGACCATGGGTTGGTGTAGTTACGGGTGCTGCACTTGTGCTTAGGGCTGTAGTAGTTGCTAATTCAGTCTCAGTACGGTTGTTTGCCTGCCCAGTGGCTGCAGGATCACCACCAAGCCCAGCCACATTATATAGGATGTGCTGAACATGGTTGTGTTCTCGGCTGCCTGCAGGAAGCCAATTCAACAACGCTAAATGGCTTTCAATCTGAAACAAAGAAAGAACCAGTACAATCAGAATTTTTCACATTTATGTAACAATTATAGAATGCATAATATAGTACTTATTACTCTACTTAAATACTCATCTAAACTAAGAATTGAAAGTTTTATTATGAGTCATGCAACAGAAACTCTTTTTAATTGGATGTCAGTCAGATCAAACCAAATTTGTTGAAAGAAGAAATCAATTGATTCTACGTTCGTACATGTACTAAATAAAAAACAAAGCAAGCAATAAAATATAATTAGAACACATTACCATCTGATGTAATCTAGCGCTGTTGCTGTTGACATACTTTACAGTGACCGGACGGTACCATTGGTAATAGTCATGATCGCGGTCCATCTCATCAGTCTGAGGAGGTGTATGGCAAAGTCGTTGTTCTCTGCGATTCCATGAAATGATATACGGTTCATGCTCCTGCCTCCAATTCTTCTCCACCTTCCCACACAAGTCTATTCTATGCAGCCTTTCATCGTACACAACACGGTCAAGCCGCCCTTGCGCCAACCCAAACTGTCGAAGGACACGGTCCGGGTGGTGTGTCTCCACTATGCAAAAGCACACAAGCGGCACCCTTGCTGTCCACGTACCCCTCCCTGCAACGCAGAAATCAGGAAGGTGGACGAAGTGTGCCTCGTATGGCTGCCACACAATCTACAATAGAAACAAAAAACAATTATCATAGCATCTTAAAATGTGAAACAAGAGAGAATACATAAATACAAGGAAAAACAAAAATTAAAACGGAAGATATGTTAAAGTATGAAGCAATCATATTCTTAAGGAAAATTAACATAACTGAACAGAATATTTGAATATTATTACCTGGTTCGACTTCATTGTAACTAATTGCTCACGATAGTAGACCAAGGCCATCCCGGATGACCTACTCTTCGAGCCTGGCACCCGTACCCACCTACAGTTACGAGCGAATAACATAAGATAAGTAGCTACTTGGTTACTAAGAATAGTACATTGCATAACACACTAAATATCAAAAAAATACTTACTTAAAGGCAAGTGGAGCATACGGCCACGAGCCGTAATCACATCCAGGTGGGGGCTCTATCCTCGGGCACAAGAAGGGCAACCTTGCCCATGCCTAATACTGGACCAAGGTGCACACCCCACCAATCTTCGATGCCCCTTTCTTACTTGCTCGACACAACTCTCTGTACAACCAGGCCAGGCAACCACTGCCCCAGCTATACTGTGGCGGATCATGAAGGTTCCGCAGTTGCTCCAAAAACATCAGTGCACCCTATCTCCCGACTTGTCCATAAAAAGCTTATCCCCTAGTAGCGCTAAAATATAGCACCGGGCATTCTTGTGTATCTGAATTTCCGTTGTGTCATCAGGCAGTGGCGCTGCAATGGCCTCAACAAGGCGGCAAATGAGAATTCTTTGCCCTACCAAAGTTTTGTTGTCATTCGCCGGAGTAAAACCAAGAAACTCCATGCAAACAGTGCTCCAAGTTCCATCTAACACAGCAGTCAGCCCAACCAAGACCTTACCGTCTATAGGAAGTCCGAAAATGACCTCCACATCTTGTAGGGTGATTGACATCTCACCATGTGGAAGACGGAACGTATGAGTCTCCGGCCACTATCGCTCAACTAGGGCCGTTATAAGGCAATTATCTATCTCTTTGGAAGGGGCCCTAAACAATCCTTCAAGCCTTAGCAACTTGATAATGTCAATCACCCGATTATCTCGCATTTGAACGTTTGCCATCTCCTTAGTGCGACCACGGCACGTAAGTGGGCCCGAGTCCTACAAAATCAATAAAAATTATAGCAGTTGTTAGAACTATAAATACAACTTTGAAAGAACTTGCTAACTAAAAGTCAAAGATAACGTAAAAATTAAAGCAGTTGTTAGAACTAGATATTTCAACTCGCCATTCCAAATGTCCTCTGATTGATGATGTGGTTGTCGCGTCAACAATGACCGATCACTAGGACTAGGCTCCAAGATCTGTGGCTCCTCATCAATTTGAGGCTCCATACTGCAAAGAGTGCTAGATATTTAATTAATTAAGTAAATAAATAAAAATTTTAATTATTTAATTAAATAAATAAAATAAGAGAGGATAGCACTACCAAATATGAACAAAGGATACAGATCAGGATGACACTCTAGATGCAAATTCCTAACGCTTTCAATTGAAAGAATAAGAGAACAGCAGGGATAAACATATATATACCTCTATGTACAGCAAAAAATATAACCTTTCTTAGCATCAAAATTTCAATTTTGAGAAAATGGGCTAAAAAAAGTTATTATTATTATTATTATTATTATTATTATTATTATTATTATGAAAGCTTAACCACCCTTTTACACATTCTTGAAGTCATTGAAGGAGGCAACTAAAACTCTTAGATGCAAAATCAATGCCCACATAGTCAGAAATCAAATTATAATCATGTCATTTGACACCCATGAAAGTGATGAAACCATAAAGAAGAACAGAAAATAGAAATGATACATCCAAATTCCAGGACTTAGATAATTCATATTAAATTTCTTTGCTCAAACTTTCCCAACATGCAGAATCTTAATTCAAAATATAAAGGAAGGGAACATAGTACATTCCATTGTGTCATAGTACATATGAGTCTTATGATCAAAGAGAATGACACTTTTAGTACTTGTACTCATGAATCTAGGGGATAATAAATCCAAAAGAGAAATTAAAAACATAAGTAAAAGCCAAAACTCAACAACATAGACAATTTGCAAAGGAAGTTTCATGTCCAAAATACGGTGATACACCGGAGTTAAACTTATAATGATTCCCAAAATAAATTATCATCAATAATTCCAAGTTGCACATTTTTAATCACACCCAGATAACTTAAGTAACTGAACTGCAAAACTTAAGCATCTATTGCATAGACAGAAAAATCTAAGTCAAACCCAATCAACAATACCACATGCTTAGGAAAATAAATTGAGAACAAGAGAATCATAATAAAACTAGTGGTAATATATATGTGTGTGTATGTGTGTGTGTACACAAAGAAAAGAATGAATTTTTTATTGCTTTTTTATGGTTGTTGAACCTACAGTATTATGTTTCAATATACAGAAAGCAACACAGTTTATGGCACACCAATAAGACTACATCAAATGAGTCAATGAATGAAGAAGGAAGCATAGAAATCTTAAACAAACTTTATAGTTTTGATTGCAACTATTGTCTATTTGCATCCATTTAGAATAAGGCTGCATTTCAAAATGTAATTCAATTCAAGATGATTAGCTTCCCTATGATAAGTACTACAAACCAAAGTAACTAGCACCCACATTCTTAAAGAATCACTTTCCCATGTAAATTGCATGAAAAAAGCTACCACAAACTAGGAAGCAAAAAACATAAACAGTTCCCAAAAATTTAGACCATTCTCCCCTCCCCACCAAAAAAAAAAAAAATCATACTAGCAGCTTTAAAGGAACAGAAGACCTAATTGGGGCTATTATACAATTGAGTTTTAACAGCTTATTAAAAAAAAAAAAAAAATTTGGGTTTTAACTTTTAAGGGATCTTTACACAAGTGTTGGTATTTTACTTTATATACATCAAAGTAAGGTGGGTGACATAATGGAGCCACTATTACTTAAAGTAGCTTGCAAGAAGAACACCCCAAAACAAGATTTGGTTATGTTTTTTGAGAAGTGAAGTAATAAAGACTAAAGAGAAAAAGGTTTGATCAAAAAAACAGAAAGGCAGTAATGCAAGTGTTAAAGAAAGACAATACAGATGAAGATATTGAAGTGAAAAGCAGTAGAGTTAAATTTTAATTGTAATGGTGAAAAATTAAAACACTGTGAAAACAATGCCGGGGAAGAACACCAGCTGCAGATACACTTAATGAGGAAATTCACAAAGTCAATTGATGAAGAAGGCAAACCATGACGGGTCCAAAACTCCTAAAACATGTCTTTAAAGCATTAGATTGGAATTTTTCATTTTTAAAGTTGAAATAAAACTTGGGTTTCAAAAAGACAAGTTCACTAAATTCCTGGAAAATGTGAATTTGGGTCTTTTACACTGCCCAAAAATACTACCTCCCAAGAATCTAGAGATTTCTAGCTTCACCCACCTAAAAATTTTAACCCTTTTCACTTTCTCTTCCCCATGCCTAAAAATCAACTTCACCCAACATTCAATCAGAATTTTAACTTTGAACTCTTTAGATCTTCAAAATTTTAACTTTCTTTTCCTGTGTCTGATGAGCTATCAAAGTTTTGTGGGCCTAATAAAGTGAGGCCACACAATAAATAGTACATATCAAACCACTTGCTGCAACCCATACTCAAATCAAGCAATGAATTTTATTTAATCAAAAAGTCACCTGTTTTTCCATTGAATCTCAAGCTATGAATCTTTCTAAACTCCCCCAAACCTTTCTTCAATGCTTTTCAAAAAAAAAAAAAAAAAAAAAAAATCCAATTTTTGTTCCCGTCTCCCATTCCTACACTATCCCAAAACCCATCTTCTCCTATCTTTGGGTCTATGATTTGATGGATGCTTTGTAATTTATGTATTTGATTGTTTTGATCCTCTGCTGTATACTTGGGTGACTCATTCTTAAAGACTATGAATAAAATTTTCTTTACTCAAAAAATAAGAAAAGAAACCGAAATATTGAAAGCAATTAAATATGATGAAAATACGAATTAAGAGCAGAGAGAGAGTGACAAACAAAATATGGATGAGCGATGGTGAGTTGGGGAGTTAGGGGGGTGTGGCAAAAAAAATAAAAAAACTCCTTTATGTCTACAAATATAAAGCAATTTTAAACAAAACCCAAATGGGCATGTATCAAAAGCAACTGAAAACCCAAGTAAATCCACAACCCAAAAACAAAAACAACAGCAGCAACAATGTGTAACCCACCATGCAAAAAGCCCAAATGAATAAAATAAATTCAGCAAAAGAGGAATGGAGAACTTTTACCTAGCAACCGAGATGAAGAACGAAGAAAGCGAGATGAAGAACGAAGACAACAAACAAAGCAGAAGAGAGCCCGTGGAGACTGAGAGCACAAGGTAGCTAATTTGGTACTGCGAGTGAGTGAGTTTGAAATTTTAGAGAGTGAGTTTGAAATTTTAGAGTGAGAGAGTGGAGTCTGGGAGAGTGAGAGTGTTTGGCGGTCAAAAATGCGTTTTAATATTAAACAGAAGGCGAGTTTTAAAAACTCGAGTTCATAAAGCGAGTTTTTAAAACTCGCTATCCATGTGGAAAACTTAGTCCACTTCAGCATATGAAAACAACAAAAATGAGTTTCTAAAACTCGAGATCTAATATAGATCTCGAGTTTCAGAAACTCGAGATGCTAATATTATATATTCTTTCCTAACCGGGCAACTAACGAAATTCTTAGCTTATTACAATTATTTAGAAAGGGTGTTCCATTATCGTGCATCTCTTTTCTTCTGCGTGTCCTTGGAGGAGAACAAATTCAAGAAATATCTAACTCTGAAATATTTCTTATTTATCATATTAAATTTTTTTGTTTTTAACTTTACTTTTATTTGTGGTTTTAGTCTTCATTCTATTAACATTCCAATTTATAAATTTAATTTATGAGTCGTTTATCATTAGAATTCATAATTTCAACATATAATTCAAAAAATAATTAATTATTCTTTGTGCCCGTACTATTGTTAATTGTTAAATTGGGTTAAGACTTAAGAATGTTTATTTTTCATTCTTTGGCCTTATGCTCATCTATATATATATATATATATAAAACCGAAACTTCTGAAGGTCTCACAATTTTCCACATCATCATTATTTTCTTTTTCTTTTAATTTTAGATTCTTTTTATTTTAGGTTTTATATCTTATATAGAATCCACCAGAAAAACAATAGACAAAAGTTTGAATTTTTATTAATATCAATAATATTGAAAAACGTATACAAACTTGGAGGCCTATTTAAGGGCTCTATAAAACTTGATGGAGAAGAAAATATATTCTAAAATAAGCCCTAATTAATACCTAACCATAATAGGAACCAAATTTGACCTAAAAAAACATTAAAAGAACCTAAAAATAAGGAAATAAATCACCTACACCTAAAATAACGTTTTTTGCATAAAAATACCAAAATTAAATAATTACAAAAATTAAATTGTAAATTCTATCCTATATCAACTTATCACAAAAATCATCATCTATATTTATTATTATTATTATTATATATATATATATATATATAAAACCGAAGTCTCTGAAGCTCTCACAATTTTCCACATCATCACTATTTTCTTTTTCTTTTTATTTTAGATTCTTTTTATTTTAGGTTTTATATCTTATATAGAATCCACCAGAAAAACAATAGACAAAAGTTTGAATTTTTTTAAAATCAATAATATTGAAAAACGTATACAAACTTGGAGGCCTATTTAAGGGCTTCATAAAACTTGATGGACAAGAAAATATATTCTAAAATAAGCCCTAATTAATACCTAATCATAATAGGAACCAAATTTGACCTAAAAAAACATTAAAAGAACCTAAAAACAAGGAAATAAATCACCTAGACCTAAAATAACGTTTTTTGCATAAAAATACCAAAATAACAATATCTTACATCAACTTATCACAAAAATACCAAATAGTTTCTTTTTATTTTAGATTCTTTTTATTCTAGGTTTTATATCTTCTTATATTTATTAGTGTTACAATAGTTTAGTTTAAGTAAAACTCTATTAGATATATTTTGTTGGCCTATCACATCATTATTATTATCTATATATAATATAAAATTGAAGATTAAAAATTAATTATAATTTTTTAAGATACCTCACGTTAGAATTAAAAAAATAAAATGACTCACTTTAGGTTTGAATTTTTTTTTTTTTTTTTTAAAAAGGACTTACCAAAAAAAAAAAAAAAAACTTTAGGATTAAGAAAAAAAGAGAGAGACTCCTAGTAGGACTCTCTCTTCTCTCCTTAAAACCCTAGCAATTACTATCTGAAAACCCTAAACTCAACTTCACTTTAAGATTAAAAAAAAATAAGAAGGAGAGAGACTCATATAAAAAAAAAAAAAAATGTAGATTTCGTTTTTTTTATTTGCTTTCATATGTGCCTGAAATTTTCATTCTATCTTATTGTTTTATTATCTTTAGAATTGATTTTCTTTTAAGTATTTAGGTTAATCTCTATATTTTGATAGTGTTTTTATGGGTTTGATTTTTGGGTTGAAATTCTAATAATTATTTTATATTGTATATGGCAGATGAAGCATCTCTATTTTTTGGAGAAAAATCAAAGCTGCAACCTATGTCTTCCAGCCTAAGGTGTGGTAAATTTGTATATGTTCTTGCTTTATTGAGAATTTTTATTTGGGTTCATGTGATTTTTTGTTTTTTTATTAAAACTTTGATTTTTGGTTGATTAATTATTTGTTTGGATTAATTTCAATTAATTATTTGTTTGGATTCAACGTAAAAGATAATGGAATTATGTGTTATAAATTTGATAATGTTCCATGTTTTGAATTGTTTATATTATTTAGATTCCTGGTAGGACTCTCTCTTCTCTCCTTAAAACCCTAGCAATTACCATCTTAAAACCCTAAACTTAACTTCACTTTAAAATTAAAAAAATAAGAAGGAGAGAGACCGAACTAAAAAAAAAAAAAAAAAAAAAACGTAGGTTTTGTCTTTTTTATTTGCTTTCATATGTGCCTGAAATTTTCATTCTATCTTATTATTTTGTTATGTTTAGAATTTATTTTCTTTTAAGTATTTGGGTTAATTTCTATATTTTGATAATGTCTAGCAAAATGTCTATAATATGCATATTATTAACCCAATTTTCTATTTCTAAATTTCTTAGATTTTATTATATCAATCTTTTTTTCTTTTAAATTCTTGGTGGGTAAATCAGTCTCTCGCTAATTCTTTTACCTTAACGTGATGTTGGTTAATTATCCTTTTATTTAACTATCTCGTGCATCGCACGGATTAGCGACTAGTTTATAATATGCAGCAACTGTGTATGCTTGTTCCTTGTACATCAATTTTTTGTTTACTATTTTTTTTTTAACATATATTAGTACTGTAATTAAAGTAGTAGTAAGTGTTATGGCTTTGTTGTGTTAGGAAAGCTTTTATCTGTTTAGAGTCTTTAGACAATGTGCTGAGGTTATTTTCAACTAAATTTAGAGTAATAACGATTCTCCGCTAAAAAAAAAGGAAGTAATAACTAAAAGAAGAAATTTGTTTCATTGAACATCAGTCCAAGGCACATTTGATCTTTTATTAATATATTGCTTCAAATTTTACCTTATGATAAAATTTGTTTGAATTATGAGGTTATATAATTAAATCTACTATTTCCCATAAGTTTAATATTTTGAGAGAATTATAATTTAACATGATATTAAAATAGACAAATTAAACTTTTGAAAAAATTGGTAATTTAGCAAAGACTCCCTACTTTAACAAGACTCAAATTTATATACCGAAGATTAATTACTTTTTATCAAAACGCTCTAAATAAAACGGTTTTTCTCATTGGTAAAAAATAGAAAGCATAATTACAACAAACCCATTAATCATCAGTTACAAGTTACAACCAATCAAAATAAAATACGTGTCTAAACTAATTCTTCAATTAACTGAAGCATGTGATGAACACGTGATTGACTTAACTTGATTACTGATCCG
This sequence comes from Quercus gilva, assembly GCA_023621385.1. Taxonomy (NCBI): domain Eukaryota; kingdom Viridiplantae; phylum Streptophyta; class Magnoliopsida; order Fagales; family Fagaceae; genus Quercus; species Quercus gilva. The sequence goes on from CM042483.1 coordinate 53,040,312, forward strand.
TTCACTACGACAATGTTTTCAGTGGGCTCTTCAGTGTGTGACTATATCGTTTAGAATTAGGCATTTTGGTCATTTGCAAAATACGACACCGTTGTACAATAGAGATGCCCAAGCGAGAAGTGTCTTCCATAAATAATTGTTTTCTGAACTATACTCCTCTTTCACCTTTTTATATTTCTTGTCTTGTTTGTTTAACGGTTGTGATACCTTACTTGGATACTCCATTCTCATGCATCTCTTTTCTTTAGATTCAAGAAATTCAAGAAATGTCTTATTTTACAATCTTTCTCATTTATCACACTAATTTTTTTTTTAATTTTTTTTTTTAACGTTACTTTTATTTGTGGTTTTAATCTTTGTATTTTACATTCAAATTTTTAATTTTAATTTATGAGTTGTTTATCGTTAGAATTCACAATTTCATTATATAAATAATAATAATAAAAAATTAATTAATTATTCTTCCTTCTCATTTTATTGCTAATTGTTAAATTGGGCCGGGTTAAGAATATTTATTCCTCATTCTTTGTCAGCATACTTATTTATGTGGAAACTGTGAGTACTTGTTCCTTATACATCAATGTTTTGTTTAGGAAAGATTCTTTAAATGCAGTAGTACTGGAATCCAAGTAGTAGTAGGAGTTAGGGCTTTTTTGTGTTAGGAAAACTTTATATTTTTAGAAAATGTGCTGAGATTATTTACAATTAAATTTTAGGGTCTTATCAAAAAAAAAAAAAAAAAAAAAAGTGTAATAACTGAAAGAGAATATTTGTTTCATTGAACATCAGTGCTGTCCATAGCCCATTTTGATCTTTTTTTAATTAATACTATGCATCAAGTTTTACCTTATGATAGAATATGATAAGATTGATTTATCCAAAAAGCTTGAGTAATATCCTTTTTGTATCCAAAATCCAAATGGAGCCAAGCAAGCCACACCAATTGCTAAAAGCCAGTGAAAGGATATATATATAGGGGCAGAGCTACACGTATAATATTTAACATTTTAATTATTTGTCTACAAAAATGTGACTCGGCTCTCTCAAATATTTGAGCTAGTCAAATTATGCTCTTAAAAAAGTTGTCCAATTGATCTAGTAGTTATAGAGAAATTTTTTTTCTCATATTCATTTTTTATTGTAAAATGTGTTCTTGTGTCTGTTAAAGTTTTAGATCACTCATGTCTTTGAATATTTCATTAGTTCAATTGATAATTTTTTTACTCACTTTGATAGACAATTTAGTAACTTATATTAAAATGAAAACTTTAAGGATATTCACTATGAAGAATATTAAGTTATATGTGTGTATAGATGTATGTGTTTGTGCATGTATATGAAAGTTTGTATAAGCTAATAAATTAGCATCATAAATTGGCCTCCAAACAAAAATTTCTAGTTATGCCCCTGTGTATGTATGTATGTATATGTGTGTGTGTATGTATATATTCTTATCGTTATGAATCATAATATAATGCGACACACAAAAATCCATTGAGAAATTATCATAATCGGCAATGAGGGAATTGACTCATTATTGGGGTGAGTGTGTGATAGCGCAATATAACCGGCTAGTTAGCTAGGGTACTATTATATAATATGGTCATAATTAAGATGAAATTAAGCATGGAGAGACAAATGAAAGTATTCAAGTAAATTTTGCTGTAAGGAAAGTGAGATACATAGGAACCCATACTACTATTATCTTAAACTTTTAGAGATAGAGAGAGAAGGAGAGTTTTTTTAATACAAAGGCAATAGGCGAGGAAAGGAGAAATGGACAGTATCAATGAATCAATCATGTGATTAAGTGAATTTTTTGAGTTGAAATTGTGAAGTCACGATTTTAGTTCAAAAACTAAAATGTGTATATTGTCTGTAATTGACAGTGTAAAATTGACACTACTAATCATAATCAGCAGTGACTTTGTTGAATTTGTAGTCTCTTGAAGTCATTAGACTTCATTGAATTTTCGCCACATAAGCAAAAAATTACAACGCTAAAATTATGGAAGGACTAAGTCAATACATCAGAATTAAAAATGAACTTTTAAATTTTCAATGACTAAAATAAAAATGGATCCAATTTTAAAGGAATTAAAGTATATATTTTTTCTTCTCATTCGTATACAATACATCAATGTATTGTTTGCTAAAGTATTTTTATTGCTTATTTAGAGTACTTAATAACTTTTTCTTTTCTTCTAAAAAAAGATTTTTTTTAAAGGGAAAGAGTACTTAATAACTTAAAAAGAGAATATCTGTTTCATTGAAGGACAGTCCATAGTCCATTTTGATATTTTATTTATATTTTGCATCAAGCTTTACTTATGATAAAATATGACAAGAATAATTGAAGTCCTACTCTGTACGTATACAAGACAAAATTTTAAAGCATTTTTGGCCAGTGTAGTTAACAAAGTCCTCTTCAATTTCATCTCAAGTGTTGCCTCTGCACTGTGCAATTTTTAAAACGGCTGGATGGTCATTAAAGTTAATTGCATTTTGAATGTCTTTCAATTTAGTACGTGTATAACCTTCGTCAAGGAATGCATAAACTGACTGTGTGAAACACGCACAGAATATCAGATTGTGAGTCCTAGAGAGTTCCACCATAAGTTTCTGATGCCTCAATATTTACCAAAGATCTTCTGCAGGTGAGTTAACTAGTTCTCAAGACTTATCTTTTCGAGAGCTCTCATGTTCCAAGTTCCAACACATGGCTACCAAATGTGTAGGCGAGACAGAACACTGGATACAATTAGCTTCCTACAATTTGGGTGAGAACAAATATTTTGGCTATTTGGCAAGATGAAGATAAAGAATGACTTGAACATTTAGGCCTGAAGGTGATAAAAATTAATAAGTGGCTTACTTAGTGACTCATATATAATCCTTCTCAGTGGAGTCCCACCATTCAGTGTAAATGAACAAACCTTAATCCCTGGAATCTCAAAACTTTTCTTTGCAGATGATGCTTTATTGATCTGCAAGGCAAAACATTCAGAGATTAATGAAATCATGAATATCCTAGGAAAATATTGTGATTGGTCAGGCCAGCAAATCAATTTTGAGAAATCTGGGGTCTTTGCCTCAAAAGGGGTTCATTCGCAATTCTTGAATCAGCTTAGGAATCAAAGAGGTTTAAAGAAGCTTTCCCAAGGCACTAAATATTTGGGTGTCCCTCTTTTTCTCTCAAGCAGCAAGAAGAAGGACTTTGCTTACCTTAAAGAATCTCTGGAATCTAAGGTAAGCGGCTGGAAGTGCAAATCCTTATCTTGGATGGGTAGAGCAACTCTAGTGAAATCCATAGCCTTGGCTTCTCCGCTATACACTATGACTTGCTTTCTCATTCCAAAAAGTTTATGTGAAGAGATGGATAGTATGCTAAAAAAATTCTGGTGGAGGCCATCAAAGAATTCAAATCGTTATTTCACTCCTCTTGCTTGGGACAATCTTTGCCTACCTAAATATCTTGGTGGCCTTGGTTTTAGGCATTTCTTAGATATTAATTTGGCCCTTCTCTCCAAAGTTGCTTGGTGGATTTTAAATCAGTCAAACAAACCATGTGTGCAAGCACTCATTGCCAAATACAAGGTGAGAAGAAATTGGCTTGATGCTGATCCTTCCAAGAAGGCTTCTTGGACATGGAAAAGTGTGGAATCAGCTAGGCTTATTCTTGTGGCTGGTGCTTGTAAGCAAGTCAACAATGGGGAAAGCATTCTTACGTGGGAAGATCCTTGGGTCCCTGACCTTCCTAACTATAAACCGGTTCCTTTGTCTCCTGAAATGCAGTCTAGATGCTTGGTGGTGTCACAGATTCTAACACCAGATAAATCAAGATGGGATGAGTCGAAACTCTATGAATTATTCATTGAAGAATCTGCCAAGGCTATCAAGAAAATTCCAGTCAAAGTGAGTCAAAGGGAGGACAAATGGCTATGGCTAAAATCTCATAAAGGCAAGCTCTCAGTGAAGTCGGCATACAAGGAACTTCTTGATCATTTTGAGCCTAATGTTTCTGACCAGGTGAAGTCAAAAATTTGGAAATCAAAAATTCATGATAGACTTAAGATGTTCTTATGGAGAGTGGCCTCAGATATTCTGCCAACCAAGGAAAAATTGACAAGATTCTTTCCAGCCATGGATCCTAAGTGCCCTCTATGTGATGCCTCACCTGAATCTTCCTTACATCTATTTGTTTACTGTCATGTTGCAAGATTTTTGTGGGCTGGTAATGAGTGGGGCTGCAGACCAGATGCAATACAGTTTGACTGCCCAGGTCAGTTCATTAATTTTCTTTTATCCCCCCAAGTATCTTTCGATGGCCCTTCTGACAGGGAGGGGTTCTTTTTATTTGGGGCTTTGGTGATGGAGCATTTGTGGTTTGTTAGAAACCAAGCTATTCATAAAGGAACTAAATTCTCCCCATATAAAGAACTCCAAGTAGTCTTCAAAAATTCTATGAACATAGAACTGTGCTCACTGATGCACCCTCAGTGTTGCCTAGACCTTGTATGTCTTGGATAAGGCCTGAGCATGAAGCTGTTAAAATTAATTGCGATGCGGCGGTGGGGTTAGATCATTCTTTCATTGCCATTGTGGCAAGGGATTAGAAGGGGGATCTGATTTTTTCCATGTCCAAACGGGTGGAAACCATCCTTCCCATCCAAGCAGAAGCTGAAGCCATTAATTTGGCGACCTGCGTTGCTGTTATTCGTAGTTTTGAGTTTGTAGTGGTTGAGAGCGATACCAAAGCTTGTATTGATGCTCTCAAAGCCCCCTTTGATGAAGTGCCTTGGAGAATCTCAGCCGTATCTGCGGATACCCTTTCGTGGGCTTTCCGTGGCCAGCATTTTGTTTTCAGGTGGAGTCCTAGAGAATCAAACAAAGCAGCCCATGTTTTAGCTTCTTGGTGCTTAAGGAAAAATTTAGTTGGTTGTTTTGGTCAGGGTTATGCTCCTAGCCCTTTTATGAATGTAATTAATTCTGATCTCTTATTTGCTGTAGCTGCTGCCTAGTCTTTGTTCTTTTTGTCTGTCAATAAAATTTTCCGTTCATCAAAAAAAATAAACAAACCTTAAGCGGTTGACTGTTGTGGGAGGCGATCTAAAGTCTTTACTCCCTTGATCTCTCCTTGCAGACCAAATTAAGGAGGAGACATCCAGGGAGACAAAATTCTAACAAGTAAATTTCAACTTATACACAAGCGAAACCAAGTTAACACAATCTGACAAAGAGAAAAATACAAATGAATATGGCAGACCCCAATAAGTTCACAGGACAATGATATTAAACATAACTTGTCTTGGAATGTCAAAAATTTGAGAATGTAAATTTTTGTAATGGCTAATAAACCCTTACTATCATTTGATACAATTCTCACAAAATAAATCTTTGTACATCTGTCTTTCATATGTAATGACTAATAAACCCTTACTAATTATAATGGTATCAGGGCCTCATTTTTTTGTTGCACTTGAAATTCTCTTACTTCACAACCCAAATGTATTTTCAAACTCATCCAGTTCATCTCTATCATTTGATACTACTATCAAATTTTTGATACATTTCTTTAATTTGAATTAGTCCATGGTCTTTAGATTTAATAGTGTAAAGGTCAATACAAACTACCCATATTGGAGCATTTTTTCTCACTGCAAACCTTAACATTTATTCACCAGTAAACATAACAGAAGGAAGCAAGGCAGTCCACCATAATCACCTTCTTTATAACCTCTCTAGGATGCAAACTTTTTCAAATTTCTCTTTTGCTGGAGTATTTTTCCTTTTTAATTGCAGATTTTTATTAATCAAATGTTGAATACAAGTACACCTTTGTTCCTAATTTATCAAGTATCTATGAGGGTACAAAATGTGTTATTGTCGATGTAGACTTCATGACCCATGAGTCTTATGCTTAGTGGTTTATGGAAATATGAAAAGGAGAGAGAAGAAAACACATCTGTCAGGGCTGCAAAGGCAACCAAGAGAAGTTTGGGAGCAAGAAAGTTGGCTACTCAATAAGATAGAAGCAAAAGAAGATAGAAGACCCCAATAGTTCAAGTCTTTAAAAGGAAGCATATGACTGCTCCAACAATTTCAAGAATTTGACAATATAAATTTATAATGCAAAATTTTATATTAATAACGACTACATAACACAGTTAATCTGAGGGTTTTTTTTCTTTGATGAGTCATTAAAGAAATTATTTTCAGCAAAAAAAATTAAAGAATTTATTAATGGAGAACAGAGAATACAAAACAAGGCCAACTACAGAAATAGGGGACAGTGAAACCCAAGCTAAAGCATACAACAGAGGCAATTTAAGCCCAAAACTCATCCCAAGAGACTATATTTTTACAAATTAAAACAAGAGACACATTTAAGAACATATTACAGAAACTTTTATACCAAAACAGTACACCCCTTAATGATATTTAGAATCTATCCCCCCAGTTATAGGCTTATAGTAGAGAATATTGTTCACTTATTATATTTGGAATTTGGTTCAGGACTCTAATCTACCTCTTAATATTCTTCTTAATTCTATTAAAATCTGCTCTTCAGACCACAATGACCAATTATGTATAATGGCATTTCTCTGGGACTAAACATTAGACACGGTGGCCAATGAGCAAGCCATTAAAAAGATGATCTCAGGATTTTCCCTCTCAAGTTGGTAATACCCTAGCTCATTAGATCATGCCAGTTGCACTAAGCATCTGAAACTAAGCAATACCCAATGAGAGTTTCCCAGATTCTCTTGGCAAAAGAACATTCTAAGAAAATATGATCTCTGCTCTCAATGCAGTCTCTACAAAACACACACAAGCAGCCACTAGTATAGGCTGTATAGCCCCACTGAGCTAATCTTTCTCTAGTTGTCAGTTTATTTTTTATTTCCAACCAACCTGTAAAGGTAGACAACGGATAGCAAGGTTAAGTAACAACTTTCTCCACCTATCCACCTCATCTGCCTCAGCTCTGAGTTCATTGCCGGTGGCTGCGCAAGACTAGCAGCATGATCTAGTAGCAGACCACCTGGCTTTATCTTTAATCTCAACCAAACACAACACTCGCTTTGTATGATGACTGTCTTCAGACCTTGCAGGTTTCCAAACCCATGTTTCGCTCCTCAAACAGAATTTACGTTAGCCTTAGGTTTACATGCTACATCATGGATAACCCTAAAGCCATACTGCATGAAAAGGATCCTAATAGTATCTCAATTACCATGTCATAAGCAAATCCTTTTACCATCCCCCCACGTCAAAATTTATGGACTTCTTAGCCTCACTTCTTAGTTTTAGGATTGCTCACCAGCCCCATGTACAATCCTATGGGATCTTTAAAGTCCAAAACCCCTGCCTTTATACTTGGTGTTATTTATAAATTTGACAAACTAAGCAGAAAAGATAACTAATGCCATGAGGTAGAATCTAGAACTCCTCTCATTGCCATTGAAGAAAGAAAATTCTACAATCCTTGAGGTTGAAGTACAACTACTGCAGAGCGGTCCAAGTTATAAACTCTAAAATGTTTGGAAAGAAATTGAACTCCTGTATGGTTATCAATTCAAGGCTTGCCTAAAACATCAATTTTGGGTAATCCGAGAAATGGAAATCATAAATAATCATTTGATACTACGCTCAACAAAATAATTTCAAATAACTGTCATACATATGCAATTCCCCACTAATCACAATAGCATAAAAACCTTTTTTTTAGATTAGATAGTTAATATCTTGGACATATTTGTTTTAGATTCTTCTAAGAGAAATGTTGTTTCAATTGTCCTCAATAAGTAAAGGAAAAGTTATTTTGGTCATGAAAATGAAATGAAAAAGTGATGGTTCAGTTGGGTTCAACCCAGTGGGCCATGTTGGATCCAATTGGCACTGGCCCGTTATCCTTCCACTGAAAAGAGTGGGTGGTTGTTGCTGCTCTGTGAAACCAGCCTCACACATTGCCCTCATCTTTAGGAACCACTGAACCCAGAGCCTTAGCTCAAGTCCATTGGCTCATCTCTTTGCTTGGAACGGGCAGGCCAGATTGAAGCCTCACTGAAATCCGACCAACTAGTTTGGACCGAAGTCCCATCACATCTATGCCCCCACTTGGGTTACAAGCTCACATTAGTACATTACAGAGCTCGGCACAATAGCATAAAAACCTAAACAGTAACGACCTCATCTTCCAGTTTACAAGAAGCAGTTTACAGCTCATATTCACCCAACACTATTCAGCTCATGTACGGTGTTGAATTTATAGAATTCCAATTATGGCATAACATCTAAAAGAAATAAAAACTCCATCAAATATAATTTTCCTGCATAATGGTTTATTTCTCAATTGCACATAACTAATATTTTAGTTACTATATTGATACGGAAAAAGCAGAGATTTCCAACCATGCTAATTGATATTCCCAGCTCAATTAGATACAGTGCTACAGCATAACACAAGGACAGATTGAACTAGCTTTACTATAAACAACAAACAACTAAAATGCTGTGAGATAAGCATAACTTGAAGAAATATGAGGAATCCCACATTAAATGAAGAATTATTTTTCACCTCCAATGATACATTGGTTTCTCTTATACAACATAATACATGAACAAAGAGTGCAATCATAGCAAAGCAGCAAAGTGGAGCAAGAAAGAAACACTAAAACAAACACACTAATGCAAACAAACCACCCAACAAAATATCACAACGCAGAGTACCATCACCAAACAAACAATTCTTTACATCACCACACATAGGCATCAGAGAATATGTTTAATGAGCCAGTGTAATCATATCCTTGAAATTGTATAACTGACACTAACCTGTACCAGTAGCAGACCATGGATGATTTCACCTGCAAAAAACACTGAAGTAGAATGATTAAGCCCAAAACATCAAAAACGAACTAAAATGAAATATACTGTAACATGAACTCATTAAAATAATATTTAGAACTATATTTACACCATCAACCAATATATTTATGCAGTAGGAATAAAAAGAAAATAGAATGACTCAAAAAAACTAATTGTTAGTTTGTTTTTTTATTTTTAATCAACCAATAAATTTATATTGAATTTATAAATTTCCAATTATGGCATAATATCTAATAGGAATAGAAGTTCCATCTAACATAATTTGTCTGCATAATTTTTTAATTCTCAATTGCACGTAACTAGTGTTTTAGTTACTAAATTGAAACGGAAAAAGCAGTGCCTTTTATCCATGCTAATTGATATTCCCAGATCAATAAGATACTCTGCTATTGCTTAACACAATGACATACTGAACTAGCTACACTATAAACTATATACATCTAAAATGCTGTAAGATAAACATTACTCAAAGAAATTTGAGGAATCCCACATTAAATGAAGAATTATGTTTCTCCTCCAATGATACATTGGTTTTCTTTTTATTCAACAAAATACATCAACAAAGATTGCAATCATAGCAAAGCCAGCAAAGTGGAACAAGAAAGCGACACTAAAACAAACACACTAATGCAAAAACAAACCAGCCAACAAAATATCACAGCGTAGAGTACCATCTCCAAACAAACAGTTCTTTACATCACAACACATAGGCATCAGAGAATATGTTTTATAAGTCTTGGCAATCATATCATTCAACTTGTATAACTGATACCAACCTGTAACAGTACCAGTTGCAGACCATGGATGATTTCACCTACGAAAAAACCAAAGGAGAATGATTAAGCCCAAAACATCAAAAAACGAATTAAAATGAAATATTATGTAGACATGAACTCATTAATGTAACATTTAAAACTATATTTACACTATCAACCAATATATTTATCCTGTAGGAATGAAATGAAAGTACAAGTACCAAAAAAGAAAGATATAAATAAAAAGACCCCAAAAAAGGTGAGAAAATGAAAAGAATAAGCTGTTAATAACAGTGGCAAAAATTAAGATACCACCACAAGAGAATTTGCTTGTAAATAAGTGTGAAATTTCAAGAAAAGAATAGATAATAGCTTCATTTTGCTAAATATTATCAGGGAAAAATTCCTTTTCTATGGATTCCGACCATTCAGTGTAAATGAACAAACATGAAGAATTAATTAGTTAAAGTGCTGTGGCGGGAAGTCTTAAGTCTTTACTCCCTTGATCTCTCTTTGGAAACCTATTCTAAGAAGACATCTGTGGAGTGTAGAGACAAAATTTTAACAAATAGGTTTTAACTTATAATGCAGAAGCAAAACAAAGCAAAACATGCACAAACAGTAAGAGCAATACATTAAGGCCCTAAAGGGCACCGTGAGAAATATAGGAGCAAAGAGTCTAAATGGGGTTTTGTTCACACAAAAAGATTGATGCAAATGAATATAGCCGACCCCAATAAGTTCATAGGACGTTGATCATAACAGAACACGGATATTTGGAATAGCAAAAGAATATGGATATTTGGAATAGCAAAAGAATATATGGCAAAGAATATTGTTCAGAAATGATATTTGGAATTTAGTTTTGGGCTCTAATCTACCTCTAACATCCTTCATAATTCTTTTACAAATCTGCTTTTCAGACCACACTGACTCATTATGTATAATGGCATTTCTCTAAGCCCAAATATAATACACAGTGGCCTACAAAGCAAGCTTAAAAATAGATGATCTCAGGCTTTTCCTTCTCAAGTTGGTAATGCCCTAGCTCATTAGATCATGCCAATTGCCCTTAGCCTCTGAAACTAAGTAGTGCCTAGTGGTAGTGTCCCAGATTCTCATAGTAAAAGAAAATTCTAAGAAAAATGCTCACTACTCTCAAAATACCCACAAGCAGCCACCAGTATAGCCCCATTGAGCTAATCTCTTTCTAGTTGTCAATTTCATTCTTATTCCTAATCAACCAATAAAGGGAACGAGGGGATAGCAATATAAAACCACCGGTCTCCACCATTCCACCACATCTACATAGCTTTATGATCATTGCAGATGGCTGCACAAGAGTAGAAGCCTGATCTAGTTGCAGACCACCTAGCTTTATTTTCATCTTTAAGCTCAACCAAATACAACTGGCTATGTGTGGTGATTAATTTTTCGAACCTTGCAGGTTTCCAAACCCTTGTTTTGTTCTTCAAAACAGAATCCACCTTTGCCTCAAATTTAGTTGCTGCATCAAGAAAATCCTAAAGCTTTACTTCATGAAAAGGATCCTAATAGGATCCCAATTATCATGTCATGAGAAAACCTTCTACCATCCCCCACATAAACTTTATGAACCTCCTAACCTCATCTCTAAGTTTTAGGACTGCTCTGCCGCCCTATGTACAATCTCGTGGGACCTTTATAGTCCAAAAATACCTTCCATAAGATAAAATCTAGCACTCCTCTCATTGCCAATTAAGGCATAGAAAGTTCTACAATCCTTGAGGTTGAAGGGCAACTACTGCTGAGCTGCTCAAGTTATAAACACTAAAATGATAATTCGATAGTTACAACAAGGGAAGGGGGATTTGAACCCTAGATGTCATGGACACACTAGGAGGTGCTAACCAGTTAAGCTACAAGGCTTTATAAACACTAAATGTTTGCAAAGAAATAGAACTCCAATATGGTTATTAACTGAAGGCTTGCCCAAAACATTAATTATGGGTATATTGAGAAATGGAAACATAAATAATCAATTGATACCACTCTCAATAGAAAAATAATAAAAAAGTGTACTACACATGCAATGGCTATGATTCCCCACTAATCACAATAGTATAAGAACCTTCTCTTCTAGTTTACAAGAATTATTTTACAGCTCATATTCACCTAAGAATATATTCAACTAGAACTATATAAATTATTATCAAGAACAACCAAATTCCTGCTTAACGATTACTTTGATTATGTATGATGTTGAATTTATAGTGTTCCGATTATCTATCAGCAATTTCTACCCATGCTAATTGATATTCCTTGTTCAATAAGATACAGTGCTACTGCTTAACACAAGGACAGACTGAACTAGCTTCACTATAAACAATACTCATCTAAAATGATGTGAGATAAACAATACACATCAAAGAATATGTTTAATGAGCCTGTGCAATCATATCCTTCAAATTGTATAATTGACACCAACCTCTACTAGTTGCAGACCATAAATGATCTCACCTGCAAAAAAAAAAAAAAAAAAAAAAACACAGAAGGAGAATGATTAAGCCCAAAATGTAAAAAATGAAATATACCGTAGACATACTCATTAAAGTAAAATTTGGAACCATATTTACACCATCAACTAATATATATTTATGTTGTAGGAATGAAAAGAAGGTAGAAGGACCTGGATAAAATAATAATAATAATAATAATAATAATGGAAAGGCCCCAAAAAAGGGGAGAAAAGGAAAGAAGAAACCATTAATAAAAGTGGCAAAATTAAGATACCACCACAAGATGCAGTGGAAAAGAATTTTCTTGTAATATAATGGAGAGGTAAGTTGTGGGTTCAGAACCTAATAAATAAGCGTATAAATTGCAATTCAATTTTTACTCCTTGTAAATGATATTGTGAAGTTCTTTTTTCTTAATTTTTTTTAAAAAACAAAAATTAAATTTCAATCAACTTTGAATCTTATGCCTAGAGGTTTATGGAAATATGAAAAAGATAAATGAACAAAACACAAACAACCATTATGGCCATAGAGGCAACCAGTAGAAGTCTAGGAGCAAGGAGTGCTGACAGGTTTTTTTTGTTGCTCAATAAGATAGATGCAAAGAAGATTGAAGAACACAATAGTTCACAAGACATTAACAGCAAACTTGACTCCTACAAGTTCTTCTTAAAATCTACTCTTCAGGCCACACTAACCCATTATGTATAATGGCATTTCTCCAAGACCAAACCTAATACACATTGGCTCGATGCGCAAGCTTACAAATGGATAATCTCAGGCTTCTCCCTTGATAATGCCCTAGCTCATTAGATCATGCCAGTTGCACTTAGCCTCTGAAACTATGCAGTGCATAATGACAGCATCTCAGATTCTCTTGGCAAAAGAACATTCTAAGAAAAGATGATCTCTAATCTTAAAACACACACAAGCAGCCACCTGTATAATCCCACTAAGCAAATCTTTCTCTAGTTGTCAGTTTGTTTTTGACTCCTAATCAACTAATAAACAGAACTAGGGGATAGCAAGGTTAAACCAGCATAGTCTCCACCACCCCACCTCATCTGCCTTAGCATTATGTTCATTGCAAATGGCTGCACAAGAGCAACCAACCTGATCTAGTCACAAACCACCTAGCTTTATCTTCATCTTTAATCTCAACCAAACACAACTGGCATTGTATAGTGATTAATTCTTTGGACCTTGCAGGTTTCCAAACCCTTATTTTGTTCTTCAGAACATCATCCACCTTTGCCTCAGATTCAGTTGCTGCACCATGGATAATCCTAAAGCTATACTTCATGAAAAGGATCCTAATTATCATATCATAAGAAAACCTCCTACCATCACCAACTTCAAACACTATGAAACTCCTAACCTCACTTCTAAGTTTTAGGACAGTTTTGCAGCCCCATGTAGTATCTTGTGGGACCTTTATACTCCAAAAATACCTACCATCAGGTAAAATCTAGTGTTTTTCTCATTGCCAATGGAGGCAAAGAAAGTTCTACAGTTGTTGAGGTTAAACTAAAATGTTTGCAAAGAAATTAAACTCCCATATGGTTATCAACTCAAGGCTCACCTAAAACATTAATTATGGGTATATTGAGAAATGGAGAACATAAATAATCATTTGATACTACTCTTGATGGAAATTTTTCAAAAGCAAATATCCTACAAAATCAAAGGCTATGATTCCCCAAAATAAGAACCTCATCCTCTATTATACAATAACTAGCCGCAGACCCACGCGATGCGTGGGAATATATAAATATTATGTAATTGGGTGTTGTATATAAAAAGTATCAATTAATTCAAGTATTATCTATTTTTTAAAAAAATATTTCTATAAGTATTTTTTTTTTTAATCTTTTTATCTCTACAAATATATCATATTATCATTTTTTGTATGTTTGATTAACATTTTTCTAAGGTGAACTATATTCTTCTAAATCTCTCTCTCTCTCTCTCTCTCTCTCTCTCTCTCTCTCTTGTGGATTTTTTTTTTCTTTCTTATAATTCTGTTTAAGGTTGATGATTTAAAAAAAAAAAAAAAAGTGTTTTGGTATTGTGTTTTTTTAATTTTCCATTACAAAGTCTTCTCTCTCCCTTTTACATAGCTTTGATTGAATTTTGATTTGGGTTAGTTTTTTTTTTAAAGGTAATAAGAGTAATATTAATCATGATGAAATAAAAAAAAAGAAAGAAAATACATGATGTTCATGATGGTGAACATAATAATAATAATAAAAAAAAAAAACCAACAACAATAACAACAAACAACATTAGAGAAAAAATAACTCAAGGGACAATTCTAAGAGTAGAAAGAAACTCAATGATAGAAGAACAATTCGAAGGACCCCAACACACCTAGACTAATAAAAAATTTATAGTTTGCCAGCATAAAGCTTATACTTAGTTTTTTTGGAAATAGGAATTTGAGTTTATGTCAAAACACAATCTACATGGCTATGAATTTGAAAATGCCTACCAATTTTTTGGGTGATAAATTATTATAAAGTCTATCTTTTATTCCTTTTGTTTCATCTTAATTTTGGTTAAGATAATGTTGTAAATTTGTGTTGAATTTATACTATTATAATAATCTTAGGGGTGTTATGGAAGCTGAAGTGAAAATTGTGGAATCCTTAAAAGACTAATAGAAAAATAATGGAAAAATATAATTTAGTTTATTAATGAAAAGAAAATAATGACATGAATGCTGATATGGATCAACATGAACATAGCAATAATAAATGTTACACTTCAATGACACAATAATTGTAGAGACTTAATGACTAATAATTAAAGGGAAATGCTAACGAGTGCCCTTAGGGCACTGGTTAATAATCCATTTAAAGAAAGTTTTTATGGAAAATGAAAAAAAAGTAATTAATATTTTGACAGCTTTTTTCATTTCCCATAAAAGTGGTATTAAAACTTTCCTAAAATGCATTATTAATGAGTGCCCTAAGGGCACTTGTTAGCATGACCCATAATTAAAAAGGAATAGGTATAATAAAAGTCTAATACCATACTTATGGGCCGGTTATTATCTAATACCATAATTATATCACTCATAAAAATAAAAATAAGTGTAATTTCCCCTGAAATTGCTCCTAACAAAACGTCATTAATTTTGGTATGGATTCCATGGTGTGGGAAATGTTCCATAATGTGCTCCAATCAAAATGTGTAATTAATTTAAGGGTGTGATTCATTAAGGTTTGTTGCCATTTCAAATTCCCATCGTGACCCCTAAAACCTCCAATTACACATTCCATTCTTCACTTAAATGTAATTTAATTTATTATTTTGTTCTTCACTTATAGAGTTGAAACCACATCCGCCTGGAATTGGAAAAGACTCAGGTATCATCTTTGCATCACAATATTTGCTTAAGTTTATATATGATTGTCCCTTGAATTTTAGAGTCATTCGGATTGTTTACAATATTTGAATGGAATCATCTCTATCTCTAATTGTATTGTATCATTACTCTCACTCAAATTGTTGGATGAATTAATGAAATACCTGATTCATGCTCTACACCACCAAAACCCATTAAATCAAATAGGTTTAGACTTTAACTAAGATTAAGCAAGGTAATATCCAGACAGAATATGAGTTTTGGGGCTTCAAGGAAGATAAGCTTTAATTTTTTTTTTCCTCTTTGTTTAACGTTTTAATTAGATAATATTAATATATTATTAGTGTGGGTGAGAAAGCCCAACGCCACGTATTGGGCCTAGGGCCCAATTTGAATATCATCTTTTGTCCGAAGAGGTAAAAGGGATCAGCACAGCCCATTTGGTGAAAATGCACTTGAGAAAGGAGGAATGGTGCGTCCGAAGACAACCTGGTTGGTCCGAAGAGGTTACGCTCATCGGATCGCTGGAGAACTTGATCAAGTAAATATACTGAAAACCACAACAACTCTCCCAGCAGATTCCACGGTAAAGAGTGAGCTCTGGGCACGCCTAAGGGTGAGAAGAACATAAAATATCTTAAAGGAAAAGCTACTACCACCGCATTTAATGCACTGTAGCAACTTTCTTAGCTGCATTTATGTGGAGAAGACACCTAAACAGTGCAACCTCAACTATCACCACTCATGACAGACTAAAGCAAACTTCTGATGTGACTAGTACTCAAGTAGACGCTTAGATGAAGAACAAGTGGACGATGAAGATGAAGAGGAAGGAGTATATATAAAGGGAATAGGCCTCACAGAAAGGGGGGGAGAAGAATTGTATTAATTTAAGTCTGTAAACTTTTAACCTCTTCGGATTCAAGAGGGTTCCTACTGAATGTTAGCCTGAACACCATCTTTTTTTTTTTTTTTTTTTTGTCTACTTGAATCGTTGCTAAATCCATTTCCAGCCCAGTTGTTTAACCCACTCTCTATAAATTTATTGTTCGGGGTTTCATTGGACTGAGTCTACAAAGTCCGTACTTAGCCCATAAAAAATTGACCCTACAATTAGAATTTACATTTTTAATTTAATGGGGTCTTCAGTCTTCTGTTTTTCTGCAAGAAGTATTGCACTAATTCTCTTTATTTTGGTAGAATTTTATAAACAATGCAAAAAAGATAAAGAGGCAAAGTTGCAAAATGAATTCAAAAGCAACAAATTGCTACCTACATTCTCCAATATACGCATGTCCAACAACAATGTCAATTTAAGCAAATAAGAAAGTAGAGAAGATATAGCAGGTAATTTTTTCTTTTCATTATGAATAAATATAAAATTGTATTGTCCCATAGTATTTGAAATTAACTTGCTTTATTCATTTTAAACTGAAAAGTGACTACGATTTAGAAGAGAAGATCTCAACAATGTTAGAAATACAACTGGCATAAGAACATTTGTGTTTCTACTTTTTTTTTTTTTTTTTTTTTTAATTTATATAAACATTTATGTTTCTAATTATTTTGCAATAAATACAACATATATTGTGTTATAGTAGCTTTTTTTTTTGAGAAAAGGTTACATAATCATGTTTATGCGGATAATATACCAAACAATTCAACTATAATTTCCTATAATTTCCTATAATTTCCAGCAACCAACAAAAACAAAGGCTTCATCTTAGTAATAAACATATTTTTTACATTAAATCATATTTTTTGTTAATTATATAGACATCAGATGTCAATCTAAAAAACTACATTAATTATAATACAGGAAAATATTATGAACCATGCAACTTTGGGATTTGGCCAACCATCATGCAAATGCCTATATTGTGGTGCTTTATTGTGGTATGAAGAACGTGTATGAAAAGCAATGCATCATAGAAATCCACATATTCAAGAAGATAATGTGTTATTTGAGCTAAATGTAAGTCACATAAGTTTCTATTCTAAGTGGAATATAAAACCATGACCACTTACTACCTGCTGCCCATATTCAGTGTTCTCAAATAGGCATGAACTGCTCAAGTATGCGATCTAACCAAAATTTAAATTTTAGCATATATAAGTTTTGACATCTGTCAATTTATTTCAGCCTAAGATAGTAAGATATGAATTACTAAAAAAAACCATCACCCTTAATCAAAGTTATAAGAAAGAACAAAAATCCACCAAGAGAGAGAGAGAGAGAGAGAAAGAGAGAGAGTACTCACAGTTTTGTTGTTGGAAAAATATAGATTGAATGTGAGAAATGATATTGAATTTATACACAATAAAATAGGGAGAAGAAGAATCAAAATATAAGAAAGAGAAAATGATGGAGTAACTATAAAGTAAAGTGTAGTGGGGAGATATAGAGGCAAAAAGGGAGGGGAAAGGTTGGAAGAAGTGTAACAGCAAATGTGGACTAATAGGGAGGGTAAGAGTTTTTTTTTTTAATAGGGAGAATAAAAGTGAGTAAAGAAGATGTAAAAAATAAGTGGACGATGTGGCTGTTGAGGAATCTGCCGTTAGAAGGTGGGAAGGGGAAAGGGAAGGAACACATGAGAAACAAAAGGGAAAGAAATCCAAAGGTTGTAACTGTGGTTTTCTAAGGGTTTTTAGTTTAGAAGGCTTGGATTTGGGCTTTAAGTTAGAATTAAATTTAGAAAAAGTGGGCTAGTGGAATTAAATTTAAAAGAGGTGAGCTTTATGGTGGAGATAGGCTAGGAATAATTTTAGTTTTATTAGTATTTTAAAATTGATAAAAACTATTTTAAAATTGTAGGATAAATTTAGGAAAGATGATGAGAATGACATGGCTGCTGACATGGCTCAATGTGAGCATAGCAACATTAAATGCTACGCTTCAACTTTTAGTAATATATAGATATAGATTAAGCATTTTACAACTCATATTTATCCAACACTATTCAACTAGAACTATTTAAATTACTATTAAGAACAACCAAATTGCTTCTTAATTACTACTCTGATTATGTATCATGTTGAATTTATAGAGTTCCAATTATGGCAAAAAATCTAAAAGGAATAGAATTTCCATCTAGCATAACTAGCTAGAGTTTTAGTTACTATATTGATACAAAAAAATCAGCAATTTTCATCCATGCTAATTGATAATACCAGATCAATAAGATACTGTACTATTGCTTAACACAATGACAGACTAAACTAGCTTCACTATAAACAATATACATCTAAAATGCTGTGAAATAAACATAACTGAAAGAATTATTTTACTCCTCCAATGATACACTGGTTTTCTTTTATTCAACAGAATACATCAACAAAGAGTGCAATCATAGCAAAGCTAGCAAAGTGGAACAAGAAAGCAAACACTAACGCAAAAACAAATCACCCAACAAAATATCACAAGGCAGAGTACCATCACCAAACAAACAATTCTCTACATCACTGCACATAGGCATCAGA
This sequence comes from Quercus gilva, assembly GCA_023621385.1. Taxonomy (NCBI): domain Eukaryota; kingdom Viridiplantae; phylum Streptophyta; class Magnoliopsida; order Fagales; family Fagaceae; genus Quercus; species Quercus gilva. The sequence continues at coordinate 53,059,307 of CM042483.1, forward strand.
GAATATGTTTAATGAGTTTGTGCGATCATATTCTTCAAATTGTATAACTGACACCAACCAATATATATTTATGCTGTAGGAATGAAAAGAAAGTTGAAAGACCCCAAAAAAATGGGAGAAAAGAAAGAACAAACCATTAATAACAATGGCAAAAATGAAGAGACCACCATAAGATGAAACAGAAAAGAATTTGCTTGTAATATAATAGAGAGATTGGTTGTGGGTTTAGAAGCTAATGAATAAGTGTGTAAATTGCGGAAAATAATAGATAAGAGCTTCATTCTAATCAAAAGAAGAAACACCCTTACATTATGGAAATATTTTGCTTAATATTATGGGGGAAATTTTGAATTAATTGGAGAGAGATATTTAGAAGAAAAGAAGTGCCCTAAAATTTATCAAATATGCAAGAATTCATTATTGTACCTGATTATCATTCTGTGTCACAGTTTTGAAATACAATTGAAGGCACATGTTTGACTTTGTCAAAATCCAGTCCTCCTTTGTCAAGCCTATCTTTGAATGACTTTCGCATGCCTTTGATCTCCAATTCCTGGAGGTTTGTGACGAACCTCAATCCATCAGGGATCGTCTTCAATTCTTTGCAATATTCAATTTTCAAACGACAAAGAATGGGCATGGCTCCTTCCTCCACCCTCCACTGCTCTAAGTTGTCACAAAAACCAATGACAAGAGTTTGAAGTACAAGAAATCCTCTTTCAGAACAAACCATATTCTTCCTTTGAAAGAAGCTACCAAAAAGGCGGAGGAGTTTTAAGTTGGGCAACTTCTCTAACGTTGCCATTGGGTCGTCCTTAAGGTTAGTCCCCCATAAAATCAACTTGAATAGATATGGAGAGAATTGGTGAGCTTCTGGAAGCTTCTTTATGGGTTTAAATATATTTAGCTTTTCTAAATGTGGACACCTTGATATTAGTATTTGCAGTATTTGTGTTGCATCTTGGACCTGTTTATTAATCCTCACTTTAAGAAGCTGAAGACGGCTGAGTTTGAACCATGTGGGAATTTGGATGGTTTTGGGATCAACACTCACCAATGATTGCAAATAACTAAGATTACTTAGTTCCAACTCAAAACTTACCCTATAATCGTAGGGTAAATAAAGATGCTTCAATTGTTTCATATACTTAAATACATTTGGCACTATCGGTACGTATGAGTCGTCCGAGTAGATTCGCAAATCTATTGTCTCCAAGCACCTCAAATTGCCAATAGATGATGGCACCTTATTTATATTGCTATCTTTGAGAGATAAATATCTCAAGTGGATGAGACATCCAATGTCTTTAGGTAATTCTTTGTTGTCTTTGTTAAAATTTTCCAGATATAAGACTCTAACCAACTTGAATTTCTTGAAACAGGACTCTTTAAATTGAGAATAATTTCGACTAGGCATAAAGTGGAGAAGAGACCTGAGGTAAGGATATTCATTGAATTTAACTCCCTTGATGTCATCATCACCTGATTTTGGAATGATAGCAAGTCTTCGAACTTTACCGATTTGCACTTCACGTTGTTTCATGGAAAGAATATTGGTGAAATGGAGAAAATTTTCCTCTTGGGCTTTTGATATGCAAAAGTCCCGCATAAGATCATGCATTCGACAAGTTTTAATCCTTCCACGTGAGCCTCTTTTCCCCACCAGAACCATGCACCTCTGCACTAACTCTCTTAAATATCGATCTCCCACATCATCCATTGTATCCTTTCTTTCTCCTTCGTGCTGAATTTGTGATATAAAACCTTCTCCCATCCACATTCGAATCAATTTTCTTGTTGGTATTTCAAAATCCTCTGGGAAATGGCCTAGATATAGAAAGCATGGTTTCAAGTGGCAAGGTAAATCATAATAACTTAAAGCTAAAACCTTGTTGACTTGTAAGTTTTGTTCTTCATGAAGGTATGATTTAATAAGTCTAAGCACATCGTCCCACTCGTCTTGTGTTTGCTTTGCTGCCAAAAGACCTCCAAGTACAATGATGGCCAACGGTAAACCCCCACAATATCTAATCATTTCATTTCCATGCTTCTTCATGTACGTTTCAGCCACAGAGTCTAAAAAGACAACAACAAACAAAATAATGTCATTTTTTTTTCTTGAACAACGTGAACCACAACATCAACAATATATATATATATATATATATATTTTTCCCAAATAATGTCATTTTCTTTCCAAACTTCTCCACATTAGTTTTAGTTTTGGTCACACAATCTGGAAAGCCAACAACAAACAAAATAATACAATTTTTTTCCTTGAACAACAAGAACCACAACATCAACAACTGAAATAATAAAATGAAATTATACATGTATATATATATTTTTAAAACAAAAAATGAAACTATATTTTAGGACTTGAAAGCCTAGAGATGAACCACTGATGCTACATCCACTTGGAGAAATTTGCTCCTTGCATATGGACCATACTATATTTTTGACTTTTACTCTTGTTCAGGAAAAAAAAAAAAAAAAACTATTACTATTGCTTAATTTTAAATTTTGTAAAAATATTTAAAATGAATTTAATTTAAATCACAAGTTTTAATTTCATTTTATGTGCAGTAATATTATATTTAAATAATTTGGAAACATTCACCAATTTTTTACTAGATTAAAAAAAAAAAAAAAAAAAAAAAAGTCGACCTACAATTTTTTTTCATTATTTGGCTATTTTAAATTATCCAAGTTTGTCTCACGGATTGAGTAAGACTAGTAAAAAATTATCGTTTGCTGGTGCAAGGTTTAAATTTAAATGCGAAGCTTAGGTCTGTGACGTCTGTCTAAAAGTTAGATAATGGTCAATCACTTAATTATTTGCATTTATCATAAGGAATTGAAAGTAATTCCTTTATTTTCAGGTAAGTAATATATTGGTGAATGTAGGGTTTGAACACAAGGCAACGGCTACCACCAAGACAGTTTTTTTATTTTTATTTATTTTTTACTGAAACCGCCAAGAGAGTTTTATATATATATATATATATATATAGAAAATCACCAAGAGAGTTACTAGTGGGCTATCCTGCAAAACCCAATTAAATGTCAAAATTAATTGGATATATTATAATACATAATATGTTCAAGTTTTTTTTTTTTTGAAAATCATAATATGTTCAAGTTTAAGTTTGTACAATGGGTTTTAATGTGTAGCATTAATTCAATTATTGTTCAACATAGTATTTTTTTGAGAAACCCTTAACCCTCTAGTTGTTTCGGCAATAATGTTTTATTATAGAAAATAAGTCATTTATCAAAAAAATATTTTTTGTAAAACTATCTCATTTTCTTATCTTTGGTAGCAACCTTTAATGAGTTAAAAAAAAAAAGTCTCCCATTTCCCTTATTTAGTTTACTGTGAGATAAAGTTATTTTTTAAAAAAATATTAATGAAAAACAATTTCTAAAAATAAGCCATACTTTTTCTATTGACCAAAGATAGTTTTAACTCATTTTTTCTGATGCTATCAAACACTAAAAAACATTTAAAACTCTCTTTACAAAATGTTTTTCATTAAAACAAATAAAGCGTAAGTGCGTATAAGTTCATGGTTCCACACAAACTTGGTAATTGCAAGAAGGATTATATTGGAAGTGGTCTTAAGATCTTAGCTAAAATTTTGAACCCAGTATCATATGAACCTCATGTGATCTTGGAAAGTATTAGACCAACCCCTTGGGCTTATAACCTAAGCGCTGTTGGTCATAAAATTTAGAGAAATCTCTCTCTATGTTTTACTATTATTCATATTGAACATTTTTATTCTTTATGTCTTCAAATACTAGTTAACCATAATTGTTCATTTCACACTAAATCTATACAATATTTAATAATTAAGGATTTAATTTCACTAAACTCTTGTTGCACCGCGTCACTAGAAAATCAATTTATTTCTTCTTTAATTTTTTGTTAATCCAATCCAAATCTTACCTCTGCACACTATCCGGCCTTCCTCTTCATTCTTTTTTACTCTTCTTCTCCCCCATAATTTCACACCCTATTGTTACTCTTACCCCAATGCTTCATTTTCCATCTTTTTACCATAAATTTTCTACTACTCTCTGTTCACCTCTTTCTCTCTCTCATCCATTCCATTTTTGCACAACAAAACCAAAAGGTGATTACTCCTATTTATTCAAATTTCTTTTTCCTTTGGTTGATTTTTAATTGGTTATGTTATTTATATGATGGATTTTTTTTTTTTTTTTTTTGGATAAGATGTATGATGGATTTCTGATTCCATCGGCAACTCTAATTTGTGCTCTTGCCTCTTGCATTTTGTTTTTTGTTTTTGTATTTTTTTTTTTTTTTTTGGTAAATCGGTTTTATCTTATGCATTTATCAGTGTTTTAATTTTTCATCATATGTCATCTCTCTTTGTCACTTTGTTTTGCTTTTAGTTTTAGATTAATATTTACTTGTTTTTAAAAGTGGGAATTTGAGTTTCACACAATAGTTGGCAATGTATTTCATGGGCATATCAACTGTTTGGGCAATTGCAAATTACAAATTCTATCTATTTTTTATGATTATATTATTTTTGAGTTGAAGTTTAATAAAATATTTATTAGTTTCATCCAATTATCTCTCTCTCCCTTTTTTTTTTTTTTTAATTTTATTCCATCTCTTATATATAGACATGGTAGGGGTGTGCATCAACTTGACGAAACCGACCCAACCCAACACTTTAGGATGATTTTTCATGGGTTTGTGGTTAAATTGGGACCTTTTGTTTAACCTCAAGTTGGGTTGGATTTGGGTCAATAGTTTTTCAATCCAATTGACACAAGCTAACTTGACATATATTATTATTATTATTATTAATTTTTTTTTTTTTGCTTTATATTAGTATTTTAAGAATTAGTTTTGAGAAATAAGAAATTTGGAATATAATTAAGGCATAAAATTTTATTGAAAAAGTGGACTTAAATAGTTTATGAAAACCCCATTTTTTTACAAGGCATAAAAACATTTTAAGCATAACCCACCAACCTTACTCGGCTCTTGACTTGGGTTGGATTGTTTTCTACATATGTAATAAGTTGGATTAGGTTGAGAATTTTCAACATAACAAAGTTGGATTAGATTGAAAAAATTCTCCAATCCAACTCATGAACACCCTTAATCCACATGGTTTTTTTTTTTTTTTTTTTGGAGAGAGTTCTTAATGCATAGGTTCACGGTTTTAAAAATTGGACCGGACCGGACTGGTTCGACTGGTTCAATCGAAAACTGGCCTTTAATCTGGTCCGATTATGGCTAAAAACCAAAAATAGCTTAAAAATCAGGAAATAATGAAAAACGACTGATTCAACTGGAGAACCAGAAACCGGCATGGTCAAACCGGTTATTGACCGGTTGGGTTTTTTTTTTTTTTTTTTTTTTTTGTGGTCATTTTCCCAGCCTAAAACTACGTCGTTAGGCTAAAAACTAACCCTAAAGACTCCTAAACACTCTCATCTCACTCTTGATGCCTCAATGCCTCATCTCATGCCTATCTCTCTGAAATCAAGCTCTCTCAAGCTCTCTTCCTCTTTGCCTCTCTCAAACTCAAGCTCACTCTCTCTGAAATAATGAATATCCCTCATTCTCTCTGCCTCACTCTCATGGTCTCACATGCATGCCTCTGAATTTTTTTTTTCACTTCTCATCATTCCTTTCGACGTCTAAAGTTGTGAAGACTAAAGTGTTTTGGGTTTTTTTTTTTCCTTCTCGGTCTCGCCCTCGCCCTCTCTGCTTTTCGACGTCTGAAGGTAATATTCTTTTCTCGATTTTGTTTCACTTGATTACTTCATTTTGATTTTCTCGGTTTTTTTTTTTTTTTTTTCATTTCTCTCGGCTTCATCAGGTAATGTAATAATTAATATTCTTTTCTTTTGATTTTAATTACTTAATTACTTGGTTTTGGTGATGAAGATGATGCTCCTCCCAGATTTAGAGATAAAAATCATCCTATTCAAGTTGAAGATGAAGAAGATGAGAATGAGGATGATGATAATGATGCTAGTGGTGGAGCATTTGGTTCACATGATGATATTGATTTCAATTTTCTTCAAAACAAATGAGGCATGGGTCTTAAAACTTAGCAGTTGTTTGTTTGAAACTTTAAAACTTATTTGCTATTCGGATGTAATGAACTTATTTGTTATTTGCCATTTCGATGTAATGAACTTATTTATTTGGTTTTGTTGAAAGTTTATTATATTAAGGATGATTGTTTTGTAATGTTATTATGTTAAATTCTTTAAAAAGATGTTTTATACTTATATACTTGTATTTTTTTTAAAGGAAACATATTTATTACTATTGGTTTGTTAGTTTTAGTATATTAAAGAATTATTAATTATTTATATAATTTAAATAAATAATAATTAAATTATTTATGATGTCATTGGTTCGACTATCGGTTGGACTCTGGTCCGACCATAAAACTGGTAATTAGCTTATTTTTCGATTCTTTCACTATATCGGTTTTTAAATCCATGCACAGGTTAAAGGGAGGTACTAAGCATCATCATCATCAGATGTTCTATAATTATGTTATTTTAACACATCAAAAAGGCTACTTTATTATTTTAACACACCATTTTACAATTCGCGCTACATCACATCTTCTATTCTTCAATTCTACATTAAAATAATATATACAAATATTAAAATAATGTTAATTATTTCCCTCTCTTTCTCTCTCTTGCTCTCTGCCAACTTCTCTAAAATAAAATTTTGAAGATTTCTCTTCTATCTCCTTTTCACTAATCTCTCTCTCTCTCTCTCTCTCTCTCTCTCTCTCTCTCTTTGAAACTCACCAATCACCACCACCAAATAAAAAAAACTTGATCAACACCACCACCTCAAACCCACTACCCATTTCCACCAACAACCAATCACAAATCACAATATGTATAAAAGTCTCCGGTGACCACAATGTGAGGAAAAAAAAAAAAAAACTTAAAACACGTTTGAAACTCAGCACCACCGGAGGAAATTCTTTTATCTAATCTCCTCCTATAGCGAGGGTCGATCTCAATAAGAGAAGAAAGAGGCAATGGGTTTGGCTATGATTTTGTTTGATGAGATCGGTGAGGTTTTCTGGTGATTGGGTTTGCTGGGATCGATGGGTTTGGCTAGTGATTGAGCATGTTGTGATTAGTGGGTTTTGCTTGTGATTGGGTTTGGTGGATTTTGTGGTTAAAGATGGTGCTTAGTGGTTTTTGCTGGTGATTTTATTTGCTATAATCAGTGGTGATTGGCGAAGGTGGATCTTTGATTGTTGTTGCTATGGAGGTGGGTTGAGAGAGACAAAAAGAACATAGGCGAGAGAGATAAGAGAAGACAGAGAAGAGAGAAAGAGAGTACAGAGGAGAGAGAGATGAAAAAAATAAAAATAAATTTTTTTAGCATATATCACCATACTGTCTCAAATTTAGAATGTCATTGTAGCTCAATGCTAAAAATTTTAAGATTTAAAACATCTAATAATGGTGGGCTTTTGTTTGCTTGGTGTGCCAAATGCCAAATATTTGGTATTTGGCACACCTGATGCTAGTGTTCTAATGCCACTCAAATCATTGAAGTCTTAACAAATCACTAATATAGCAATGGAGCTAAATAGCTATATAGCTATTTTAGCTCCACCAAAACACAAAAAACAACCATACAGCAGTGGAGCTAAAGGTTTTTTTTTTTTATTTTTTTATTTTTTTTTATTTTTTTTTTTTTTTTAGCTTCATTGCTATAGTGCACAGTTATCTATGGTGTGTACTATAGTTGAGAGCTTAAAAAAAAATTTATTCCAGCCCGGGTTAAAATAATACAAGTTGGTTCTTTTTTTTCCATTCTTTTATTCTCACACCATGCCTTTCTCTTAGTCACTCTCATCTGATGCTCTCTCTTAAAACTCTCTCAAGCTCACTCTCTCAATGTCACTCTCTCAAGCTCACTCTTTCACCACCGCCGACTGACTCATCCTCAACATCGCCGCCACCAACCCACCAGCCATCCCAAGCCGCCAATCAGCCTCAGACCCATGCCGCCATCCGCCTCAAACCCAGCAAAAAAAATTGGTACCTGACTGGGAAACCCATGGAGCTCGTCGACCCACCCCTTATGACGACCCAGCTTGCCGACCCATGCCGACACTGTCCTTCTCACCGAAGCCCAGCTTTGTGATTGGTGATTTTTTATTTTGTTTATGATTGGTGATTTTGTTTGGTCTGGATTGAGGAAAAAGATTGGAGATTTGGATATTTTTTTTTTTTTTTTTTTTTTTTTGCTGCTGTGGACTGGTGGTGGTGGTGGTGGTTATGGGTGTGGGTGCTCTAAATTTTTAGCTCCACTACTGTGGATGCTCTAAAATGTCTACATCAATTGCGGGTATGAACTCTAGATTAGCAGTTTAGTATATGACTATATGTTATTATTTGGGCTTATTATGTTGTACTAAGTTTAGCTTATTAATTCTAACTTGTTATAAAAAAAATAAATAAAAAGAGTTTAAATTATTAATCAAACGTATTTATCTATATAAAGTACAATATTACGAAAGGTACATCTAACTATCTCTCTGTACAACCAATGTATAAATGTATCTTATTTTTATTTAACTTGTGCATTCCGGTTGATAATTAAATATCTGATATTCTTTAAAATGCACCTTTAAAGGCATTTGTTACCAAATATGTAGAATAATCCAGCTTTGCTAGAGTTGAAATTGGAGAAACTAAATCTAAACTTGTAACATTTGATCTAAAAATATTTCATGCATTGTAAAAATTAGTGATTAATTAGGATGTTTTATGCTTGTAACATCTTCATCTATTCTTCCTTTTCTTCAATTTATTTACCCATTTTTTAGAATAAAATTAAACAAATTCTTCAAATTAATTATCACAAAATAAAAATTAATAAAGTAAAGTAGGATTAGATATTACATGTACCTTCTCTTCCAGATATTGCTATCTTCTCAAGCAATTCCAAACTCTCAACATCATTTAGATGCTGCAATTGGTAATGGAAACCTCCGGGATCTACATGCTGACACACTTGTTGATTACGAGAGGTAAGCAAAATTTTACTGTTCGTAGCCTCCTTTGGGAAGGCTTCACATAGTTTGTTCCAAGCCTCCTCATTCCAAATATCATCTAAAACCACCAAACACTTTTGATCAAACTGAACTTGGTAAAGTTCATTAATAATATCTACTTCATCTAACTTTCGAATTTCATCCTTTAGTTTCTTAATATTATCTACTTCATCTGACTTTCGAATTTCATCCTTTTGAGATTGCTTGAGAAGGTTAATCAGAATTTCTTCCAAAACAGGTCTTCTTTGACATTGTTGTGAGATATATATCCAAGAACAGCAGTTAAAGTGTTGCTTGACTTTGGGGTCGTTGTAAACCATTTTGGCAAGAGTGGTTTTACCCAGACCACCCATACCACATATGGAAGCAACTCTTTTGCCTCCCTCTTCTTTCAACAAAAAATTCACCAATTTATTTAGACCATCGTTGAACCCAACAACGTCATGTTCAGGATGAGAAAATGTTTGTCTTTTCTCTCGTTGCGTCTCATTCAAAGAACTCAGCCTGCCTGCTTGAATTGTTGATTTTTCTATGCCATAGTCTTGAAAACTCTGTTTCAAATTAGAAATTCTTGTCTTGATAACATCAATCTTTGAGCCAACCTGGTGCACTGTAATTCCTTCACCCAAGATGCAAGCGCACCTCTTAATGGCTCCGGTTTTAACTTTGAGAGCATATGTAGCAATGATATCTTCTGCATCATAAGCAAGATCTCTTATTTGAGCAACCAACTGCCTTACAAGATCTGATTCATCCTGCTTTGTATCTGCAACTTTTAGAAAGCTTTGCATCAGTTTGAGCTCATTTTGTAGCAACTCAACTTGGTGACTCACTCCAGACAAGAAGTTTGCTTCTTGTAAGAGCAAGTTGCCAAGCCTTTCTGCCACACCGGATACAACAGACTCCGCCATTTCTCTTTTACAAAAGGAGGACAAGTGAGAGATAAACTGAAGGTAGCAGTGTCTATGAAGGAGAAGATGAAGGAGATGTGGGGCGAAAATAGCCAAATACCACATTTTGACAAAATTTGTGACAAACTAGCACTATTTCGGAAATATTTAGCAATCTACCACATTTTTAGTACTCGAGTTTCACAAAATCGAGTTCTAAATAGTACTCAAGTTCAATGAACTTGAGTTCCTAGTAATATGGTACTCGATATTACTGAAATCGAGTACTTCTTTATAGTACTCGAGCTTAACAAAGTCGAGTACCCTTTTTTTTTCCTACTTTTTGTTTAGTACAAAGACTGCACTTAGTCCTCACTTTCTCTGGGACTTCACTTCTTGCTCACTGCCGAATGATCTCTCCCTTTATTTCTTCATATTTTCCTTCTTTTCTTCCTTTCACACTCATGACATCAAATCACAATAAATGCAACTCACTTGCCTTGACTTTGCTTTAGCCACTTGCCATAATGCATCAGCCCCTTTCTTTTCTTCTTTTTCTTTTTAGCGTGTCCAACACACCTAAGTCACTACCCAAGAAGAAAATAGGCTGACTTTTGTGGCTTCTCCAACCACCTCTTTAATGAGGTGTTTTATCAAGTGGGGGCTGGACCCATGGTACTATGATGCACCCAACATAGTGGACACAACGATCACAAGTAGTTGAAGATGAAATATGTAAAAGTTTTGTACGAAAAAAAAATAGAAAAAAGAAAAGAAAAGAAAAGAAAAGAAAAGAAAAGAAAAACAAGGTACTCAACTTTGTTAAGTTGGAAAACTATAAAGAAGTACTTGATTTCCGCAATATCGAGTACCACATTGTTTTTTTAATTTCTCAAATTCCAGGTCAGTAATGCCACGCTGGCGACTCACCTAGAAACTCGAGTTCACTAAACTCGAATACTATTTAGAACTCGATTTTGTGAAACTCGAGTACTAAAAAAGTGGTACATTGCTAAATATTTCGGAAATAGTGTTAATTTGCCACAAATTTTTCCAAAATGTGCTATTTGGCTATTTTCTTATAAGTTGAATATTGAAAACAACTTGAAGAAAAAGCTGCAGATGGTTGTGATAGGGACATAAGAATAAAGGAAGTTTCCCTATGCTTCAAGCGATCTCTCTGTGTGCAAAACATTTCGCTAAATATATATATATATATATATATATATATAAATATATAGATTTGCTGTTGGACCGTACAGATAGAAGAACAACTCTCTTTCTCCATTTTAAAATTTCTTGTCTTGTTTGTTTAATTGTTGTGATAACTTACTTGGAAACTCAACTATGTTGCATCCATTTTCTTTTGCGTGCATTCTTCAATGATTAAATTCAAGAATATATCTAATTCTGCAATCTTTCTCAGGTGAAAATATCCAAATACCACGTTTTGGCAAAATTTGTGGCAAACTAGCATTGTTTCAGAAATATTTAGCAATGTACCACTTTTTTAGTACTTGAGTTTCACAAAATTGAGTTCTAAATAGTACTCGAGTTCAGTGAATTTGAGTTTCTAGGTGAGTCTCCAAGATGACATTGCTGACCTGAAATTTAAGGAATTAAAAAAACAATGTGGTACTTGATATTGCGGAAATCGAGTAATTCTTTATGGTACTTGAGCTTAACAAAGTCAAGTATCTTGTTTTTCTTTTTTCTACTTTTGTTTCGTACAAAACTTTTACATATTTTATCTTCAACTGCTTGTGATCGTTGTGTCCACCATGTTGGGTGCATCATAGCACCGTGGGTCTAGCACACACTTGATAAAACACCTCATTAAAGGGGTGGTTGGACAAGCCACAAAAGTCAGCCTATTTTCTTCTTGGGCAGTGACTTAGGTGTGTTGGACATGCTGAGAAGAAAAAGAAGAAAAGAAAGGGGCTGATGCATTAAGGCAAGTGGCTAAAGCAAAGTCAAGGCAAGTGAAGTTTTATCAAGTGAAGAGTGATGCATTAAGGCAAGTGGCTAAACGAGTGACGCTAACAGAATTTCACAATTTATTACATAATCTTGACAAATTTACATGTGAAGTTTTAAATATTAAATGAAAAAAATAATTTATTATTTATTGATATGTCATTAAAAGAGGGATATAGTTGGATAATATTGCTCCTTTTAGACTTTTAGTGTAGTGTTCCTCTTCCTCATCATGACGTTAACGATGAACATCCGTTGCTATTCAATAAGAGGGGCGTAAGGGGAAAACGATTTCAAAGTACTTGAATTTGTCTTACATTTTGCCACAGACATTAAAGCTAATTCCTTTATGCCTTCACCATGTTCACCATTTGTTTTATCACATTCATTCATCTCTGCAGGAGGATCATATATGTAAACAGAAGCAGCACTAAGTTTAAATATACCATTGGCGATCTGGTAGGAAGTATTAGCTTATAGGATAACTATATGTCCTAAGTCATAAAACATCAAAGCGATCGACCTAAATCACCCTGGCAGTAAGTGCATAAGGATGACTTGTAATATTTGCGGGTAAAGAATACTAACTAGACAGACTACATACCCAAATAGGAGCATCTTTGCTCACTAAATGGTCCACAGTCAAAGGGTAACATATGAGAATAGAACATGCATGGCAGCATATATGCACAGTGCCAAATTGTAGTATATGCCACACAGTAGGGGCAGCTATTTCATGGTTCTTGTGTGAACTAAGAGAGAGAACCGCAATGTTGAAGCCTAGTAGAAGAGAATTTGATATTTTCAAAAGTTGTGCACTATAATACTAATATGATTATTTCATAAAGCCTGCATACTGACAAATCCCAAAGGGTGACTTTCTAGTTAGCAAGTTGCATTTTACAGATCAAATTCACCTAATTAATCATAACTAGAGTTTTTGTGACTGGATTGATATGGGAAAACAGTGATTCCATACCAATTGATCTTCTACATTAGATATGCTTGACAGGACACCTAATTTTTTAATTACCTATTTCTTGCTAAGCAATTTTCATGAAAATAAAAAAGCTTTGCCTTATGACTCCTCATCAACCAACATGCAAGGAGGGATAGAAGGAAAAGAAAGAGGACCTAGAAATTTATCAGAAGTCCACTTTGCATTTTACAGGCTATATTATTACAATTTCAAAACAGTTCTCCTAGCTTGTCTGAACCATAAAATGGAGAGGATCCTAGCTATCATGTCAAAGTTAAGGGCAACAAAAGTTACATAATACTCAATAAGGTTTCAATAAAATTTTGGATCTTGAAGTTCTTAATTGAAGGTATGCCATGAGAATGTAAAACTCGGAACAGGAACAAGACCAAACTGTGGGAGGTTGGAAGCAAGGAAGTCTCTTCAAAGTTTTCTAGAATGGTTTACCTACTAACTGAGTAAGATTCGCCTTAATATATGCAAGAAATTGTGCACGTCTTGCTCAACAAGTTGTGCTTATAAAAACAATATATGACTGTCTCTCTTGAGCAAGACTAGAGCGAGTTACAAGCAAACCTTTGGGTTGCTAAATTGATTCGCTTGAGTGAGAATGAAGTTTTCTTGTGCAACCTTACTGTTTCACTTGAGCAAAAATGGGTTTCACTCAAGTGAGCTTTCCTAAATTACAGATCTTCTAGAAATTTCAAGATTTGGCTCTCTCTTCACAAATGACCTAAGATACAAATCATATTGTAGGCCAAATTGGCCATTTACCACTTTTTGCGGAAATTATTAGCAATATACTACTGTTTACAAAATAAGTAGCAATATACCACTTTTTTGAAACTCGAGTTCTTGAAACTTAAATTTGCTGTGTAAATCGAGTTTAAACACTTGAGTTTCATTAAAAAACTTGTGCTAACGGGGATTTTTTTTTTAATGGAAAAATGCCACATGGAACTCGGGCCTGGTAAACTTGAGTTCCATGCAATACAATACTCGAGCTTACTAAGCTCGAGTTCTTTATAAATACTTGAGCATAATGCTCTCTTTTTTTCTTCTATGGTACTCAAACTTACCAAGCTCAAGTTCCTTGTAATATGGAACTCGAGTTTAGTAAGCTCGAGTTCCCTATAATTTTATTTATTTATTTTTTTGATAATCAACAAATAAACATAAAATTAAGTAATTTTTTTTTCATTTGATCGCTCAAACATATGTTTTTATTTATTTAAATAGAAGCATTATAAAATATAGAAATTTTAATTTCAAAATATTAAATTTTAGGCCACTCATACCAAGCCAAATCTGAATGCTTTTTCATGTTTAAATTTCACAATAATCGAATCTGTTTTTTTTGCATTGATAAAATCTGTTTTTACATTAATAAAATTTTCTCTCTAAACATCATGTTTACTGTATATTCAAATCTGCTGACTGCATTCATCAAATCTGTTTTCTGCATTAATAAAAACCGTTCACTGTTTTCTCATAAAAATTGTTCACTATTTTCTACATTAACTGTTTCTAGCATTTTGTTTAAAATTATTTTTTGTTCAACATTATTTAAAAAATTGTTCACTGTTTTTTCTGCATAAATTATTCTCTATTCACTGCATAAATTGTTCACTATTTTCTCATAAAACACCTGGTGAAATTGTGTTTTCTAAATTTAAAAGCCAAATCTGAATGTTTTTTCATGTTTAAATTTCACAATAATCGAATATGTTTTTCTGTGTTAATAAAATCTATTTCTACATTAATAATAATTAAAATTTTGAAATTAAAATTTTTATATTTTACAATGATTCTCTTTAAATAAATGAAACATATGTTTGTGCGTTCAAATGAAAAAAAAAATTACTTATTTTTATTGAATGTTTAAATAGCATGTAAAACACTATGAACGTTTAGACCCCTAATTACAAAGATATCAATTCAAGCTTAATGTCAAACAATATATGTGCAAAAAATGAACATAAGCTTAAAACAGAATTGATAAACAATCTAATTCAAATAAAATCACATCCACAGCAGAAATTAAATGGCAAAGATTAAGGAAAGAGAGATGCAAACACATGGACAACACAATGAAGTGTTATAAAAAAGGAAACCGAAGCCCTCGGCGTAAAACCTCTCCACCGCCCTCCAAGTGGTCAATAATCCACTAAAGAATGAAGTTGGGATACATGAACAGCAATAGACCATCCAAGCCTAATCTACCCAGTGTACCTAAGCTCTCCAAGCTTCTTGCTCCAACGAGGTTGCGCCGAACCTTTGTCTTCTTTAGCTTACCGGATTCCGCTATAACCCATAGCATCAACCAATATTAATTGGTCCCTTCCTAACTGCTTTCCAAAGAACCAAAAAGTCTTCTCACAGATATGGGTATGGTGAGAAAAAGATTTGGCTAAGAATCTCTCAAGGATATAATAATGGAGAGGGTGAGAGTAGAGGAATTTGAAGAGTCTCTATGTAAAAATTGTGGATGAGTCAATCTTGTTTTTCTCTAGGGTTTTTCTCTCAAAATTCTCTTTGGAAGCTCTCTACATTTCATGGGTATAAGTGTCTATATATAGTGATGTGTGTTTGGAATGTGAATAGTCATTTTTTCAAAATAGAGCTGGCTGGCGACTTGGCCTCGCGACTTGACTGAGTCGCAAGTTCAAGCCGCGAACTAACTGAATGGCCAGTCTGGACTTTTTGTCTTGTAGTGCAATAGCTGGCACGACGGTTCAGCTTCTCTGCACGCTTTACTCGTGTGCATCTACTGGCGGCTTGCCAGTCGCGAGCCACCCGCGAGATCCAATTGTGAGTCCCTGCTTCATTGCACAATCTTGAGTATTTTTTCACACTCTCTCACACACTACCCTTACATGATTCCCACCTAAATACAGGGTTTCTAAATGCTGAATTACAAGCAAATTTGGCACGAAATAAAACCAACAAAATGATTGATTAAATTCAACCTTACATTTATGTTTATGTTTGTTTGTTGATTATACGGAAAAAAAAAAAGTATAAGAAACTCGAGCTTAGTAAGCTTGAGTATTGTGTTGCATGGAACTCGAGTTTACTCAGCTCGAGTTCCATGTATCATTTTTTTAAATAAAAAAATCTACGTCAGCACAACTCGATTCACACAAAAAACACGAGTTTCAAAAAGTGGTATTTTCCTACTTATTTTGCAAACAGTGGTATGTTGCTAATAATTTTTGCGAAAAGTGGTAAATGGCCAATTTGGCCTCATATTGTAGATTACATTGTCAATGGATATTTTCAACCAAAATCCTACCACAACAGTGTTTGTAACTTGGAGAACTTTGCAGTAGTTGTATTTCAACCACTATGCATCACTTCTTTGTCCAAAGTTGTAAGCCATGCCTCTCATGTGAGAGGAGTGCTAATTATTCACTCCTATGGAAATAGTTGTACAGAATTTAATTAATACCCTTATTACAAATTTCCAATACTTTATCATATTTCTTCATAATCCAGGTATAGATTTCCTTAATCTCATGTTAACAACATTATCTTTTCTTTTCTAAGTATCACATTTTAGATTTTTTTTTTAATAATTAAATATCACATTTCAGCATTATAACTTTATTCTCAAATTCTTGAAATTGCAAAAACAGTCATGTTACTTTTAACGTCCTGAGAACTTATTGGGGTCAGCTACATGGGATGGGCTCCTCTCCCGTTTCTTTTTCTCCTGTTCCCTTCAGTTTTTAAATAGATGCATGACATCTGGCAAAGATTGAATCTAAGGATAATTATCAAGCCACGTCATATTTCACAAATACTCCTTGACTCCTTCCATCATCTGCTTCCCACTAAAACTCTGCTTCCCGCACTCAAAATTTTCACGAAAAGCCATTCCGCTAAAACCTTTGAGCAGCCCGCTAAAATATCTAACAATTGCAAAATCTTCCAGTCATTCGAATTCTAGCCCAGCAAAGAAGATTTGCTTTCTACTGAGTGTACCCAAGATAAATATCTTTACATCATTCCAACTCTAGTGAGACCACAAAGCAATCCCCTGTCTAGTGAGACTACAAAACAAAACCGTTGTTGATTTTAACAGCTCGACTGGAATTGAAAGTTCCGAATTCCAATAGGTGCTCAATCATTCTTTGCATTATTTATTTGTGTTTTTTTTCCCTCCGTAGTTTTTATACTCTTTTGCTAAGTCTTTAAGTGATCTCCTAACAAATAATTGAATTCCCTGTTTGATTTGGATTTGTTTTTCTTTTTGCTTCACTACTATGTTGCTTCAATATTTAGTAATGCAGCAAGTAAACATGGGTATTCAATTTCTTATTATTTGTTTTATTTTTATATCATTGACTGTTTTATCAACAACACTAACTTGTTTTGCTTTAATGTGGTTTTTGAATTTCTCTTTAGGTGCTCTTCTTTTCAAAGTTACTAGTCATTATAATGCCTATAATTAGTGATGAACAAATATGCCCTGAAGGTGATAAAGAAAATGAAGATATTTATGCTAATATTATGCAGAATTCTGATTGTCAAGGGAAAATATCTGTTTGGAAAATGGAGTTTGACTCAGAAGAGCATGCTCACCAATGGTATAATGAATATGCTAAAGAAGTTGGATTTAGCATTCGAAAGCAATGGAAAAATGAGGATAGATTTAGTGGAGTAATATCAAGTAGAAGATTTGTCTGTTATAAGGAAGGCTACAGAAAAAAAAGACAAGCGAGTGGATGTGAAAAAGCCGCGAAAAGAAACTAGAACTGGTTGCTTAGCAAGACTAACCATTTCTCTTCAAGCTAATGGAAAATATCGGGTCATTGATTTTGAATCAAATCACAATCACGAGTTAGTGGATAAGTCATGTGTACACATGTTACCTTCTCAAAGAATTATTACTGATGTTCAAGCTATTGAAATTGAGTTGGCAGATAATTCAGGTATACCACCTAAACTAGCACATGAATTGATGAGTCGTCAAGTTGGAGGTAGAGAAAATCTTGGTTTTACTAAGCAAGATCATAAGAATTATTTGAGGACTAAGAGGAAAAGAGATTTGCAGCACGGTGAAGTCGGGGGTCTTTTGAATTATTTTCTTAGTCAAGTATCAGAAAATCCATCATTCTTTTTTTGAGTTCAATTGGATGTCGAAGACCAGATCACTAACATATTCTGGGCTGATGCTAAAATGATTTTCGACTATGGTATATATGGTGATGTGGTATTCTTTGACACAACTTACCGGACCAATAAAGAGTGTCGACCTTTTGGAGCATTTGTTGGCGTAAATCATCATTATCAGCTAGTTGTATTTGGAGCCTCTTTGTTATATGATGAAACTAGTCAATCATTTGAATGGCTATTTCATACATTTTTGGAGTGTATGTCTGGTAAAAAGCCAAAGACAATATTTACTGACCGAGATCCTGCAATGGCAAAGGCAATATCTTTAGTGATGCTAGAGACTTATCATAGACTGTGCTTATGGCATATTTATCAAAATGCTCTTAAAAATCTTAATCATCTTTTTAAGAGCCAAAAAACCTTCAATGCTATTTTTAGAAGTTGCATTTATGATGGTGAGTATGAAGAGGAGTTCATTAGTGCTTGGGAGAATATGTTGGAAAAATATGATCTTCAAGAAAATGAATGGTTGAAAGATCTATTTAAAGTGCGAGAAAAGTGGGCTATGGTGTATGGGAGAAATACCTTTTCTGCAGGTAAGAAAAGTACACAGCTTAGTGAGAGTTTCAACTCTCTTTTAAAAGATTATTTGAAGTCTGATTTGGACATAGTACAATTTTTCAAACATTTTCAAAGGGCTGTTGATGATGTCTGTTATAATGAAGTTCGTGCAAACTATGACATGAGCCAAAAAATTTCCACTTTGAAGGTTAATGTTCCTTTGCTGAGACATGCCAGAGATATCTACACAGGAGCTGTTTTTACTATGTTCCAAGATGAGTTCGAAAAGTCATTGATGGTGGTTGTTGATACTTTTCATCAAAGTGGACCAGTTTCTACATATAAAGTTCATAATTGTGAAGGTTCTAGGCAACATACAGTTACATCTTCAAATGGTTTGATTACATGTAGTTGTAAAAATTTTGAGTTTGTTGGAATTATGTGTAGCCATATTTTGAAAGTACTAGATGAGATGAAGATTAAGTTGATGATCCCTGAACAATTCATATTGAAGAGATGGACCAAGAATGCAAGGGCTGGAATTGTCTTGGATATTCATGAGTGTGAGGTACAAAGTGACCCTAGGCTAGAAATGCGAGCTCATTATAGAAATTTATGCACCACTTATGTTAGATTGATGGGTAAAGCTGCTGAATCTAAAGAGGCATCTGATTTCCTTCTAAGTCTTGCAAGTGAGTTAGATGCAAAACTAGAAGAATATTTAAAGATTGAATCCCCGAGTGAGACCCTTACGCCTTCCTCAACATCTTGTGAAAATCAGGTCGTCAAGAGCACATGTACCATACAAGCAAAAGGTTTAAAGAGAAGGGAAGTTTCGCGTGGGAGAAAACGGTTGAAAGGTTGTCTTGAAAAGGGAAATAAAAAAAATAGAAGCAAAAAAATCCAAACTCTCACATCTGGCTTAACTCCTCCAACCACATGTTCCACCACCATGACATAAACCTCAGGTACTTATTGTGATTTTATATCCCATTGTTGAATTTGTCACTAGAATTGTGTGTGTGCAAGAAACTATTGCTCACTTAATACCACAACATAAATTTTCTCTTTAAAAAACATAACATTAAGAAAAAAAAAATCAATATGGAATTGAATTTTTGGACTGTCTTAGATGCTACCATCCTTATAGTTTTACTCATTTAAGTGACTAATAAGAGGTTGGATGATTGCAGGGGAGGGAGTGATGCCCAAAACAAAACCTCAGATTGTGATAGTTAATGTAGTGTGGATATTTGTAGATATTTGTAAAGGTATGGGTGGATATTTGTAGATATTTGTAAAAAGGCTTGTGATAATTGTAGGCTTGATATTTGTAGATATTTGTAAGTCACAGCTGGTGCGTATAATGCTGCAAGGGTGTGTGTGTAGGTGTGAAAGCTGTGTGTGAAAGGGGTGCAGGGGAGTGTGCATGTGTGTGTGCACAGGTGGTGCATCTGTTGCTGCATGGGGGTGCGTCTGTAGCTGCATGGGGGTGCCGTGACTGGACTGTACTGCAAAATGGATTGTGCTGCTATTGTACTGCTATTGTGGATTGTTAGTTGGTTAGGCCAGGGTGTCAAGTCAGTTTTAAGCATGCGAAGTAATCTATTTTTGGCATTGCTTATAATATAGCTTTTGGAGAAATTTTTGTAGCGTCCAAGTTGAAGAGATCAAATGACCCATTGTTCTCTTTCTTGTGTCTTGAGATGAATTTCTTTAAAGTTTCTTGCAAAAGTATTCCTTTTCTTATGCTCTCTTGGAAATTAATGGAGTATTGGCTATATCTTTAAGTAATTTTGTAATCAATTGCTTAACTCTTTAAGCCAATATGAGATAAGCAATTGTGTAGAGAAGTGTAATATTCCAGTTGTTACGATGTGCTTATCTTGTAGCTCATGCAGCAAAGTATTTCCCAAGGCTTGCACTCAAAAAGGAAAGCAAATACAACATCACTGTCATAGTGATGACTCTAGAGAGGCACAATGAAGAAACTGCAAGATTCAAACACAAAGTCTAATAATGCATTTGCTATTCTAGAAGCAAACAAGTTTTGTCAAATTGCTCCATGAAAATTTCCTGCAATTAATATTTTTATACCTATTCTATAATATCTCACGCAAGAATACAAAGAAAAAACAAATATAGAGAGACCCCATTTGTACTGAACTCCAACAAAAAAATTTCATTAATCAAGATAATGTACAATGGTTACATGAGCAGAAAATACAGAACAAGCCTTGCATTCACCCAACAAAAAAAATGACCCTATAGCCTTGCATTCACCCTGGCTGATGAGGTACTTTTACAAAAAATACAAGCTACCACCGGCCTAAGCATTTTCACAAACACCTTTACAGCATTTCAAGGGTTACTATTGCTTCTCTTCACAAGTTGCTCAACTTAGTCCTCAAGGGTAGTACATTTCAATCAGAGAAAGGAAGCTTTCAATACAATTGTTGTGCTACATAGTAATGCAAAATGAAGGAAGTCATAAGTATACTCAAATTTTTGCCACATGTATTCCACCACTATCTTTTCATTCTCTATAGAAATCATTAATAATTTAACACAAACTAAAAAAGGAGCTCCAGCTTCAGCAAGAGATGACTTCTTTGATCAAATTTCTCCCTTTCAGAAGAATACACGGTGCGAACGGTCTCCCCAATAGATTGATGAAAACTGGTTTCGGAAGAATTCACTATCTTAGATCTTCTCATTTCAAAAATTAAGGAAAGGAAAAAGTAAGAAATATCGTGCAAGAGTGATGTTGAAGCTGTATCAAAAATCTGAGAGAGATGGAGAGCGATATTACAGGATTTTAGCGGAAATGAGATGATGGAAGGCGTCAAGGAGAGCAGTGAATGAGTTTTAGTGGGAAGCAAATGATGGAAGGAGTCAAGGAGTATTTGTGAAATATGACGTGGCTTGATAATTATCCTTAGATTCAGTCTTTGCCAGATGTCATGCATCTATTTAAAAACTGAAGGGAACGGGAGAAAAAGAAACGGGAGAGGAGCCCATCCCCCAGCTGGGGGACATTCATTTGCATCTATCTTATTGATTGACATAAACCTCCCTTAGAGTTAGGACTCAATGCTCCTAAAATTCTCTTGGTAGCCTTTAAATATTACTAACACTTTGTACCTGTTTTGCTTTATCTCTCTATTTTACAATTCTGTAAACTTGATTTTAAAGGCCTGTGAAAATTGACTTCCATAAAGTTGCAAGCATTTTGTCTCTACGAATGTCTCCTTTTTAGATTCAAGCTTCAAGGAGAGATAAAGGCGGTAAAGACTAACGATCGACTCTCATAAACTAATCAATTCTTCATGTTTCTTCCTTTACTCTGACAGTGGGACTCTAGGTAAAGGAATTATATATGACATTCACCAAGAAAGCCACCTAGCAACAATTATCACCTCCAGGCCTAAATGTCCAAGTCATTCTTTAACACGTTAAAGTTGTTTTTGTTTTTGTTTTTTGTTTTTTGTTTTTTTTTTAATTTATTATTTTTTTCCCACCTGTATCTTCATCTTTAATGCCAAATAGCCAAATATTTGTATATAAGGCTGTCTCACCCAAACTGTAGGAAGCCAATTGTGTTCAAGGCTCTGTCTAATCGACACAAGAGGAAGCCATGTGTTGGACCATGAGAGTACTTGAAAAGAGCAAGTCTTGGGAATTAGTTGGCTTACCTGCAGAAGATCTCTGGTCAATAGTGAGGCAGCAGAAACTTATATATGGGGAAATTCTCTAAGCCTCACAACCTGATATTGTGTGTATGGTCTCAACATAGAGTCAACTTATACATTTTAGCCACCATCCAGCCATTTTAAAAGATTGCACAACGCACAAGCAGTCACAGGAAGCTGTAGTGCAGAAGCAAACTTAAGATTACGGGTGGCAAATGGGCGGGTTGGGTCATAAATGGGTTGGGTGTGTAATTACCCATTTATCCATTTATGACCCGTTTATATATAAATTAATTATCCATTATCCACCAAACCCATTTAATTAGTAACCCGCTTATTTAACCCAATATGACTCAAATAAATAAATAAATAAATAAATAACTTGTTAAAAACTTTAAAAACAAAAATTAAACAGTTCAAAAATCACTTTTCCTTTTCTTTTCTCTCATTTTCCCTTCACAAAATTCATTTCTCAGCAACCAAACAAAGCCACAGAGAGAAAAAAAAAATGACTTTTTTCTTCTCCTTTTTTTTTTTTTTTTCCTCTTTCCCTTCTTCCCTCTGTTTTACTCGGCAACCAAACAAACCATCAGAGAAAGAAAGAGAAAAAGTAAATTTCAGACTAGGGTTTCTGATCCTAAGTTTAAAAATTCAAAAACAAAAGGCACAAACCCAATAGAGGAAAAAAGAAATTCAAATCTTGGTCAAGTACCTTGAAGATTTCTGGGTCCGATCATGCTCGGATTGTTCTCGTCCGATCCAGCCATTTCTCTATCAAATCCAAAAATATAAAGAATAAAAAAAAAAAAAAAAAAAAAAAAGAGCGAAGACGCTAAGAGAAGCATCCAAGGAGCACTAGCGATGAAACCACTGAGCTCCGATGACTGGAAACCCTCGTCTGCGTCGGCTGCAGCCACCCCTCCCACCGGCAAGTGCGTCATCATCAAGAGCGCCGATTTATTTCTTTTTCTCTGTTTGTTTCTTTTTCTTTTGCTCAATGTGAACAATATGAGCGTCGACACCGCCATCTCCGTTAGCCTTTCTTTCTCTCTTTCTATCTCACTCTAGATTTTTTTTTTTAGTTGGGTTTGTGATTTTTACTTAGTTTTTATACCTGGGTTTGTGTTTTATTTTATTTTATTTTATTTTATTAGTAAATAAGCTGATACACTGAACTCCGACACCATCCTCTTTTTTTTTTTTTTTTTAATTTTCTTTTGTTTGGTTACTGAGAAAATTTGAGGGAAAGTGTTAGGACTTAGAAATCTAGAGATTAAAGTGATTGGGAAATTGTTTGGTTACTGAGAAAATCTGATGGAGAGTGAGATTGAAAGTGAGACTGTATATTTAAGTTTTAAATTTTAGAATGGTTTATTGGTTATTAGTGCGTTAATTTAATTTTAAATTTTAGATGGGTTTAATGGGTATTAATGGTTTTATCCATTTAGACCCATCATGAGTCCTTTTATAGTGAGCATTGGAGTGGTTACTTGTTTAGTAACTTCCTCAATGTGGATGGAAGTTAGAAGGTTCAGACTTAATTTCCAAAACCGCTATAGAAATTAGAAGGTTTAGTCTTATCTTCTATAATTGCTATAAGAGTTAAAAGGTTTAGACTTATCTTCTATAATTGCCATTAGAAGTTAAGAACTTAGTAGGAAGTTAGACTTGACAATCTCTCCTTTTGATGCACGGCTCCCAGTATGTGACTAACCAATTACGTGGATCCTAGTACGCGACTTCAATCACCAACTAGAGAAGGTTGTTAGTTGCAAAGTTCTTTAGTTCATCCCAACGATGAAGATCAAGAAGATGCTTGGTCACAAAACCTTACGGTGCACAAACACAGCAACTTCTTCATAAGAACGATGAACTAGGGCAAAATTGTGTCTCCGGTCACAAATTGCTTGAACAAACTTTTGCTCAACACTTGTGCAACTTAGGTCTCCTTTGACGGCCCTTAAAATAATCATTTTATATGTCTAGGGTTGTGAGAAAAGAAAGCCCAAACACATAATCACGGATTAGAGTCAAAATAGAACTGAAATTCTTTTTTTCATAAACCTCGACAGATACCTTATCTATCGAGCTACTATCGAGCCACGGGGCTGAACAGCTCTTCAAGCTCGATAGATGGCTAGCTGTCAAGCTTTAATGATAGGAATTTTTTAGCTTAAATCTTGGACAGACTTGCATGGCTTCAACACTTAAATCTTGAAACAAAGTCTCTTGAAGTATTAAACACATCCTAGATCTACGCAAATACAAGTAAAGTGCATTTTGTCAAAGGATAAGCCAATTACATAAAATAGTGACATATATTCCTAACAAGTGAATCACATATGTCCTAACAATCTCCCCATTTGGTAATCTGTGAATAAACCACAACAAACAAATGAGATATGAGAGAAGTCATAAATCACTCAACTCATATTCACTTGTTGAATACAATAAAATCTATTCTAACACAAACTCTTGAAAAACTTTGTAAGAAGAGAGTTTATGGCAAGTAGACTTTGACAACCTGTATTTCTGAAACACTTTAAACAAAACTCATCAAGGCATCTTTGTGTGAAATAGAAATAATAGATTGCATACAAGTAATAAGAACCATGTGTATAAGGAAAGAAAAGAGACAACACATGCAAGGATAGGTGAAAGAAACATACATCAACATATAAAGAAAATAAGTACATTGTATGTCAATAATGGTCACAAGACCTAAGGTACAAGAATAAATGTATCTAAAGAAGAGAAAAAAAAAAAAGATACAAGTAATCCTCACTACATCCTTTAATATGCACTCCCCCCCTAACAAAAATCTCCTATGCTAACCCTTCCCCTAAGTATGACTACTCTCATAACCAAAACTACTCCCCCTTTTTGTCATGAGTGACAAAGGGTAAAAGTGTCAAGTAGACATCTCGTCATCACTGGGTGAGCTAGTATCGCCATCATCCTCATCATCAGAAGCAGTAGGATCATCATCATTAGTATCACTCTCATCTGCAGGGCTTATTGGAGTGGAAGGCATGGTATAACCACCCACCTCAGCCTGACGTCGAGCAATGCGACCAACACAGGTGTTCACCTGACATAACTCATCACTGAGAGTGTCGAGGCGAGCATCCATGCACTAAAGCTGCGCCATGATGTCCTCAAGAGTTCCTCCGTTCAAAGAAGAGGAAGGATCGGATGTGGATGGAGCAGAAGGAGTGGGAGGAGCTACCGTATCGGACCGCCTCGATCGAAACTGCGCCTTTCTCCATTTACCGGTAGCGTAGTCAATGGCACACATAACGGGGAAATGGTTGGAAGAGGGAAAAGGAACAAAAAAAAAAATGGCATAAAATCCGCGTGATAGTCGAAGGGAAAATGAGCTTATCATGGATAGCCATATCCCTATACACATTTATAATAGAAAGAATGAAATGTGTACGAAAATCTATAGCGACGTGCTCTAACAAAGAAAGCAAAAATCGAGCACGAGGCTTTGTGATAGAGTTATAATGAGAGAGTGGGTGCAAAACAAAGGTCATCACCATGTTCATGAATCTAGGGCCTTTAGCAAAGGCCTTACATGGTGTAAACTGACGATCACCCCAATTAGAAGGGCATTCGTAGAAAGTAGAGATCATCTCATCTTTGGACATAGTCCTTAGATGCTCACAACTGGGGTAGTCAAGATGCTCTACCCTCAGGACACGAAACACATCGGATACCAACTTCAGTGTGACAACAATGCGCATACCTTGAACGTGAGTATGAAAGAGAGGTACTGAAGAATCAATTCCATGCATGTTGGAGTAAAACTCCTGGATTAGCATGGAAGGACATGTGACCAAGACCTCACACAGTGACTCCCAACCTTAATTGTGAATGACATCGGGTAGGTCAGTGTCAGCGAAGTCCGCCAAAATGACTCGGTGTTCCGAATGAACACCTTGTCAAGAAAAGTTCTTCGAGAAGTCCTTTCAGGCATCCTTATCATGGAACCAAATAGAAGAGGGCGTAGGATCAGAAGATGAAGTGGATGCCCTAGAACGCAAAAGGTTCTGGGACGGAGCAGACTTACGTTTTGGTGCCATTGACGCACTAACGTAAACTAGAGAGTGAGGGGGAAGAAAGGAACACTAAAAAAAGCTCCAAACAGTTCAAATATATAGAAATATACTGAATGTAGGGTACGAATCCATGATAATGCATAAGCATGTGATGTGCAAAGTAAAAAGCATCATGGGCTCAGCCTAATCCAAACCTACCAGCACACAAACAGTTCAAAATGTATAACACAACTAAATGCATGAAAATACAGTTATAATGCACATGTAATGCAATGCATGAAGTTTTTAAGATTAAATCTTCAAAACCCATCCCAAAAATTGCACAAAAACCTCTTTGATTTTGGAAAACCCCAAATTTTGAAAAAATCCCAAAAACTTAGGTTTTAAAGAATGAAATGCATGAAAAGAGGGATTAGAGACTTACCAAGTAAAGAAAAACTTGATTAAGCTCAAAAAATGCTTGAGGAAGAGGTTTAAGGGAGAGAGAAGAGTGTTTGGGAAATGAACAGCCTCGGACAGATTGAGAAAATGAAGTCTGGATCACACAAAACCCATATATAGAACCTCAATAATTCTCGACAGATAGAGGCGTCGAGAGGTATTGAGATAGGTGTCGAACCAGGTGTCGAGGAAAAAAGGCGTCAACAGAAGAAGCTGTCGAGGGACAATTCAACAAAAGCTAAAAAGAAGCTCGATCGATCCACCAGCTGTCAAGAAGCTATCAAAGGTCCAAGAACTTTCTCGATCGAACCACCAATTGTCAAGATAGCTATTGAGATTGCAATAAGAAACAACTTAAGATCTCGACAGATAGGCCAGGTGTCGAGGAGGTTAAAAAACAATTTTTCAAGAAAGGAAAAACACAGATATGAATGAAGTCAAGCATGCAACTCAACGAATGATCCAATCAACATTTTAAAATCTCAAAATCATCTCTCAATAATAAAAATGTTAATCACATCAATCCCAAAACACACTAAACACATCTAACCAATTTTATTTTTCAAAAAAAAGTTAAGACAGTTTAGTGAGCATACATTAACACATGTAAACCTTGTGATGGCCAAATCACATTATACCTACACATGTATCAAGAGTAGCAAGATTGCATAAGTGTATACATGTTATGACGATTTGAGATATGAGAAAATCACTTTAACTCACACATAATCATAACTGTTGTGTAGGGACTATCACCTTCGAGGTACATCTTATAACTCCCACATCTCCTAGAATATACGCTTGCAATCATATTTAAAACATTTTGATCTTTTTGCTTTTTATTTTTCTTTGCATATTTTTCTTTTTAAGCAAATCATGCATGGGCATATAAGAGAGAGAAAAGAAATACCCAATGATGTTAAGCATTTGACATTCCAATTTTGCTATGCCGAAGCACAAAAATGTCATTGACATGATTGGCGGGCAATAGCGGTGAGATGGTTATTTATGCCTTTTTCTTAGGATTTTCTAGTCCTTCCCGTCAAAAAGAGTGATACAAGTGTTAAGTACAAGAGATTACTTAATCTTACTCATCACAAACAAGAGCCACAAAGCTCACTTGCTTAGTTATGCATAGAGATGCTCATCTAAGTTACAAAAGATACAAAGTTTAGAAAACTTTGTTTCAATGGCCATCCAAGGTACATAAGTACCAATGTACATAAAACACACACTATTTTTGTATTTTTTTTTCAATTTTTTTTTTATTTTTATATCAAAAACAAAATAAGCAAAACTGAAAATAAACAAAAACATGTTAAACAAAGCAAAGTATAAAACTAGACTGACTCAAACTAGTAAAGGAAAACACACAAGTAATGCAAACAAAAACAAGAAGAGAGAGAAGAAAGTGATAGAATCACTTGGAGCCCTTTTCCTTCCACACCTTGGAAGAACTTTTCCTTTGATTAAACCTTTGAATTGGCGGTGAGGGGGAAGAATTGAAACCGTTCAAGTTTGAAAGGAACATGAGGGCTTTGAGAAGATCTCCAAGGGGAGCAAGAGAGGATTGAAGCTGATTCTGGCTACTAGATGCTATCATGCCGTTACTCTGTTAAGTGGCTAACCACTTATAGCAATTTGGTCAAGTACGACGGATAACTCCACAATGATGACAGAGATGCTGCTTCTTTTGTTTAGGCTTTTGAGAGTTAGCCTTCTTAGCCCTAGGGTTTTTAGCTTTCTTCTTATCTTGCTTAGGGGGTGCTCCTAAGATAGATTTACCTTTGTCTATGTTCTCACTAGCTAAGTTAGTTTTAGCATCATTGTTCTTAATTTCAACATTATTGCTAGGAGGAACAAAAACATTAGTACTAGTAGAAGCAGTATTAGAAGAAGAGAAACCATACCCTAAACCTGTTTGATCAGAAGTAGATTTCTGAAGACTGAGCATCTCATCAAGCTTTGCACTTGAAGTCCTCTCCAATTGAGCTCTGATTTGAAACAACTCCGCTTCAAGCTTCTTGGTCTTCTCAGCCAAGAAATTGTTTTCAAACCTCAATGCTCCAATAGTCTGATTGGCTTCATCAAACTTTGTGGAAATCTTTTCACGATCAAGTTCTACATCATTGAGCTTTTTGGTGGCTAGCCTATAAAGTTTCTCGTGTTTCTCATAAATCTTGTAGAGTTTCTCATAGGCTGTATGGATATCATCTTGATCATCCATCTTCTTAAACTTGGACTCCACTAATTCCTCTTCTTCATCCATATCTTCAACAATCCCCTCTGTAGGATTGACAGTGGCAGTGAAGGGATTCAGGATTCTGTCATCCTCATTGTCGGAATCATCCTCAGGCTTGGTATCGCTCAAAGTAGCAACAAGTGCCTTGCTCTTCCCAATGCTCTTGAGATATGTAGGACACTCCTGTTTCATGTAACAGAAGCCTTAACACCCAAAGCACTTAAGTCCTATGGGAACAATGTACTGACCGCCATCCCTAGCATCCTTCTTCCCTTTGTCTTGACTCTTGAACTGAGAAGAAATGAATCCCCTACGGTCCTTGTCGAAGCCCTTCCCATTGGCATTCTTCATGAACTTCTTAAATTGCCTTGTAATGTAGGACTTCATCTTAGAATCTTCATCATCTAAAGACTCATCCATATCACTGCTCTTGGCCTTCAAAGCCATGCTCTTGCCTTTAATCAACTTGCCAATTCTTGTTAACCCTAGCTCGTAGGTCTACAAATTACCAACCAGCTTTGTCAAAGGAATCTTGTCAATATCCTTTGATTCCTCGATTGCTGTAATCTTGGCATGGAATCTCTCGGGTAGAGATCTGAACACCTTTCTCTCAATCTTGGGTTCAAGAATGGTTTCCCCAAGATTGAAGGCTAAGTTCACTATGTCCTTAAGCTTAGCATAGAACTCATTAAATGACTCATCCTCCTCCATCTTAATCTCTTCAAAGCTTGTAGTGAGCCTCTGAAGTTTTGAATCTTTGACAGCCTTGGTACCCTCATAGGTTGTCTGGAGAATGGTCCATGCCTCCTTAGTAGTTTCAGTAAAAGATATCTTTTTGAACTTCTCATTAGTGACTGCACTGAATAAAGCATTCAATGCCCTATTGTTGAAGTTTGTGGCCTTGATCTTTGCTTCATCACAATCGGCGGACGCTTCCTTTGGCTTGGTCCAGCCAGTCTCTACAGCTTGCCACACTTTCTCATCTAAAAACTGCAAGAAAGCTCTCATGCGTATTTTACAGTATGCATAGTTAGTGCCATCAAATGAAGGAGGTATAATTAATGACTATCCTCTATCCATAACAAATAGGGGTCAATGGATCAACACAGTAGAGATTAACTCTAATCAGAGTGTGCCTACTCTGATACCACTTGATAGGCCAAAAAAGAATTGACCCATTGTGTTGAATTAATTGATTAATTAGCCAAGTTTATTAATTAATAAAATTAACATGCAAATGCGTGGTAGCATAAACAAATCACCAATTAAACTAAATGCAGTGGAAAATAAATTGACACGGTGATTTGTTTACGAATGGGAAAAACCTAAATGGCAAAAACTCCACTAGGTGATTTTAAGGTCACCACTCTCCAGAATTCACTATTATCATAACAAGCGATTACAAGTAAAGGAATCTCAGTACCTTATACCAACCTACAATTGAACCCTTACCCCAATACCCAATTGGACTTGTTCTGTAGTGACAATCTCTTTTTTTGATGCATGGCTCCCAGTACGTGACTAACCAATTGCGCGGATCCCAGTACGCGACTTCAGTCATCAACTAGAGAAAGTTGTTGGCTACAAAGTTCTTCAGTTCATCCCAACGATGAAGATCAAGAAGATGCTTGGTCACAAAACCCTACGGTGCACAAACACAACAATTTCTTCACAAGAACAATGAATTAGGGCAAAACTGTGTCTCCAGTCACAAATTGCTTGAACAAAATTTTGCTCAACACTTGTGCAACTTATATGTCTCATTTGACGACCCTTAAAATAATCCTTTTATATGTCTAGGGTTGTGAGAAAAGAAAACCCAAACACATAATCATGGATTAGAGTCAAAACAGAACTGAAATTTTGTTTTTCATAAACCTCGACAAATACCCTATCTATGAAGCTACTGTCGAGCCACGAGGCTGAACAGTTCTTCAAGCTTGATAGATGACTAGTTGTCGAGTTTTAATGACAGACACTTTTCAACTTGAATCTTGGACGGACTTGCATGGTTTCAACACTTGATCTTGAAACAAAGTTTCTTGAAGTATTAAACACATCCTAGATCTACCCAAATACAAGTAAAGTGCGTTTTGTAAAAGGATAAGCCAGTTACATAAAATAGTGACACATGTTCCTAACAAGTGAATCACATATGTCCTAACAGTGGTAGCTATGAGAGTAGTAGTAAGGGTATTTTTAGTAGTAGTAGTGATAGTAATGCATCATTCGTCTAGGTTCCCTAGTTTTCCCTTAAAGGATTTTCAGCTAAGGCTAGCTCGTCCAGAAAGTTACCTAGTCCTCCTCAAGATGAAGAGGAGAAAGAAAATGTAATCTATAGTGATGCCCCTGAGGTGGCGTCTACTCTAGAATCGAGTAGATTAAATACCCTTGTAGGTAGATACCAAATTCCTTGTGAGTTTAAACCTTGTCTACCTGTAGAGGGGGTATGGTGTTGTTCTCCTTCTTCTAGTTTTGGTGTTTATACCTCTTATCTCCTAGCAGGTCTTAGGTTTCCTTTAAACTCTTTTTGTAGAAATATCTTCCATAGGTTGGGTATTGGTCCAAACCAGCTCAATCCTAATGGATGGAGGACGATAGTAGCCATGCAAGTGTTATGATGTGAGGTGCTTAAGAGGAACCGTCCAATCATAGTGGATGAGTTCCTTTATTGCTATAAGCTCTCAGAGATAAAACAATCTGCTGGTTTTTACCAGTTCTTGTCTAAGGGTCCCCAATTTAGTTTGATTAGGGACTGTAGTTCTTCTGACAAGCTTTGGAAAAAAGAATTCTTTTTTATTTTTGGAAATTGGGCTGGGGACCCAGTTGATGTAAATAGTGCCCCCTTCCCTCCTTTTACCAGCCCCTAGGTCATCTTCATCCTGAGGGTATGTTCTTCTTCCTTTGCTTATCTACTTTATTTTATCTTTTCCTTGTCTAACTCTATTCTTGTGTTTGTGTAGCTATCACTCGTCCACATTTGGATAGCGTTCATTTGGAGCATATTGATAAAGCTTGGGCCTTCCCTGAGAGGTTCTTCCACAGCTTGGTAACTCTTAGTTGTCTAGCTGTTTGGGGACTTGGTCTTGAGCCTACTGTAGAGAATCTTGCACATGAGGAGACCACTCGTCAAAGTAAGCTTCATCCATTCATTCATTATCATAAATTATTATTATTATTATTTGTATGTCATTAACTCTATATCTTCTCCATCACAGGGTTAGCTACTATGAAAGAGAATAAAGGGAAAGGTGTTGCTAGTGGCACAGAGGGTGAAGAGGACGTGCAAGTCCAAGACGGTGTTACCCCCTCAGTCATCCATAAGCCTATTGTCCAGGTTGGGAAGAGGAAGGGTATTTCAAGCTCTGTTGACCTTGGTGACCTTCCAAGTCGTCAAGGTTCAAAAAAGTAAAAGCCTGGCAAGACTCCTCCTTCCTAGGTTCCAAAATTCCCTCCTATGATGGTAGACCTGGATAACACGGCAGTGAACTTGGTACCCATCCAGACCATTCCATCTGTCCAGCCTGAGAATCTTCCTCCTCCTACATCCAAAGCTCCTTATAGGAATCATCCTTTAGAGCCAACCAAGTGTCCTCCTAACTTGGTGTTGGACGAGGGTTGTGCTTGGAGGTTGTTCAAAGGACTCATCACTGAAAATGAAGTGAATGCTTGCTACAACATGTCAGAAAAGGACTTTGAGCATTCTGCCATCCATGATCTTTTCAAGGTATGTAGTTTTACGTTTTTATTATTTTATTTTCAAAGAAATTTAAGGAAAATTCCTAACTCTCCTTCGTCCATCTATTTTTCAGACCATGTCGAAGTTTTACACTGCGTCCACCCAAGCTAAGGAGCTCTGTAATGAGGCTAAGGCTACCAAGGAGAAGAGTTAGGAGTTGACTAATGAGGTTCTCTTAAAAAAGAGGAAAGTAATCAGGCAGACCGAGGAGGTCACTCATCTTCTGGGGATTAAGACGAAGTTAAAGAATGAGGTGGAAGAGCTCAAGGCAGATTGTGTTAAGAAGGAGACCTGTATAGGTCATCTAGAGGTAACAATCCAAGAGCTTACCTCGTCTTTGGAGAAGGCTCAGAAAGAAGCCATCGCGGCCTTCATGAGGTCAGACGAGTTTAAGAATCGTCTAGATCGTCATTACTTTGTTTGAGGACTTTCGTTTTGATGCCAAGGAGGCCTACCCTGAGATGGATTTTGTCTCCTTCAAGATCCCCACTACCACAGAGAGTTCCCTACTTTCGATGAGCTTTGAGGATGTCAATGTGGTGGATGATGCTTCAACTGAACCCACCCTAGACGCCACTGATGCTAGTAAAGACGACCCAAAGTCTGGGGGTGATGCACCCAGTGGTTTATCCCAATAATTTATTTTCTTTTTTAGAAAAATTTATTTATTTTAGCTTGTTTGGAGGTGCCCGTTGTTTTGGGCTTGACCTTTTAAAATTCATTTAAGTACAATTCCCTCGTCCAAGTTTATAGACAAGCAACAAATACAATTGCCTTCTGGCTTTGAATAACTCAAGGGTTTTTGGACGGTGGTCGTCTACCCTTCTTTAAATTTTATGAATGAATGTCTACTTCTATTTCATTCCTCATTTGGTGTTGAACATGTTGTATGCTTTATGTGTGAACGAATTTCCCTTGTTTACATTTTCCATGTTATTTCTATGGTTTTAAGTGTGGTTCGTCCACTCACGAAGACATTTTTTATCGCTCTGTCTGTATGAAGGAATTTCCTTTGTTTACATCGTCCATGTTAGGATAAATTTTTCATGCTCAACACCTCTACCATTCTTTATGTTTTCTAAGTATGACTCGTCTATGAATGGTATTTCTTTTGCTAGCTTTATTCTTCCATAAATTTGACTTATAGCTTGCATTATCCCTCGTCCATAGGCTAGATGGTCCTTTATTTGTCTTTGGGTAAGACGTTTCTAGCATTTACTCCTCCAAAGATCGGATTGTTTGGCTGGTTAAATTCATCCATGGATTTTAAGTATTTTTATGTGCACGTTTTTCCTCGTCCATTGATTAGACAAATATACCTTAGGTTTTACCTCATCTATTGGTTAGACAAATATACCTTAGGTTTATTTTTCTTTGCTTCATCCTTATTTTAAGGAAAGCTTATAGACGTTACATCCTTGCACCTAGAGATTTTACTCGTCTTGGGCTTTTAGCTTTCTTGTGGATTAGTTTGAATGAAAATAACGTGAGAATTAGAAATTCACACAACATTATATACGTTGGGAATCCAAACTGTATATACACAACATAAACATCGTCCATAAGCATAGCACATGCTTAGAAGCTAGTGCCTTTAGGGAATTAAAAATACTTATGTACAAACAGACTAAGTTCATGATTTTGTCCACCGCAAATTCGTCCATAGGCAGTGCACAAGTTGGAAACTAATGAACTTCTAGGGAATTAAAATATTAAAACATGTAATACTAACAATAAACATAAATAAATATGAGGAAAGTAACACATAACTCCAACTTTGTCCATGATGATGCTCATCCAGGCTAATCATTTACTAATAGTATCTTCTTAGATACTCCACATTCCAAGGGTGCTATAGCCTCCGTCTATCTAGGGCTTCCAAGTAGTACGATCCTTGCCTTTTGCAATTGATAACCCTATAGGGTCCTTCCCAATTAGATCCCAATTTTTCATGGGCTGAGTTTTTGGTTGCCAAGGAGACCCTTTTTATGACAAAGACCCCAATGTTGAAGCCTGGGTTTTACCATTGCATCATATTGCCTAGCCATAAGATTTTTATACCTTACTGTCCTTTACTCCACATCCATCCTTACCTTGTCTATTAGATCGAGGTTAAGACAAAGTTGTTCTTCATTCTCCTCATCCTAATACTTCATCACCTTATGGTTAGCCATGTGCACTTCTGCTGGTATGACTGCTTCGCTCCTATAGGCTAGTTTGAAAGGAGTTTCCCTTGTGGGGGTCCTCATAGTTGTCTTGTAAGCCCATAGAACACCTGGTAGCTCATCTGGCCATACTCTTTTTGCCCCCTCAAGCCGAGTCTTGATGATCTTCAACAAGGATCGGTTTGCAACTTTTGCTTGTCCATTTGCTTGTAGGTAGGAGGGTGAGGAATAATGATTCTTAATTCCCAGTTGCTTGCAGAATTCTCTGAAGGGTGTTATCAAATTGTTATCCATTGTTTAACACTAATACCCTAGGTACCACAAATCTGCATACAGTGCTCTTCCAGATGAAGTTTTTTATATTTTGCAGTGTGATCTTTGCTAAGGGTTCAATTTCCACCCACTTAGTGAAGTAATCAATTCCCATTACCATAAACTTCATTTGTCTGGTTCCAATTGGAAAGGGACCCAAAATATCCAATCCCCATTGTGCAAAAGGCAATGGGGCCATCATCGGGGTGAGGTACTCCAATGGTTGTTAAGGGATGTTGCTGAAGCGTTGACATTGATCACACACCTTCACATAAGCTCTAGCATCTACTTGAATGGTCGGCCAGTAATAACCTGCACAAATGACCTTATACATGAGTGCTCTTGCTCTTAAATGGTTTCCGCAGGCTCCTTCATGAACTTCTCTCAATACGTAGTTCACTTCATTTGGAGCTAAACACCTTAGGTAAAGCTGAGCGAAGCCTCTTTTGTATAGGATTTTGTCTATAAGGACATGCTTAGCTGATCTGATCCTTAGCTTTCTGGCCTTGTCTCTTTATCCTAGAAGCCTTCCATTTCTTAGGAAAGCTACTATTGGGGTCATCCAATTCACTTCACCTCCAATTTGCTGCATCTATGGAAGATCTATGCTAGGCATGTATTGGACCTCATTAAGCTCGTCCACCTATCCATCTGCTAATGCTTTCTTTGCTAAAGCATCTGCTTCCATTTTTTCCTCCCTGGGGATTTGAAAGAAACTGGCTTCCTTTAATTTTTTAATAAGACGTTTCACTCTACTGAGGTACTTCTTCACCCGTTCTTCCTTCTCTTCATATGTTCCATTTATTTGGCCTATGATCAACTGAGAATCTCCTTGGATGACTACTGACTCTATCCCTAAGGACTTAGCTGTTAAGACATATGTGAATCATGTTAGGAACATATGTCATTATAGAATTGGCTAATGCTTTGAAAAAATACACTTTACTTGTAATTGAATAGATCTAGGATGTGTTTAATGCTTCAAGGAACAAGGTTCCATGTTCAATTGTTAAAACCATGCAAGTCTGTCCAAGAATCAAGTGAAGAAGTGCTAGATTTTAAATCTCGACAGCTAGTATCTATCGAGGTTTAAAAGACTGCTTAAGCCCGATACTCGACACTTGCTTGATAGATAGGATATTTATCAAGATTTAAGAAACTCAAATTTTCAGTTCTGATTTTCATCCAATCCATGTGTAGATGTTTGGGCTTTCTTTTCTCACAACCCAAAACATATATAAGGATTATTTTCAGGGTTGTTAAAGGTTATGTGAGTGTGAAAGTTTTGTTCATGCAAATTGTGACTAGAGACAAAATTTGCCCTAGTTCATCTTTCTTTTGAAGAAGCTGCTGCGTTTGTACGCCGTTGGGTTTTATGAACAAGGAGTTTTGTGATCTTCATCGTGTTGATGAACTGAAGAATTTTGCAGTCAACATCTTTCTCAAGTTGGTGAGTAAGCCACGTACTAGGATCTGCACATTAAATTAGTTAGTCACATACTAGGAGCCGTGCATTGAAAAAGAGAGATTGTCACTACAGAACAAGTCCAATTGGGTATTGGGATAAGGGTTCAACTGTAGGTTGGTATAAAGTACTGGGATTCCTTTACTTGTAATCGTTTATTGTTATAATAGTGGATTCTTGGGAGTGGTGACCTTAAAATTACCCGGTGGGGTTTTTTTCGTGTAGGTTTTCCCAATTCGTAAATAAATTACCATGTCAATTTATTTTCCACTGCATATTTACTTAGTTGGTGATTTGTTTGTGCTACCACATTTATTGCATGCAAATTGAAATAGGTTAATTTATCACTAGGGGTCAATACATTCTTGGTCTATCATTAGCCAATTTTGGCTCTTTAAGGAGGGCTTCATACTCAACTTCATTATTGGTTTTTTGGTACTGTAGATGAGCTGCATACTTCAACTTGTCCCCTTTTGGGGATTTCAGTATAACTCCTATTCCTCTTGCATATAGTGTGAACGATCCATCTACATAGACGACCCATATCTTTGAGTCATCCACCCCGT
The DNA here is from genome assembly GCA_023621385.1 of Quercus gilva. Classification (NCBI taxonomy): domain Eukaryota; kingdom Viridiplantae; phylum Streptophyta; class Magnoliopsida; order Fagales; family Fagaceae; genus Quercus; species Quercus gilva. The sequence goes on from CM042483.1 coordinate 53,096,625, forward strand.
CTAAGTCACCTTTACTTGGAGTGAAATCCGCAATGAAATATGCTAGAGCTTGAGCCTTTATTGTACTTCTAGGATGATACCCAATATCAAACTCACTAAGCTCTATGGCCCATTGGATCAGTCGTCCTGCGACTTCCAATTTGTTCATTGCCTTCTTGAGCAGATGATCCGTCATGACATTAATGACATAAGCCTAGAAATAATAACTTAGTCTCCTGGAATCTGTTATTAGTGCAAAGGCTAACTTTTCAATCATTAGATATCGTCCTTTTGCCCCCCCTTAGAGCTCGGTTTGTATAATACACAGGCTTCTGCACTTTCCCTTTTTCCCTGATTAATGCTGAACTTACTGCATATGGGGACACTGCTAAGTATAAATACAACTCCTCACCTGGTATGGATGGACTTAGCAAGGGAGCTGTGGTAAGATAAACCTTAAGATCTTGGAAGGCCTTCTAGCATTCGTCCATCCATTCAAATTCCTTCCTAAGAATTTTGAAAAAAGGCAAACACTTATTTGTAGCTTTTGAAACAAACCTGTTTAGAGCTGCAACTCGTCTAGTGAGGGACTGGACTTCCTTGACATTCTTTGGTGATTCCATGTTCAAAATTGCTTGGATCTTATCAGGATTTACTTCGATTCCCCTATATGAAACCACGAACCCTAGGAACTTCCCTGACGAAACCCCAAAGGCACACTTACTTGGATTCAGCTTCATGTTGTATCGTCTAAGTGTGTCAAATGTCTCTTGTAGGTCATCTAAATGTTTCTTCTTATCCAAGCTCTTCACCAACATGTCATCAACATAAACTTCTACATTCTGTCCCATCTCTGGATGGAACATGTGATTGACCAACCTCTGGTAAGTTGCCCCCGCATTCTTCAAACCAAAGGGCATCACTTTGTAACAAAATAAACCTTGATTGGTAATGAAGGATGTCTATTCTTGATATGCCTCATCCATCCTTATCTAGTTATAACTTAAGAAGGCGTCCATGAAGCTAAGTAATTGATGGCCTGCTATTGAGTCCACCAATTAGTTAATGTATGGCAATGGATAACTATCCTTAGGGCAAGCCTTGTTCAAATCAGTAAAGTCTACACACGTCCTCCACTTGCCATTAGCCTTCTTGACCATCACCATATTAACTAAGCAATCCGAGTAATAGACTTCCCCAATAAATTATGTGTGGTTAACTTTTGGACCTCTCCTTTGATAGCATTATCTCATTTAGGAGCGAAGACTCTCTTCTTCTGATGAACAAGCTTGGAAGATGGATACATATTCAAATGATGAGTAATGACACTTAGGTCGATCCCTGGCATGTCTTCATGACTGCATGCGAACACATTAATACTCTTCCTTAAGAATTGGACGAGGTCTTGCTTCGTCTTTTCCTCCATACTTGTTCCAATTCTAGTAAGCTTCTTAAGGTTACCCTCATCCAAAGGAACATTCCAATACTTCAGTGGGCTCTACAGTAACCCTTCTTTCCTCTATGTTCATCGTCTGTACTTGTACTTGCCTTATTCCATAATCTGTTAGAAACTTGACATATAAGTGGTAGGTAGATGTTACTACCTTCCAATTGTTTAAAGTTGGTTGTCCAATGATGGCATTGTAGGAAGACGAACAATCTACAACAAGGAAATTTACTTCCTTGGTTATCTATTGTGGATGCGCTCTCACCACTACAGGTAAAGTAATAGTGTCCACTGGTTGTACTTTCATTCCTCCAAATCCTACTAAGGGCGAATTTACTAGATGAAGTTGATCTTATCCAAGCCTCATCTGCTGGAAGGCGGGGTAATATAGGATATCTGCTCAGTTCCCATTATCTACCAACACCCTTCTAGTCATGTAATCCACAATGAGCAAAATGATGATGATTGCATCGTCATATGGGTGATGGACCCTTCCAACGTCTTTGTGTGTGAAAGTAATGGCCTGCTTGTCTGCCCTCTTTGTCCTTGGTGGTCGTCTAGAGAGTTGGACATTCTACACCACCTTCAGGTATGTCTTCCTTGACTTGGAAGATTGCCCTGCTGAAGTTCCTCCTACAATAACTCTTATTTCTCCAAGTGGGGGGCCGTGATGGTTCCTCTACCTTTCTTTTCAACTTCTCGTCTTTATGATCTCGTCCAAGAAAATTCCTCAACTTTCCCTACCTGATAAGATTCTCTATCTGTTGCTTTAAGTCATAGCACTCATTCGTGTCATGCCTGTGATCTTTTTGGAAGCGATAATACTTATTCTTATGCACTTGTTAGGATCTCCCTTCATCTTCTCTAGCCACTTCAAGGATGGGTCATCCTTGATCTGCATAAGAACTTGATCAAGTGGAACATTCAAGGGCATGTAATGCTAACTTCATCCTGAAGACAAACTTGCCTTCTTGTTATCTCTATCCTTCTTCTCTCCTATTCGGGCCTTCTTTGGACGAGGGCCTTGTTCTGGACGACGAGGGAACTCTCCTTCCATCCGTTCTACTCTCTTCCTCTTCTTCATAATGATTGCATCTTCTACATTCATGAACCTTTAGGCTGAATGGACGAGTTCAGCCATGGTCTGCGGCTCTTGATCATAGAGCTTATGGATAAATAAATCCGAACTGACTCCATTGTGGAAGGCTGCCAATAGCAACTTATCATCCATCTCGTCTACTGTCAAGGCGTCCCTGTTGAAGCGAGTGATGAAGGCCCATAAGCTCTCATTTTCTCCTTGCTCTATGGTCAGTAGGCTGGACGAGGAATGTTTATGCCTTTGTTCTTTGATAAAGTTGTTGACGAACAAGTTACTCAACTCTTCAAAAGAACCAACAGTATTCGAAGATATTTTACTAAACATACTCGGGCTGGCCCCTTAAGGGTGGTTGGGAAGGCCTTACACATTATCTTATCCGAAACTCCTTGAAGATGCATTGTGGTCTTGAAGGTTGCAATATGGTCACACGGGTCGCACGTTCCATCATACGAGTCCAAGGAAGGCATTTTGAACTTGGAAGGCAGGGGATGACTATTGATGGAAGTTATGAAAAGGGAATCAATTCGATAAACTAAATCATCTACATGATTCATCCTTCTCATATTCTCACTCATCTCTTCCATGGCTCTCCTCATTTCATCCATTTTCCTCTCCAAGTGTGGCACCCTACATGAAGCGGTACCCTTTGAGTGGTTCTCGCGCTCAACATTTTCTCCTTCTCTAACTTCTTGACTATGAGCTTGCCCTTCCATGCATCGTTCATGACGTTGCCTCCTTTGATTGATCTCCCTGGTCAGTTCTTGATTCTGATGGGTTAGCTCTGCCATGGCGGCTGCCATGGACTGTATTTGTTGGACGGAAGGTGGTTGCATGACAGGTGCTAACTAGTGAGCGTGTTTGGGGTGGCTAGAAGTGTTCCCATTCTCCTAGTGGCCTGGACTAGTGGCCATTGACCTTGTCCGAACCATACAGCCTTTTGTCTTGGAAAGATAAATTGAAAATCACAAATTTAATCTGATTCCCACAGACAGCGACAACTGATGATGCACAGAATATCAGTAGGCTAAATGCTCCAGCCTTTAATGGGTTTAAGGTTGTCTGGAAGGCCTAAAAAGAAAGAAACACAAGATCAAAGGTGACCAGGGTGAATTGGCCAAGAAGCCTCCAATGCTTAAGTTAGTTTTCTCTCTAGAACTCAAGAATTCCAACTTTAGGAGTGGTGGAAACTTACCTTCATTTGATATGGATGAGTCCTTTTATAGTGAGAATTGGAGTGGTTACTTATTTAGTAACTTCCTCAACGTGGATGGAAGTTAGAAGGTTTAGACTTAATTTCCACAACCGCTATAGAAGTTAGAAGGTTTAGTCTTATCTTCTATAACTACTATAGGAGTTAGAAGGATTAGACTTATCTTCTACAACTGCCATTAGAATTTAAGAACTTAGTAGGAAGTTAGAGTGATGAATAAGGATTTTGCTCATATTTCATTATAGTAGAACGTGGTTTGAATTATAAGCTTTTGTATATGAATCTATTCTGAAAATTCTCCAAGTGTTGAAGGGTCGTCCAGGTGCTTATTTGATGGACAACCTCTATACCCACGAACAACCTCTTGACAGTGGACAACCTTCTTATGTTGGGTTAACCTTTTTGGTCCTAGACGACACTATGGACGAACTGGAGATAGTACGATTTTTAGTTCTCCATCATTAATAATTCCATGGCCTTATCGATTTTGTTTTTTCACAAAAAAATAATAATAATAATAATAAGGCTATGGAATTATAAACATGTTAAATTTAAAATTTCTTAAATAAATAAATAATGAAAACTCAAATTCCACAGCTTTATCGTTACAAGTCGTGACTTTGTCTAATTTTGCCACATAAGCACAATATTACAACAGTAAAATTATGGAATGACTAATTTAATACGTTTGTAAGTTTTTTAGAATTAAAAATGAACTTTTAAAATTTCAATTACTAAAATAAAAAGTGGATCCAATTTTAAAGACATAAAGGTATATATATATATATATATATATTTTTTTTTCCTTTTTAAAATTTCATTCTTATACATAAATGTATTGTTCAGTAAAGTAGTTTTGTTTTTCTTTAATTTGAACTAATCCATGGTCTTTAAATTAATTAATCTGTGCTCACTACATGCCTTAACATTTTTTATTTATTTATTTATTTTTAGAGAGTTTAGTGAACATAACATAAGGAAACGAGGCAGTGCACACACACTGCCTAATTTGTTTAGTAGGCATTGATGAAGCAGGGACACAAGTGAATAAATTTGGATTTAACAATATTATGAATTGTGAGGATAAGGGTTGGGTGTCCGTATGACAGTGTGAGTTCCCTATTTACTCACACTTGACATCACGGTTAAAAAATTCTAATCCATAATGGGAGCATTGGACTAATTGGAAATCATAACATTTTTAATCAAGAAACAAGATCCAGATTTTTCAAAGATTTTTATACCAATCTCTTTCTTCATAACTTCATTAATGATTCTAGGATGCAAAAATTTTTAAACCTCCCTTTTGCTAGAGTATTTCCCCTCCCAATTTACAGCTTCTTTATTACTCAAATGTTGAATACAAGTACGTCTTTGTTCCTAATTTATCAAGTATCTATGAGGGTACAAAATTAGTCATTGTTGATGTGGATTCCTTAACCCATGAGATACATCATACATGGCTCCAATGTCCTTTTAACAGTCCCCTTTATAAGAAAAACCAAATGTCAAAATTCATTGCCATCTACCATTTTAACTGTTTTTTGCTAGTAAAAAGCCCCCCCAAAAAAAAAAAAAAAAAAAAAAAAAAAAAAACATTATGACAATTGACATGATTTTCTAACAAATCAACTTTAGTTTGCTTTCATCTTTGGCCTGAGACTTCAATCAGTCCTCTAATATGGTAGACTTAGGGATGGCAATGGGGCGGGGCAGGGCTGAAGGATGTGATCTTCGCCCCCGCCCCGCATAGACTTTTCTTGCCCCATCCCCGCCCCGTCCCGCATGACAGGGAAAACTTCTTACTCCATCCCCGCCCCTTAAGGCCCCGCGAAGCCCCGCCCTACACTGCAAAACTTTATTTCTTGTTAATTTTCCTTACAACTATTACCATTTTTCCAAATAAAATGACATGTTTCAATAATAAAAATATACTTGAAATTATAAATAAATTTATCCTATCAAATCAAACTATTTTTTAGCAAAAACTAAATAATATTATCTAAATGTTTAACAAGACAATATCACAACAAAAATCTCATGGTATGACACAATAAAATAATCCAAACTTCTAATACATGATTGATGTAATCATATTGGCAATCAAACCAATAGGGAAACATATTCCTCATCATCTCGTTCTCCATTCACCACCTCATATTTCTAATATGAAAATTCAAAAACAAAAACCCAGCTCGTAAAATAGATATGGATTTTGACAAGCATAAAGAAGCAGTGCTGTTAAGCAAAGTGAAATCCCAATGGAAATTCCGAGTGTTAAGAGAAAAGGAGGTGTGTGACAGCGTGCCTTATATTTTATAACAGCCAATGAGCCAAATGCCCACACAAAATTACAAAAACAATGACACAGACAAATATTTAGAGCCTCAGACCCGTACCTCATTAAAAAAAAAAATTATAATATGTTCGTGATGAAAAGTAAGTTGAGAAAGATTTATGAATCATGAATGAAATTAGTAATTTAATAGTATATAAATTTGTTTCTAATAAAGAAAAAAAAAACGTTAAAATTGGTACCTTATTTCCAACTTTGCTAGAGAGAAAAAAGAGGTAGAGCCATGTTAGGTAAAATAAAATAAGTTGATGATATTTTTGTTTAAATAGTAAGGTTTTAGGATATGAAAAAATTACAATTTAACCTTTATAATGCAGGGAGGGGCGGGGATGGGGTGAGGTGGGTCTAAAAAGTGTAAACTCATCCCTGCCCCACCCCGTGGTGTGGGTCTAAAATCTCGCCCCATCCTCGCCCCACCACCTTTGTAGGGCAGGGAAAACCCGCACAGGGCGAAGCAGGGAGAGGCGAGTCAAGCGGGGTGGGGCAAAATTGCCATCCTGTCACAGATATGCTTTGAATCATTAGATATACTATAGATATTTTTAGCAATAAATCTAACGATATAAAAAATCAACCTCTAGTGGTTTATAGAAATATGAAAAAGAGAAAAGAACAAAACACAAACAGCCATTAGGGCTGTAAAGGCAACCAAGATTAGTCTAGGAGTGACAACTGTGTCGGGTTTTGATTGCTCTATAAGGTAGATGCAAAATGAGATAATTCATAATGACAAGCATGACTGTTCTAGGATCCCAATTATCATGTCATAAGAAAACCTTCTTCCATCCCCCACATCAAACTTTATGAACCTCCTAAGCTCACTTCTAAGTCTTAGGACAACTCTGCCGCCCTATGTAAAATCTTGTGCAACCTTTATATAGTCCAAAAATACCTGTCATGAGGTAAAATCTAGCACTCCTTTCATCGCCAATTAAGGCATAGAAAGTTCTACAATCCTTGAGGTTGAAGGGCAACTACTGCTGAGCTGTTCAAGTTATAAACACTAAAATGATAATTCGATAGTTACAATAAAAGATGGAGGATTTGAATCCTAGATGTCATGGACATGCTAGGAGGTGCCAACCAATTGAGTTATAAGACTCTTTAAAAGTTATAAACACTAAAATATTTGCAAAGAAATAGAACTCCAATATGGTTATCAACTCAAGGCTTGCCCAAAATATAAATTATGGGTATATTGAGAAATGGAAAACATAAATAATCATTTGATAAAAGCCTCAACAGAAAAATAATAAAAACGTGTCCAACATATGCAATGGCTATGATTCCCCACTAATCATAATAGTATAAGAACCTCATCTTCTAGTTTACACGAAGTATTTTGCAACTCATATACACCTAACACTCTATTCAACTAGAACTATATAAATTATTATTAAGAACAACGAAATTCCTACTTAATGATTACTTCGATTATGTATAGTGTTGAATTTATAGTGTTTCGATTATCAACAGCTCTATGATAGTCCATGCTTATTAACAGTCCCAACTCTATAAGATACAGTGCTACAGCTTAACGTACACAAGGATAGACTGAACTAGCTTCACTATAAACAATACACATAAAAAATGCAGTGAGATAAACATAACTTAAACAAATATGAGGAATCCCACATTAAATGAAGAATTATTTTTCTCCTCCAATGATACATTGGTTTCTTTTATTCAACAGAATACATGAACAAAGAATGCAATCATAGCATAGCCAACAAAGCGGAATAAGAAAGCGACACTAAAACAAACATACTAATGCAAACAAACCACCCAACAAAAGATTACACCGTAGAGTACCATCACCAAACAAAAATTTATTGACATCACTACACATAGGCATCAGGGAATATGTTTAACAAGTCTGTGCAACCAACTCGTAACAGTTGTGGACCATGGATGATTTCACCTGCAAAAAAAACCGAAAGGGAATGATTAAGCCCAAAACATAAAAAAGGAATTAAAGTGAAATATTCTGTAGACATGAAATCATTAAAGTAACATTTAGAACTATATTTACACCATCAACCAATATATTTATGCAATGGGAATGAAAAGAAGTGGCAAAAATTAAAAATAAAAGCAAAAATAGAAAGACCCCAAAAAGGGAGAAAAAGGAAGAAGAAACTGTTAGTAACAGTGGAAAAAATTAAGACACCACCATATGATGAAGCAAGGAAGAATTTTCTTGTAATATAAATTGAGAGATAGGTTTTTGGTTCAGAACCTTATGTAAATTGCTGCAAAGAATAGATAAGAGCTTCATTCTAATCAAAAGAAGCAGCATAAAATTTATAAAAAATGCAAGTGCAAGAATTTATTGCTGTACCTTGTTAGCCAAAGATTAAAATACAAGGGAAGGCACATGTTTGACTTTGTCAAAATCCGGTCCTCCTTTGTGAAGCCCATCTATGAATGACTTTGGCATGCGTTTGATCTTCAATTCCTGGAGGGTTGTGATGAACCTCAATCCATTAGGAATCGTCTTCAAACTACCACAAAATTCAATTTCCAAACAACAGATACTGGGCAAGGCTCCTTCCTTCACCCTCCACTCCTCTAAGTAGTACAAGTGAGAAAGGAGAAGAGATTGAAGTAGAGGAAATCCTCTTTCAAAACAAACCATAGTCTTCCTGGTGTGCTGTCGCAGGCAACCAAAAATAAAACCTATACTCCTAAAAATATATGTAGTAGCGTGAGTAAGGATCGTTCCCACAGAAAGTATCTAGCCTAGTTTTATGCTACGTGAACAAAGGGGGGGAGGGGGGGGGTTTGAGTATAATGAAAACAATTTTAAGAAAGAAAACAACTAAGGAACAATTCAAATTAAAGTAACGAAATCAATCAAGAGAACAAACCTTAGTCCAAGCCAACATCCACCATCGGAATTTTACAACTGATCATCGATGCAAGTATATATCAATTCACACTTTGAATATTCACCATTGAAACTATTTTCCTATCTCTCCTTAGTCATAGTTAATTAGAAAACAAGCGATCTAATAAACCATAACTACTAAACAACCCAAGACAAGTGCTAAAGGTTTAATTTAGTAGTAGCCTTAAGAACTAGAGAGATCGATGAAGCTAAACAACACAAACCCAAGCAGTTGCATTTAATTTAGATGAGCGTTTTTCCTAAGATCTAATAATTTTTTACGTAGCGAATCATTAAATCTTGGTTGCTTCACAAATTAGAGAGATCAAACAATTACGGATTTGATATCTAACCAAGCAGTAGATTGCAACGAATAATAAACTAGTAGGCCTTCTAGTAATTAAACGAGACAATCATGAAAATAGGCACAGAAGAACATCCGATATTCAAAGCATAAATTGAACAATAAAAACAAATTAGATCTCACAGTTTTATTGATTCTGAGGCTTCAGTTTCCTTCGACCAAGTATAAAAGTTTTAGCCATGCAGGGCCATGACAGAAAACTTGAAGGAGAAAATTAGAGAAGAGGGGAGAGAGAGGCGTGTGTGTCCAATTCTGATTTCTCCTCCCCCTTTTACACGTTAATTCCCCCTTTTCCAAGCCTACAAAATCTCCTAAAAATATTCTAAATAATAATATCCAAATCTGACTAATTAAGGAAAAATATTAAAAATAAAACAAAGTCCTAATATAATTAGGAAAGTGGTGTTTTTCAGCTGAAAATTTCATGCATCAGATCTGGAGGCTTCCAAAAATAAACCGCATCAGATTTGCGTATTAGAATTGCAGGCAAAGGAACATTCCAAAACGTCAGCAATGCAGGTGCAGCAACTTCAAGCCCGACTTCGTCCTTGATGCAGCCCGTATCTCTCAAAACTAAAAACATGAAAGTTGTAGAGCTTTGTCTTTGCGTTCTATAGCATCTTGAATAATCTCAATCGGAGCTCAGATGAGAGAGTTATGCCCAGATTATGAAGCTATGTCAAAGCTGTCCAGAATCACCCAATTAACTATGTTTTGCACTTAATGCCTCCATTTGCATCCTAAATCAAAATATAAGAATAATTAGTACATTTAGGCACCAAATAAGTATAAAAGACTAAACATTAAGGGAGAAAAAAATATGACATTTTGCATTCTCAGCACTTCCATTAAAGGTCCCACATCCAACTACTTGGATGTTTGAGTCGGGTGACTTCTCTATCGCATGATGGAAGCAGAGGATTTTTAAGTTGAGTAACCTCTCTAACGTTTCCATTGGGTCATCCTCAAGTTTAGTCCCAAATAAACTCAACTTGGCTAGATTTGGAGAGAATTGGTGAGCTTCTGGAAGCTTCTTTATAGGGTGATATAGATGTAGCTTTTCTATATGTGGACACCTTGATACTAGTATTTGTATTGCATCTTGGGCCCATTCATTATTCATCACTTTAAGAACCCGAAGACGGTTGAGTTTGAACCATGTGGGAATTTGGATGGTTTTGGGCTGAACATTCACCAATGTTTGCAAATAACTAAGATTACCCAATTCCAACTTACAACATACCCGATAATATTTTGGTAAATAAAGATGCTTCAACTGTTTCATATACTTAAACACATTTGGCACACTTGATTTGTATAAGGGGATCAACAAATCTATTGTCTCCAAGCACCTCAAATTGCCAATAGATGATGGCACCTTATTTATATTGCTTTTTTTGAGAGATAAATATCTCAAGAAGATGAGACATCCAATGTCTTTAGGTAATTTGCAGTCGTGTTTTCGAAAATTTTCCAAATGTAAGACTCTAACCAACTTGAATTTCTTGAAACATGACTCTTTAAAATAAGAATAACTTTGAATACAATTATTTTGATAAGGCGAAGGCAGAAGGTAGAGAAGAGACTTGAGGTGTGGATATTCACCAAATTTAATTATTGTGATGTAATTATCATCTGATTCCCAAATGATAGCAAGTCTTCAAACCTTACCATTTTGCACTTCACGCCGTTTCAAGGAAAGAATATTGGTAATATGGAGAAAATTTTCCTCTTGGGCTTTTGATACACAAAAGTCTCTCATAAGATCATGCATTGGACAAGTTTTAATCCTTCCAAGTGAGCCCATTTTCCCCACCAGAACCATGCATCTTTGCACTAGCTCCCTTAAATATCAGTGTCCCACATCATCCATAGTATCCTCTCTTCCTCTATCATGCTAAACTTCTAATACAAAACCTTCCCCCATCCACATCCGAATTAATTCTTTTGTCGGTATCTCAAAATCCTCTGGAAAATGACCTAAATATAGAAAGCACGATTTCAAGTGACAAGGTAAATCATTATAACTTAAAGCTAAAACTTTATTGATTCTTAAGTTTTGTTCTACATAAAGGCATGATTTGATATGTCTAAGCACATCCTCCCATTCTTCCTATGTCTGCTTTGCTGCTAAAAGACCTCCAAGTACAGCGATGGCCAATGGCAAGCCTCCACAATATCCAATCATTTCCTTTCCAAACTTCTCCATGTAAGTTTTGGTCACACGATCTAAAAAGCCAACAACAAACAAAATAAAATCATTTTTTCTTGAACAACGAGACATCAACAACTAAATTATAAAATGAAACTATATTTTAAGACTTGAAAACCTAGAGATGAACCACTTGAAGAAATTTTCTCCGTGCATATAAATTGCACTAATATATGGCTTTTAACTCTTACTCTTGCTCAGTTTTAAATTTAGTTCAAATATTTAAAATGGAATTTAATTTAAATCACAAGTTTTAATTTCGTTTTATGTGCGATAATGTTTTATTTAAATAATTTGGAAACATTCAGCAATTTACTTTTGCTAAAATTTAGAGAAATCTTTCTCTATGTTTTATAATTGTCTTCAAATATTAGCTAACCATATTTTTAGCTAATGCATTTTGCTCTTTTGGTAAATCTTTTCTGGTTTATGCATGTTTTGGCGTTTGTTTTTTCAATCATAACACATCTCTCTCTTATCACTTTATTTTTCTTTTAGTTTTAGATTAATATTTACTTGTTTTGAGAGTGGAAATTTGAGTTTCACACAATAGTTGACTATGTATTTCAATGTGCGTATCAATTACAAACTCCATCTCTTGTCAAAAAAAGAAAAAAAAAAATTACGAACTCTATCTCTTATGTAGGGTAATATTCTATTTAAGGCGAAGTTTGATAAAATGGTTATAGGTTTCATCCAATTTCCTTCTTTTTTTTTTTTTCTTTTTTTTTTTCTTTTTTTTTTGAATTGACAAAAGGTATACATAATAACTATCTCCCTGTACTTTTCTCAACCAAAAAAAACTATTTCCCTGTGCAACCAATGTATAAACAAAATGAATCTTATTTTTATTAAAACTAGTCGCAAACTCATACGATGCGTAGAAATATATGATTACTTTGTAATTGTGATATGATGTATAATTTGTTCTCTCTAAAAATCAAAAAATTTCTAAAATTATTTTTCGTCTACCCATCTTTATATATATATATATATCATTTTAGTGTTTGTTGTGTTTGATTGAAATTATTTCTTTTTAAGGTAGTCCATATTTTTCTAAATTATATTATGGTATGTGGTGTTTTCCTTTTTTTTTTTTTCCTTAAAACTAAACTCTTTAAGTTTTTTTTTTTTTTTTGAAAGGGGAATAGTCATTCAATTAGATAGATAAAATATCATGATACATAGCATCCATGGCTGGTGGGGGAGAGTCCTCCATCCAGTACAAATCCTCATCTAAATTATGTCTAGCATGTTGAGCCAAAGCATGGGCTACCCTATTCCCACCCCTCCTAGTACAGCAAACCTCAGACCAATACAATCCCCTTATTAGATGGCGAATATCATCCACTACATTACCAAATAACGAAGTGCTTTCCTCAAAAGAAGATATAGCATGAATTACATTACTGTTATCACCTTCAATAATCAACCTGGAAAATCCAGCATCCACAGCAAATTCTAAGGCTCTCCGGCAAGCAAGCAACTCTGCTTCATCACTGGTGTGCACATCTGGTCCAGCAACAGTCATAGCAGCCATTACCTCTCCCTTTTCATTTCGAACAATTGCTCCAAACCCAGTTCTGCCTAAGTCCGAAAATAATGCAGCATCAAAATTGAGCTTGTACGCCTCTAATGGTGGTGGTTTCCATACCTCTCTAGTCAGTTGCTGTCTCAACTGAACAGTAAGCTATGTTTGAACTCATTGATAATCTTCAATGCACTCCTCAGCACGTTTGTTCAAGCAAGCCGGGATCTTCATTTTTCCTCCATGCATCAATGAATTTTGCTGGTTCCAGATCAGCCATGCTTGAGTCCAGAACAGCTCAATCTCTGCTAAATTCAGCAGCTCCAACAATTCCTCCATCAGTTGCAACAAATCATACTGACCATGCTTGTATTTCTTCAAATATATTATTCAAATTTCTCATTTCTTAAATGAAATATTGTAATAATCAAAACTCATCACAAAATTACACTTGATATTACTTAAATAGTTGAGAAGCCACTAACGTGTCTCAATTAGAGCATAACAACAATAAATGTTATGCTTCAATTTTTAGATATATATAGAATATAGATATGCATTCCTAATTGATAATTAAATATTTGATAGTCTTTAAAATACACCTTTAAAGGCATCTATTACCAAATATGTAGAATAATTCAGCTTTCCAATAATTGAAATTTGAGAAAATTAATCTATACGTGTTAATTAACATTTGATCTTAAAATATTTCATGCATTGTACAGCTTAGTGATTAGTAACATCTTTAAAGGCATCTGTTGCCTCTTCCTTATTTACCAAAAAAAAAGATCATTAAATTAATAACCCAAAAAGAAAAATTATTAAAGTAAAGCGGGATTAGATATTAGTTGTACCTTCTCTCCAAGATATTGCTATCTTGTCAAGTAATTCCCAACTCCTTTCTTCATTTAGACACTGCAATTCACAAAGGAAACTTCTGGGATCTACATGCAAACACACTTGTTTATTACGAGAGGTAAGCAGTATTTTGCTCCCAGTACCCCTCACTAGGAAGGCTTCCTGTAGACTGTTCCAGGCCTCAATGTTCCAAATATCGTCTAGAATCACCAAGCACTTTTTCTTGCATTGAACTTGACTTAAGTTTCTCCACAATCTCTGCATCCTTCAACTTTTGAATTTCATCCCTTTGATCTTTAGACAGAAGGCTAATCAAAATTTCTTCCCAAACACGTCTTATTTGACATTGTTGTGAAATATATACCCAAGCACAACAATCAAAGTGTTGCTTGACTTCGAGGTAATTATAAACCATCTTAGCAAGAGTGGTCTTTCCGTGGAAGCTACTCTGCTGTCTTCGCCTTCTTTAAGCAAAAACTCCACCAATTTATTCAAGTCATCGTCAAACCCAACAATGTCATGTTCAAGATGAGAAAATGATTGCCTTTGCTCTCGTTGCCTCTCAATAAAAGAACTGGATCCACCTCCTTTTATCATAGATTCCCTTATGCCATAGCCTTGAAAACTTGTTTTCAAGTTAGAAATTTTTGTCATGGTATCTTCAATCTTTGACCCAACCTGATGCACTGTAATTCCTTCATCCAAGATGCAACTGCACCTCTCGAGGACCTTTTGTACACCTCCTCCCTTTCTGGATCCAACTGTGTGGGCAATGATATGACTCATTCTGCCTTGCATCTGCATCCTTTAGTAAGCCTTGCATAAGTTTGAGCTCAATTTGTAGCAGCTCAACTTGGTTACTCACCCCGGATAAGAATTTTCCTTCTTGTACGAGCAAGTCACCAATCCTTGTCACCACACCGGAAACAACCGCCTCGGCCATTTCAATTCCCCGAAAAGAAGATGAATGGATTGGGAGCTTTGAATGTTAATTTGCTCACAATGAATCTGCACTCTCTTCGTATAATTTCACTCAAACCTTCCCTTTTCGGACATACTCTACTTAAACTCAGTCTTTTTTTTTTTTGGTTCCTCAACGGTGTTCGAATTTTCCACAATGAAAAAATTTCCACTTTACCTAACTCAAAAAATTGTAGTTTTGCTCCACCTATTGGATTTTGTGTTTTCTTCATCTTGCAATCTGACAATTTTGTGTCAATTCAATGCCAGTGCCAAAGAAAGAGTGCTCTGGACTATTGTGACGTGTTAGCAAAAGTTTCAACAAAGTTGATGCTGGCCTCAATTATTCATCTTTTCATAGTGACATACAGCTAACTTCATTATTGTGTGTGGGGTTATGAAGAGGACGGACTGACTGAGGGGATAATAAGGAAATTTCAATCTTTATTAATTATATACGGCTCACTAATCGTCAAAGTGCACCGTTTCATTTAGTGTCGTATTGGCGACAATCTTGAGGATCCCAGCGTGCTTATTTACAAGCCTCCTTAGCACGTGATTTTCTGTAAAAACGTGTATAGCTTTGATTAGTTGCAGAGTTAGTTTGTTGTTATTCAGTTTAGGAATTTTAACAGCTAGTAAGTTAAATTGATAAGGCTATTTTCAATGGCCCTTGAACAAATTCATTAGTGTCAATAGAATCAGATTTTCTCCCAATTCTCTTTTTAGGTTCTAGGTGATTTTGTTCTTTGCATTTATATATATATATATATATATTATAGAAGAATTAGCATTTGTAGTATGATATTGATCTTTTCTTCTATCTATACTTTGCATCAAGCTTTACCTTATGATAAAATATGACAAGACTAAAATTTTCAAAGAAATTTTGGCCAGTTTAGTTCACAAAGTCCTCTTGCCATTTGTTGTGCATTGTGCAATTTAGTATAAAGTGTACAGCTTTGTCAATGAATGCAAAAACTGACTTTATGTTGACCATGTACACAATATCGGATTGTGAGCCTTAGAATGTTTCCCCATAAGTTTCTGATACCCCAATATTTACTAGAGATTTTCTCCATCTAATTTAACTATATTGAAAATTCCTCTGTATATTGCATAATGAATAATAGATACATCTCTGCTCTTATATACAAGAATCAGAGCAGGAAAAATTCTAACAAACTAACAACCCAAATAACAACTACTTGTAGTTTAATAAAGATGACAAAGACAACTTCACACTACTTGTAGCTTTGGCATAGCTGGCTTAGCTGAAAGCTTGAAATTATGCACTCTAATTTGTGGTTAATTCAGATCAATTTCAATAAACTAGTTCTAACAACTCTTTTTCAAGATTTCTCATATTCCAACACGTCTTCCAATTCTGTGGTTGAGATAGAGCATATATTGTACACAATTCGCTTCCTACAATTAAGGTGAGGCAAAGCCTTGTATACAAATATTTGGCTATTTGGGATTCAGATGAAGATACAAGCAGAAAAAAGCAACATCTTTACAAGATAAAGAATGACTTGGACATTTGGGCCTGGAGGTGATAAATATTTATAGGTAGCCTGTCATATATAATCCCTTCTCTATGGAGTCCCACCATTCAGTGTAAATGAACAAACCTTAAGAATTCATTAATTAACTGTTGTGGGAGGCAATTTGAAGTCTTTCCCCCCTTGATCTCTACTTGCAATCCAAATTAAGATGGAGACATCTGTGGAGGCAAAATTCTTACAAATAAATTATGACTTATAATACATAAGCAAAACCAAATTTACGGATTCTGAAAGAGAGACAGAAGCAATACATGCGTAAACACTCAGTGTAATACATAAAGGCTCTGAAGGGTACCATGAGAAGTATAGGAGACAGGAGTCCTAATAGCATTTTAGTCCCTCAATAAGATAGATACAAATGAATATGGCAGACCCCATTAAGTTCACAAGACAATGATAGTAAACATAACCTGTCTTGCAATGTCAACAATTTGACAACGTAAACTTATAATGCAGAAACATTACTGGATGATATTGTTAATCTGAGATTAAAGGAAATGTAGACTTGGATTATGCAGAAGAAATATAAGATACTAATGGAAGCAAAAAAGAGATTTAGATTCTATACAACTACTGTCATGAGCGTAGAAATGAAGCACTCCTATCAACATAAGGGACATTGGAAGTTCTACATCGTTTGGATGAAGAAGCAATGCTCGTCAAAGTACAAATACTGCAAAGCTCCCCAAGTATCAAACACTGTTAAACAGTGTTTCTTTGTGTTAAATTTTAGGAAAGAGAATTGTTAGGTTTTTAGACCCCTTAAAACAACATTTGGATTAACCTAGAGAATTAGTCAAGTGATTAACTTAGTCAAATTATGCAAATCTAGGTTATCACAATCAAACAATCATATCAAGAATATATAGCAGCAGAAATATAAATAACACAATGATATGATAACCTAGGAAACTACACGGTAAAAACCTGGGGAGGATTTAACCTAGCTATCCTCAAGGTAAACTTGAATCCACTATGCGAAAGAATCGAAATTCATACAATAAAACTTACAAGCACCCCCGCTTGACTTCCTATTGCTATCCACCAGTAGAACTTACTGACACAACTACGTGCAAGCTCCAAATCCACGGACTCCTTCTTTCTTGGATTCTCTAACAGATACAAGCACTCCTACTTGTGTTTCTTTAAGCTCCAATAGCAGCAACTGATTTCATCATAAAGGTGTTGATAATATCTCTACCTTGAAAACCCTAAATTTATGTGAAGGAAAGCTCCTCAAAGGATCTCACAAGAAATTCACACAAACCGCAAATATGAGCAACCAAAGCTACTCTAAAAACGTGGCTAGGGTTTCATTTATATAGTGGAAGAAGTAGATTTGAAACCCTAATCCTTAATGGGCTTGGGCTGAGTTGGAATATTCTGCAGAAAAACGTTCTGCCCGATATTCGATCAATTGAGCCTAAGCTTCGATCGATCATGCTAGACAGAAAGTCACTAATACTTCTGCAGCCACTCGATTCCAACTTTACATAAACAACATACTTTAAGCAAGTCTAAAACAAGACTAAACACCTGTTTTGATCATGGTTTGCCAACATTACACATTAGCATTCTAAATACATTAGTTCCTAAGTCTTTAGAACCTAACAAACTCCCCATTTGGCAATCCGTGACAAAACACAAACACATTGCTCAAAGTTACAAGTAAAAGCCCTTTACAAAATAATGCCCATTACAAAATGATCCAACCTAACTACTATCCATCAGTTGCAAGTGTAGACAGCAGCTCAATTGAATCAACCTGTATATTTCCTGAAACACTAAACAAAACGCATAAACGCATGTGTGACAGAAAAACAGTAAATCAACAAAAATGAAAACTAACTCTCCCCCTAAGTTAGATTTAAAAAAAAAAGTTATTTTCTCCCCCTAAACAAAACAAACATGATTCCCACGTAGTCACATTTCATAACAAAAATGCAAACTAACTCTCCCCCTAAGCTAGATACAAAAAGAAATTATTTTTTCCCCCTAAACAAAACAAACATAATTCCCACGTAGTCACATTTCATCTAAATCTCCCCATTTTTGTCGCGTATTGACAAAGACAACTCCTACAAAGAGTAGAGTGACAGTAAATAGGAGAGAGAAAAAAAAAAAAGCAAGGGAACAATTCAATTCAACTTTATAGAGAATAAAGACACTCCCCCTAAGAAGAGCAACAACTCCCCCTATGAACAACAAAGGGTAAAAACAAGCTTCTCCCCCTATAAAAATAGGAAAAAAAACAAAACAAGTTTTGGGAAAAATAGTTTTGGGGAAAAAAAAAAGAGGAGGTGAGGATAAATAAAAAGACACAAACCAAGTTTAAAAACAAAGTTGAGGATACACATGAAGAAAAAATATTCTCTCTTTCAATAAAAGCAAACATGGCACTATATGACTCATAAACAGTTGCATGAGTAGAGAAAATATTTGCACATTGATTATACATCATATCTCTTAAGAAAAATATTTTCTACAGTTCACACATAAAAAAGGCATATACTAGAAAGTACATAGCTCAAAAATTAATCAATCAATTTTTTGATCAAGTTAAGTACCCAATGTAGAAAAGTGTATGCATGTTATGTGTGAAAACAATGAGAGATATGACTGCAAAACTGCAAAATAGATACAGAAATCAATGTAATGCATGTGAATCCTAAACACAAATGATGCATAAAAAATATGTCATGATGCATGCTCTAATGTAATAAAACTAAGTTCAATTTAAGTTTAATTTCACAAAATTGGCTTGAGCATAGAGTTTTTAACAAAAACCCCAAAATTTAAAAACCACTTGTTAAGATTTTAGGAAAAATTTGACCAATTGATCATCACACAAGCTATAATACACAATATAATGATCAATTACATCCATTCAACAAGCTAATTGCATCCCAATTTGAACAAATCCCCAATTCGGGTACATTCAAGCCCAAAAAAATCCAATTTCTCGAACTTTAAACACATTTTGCATTAAGATCAAGGAACTTTTAATCTTGGATGGCCACAACAAGATCACACACAATATAATGTACCAAGTTTAGCAAAGAGTAACTTGTGTAGTGTGTGCAACTAGCAAAAGCTTGAGATATATGTAAGGTGATATGTGAATAGAAATCAAATACAAAGTCTACAAAATTCATCACATAGAATTTGAAAGAGACTATCACCTAAAGAGTTACGTCACATAACTCTCACATCTCCTAGAAAATAAGCTTGCAATCATGTAAGTTTCTTGATTTGCCTCATATTGTACACACGAATTTTATTTAATCAGAAACTTATTAAAATAGCTAGGATAATGTACACACCAATTTTAATTATGTGATTTGGCATCAAGCCTAATAGTACACACCAATTTTAAGCATTAAGCAATTAAACCGAGGCTACACCTTGTGTTCTTTTTGTGCATGTGCTACACTTTCTCGAGCACAAAATCTTACGATATGCACTAAGGTGTTCATGATTGGCTAGTGAACAGTGGTAAGATGGTTATTTATGCATTTCTCAAAAGGATCAAGTCCGACAATCAAAGGCATGTTGATAGGCCACAAACTGAATGACCCCTTATGATTAAACCAATTAATTAATTAGCCAAGTTATTAATTAATCAATTTATCATGCAAATGCGTGGAAGCACAAACAAATAACCAATAAAATAAATAGGCAGCGGAAAATAAATAACACGGTGATTTGTTCACGAATGGGGAAAACCCTAACGGCAAAAACCCCACCGGGTGATTTTCAGGTCACCACTCCCGAAACTCCACTATTATCAAATCAAACGGTTACAAGTAAAGGAATCCCAAGTACTTTACCAACCTACAGTTGAACCCTTACCCCAATACCCAATTGGACTTGATCTGTAGTGACAGTTCCCACCTTTGATGTACGACTCCCAAGTACGGGACTAACCAATGCGCGGATCCCAGTACGTGACTTCAAACACCAACTTAGAAGATGAGATTGGCTGCAAAGTTCTTCAGTTCATCCTACACGATGAAGATCAGGAAGATGCTTGGTTACAAAACCCTTTGATGCAAATACACAGCAACTTCTTCAAAGAAGATGAACTAGGTCAAGAACTTCGTCTTTGATCACAATTTGCTTGAACAGAGATTACTCAATACTTTTGCAACTTGTGTACATTTTGACGGCTTTTAAAACAATCATTTTATATGTTTAGGGTTAGAAGAAAAGAAAGCCCAAAAACATATTCACGGATCCCAAAAAATCAGATCAGAAAATCTGACTTATTAATTCTCGACAGATAGCAGGTGTCGAGGAGCTATCAAGCAGGTGTCGAGACTTAATGAATTTGCACTTCAACTTGTTTTTCTTGGACAGACTTGATGACTTCAACACTTGATCTTGAAACCTTGTTTTTTGAAGTATTAAAAACACCTAGAACTACCTAATTACAAGTAGAGTGTGTTTTGTCAAAGGATTAGCCAATTTTACATAATTAAGTGACATATGTTCAAATAAGTAAGAACACATATGTCCTAACACATGTGATTTCAAGATCAAGACAAAAGTGATCAAAACTATAAACATCTTCCTACACAACATGCACTACAAAGCTCAAACTAGTAGAGTGCAATAAAATAAGCTCATCCAAGCTAAACAAGGTACATAAACATGTTATGTAAAGATAATATGGCCAATCCTTGATTTCAAATCCAAGAAAAATAATGCAAAACACAAAAATCTTTTTGGTTTTAAAACAAATTTTATGACCAAAAAACAAAAAGCATACATTATGCTAAATGAACAATGCAAAGCAATGCATGACAGTGCTTATCTAAGCTATAGAGGGTACAAAAACAAGAAATATCAATTTCTCAATTAACCCATAAGTACATGTACAAACTAGTACATACTCATACAAAATCATAAATAGCTTAGCATACTATTCAAGTTTCACTACAATGTCAAGCATGTTCTAAATCAAGAGAGATATCATAATTCATGTAATCCTCAAAACAAATAAAACTAGACACAAAATAAAATATTTTTGTCTTTTTGAAATTTTTCAATGTTTTTGGATTTTTTTTTTAAAAAAAAAAAACCTTAAAAACAAAACAACCAAAAACAGAAACAAGACATGTCCACAAACAATTGAAAGAATTAAAATAGGGACAAGTCACCAACACTCACCTTAGAGAATCTTTTCTCACCCATATAGCACGAGTCTTCGGCTTTGTAGGTGAAAATCCATGAGAAGCAGAGTGTATTTGAGGAATTACACCAATCTTTTGAGAAAGACTAAAATCCTGCAAATTCCTTTCACAAGCCAACAAGCTCAAATTTTTCAAAAGAATATGAAACAATTTATATGGACTTATGGTAGGAGAAATATCATCACATATCCTAGATTGACATATAGAATGCTTAAATTTCAATTTATGACAATTAAGACAAATGTGACCACAGACACCACAAAAGTGGCAAACAGGAACAAATTTAGGAACATCAGTATTCCTAACAGCAAATCTAGTCTCAGATTTTGGTTTTTGCCTCAACAAAGAACAATTTGGTCTAATATGACCAACAACACCACAAAGGTGATAGGTAGGCACAAAAATAGATTTATTATGCTCTCTAACAGTAGGTTTAGACTTAGGTTTAGAAACTTCAGTATTTACATCAGAACTTTTACCTTTGTCTAAACTAGCAACATAAGCCTTTTTTTAATTATTCCTCTTAAAAGGAGGGATATAAACTTTCTCAGTTTTAGGCTTAAGAGAAACAGAAACACTTCTGTTATCATCAACAGGCTTGGTACTAGTCAAATTTTCAATTTTAGCTTTAGATTCAACTAACTCTTGTTCCAAGCTTTTCAGCTTCTCATCTTGAGAGGAAATTTGATTTCTCAAAAATTCATTCTTTTTATTAGATTCATCTAATCTCACAATCAATTCCTCTTTTTCAAGATTAGCCAATTTTAACTCTTCCTTGAATTTCTTAACAATTTTCATAGATTTCAATAATTCCTTACGAAGAGTTTCACAGGCATTAATAAAATCAACAGAAGCATAAGCAAAAACATGATCAGAAAAACACTTCAAATTATCCATGACAACAGGGGTCAAGGATCAGCCCTTAGATCAAAAGATCTAAAACAGAAGAGCTACCTACTCTGATACCACTTGTTAGGTTTTTAGATCCCTTAAAACAACAATTGGATTAATCTAGAGAATTAGCCAAGTGATTAACTTAGTCAAATTATGCAAATCTAGGTTATCACAGTCAAACAATCATATTAAGAATACATAGCAGCAGAAATATAAATAACACAATAATATGATGACCCAAGAAACCACACAGTAAAAACCTGAGGAGGATTTAACCTAGCTATCCTCAAAGTAAACTTGAATCCACTATGCGAAAGAATCGAAGTTCATACAATAAGACTTACAAGCATCCCCGCTTGACTTCCTATTGCTACCCACCAGAAGAATTTACTGACACGACCATGTGCAAGCTCCGAATCCACAGACTCCTTCTTTCTTGGATTCTCCAACAGATACAAGCACTCCTGCTTGTGTTTCTTTAAGCTCCAATAGCAGCAACTGATTTCATCATCAAGGTGTTGATAAGATCTCTACCTTGAAAACCCTAAGTTTATGTGAAGGAAAGCTCCTCAAAGGATCTCACAAGAGATTCACACAAATTGTATATATGAGCAACCAAAGCTACTCTAAAAACGTGGCTATGGTTTCCTTTATATAGTGGAAAAAGTAGATCTGAAACCTTAATCCTTAATGGGCTTGGGTTGAGTTGGAAAATTCTGCAGAAAAATGTTCTGCCCAATATTCGATCGATCGAGCCTAAGCTTCAATCGATCGAGCCAGACAAAAAGTCACTAATACTTCTGCAACCACTCGATTCCAACTTTACATAAACAACATACTTTGAGGAAGTCTAAAACAAGACTAAACACCTGTTTTGATCATGGTTTGCCAACATTACACATTAGCATTCTAAATACATTAGTTCATAAGTCTTTAGAACCTAACAAGAATTAAACTCCCCCACATTTATTAATTCAATGTTTGCGGTAATGTCAACTATAGGTATATTTAGAGATAAGAGGGGAGGGGGTGTGAGATCTTTAGCTTTAGTAACACTCATTAATCACTGCCACTAATTAAAAAGATGAATTATCATTTGATACTACTCTCACTAAATAAATTTTGTGTTTCATTCATTCATAAGCAATGGCTAACAATCCCCTAATAATTACAATACTAAAAAGTTTATCTTTGTCACAGCAACAACAAGAGCAGGATAAACAAATAATGGTTTCCGGTCAATGTGAAGCTGAAGCTAGTAATTAATCGATAGCATGTGAAGTTGAAGCAATTCCAATTGAACTAAAATACTTTTCAGTAAATGTAAATGTAATTGTGTCTCTACAGAAAACCATTCAAAGGCAACCTATCTAGCAAATGCATGGAAAATAGAAGATGTTCCAGGCTTCAACAAATAATCAAAAGCACATGTCCTGCATTCATCTCAACTGTAGAAAAAAATTTAAGTATATGATTCTAGGCATAAATTTGAAAACATAAACATATGTGAATTATAATCACATATTTTAGAAGAGGTACATAGATGAATCCTCATTATCAAGGAATCCTAGTGAACAATCTCATTTAGTTTTTTTTTTTTTTTTTTTTTTTTTTTTTTTTTTTTGTGAATGCTTTAATTTTTAATTATAGAACTTATAATTCATTATTGTGATAAGAATATGAACACATGGGTGCACTAGGTGTCTTATTGTTGATAAAGTCCCCTGTTCAGTACATTATAAGCATTGAGGAAGGTATTTGGTCCAAAGTGTAAAAGAATGTCAAAATAGTCACAACAATCTCTTTTTTAGTTGTATAAATGCTTTAAATTTTGAATTTCAACCATTTCTCCATCTCATGTCTTCTTAAATTAGTCAAGTCTCCACATTCAGAATTTGGAATTTCTGACTAGTCAAAGTAGCAGCCTATTGATTTCATTATTTGGTAGTTTTAATTAACTTAGTGGAGAGCTACATGCCCTAATACATAAAACACTGAAGAAAACTAAATGATTCTAGCACCAATACATTGCATAGACTTGCATTATTTGTAGTTAAAGGTTACCCACAAAGTGATCTGGCAAGAGTTTTTCATCTAGACAAAAAATTATTATTTTTCATTTGTTTCATTTCTTTAATTTGAACTATTCCATGATCTTCAGATTTAGCAGTGTCGAGGTCATTGGAGAAATTACCCATATAGGAGCATCTTTGCACAGTGCATACCCTAACATTTTTTTATTCTTTAGCGGACATAACAGAAGGAAACACGGTAGTCCATGCTCACTGCCTAATTTTTTGCATATGCATACAGCAGGGCCAGTTTTTTTATTCTTTAGTAAACAAAGAGAGAACATGATTGATGAAGCAGGAGCATAACTGAATAAATTTGGATTTTAACAACATCATGAATTATAAGAATAATGGTTGGGTGTCTCTATGGTGGTGCGAGTTCCCTTTTTCATCATACTTGACATCAAAGTTACAAAATTCTAATCCAAAATGGGAAGATTGATTAACTAGAAATCTTACTTTCATCAAGGAACAAGATTTAGATTTTTCAATGATATTTAAACCAATTAATTTCTTAAAAACATCAATAATGATTCTAAGATGCAAAATTTTCAAATCTCTCTTTTGTTAGAATATTTTTCCCTTCTAATTTACTATTTCTTTATAGTTGAATGTTGAATACAAGTACATCTTTGTACCAAAATTTTCAAATTTCTCTACTAGTCATTTTTTTTTTAATTTATTATTTATTTTTTAAAATCCTAATCAACCAATAAAGGCAACCAAGAGATAGCAAGGTTAAACCACCAGAGTCTCCACCATCCCACCTCATCTGCCTTAGCTTTATGTTCATTGCAGATAGCTACACAAGAGCAACCAGCCTGAACTAGTTGCAGACCACCTAGCTTTATCATCTTTAAGCTCAACCAAACATAATTGGCATTGTATGGTGATTAATTCATTGGACCTTGCAGGTTTCCAAACCTTTATTTATGTTCTTCAAAACAGAATCCATCTTTGCCTTAGATTTAGTTTATGCACTATGGATAATCCTAAAGCTATACTTTATGAAAAGGATCCTAGTAGGATTCCAGTTATCATGTCATAAGAAAACCTTCTACCATCCCCAAAATCAAACTTTATGAACCTCCCAACCACATTTACAAGTTTTTATAATCTTGTGGAACCTTTATA
The DNA here is from genome assembly GCA_023621385.1 of Quercus gilva. Lineage (NCBI taxonomy): Eukaryota > Viridiplantae > Streptophyta > Magnoliopsida > Fagales > Fagaceae > Quercus > Quercus gilva. The sequence goes on from CM042483.1 coordinate 53,122,391, forward strand.
GTCCAAAAATACTTGCCATGAGGTAAAATCTAACACTCCTTTCAGTGCCAATGGAGGCATAGAAAGTTCAACAATCCTTGAGATTGAAGTGAAACTATGCGGGGCTGTCCAAGTTATAAATTCTAAAATGTTTGCAAAGAAATAAAACTCCCATACGGTTATCAACTCAAGGCTCGCCTAAAACATAAATTATGGGTATACTGAGAATGGAAAACATAAATAATCTTTTGATATTACTCTCAATAGAAAATTTTCAACAAAAAAAAAATTTCTACAAATGCAACGGCTATGATTCCCCACTAATCACAATAGTATAACTATATAAGAACCTCATCTTCTAGTTTACAATAAGCATTTTACAGCTCATATTTACCCAACACTCTATTCAACTAGAACTATTTAAATTACTATTAAGAACAACCAAATATCTTATTAATTTTTAATTTGATTATGCATGACGTTGAATTTATAAAGTTCTAATTATGGCATAAAATCTAATAGGAATAGAAGTTCCATCTGACATAAATAATTTGTCTACATAATTTTTTATTTCTCAATTGCACGTAACTAGTGTTTTAGTTACTAAATTGATATGGAAAAGGCAGTGATTTTTATCCATGCTAATTGATATTCCCAAATTAATAAGATACTGTGCTATTTCTTAGCTCAATGACAGACTGAACTAGCTTCACTATAAACTATATACATCTAAAATGCTGTAAGATAAACATTACTCAAAGAAATATGAGGAATCCCACATTAAATGAAGAATTATGTTTCTCCTCCAATGATACATTGGTTTTCTTTTTATTCAACAGAGTACATCAACAAATAGTGCAATCATAGCAAAGCGGAACAAGAAAGCAACACTAAAACAAACACACTAATGCAAAAACAAACCAGCCAACAAAATATCACAACATAGAGTACCATCACCAAACAAACAGTTCTTTACATCACAACACATAGGCATCAGAGAATATGTTTTATAAGTCTCGGCAATCATATCATTCAAATTGTATAACTGACACCAACCCATACCAGTTGCAGACCATGGATGATTTCACCTGCGAAAAAACCAAAGGAGAATGATTAAGCCCAAAACATAAATAAAAAAAATAAAAAAAAAAAGAATTAAAATGAAATATTATACAGACATGAACTCATTAAAGTAACATTTAGAACTATATTTACACTATCAACCAATATATTTATGTTGTAGGAATGAAACGAAAGTAAAAGTACCAAAAAAGAAAGATATAAATAAAAAGACCCCAAAAAAGGTGAGAAAATGAAAAGAAGAAACTGTTAATAATAGTGGCAAAAATTAAGATACCACCATAAGAGAATTTTCTTGTAAATAAGTGTGAAATTTCAAGAAAAGAATAGATAATAGCTTCATTTTGCTAAATATTATTAGGGACAAATTCCTTTTCTATGGATTCCAACCATTCAGTGTAAATGAACAAACATGAAGAATTAATTAGTTAAAGAGCCGTGGCTGGAAGTCTTATGTCTTTACTCCCTTGAACTCTCTTTGGAAACCTATTCCAAGAAGACATCTATAGAGACAAAATTTTAACAAATAAGTTTTAACTTATAATGCAGAAGTAAAACAAAGCAAAACATGCACAAATAGTATGAGCAATACATAAAGGCCCTAAAGGGTACCGTGAGAAATACAGGAGCAAAGAGTCCTAAAGGTTTTTTTCACTCAAAAAGATTGATGCAAATGAATATAGCCGACCCCAATAAGTTCATAGGACATTGACCATAAACATGACCTATCTTGCAATGTCAAGAATTTGAGAATGTAAACTTATAATGTAGAAATATTTAAGAATGACTGGCTAATTCTATCAATCTGAGATTATAGAATATGTACTCCTGGATTATGATATGAAATACTATTGGAAGAAAAAAAGTGATTCAAATTTTATAATGCAAAAGTTTTATATTAAGAATGACTACATAATGCAGTAATTCTGAGGGTTTTTTTTTTTTTTTTTTTTTTGTTGATACAATGAAGGATTTTAACATTAGAGAACAAACAAGACAAAGCAAGGCAAACAATAGAAACAGGGGAGAGTGAACCCTATGCTAAAGAATACAACAGAGGGTATTCCAACCCAAAATGCATCTCAAGAGACTAGATTGCTACAAATTAACTAATGAGGACAAGGAAGAGCTCAAGGAAAAAGAAGATTAAATATACCAAGATTCAAGAATTGTGGTCTAGTTTTGATGTTGGACCTTCTTAGCACCTTTGATAGGTAATTTTAGTTATTAGTATTGAGTCTTTTAGGTCGAGTAGCTGCTGGATCAATTTTAATTAAGTTCTATCAGAATAAAGACAATTTGGTAATTTCGAAAAATCTAGAATTGCAGCCATACCAAAGGCCCATGAGTCTTATTTTATGTTTACGTATTATTAAGTCTTTTATTTAATTATTATTATTAGTATTCCTATTCATTCTAGGAATAGGTTATTTAGAATCCAAGTCCTACTAGGAGTCTAGGAAAAGGATAACTATAGCCTCTATATAAAGGCTCTTTTGTAGTCATGTTATTTCAAAATATTGTGATTGATTAATAAAATCCAGTAGCTTATTTTAAGCTTTGTTTGTGTGATGCAAACTACTTCGAGGTGTGATGCTAAGGAACCCAACCTAGGTGTGATTGCCCAATGTTTTATTTATGTTATTTTCTGTTTATCCCCTGTTTCAGACCCAAACAGCTGTCAACGTTCATTCTTTTCTAACCTAAACTCTTAAACATCAATCCTTATTAAAGAATTCATCAAGAAACCTAGCATAGTTCTAAACTTCTTTACGGTCCTGCATCATTACCACAACAGTAACACATGTCAGAACATATTACATAAGCTTTTACACCAAAGCATAGCACCAAAACAGAACATGGATATTTGGAATAGCAAAAGAATAAATGGCAAATAATATTGTTTAGAAATGATATTTGGAATTTAGTTCTAGGCTATAATCTACCTTTAACATCCTTCTTAATTCTTTTACAAATCTGCTCTTCAGACCACAATGACCTGTTATGTATAATGGCATTTCTCTAAGACCAAATATAATACACAGCAGCCCACAAAGCAAGCTTAAAAATCTCAGGCTTTTCCTTCTCAAGTTGGTAACGCCCTAGCTCATTAGATCATGCCAGTTGCACATAGCCTCTAAAACTAAGCAGTGCCTAGTGACAGTCTCCCAGTTTCTCATGGCAAAAGAAAATTCTAAGAAAAATGCTCACTACTCTCAAAATACACACAAGCAGCCAGTAGTTATAGCCCCCACTGAGCTAATCTCTTTCTAGTTGTCAATTTGTTTTTTATTCCTAATCAACCAAGAAAGGGAACCAAGGGATAGCAATATTAAACCACCAGTCTCCACCATTACACCACATCTGCCTTAGTTTTATGTTCATTGCAGATGGCTGCACAAGAGTAGAAGCCTAATCTAGTTGCAGACCACCTAGCTTTATTTTCATCTTTAAGCTAAACCAAATACAACTGGCTATGTGTGGTGATTAATTCTTCAGACCATGCAGGTTTCCAAACCCTTGTTTTGTTCTTCAAAACATAATTTACCTTTGCCTCAAATTTAGTTGTTGCATCAGGATAATCCTAAAGCTATACTTCATGAAAGGATCCTAATAGGATCCCAATTATCATGTCATGAGAAAACCTTCTACCATCCTCCACATCAAACTTTATGAACCTCCTAACCTCACCTCTAAGTTTTAGGACTACTCTGCCGACCTATGTACAATCTCATGGGACCTTTATAGTCCAAAAATACCTGCCATGAGATAAAATCTAGCACTCCTCTCATTGCCAATTAAGGCATAGAAAGTTCTACAGTCCTTGAGGTTGAAGGGCAACTACTGCTGAGCTTTTCATGTTATAAATACCAAAATAATATTTCAATAGTTACAACAAGAGAAGAGGGATTTGAACCCTAGATGTCATGGACACACTACATCTAGGAGGTGCCAACCAGTTGAGCTACAAGGCTCTTGGAAAGTTATAAACACTAAATGTTTGCAAAGAAATAGAACTCCAATATGGTTATCAACTCAAGGCTGGCCTAAAACATTAATTATGGGAATATTGGAAATGGAAAACATAAATAATCATTTGATACTACTCTCAACAGAAAAATAATAAAAAAAGTGTACTACTCATGCAATGGCTATGATTCCCCACTAATCACAATAGTATAAAAGCCTCATCTTCTAGTTTACAAGAAGTATTTTATAGCTTATATTCACCTAAGAATATATTCAACTAGAACTATATAAATTATTATCAAGAACAACCAAATTCCTGCTTAACGATTACTTTGATTATGTATGATGTTGAATTTATAGTGTTCCGATTATCTATCAGCAATTTCTACCTATGCTAATTGATATTCCTAGTTTAATAAGATACAGTGCTACTGCTTAACACAAGGACAGACTGAACTAGCTTCACTATAAATAATACACATCTAAAATGCTGTGAGATAAACAATACACATTAGAGAATATGTTTAATGAGCCTATGCAATCATATCCTTCAAATTGAATAATTGACTCCAACTTGTACCAGTTGCAGACTATAAATGATCTCACCTGCAAAAAAAACCGAAGGAGAACAATTAAGCTCAAAACATCAAAAATGAAATAAAATGAAATATTCCATAGACATGAACTCAATAAAGTAAAATTTGGAACTATATTTACACCATCAACCAATATATATTTATGCTGTAAGAATGAAAAGAAAGTAGAAGGACTTAGAAAAAACAATAGAAAGACCCCAAAAAAGGGGAGAAAAGGAAAGAAGAGACCGTTAATAAAAGTGGCAAAATTAAGATACCACCACAAGATGAAGTGGAAAAGAATTTTCTTATAATATAATGGAGAGGTAAGTTGTGGGTTCAGAACCTAATAAATAGGCGTATAAATTGCAATTCAATTTTTACTCCTTGTAAATGATAGTGTGAAGTTCTTTTTTCTTAATTTTTTTTTTTAAATTAAAAAACTGAATTTCAATCAACTTTGAGTCTTATGCCTAGAGGTTTACAGAAGTATGAAAAAGATAAATGAACAAAACACAAACAACCATTATGGCCATAGAGGCAACCAATAGAAGTCTAGGAGTAAGGAGTGCTGATAGGTTTTTTTTGTTGCTTAATAAGATAGATGTAGAAGAAGATTGAAGAACACAATAGTTCACAGGACATTAACAGCAAACATGACTCCTACAATTTCAACAATTTGAGAATGTAAATTTAAAATTAAAAAAATTTATATTAAGAATGACTAAATAATGCAGTTAATCTTAGTTTATTTATTTTTTATTTTTGGACAAATTAGTAAGGATACTATTAATAGAGAACAAACTAGACAAAAGCTAGGCAAACTACAGAAACTGGGGAGAGTGAACCCAAGGCTAAAGAATACAACAGACGCTATTAAATCCCAAACCTTATCCCAAGAGACTAGATTCTTACAAATTAACACAACAGGAACTCAGGTAAGAACAGATTACAGAAACTTTCACACCAAAACAAAACACCTCCTAAACATTAGTAATTCACACAAATATTTGGAATAACAAAAAAATTTGTAGCAAAGAGTATTGTTCAAAAATGATATTTGGAATTTGGTTCAAGATTCCTATCAACCTCTAATATCCTTCTAAGTTCTTCTCAAAATCTGCTTTTCAGGCCACACTAACCCATTATGTATAATGGCATTTCTCCAAGACCAAACCTAATATAGATGGCCCGATGTGCAAGCTTACAAATAGATAATCTCAGGCTTCTCCCTTGATAATGCCCTAGCTCATTAGATCATGCCAGTTGCGCTTAGCCTCTGAAACTATGCAGTGCATAATGACAGCGTCTCAAATTCTCTTGGCAAAAGAACATTCTAAGAAAAGATGACCTCTACTCTCAAAACACACACAAGCAGCCACCAGTATAACCCCACTAAGCAAATCTTTCTCTAGTTATTAGTTTGTTTTTTACCACTAACCAACTAATAAACAGAACCAAGGGATAACAGGGTTAAACCACCATAGTCTCCATCACCCCACCTCATTTGCCTTATCATTATGTTCATTGCAAATGGCTGCACAAGAGCAACCAGCCTAATCTAGTCACAGACCACCTAGCTTTATCTTTGAACGGTTTTAGACCCCTTAAAAACAACCAGATTGCGTAGCCTAGTTAATTAGCCAAGTTGTTACTTAGTCAAATTAAGCAATTCTAAGTTAAAGCAATCAAATAATCATATCAAAATAATAAGGCAGTGGAATAATAAAAGACACAATAATATGATCACCCAGGAAACCACACGGTAAAACCCTGGGGAGGATTTGACCCACCGATCCTCAAGGCAAAACAGAATCCACTAAGAAAGAATTGAAGTTCTTACAAAAGGACTTACAAGCTCCCCGCTTGACTTCCTAATGCTACCCACCAATAGAACTTACTGACACGACCACGTGCAAGCTCCGAATCCGCGGACTCCTTCTTTCTTTGAATTCCTCAATCAGCTACAAGCTCCTCGCTTGTTTTTCTTTAAGTTCCAATGGTTGCAACTATAATGATTTTCAAGATGTTGAAATCATCTCTACCTTGAAAACCCTAAGTTTTGTGTAAAGGAAAGCTCCTTTAAGATCTCACAAGAGATTCACACAAAACAGTAAAGTATGAGCAACAATTCAATATGGACAACCTTCAAAAACGTGGCTAGGGTTTTGTTTAAATACCTAGGGTAAAAACATAAAACCCTAAACGTTTAATGAATTAGGGCTGAGTTGGAAATTCTGCAGAAAAAATCAACCTGTGCGATTTTCGATCGATCGAGCCTGTCCTTCGATCGATCGAGCCAGGCTGAAAGTCCCAAGTACTTCTGCAGCCACTCAATTCCAACTTTACAATAATAGACCAACTTTGAGCAAGCCTAAATAAGACTAAATACATTGTTTTGATTATGGTTTGCCAACATTACAAATTAGAGTTCTAAATACATAAAATCCTAAGACCTTAGAACCTAACAAACTCCCCCTTTGGCAATCCGTGACAAAACACAAACTAAATGCTCAAAGTTTACAATAAAAAGCCCTTTACAAAAAGTAATGCTCATAACCCAAATTCAATTCTAACTACTACCCATCAGTTGCAAGTGTAGACAGCAGCCAAGTTGAATGCACCTGTATATTCCTGAAATACTCAACAAACGCATAAACGCATGTGTGACAAAAAATAGTATATAAACAGGTATAACATTCTTGTAAGATTCACACAACACAAAATAAAGACATATATCAATGAACAACCCGTAAATATAAATCAATAAGCAGTGAATCATGAGACAACAAGAATCAAATAAAAATCATGTATATCAATATATCAATCAATGTTACTCCCCCTAACAAGAATATCCCCAAAAATGATATACAAAGTGAAGCACCTAGATACAATCTAATAAACTCCACAAACTAACAAAAAAGATCTCATGCTAACAAAAAAATCTCCCCCTAACTGCAAAACTCCTCTACAAGTCAAAATCTCCACTCCCCCTTTCTATGACGGAATGCCAAAGGGCAATCACAAGTCGCCATCAAAAGGAGGTGGTGAGGGTGAATGAAGACGCGCAAAGTTGGCTCGCAAAGCACGAATCTCATCTAGCAAATCCACCAAAATCTGACCATGAGCCGCCTGAACGGTCATTATAGTCTCCAGGGTACGACAAACATCAAAGTCAGCCAAATGAGGTGGAGGAACAGCAGCAGCAGCATCATCAGGATCAGGAACATCCTCACCAGCAGGACTTGTAGAAGAAGAATGAGGAGGAGGAGCACTACTAAACGGCTCAGACCTAGGGTGTTTAGAACCAACTCGAACATGAGCGGCCCTCTGTCTAAGAAAAGACGCACCTATAGGACCAATAACATGAACAGGCTCAGATGAAGGGAAGCCACTAATATCAAGATAAAGCAAAATCCTATGAATAAAAATAGGATGCACAAGAGCATAAGAAGTAGATGAACTCCTATAAACTTCGTTCAAAGAACGAAGAAAGAGATGAGGAAAACTAATAGGAGCATCAGTAACTAGAGCGTACAAAAATACACACCTCTCGAGAGGAATGGTGTGAACGTGAGAGATGGGCCAGATGGAATATCAGGCTATCCTAAAGAACAGATAGTGCAACCCAGAGAGCTCAGCAGAAGTGATCCTAGGATCAGAACCCCACTGGACAGAAGTCCCAGTGATGTAAGACAAAACATCGCTCAGCTCGGGAGACTCAGCATAAGGATAGACAGGATGACAAACCAACGGTACCCCTAGAGTATCAGCCACTACCTGAGGAGTAATGGAGTACTCTATGCCTCGTATCCAACTCTTAACAAGAGTGTTGGAATCATAGACGCGGATAGAGATGTTCGAGAAGAACTCTCTAATCAAGGTAGCCGGAGGAGGAGGATCAGACACATCCAACAAAGATAACCAGCCCCTACGCTTAAAGTTTGCCCTAATGGCAGGATCAAGCTTATCTAGTATAATAGAATGCTCAACCCAAATCTTCCTCTGAAAGTTGAGCTTCTCATAAATCTCTTGGTTTTTCCCACTCGGAAACCTCTCTCGGTCAAAAGAAGGTGGGGAAGGAGAAGGGGAAGGAATAGTCCTACGGGCTCTAGTCTTCCTAGGCATGATGCTAAGGAAAGGACAAAGACACAAAGAGAAAACCAAAAGAACATAAGAAAACAAAACCAAGGGCAGACTGCAAGTTAGCATAAAAAACAATAAAATAAAAAATCTATATGATGCATGAACAAATACAATGCCATGATTCATGTACTAATGCAGTAAACACAATCCAAATTAAGTTCAATTACACAAAATTGGCTCGAACATAGAGTTTCTAACAAAAACCCTAAAAAATTTGAAAACCACTTGATAAATTTTGCAATAAATTGATGAATTAATCATTACACAATGTTGAAAACAGTTAAAATAACTAATTTCATCAATTCAACAAGCCAATTTCATCAATTAAACTCAATTTCACAAAAGCCCCAAATCGGATCAATTAGAAACCCTAGAATTTTCAATTTTTCACCAAACTCAAAATTGATCAAATTAACAGGTAAGAATCATGTTAATGATGTGTCCCCACAAAAACCCAATGATCAATTGCACAAAATAGAGTTTAAATCAACAAAAAATCCTATTTATGGAAAGTCCGAAAATCTCCCTTAAATGCATGAATTTATGCATGAAATCATGAAAACAAAATAAAAAGGAAGGGTAAAAGAGTCTTACCGGCTTGAGGAAAGAGAGATTTTACAAAAAATTCGGAGGAAAACGACAAAAATCTGACTGTGATGCTTGCCTCGTCAGAGAGAGAAAGGAAAAAGTTTGAAAAGTTTTGAAAAAGTGTTTGAAAAAGTCAGATTTGAACTTTTAAAAAAGCTTCTCCACGATCTTCGATCGATCGAAAATTACATTCGATCGATCGAATGAAACAGTCATTTTAGAACAAACTAGGGTACTTTTTCGATCGATCGAAAATCAGAATGGATCGATCGAATTGGGCAGAAACTTATAAAAAATTTGAGAAAAATCACTGTTTTGAAAAACACAAACCTAATTTTGAAAACAACTCCTCAAAGCATTTGATTAACGAAAACAAAATGCATGAGTATGAAATGGAATGCTTTTTCAAAAACCCAAATTTTTAAACCCAATTTTCTCAAAAACAAGTTTCAATCATTCTCCCATTGAATTTTCTTAAACAACAATTATGATGTGCACAAATCTCAAGATATTTTCAAACTTGGTTGGTCAGACCAAAAACACACACACTAGCATGTACAGTATTTAACAAAGAGTAACTTGTGTAGTGTGTGATACTAGCAAAAACTTGAGATACATGTGAGGTGATATGTGAATAGTAATCAAACACAAAGTCTACACAATTCATCACATAGAATTTAAAAGAGACTATCACCTAAAGAGTTACATCCTATAACTCCCACATCTCCTAGAACAAAATCTTGTAATCATGTAAGTTTCTTGTATTTTTGCCTCTTATTTATATGAATTGGCATTCAGCCTAATAGTACACACCGATTTGAATTAAGTGAATTGGCATCAAGCCTAATAGTACACACCAGTTTTAATTTAATTGAGGCTACACCTTATGTTCTTTTTGTGCATGTGCTACACTTTCTCGAGCACAAAATCTTATGATATGCACTAAGGTGTTCATGATTGGCTAGTGAACAGTGGTGAGATGGTTCTTTATGCCTTTCTCCAAAGGATCAAGTCCGACAGTCAAAGAACATGTGACTTCATGATTAAGGCAAGGTGATTAAAAACCACACACATCTTTCCCACACAACATACACTACAAAGTTTCAACTAGTCAAGTGCAGTAAATAAGCTCATCAAAGTTAAACAAGGTACACAAGACATGACATGTGTAAAAAGATTGACCAACCTTGTTTTCAAAAATCAAGAGAAATAGTGTCAAACATAGATTTTGCTTTCCCCCCTTTTTTTTTTTTTTTTTTTTTTATTATATGAGAAAACAAATAAATCCTAGAATGAAATGCATGAATGTAATGCAATGCAAGTCCTAGAACAAAAAAAAAAAAACACAGAAACCAAAGAACAATGGTCACAAAAGAATAGAGCAATGAAGCACAAGGACCATGTCAGAAAGACTCAGTTAGTTCGAGTCTTTTGCATCCAAAACTTTTTAGATGCACCACGAGCATTGGAGTTCCTATTCACATTAGAGTGATTCCCAACTCCAGAATTTGAATTAAGGTTTAACGCCTTTACCAATTCACCAATTAGTGCCATAGGATCTTGTGCTTGAGGCACAAGCACTTTTGGTTTGTTTGCTCTCTTAGCAGCTTGAAGCTTGTAACAGTTAGGACGAATGTGTCCAGACTTACCACAATAATGACAAACCCAAGCAGGTTTACCATACATCTTGTCCTTAGATTTGGTAGGCTCCTTAGGTTTAGATTCTCTTAAGTCTACCCTAATCTTCTTAGGTGGTGAAACTTCTATAGGTTTAACAACCTCACTCACAGGGGTTTAATGGTTTCACTCACAACCTCACTTACAGAAGGTACAGAAGAAGAAGAATGAACAAAATTCGTGGAATGTGGTCCAGAATCAAAGATGCTTTCAACATATCCTAACCTAGATTTATCAGAAGGATACTTTTGAACATTCAGCATGTGATCAAGTTTAGCACTAGCAAATCTATCAACAGATAAATCATGTTCCAAAGTTTTAACTTTATCAAGCAAAAGCATGTTCTCAGATTTAACATTGTTCAAAAGATCATTAGCATTAAACAATCTTACAAGCAAATTCTTCTTTCCAAGCTCAAGAGATTCAATTTTTTTTAGGCCAAGTTCAACATTCATAGCATCCTTTGCAGCAACTTTGTAAAGTTTGTTATAGGCCTCTTGAAGATCTACATCTTCAGAGAGTTCCCCATCAAAAGGGTTCTCCTCAGCAGATATGCTTTCATTGACTATAGCAGTAGCAATGAAAGCAATGAAGTTTCCATCCTTGTCACAACCGGACTCATCATCAGAAACCTCATTATCACTAAGGGTTACAGCCATAGCTTTACCCTTATTTCTCAAGAAAGTAGGACATTCAGATTTGACATGACCATACCCTTGACAACCAAAACACTGAGGACCCAAAGAATTATTTGAAGATTGACCTACTTTTTCTCTAGGTTTTTCAAAGTTATTCACCTTAATGGGATCATTCTTCCTAAGGTTTCTAGGTTCAACAGTGTTGGTATTCCTTGCCCTCCTATTAGTGTTTCTAAGAAAATTTCTAAAGTTCTTGGCAAGGTAAGCTATCTCTGTAGCAGAGAGCTCATCATCAAATCCACTAGCCTCAACATCATCAACAGACTTAAGAGCCATTGATTTGGATTTGGTAGTTTTGGGTAGGTCAAACTCATAGGACTAAAGAGATCCTACAAGCTCATCCATAAGGATGGAGTCCACATCCTTACTTTCAGTAATGGCAGTCACTTTGGGTCTAAAGTCTTCAGTTAAAGATCTAAGAATCTTCCTAACAATTTTAGGTTGATCATAGACTTCACCCAAATTAAAAGCAGAATTAACAATATCATTTAATTTAGCATAGAATTCATCAAAAGATTCATCATCAAACATTCTAATGCTTTCAAATCTAGAAGTCAATTGCTGCAGTTTATTGATCTTAACTGCCTTTGTACCTTCATGCACAGTTTGGAGGATTTTCCAAGCAGTATGAGCAACCTCAACATTTGAGATCCTCTTAAATTCCTCCATTGAAACAGCATTGAAGATGGCATTCATAGCTTTGCTATTAAATGCAGCTGCTTCTTTTTGAAAGGTTTGCCACTCACTCACAGGAGTAGCGGGCTTCTCCCATCCGTATTCAACGGAGTTCCATACCCTCTCATCAATTGATTTCAGGAATGCTTTCATCCTTACTTTCCAATAAGCATAGTTGTTTCCATCAAAGTGAGGAGGAACAATAAGAAAGTGTCCATGCTCCATGACAACTGGGGTCAAGGATTAGCACAGAGATAAAAAAATCTCTAACAAGAGAGCAACTTGCTCTGATACCACTTGAACGGTTTTAGACCTCTTAAAAACAACCAGATTGCGTAGCCTAGTTAATTAGCCAAGTTGTTACTTAGTCAAATTAAGCAATTCTAGGTTAAAGCAATCAAATAATCATATCAAAATAATAAAGCAGCGGAATAATAAAAGACACAATGATATGATCACCCAGGAAACCACACAGTAAAAACCTAGGGAGGATTTAACCCACCGATCCTCAAGGCAAAACAGAATCCACTAAGAAAGAATTGAAGCTCTTACAAAAGGACTTACAAGCTCCCTGCTTGACTTCCTAATGCTACCCACCAGTAGAACTTACTGACACGACCACGTGCAAGCTCCGAATCCACGGACTCCTTCTTTCTTTGAATTCCTCAATCAGCTACAAGCTCCTCGCTTGTTTTTCTTTAAGCTCCAATGGTTGCAACTATAATGATCTTCAAGATGTTGAAATCATCTCTACCTTGAAAACCCTAAGTTTTATGTAAAAGAAAGCTCCTCTAAGATCTCACAAGAGATTCACACAAAACAGCAAAGTATGAGCAACAATTCAATATGGACAACCTTCAAAAACGTGGCTAAGGTTTTGTTTAAATACCTAGGGTAAAAACATAAAACCCTAAATGTTTAATGAATAAGGGCTGAGTTGGAAATTCTGCAGAAAAAATCAACCTGTGCGATTTTCGATCGATCGAGCCTGTCCTTCGATCGATCGAGCCAGGCCGAAAGTCCCAAGTACTTCTGCAGCCACTCGATTCCAACTTTACAATAATAGACCAACTTTGAGCAAGCTTAAATAAGACTAAATACATTGTTTTGATCATGGTTTGCCAACATTACAAATTAGAGTTCTAAATACATAAAATCCTAAGACCTTAGAACCTAACAATCTTCATCTTTAATCTCAACCAAACACAATTGGTAATGTATGGTGATTGATTCTTTGGACCTTGCAGGTTTCCAAACCCTTATTTTGTTCTTCAGAATAGAATCCACCTTTGCCTCAGATTTAGTTGCTGCACCATGGATAATCCTAAAGCTATACTTCATGAAAAGGATCCTAGCAGGATCATAATTATCATATCATAAGAAAACCTTCTACCATCCCCAACTTCAAACATTATGAAACTCCTAACCTCACTTCTAAGTTTTAGGACAACTTTGCTGCCCCATGTACAATCTCGTGGACCTTTATACTCCAAAAATACCTGCCATCAGGTAAAATCTAGGATTTTTCTCATTGCCAATGGAGGCAAAGAAAGTTCTACAATCGTTGAGGTTAGAGTGAAACTAAGCTAAGCTGTCCAAGTTGAAAACACTAAAATGTTTGCCAAGAAATAAAACTCCCATATGGTTATCAACTCAAGGCTCCCCTAAAACATTAATTATGGGTATATTGAGAAATAGAAAACATAAATAATCATTTCATATTGATAGCCCACAAATGAATTGACCCCTTGTGATTAATTAACCAATTAAATTAACCAAGTTTATTAATTAAGTTAATTAACATGCAATTGCGTGACAGCACAAACAAATCACCAAATAACTAAATATGCAGCAAAAATTAAATGACATGGTGATTTGTTTATGAATGGGGAAAACCCTAATGGCTAAAACCCCACTGGGTGATTTTCAGGTCACCACTCCCGAAACTCCATTATTATCAAAACAAGCGGTTACAAGTAAAGGAATCCCAAGTACCTTACCAACCTACAGTTGAACCCTTACCCCAATACCCAATTCCCCCTTTTGATTCACGGCTCCCAAATACATGACTAATTAGATGCGCGGATCCCAGTACGCAACTTCAATCACTAACTAGTAATAAGGGTTGGCTGCAAAGTTCTTCAGTTTATACACATGATGAAGATCAAGAAGATGCTTGGTCACAAAACCCAAAGGTGCACATACACAACAACTTCTTCAGACGAGATGAACTAGGTTAAGAACTTCGTCTTCGATCACAATTTGCTTGAACAGAGTTTGCTCAATGCTTGTGCAACTTGTGAACTCTTTTACGGCTCTTAAAACAATCTTTTTATATATCTAGGGTTAGGAGAAAAGAAGGCCCAAAGACACAATCACAGATTCCAAGAAATCAGATCAGAATTCTGATTTTTATAAACCTCGACAGATAGAAGCTGTCGAGAAGCTGTCGAGCAGGTGTCGAGACACGAGGCTGAAATAGCTTACTGAAGCTCGATAGATGCAGCTGTCGAGGCAGCTGTCGAGCTTTAATGAATTTGCACTTTCAGCTTGATTTCTTGAACAGACTTGAAGGCTTCAATACTTGATCTTGAAACATGATTTCTTGAAGTATTTCAACACATCCTAAATCTACCCAAATACGAGTAAAGTGCGTTTTGTCAAAGGATTAGCCAATTACATAAAAGTATGACATATGTTTTTAACATATGAACCACATATGTCCTAACAATCTCCCCCTTTGGTAATCCGTGACAAAACCAAAACTAACAAATGATTATGAGAGAAGTCATAAATCACTCAACTCACTTTCACTTGTTTAATACAATAAAATCTATCCTAACACAAACTCTTGAAAAATTTTGCAAGAAGAGAGTTTATAGCAAGTAGACTTTGACAACCTGTATTTCTGAAACACTTTAAACAAAACTCATCAAGGCATCTTTGTGTGAAACAGAAATAATAGATTGTATACAAGTAAAGAAACATGTGTATAAAGAGAGAAAAGAAACAACACATGTAAGAGATAAGTGAAAGAAACAATATACATCCACATATAGAAAGAAATAAGTACAATGTATGTCAGAATGATCACAAGATCATATATACAAGAACAATGTATCTATATAAGAAGGAAAAAAAAAAAGATACATCATATCCTCACTACATCCCTCAAAATATCAACACTCCCCCTATCAAAAATGTCCTATACTAACTCGCCCCCTAAGATGACTACTCTCATATCCCAAAATTACTCCCCCTTTTTGTCACGAGTGACAAAGGATAGAGTGTGAAGCAGACATCTCATCAGAAGAGCTAGCATCTCCATCATCATCCGAAGCATCATCATCATCACCATCATCATCATCAGCCTCAGCATCAGAATCAGAAGCCACTAGAGGAGGTGGTGAAGGAGTAGCCTCAGGAGCAAAACCACTCATGGTCGCCTGACGTCGTGCAATACGACCAACACGAATGTTCACCTGATACAACTCAGTAGAGAGTGTATCAAGGCGAGCATCCATGCGCTACCGCTGCGCCATGATGTCTCCAAGAGATACATCACCCAAAGAAGAGGAGGGAGCAGATGTAGACGGAGCAAATCGAGAGGGTGCCAAACGAGATGGAGTCGATCCGGAGGGAGGAGCTACAAACTCCTGTTGTGACCTAAACTGAGACTTACTACGTTTTACGGTAGCGGCATCTATGTCACACATGACAGAGAAGTGATCAGAGGAGGGAAAGGAATAGAAAAATGGCATAAGACCCTCGTGATAGTAGAAGGAAAGATGAGCTTATCACGGGTAGCCGTATCCCTAAACACATCTATAATGGAAATAATAAAATGTGAAGGAAAATCTATAGTGAGGTGCTCTAACAAAGAAAGCAAAAATCGAGCACAAGGCTCTGTGATAAAGAGTGGGTGCAAAACAAAAGTCATCACCATGTTCATAAATCTAGGACCTTTAGCAAAAGGCCAATATAGTGTAAACTGACGCTTACCCCAGACAGATGGGTGCTCATAGAAAGCAGACATCATCTCGTCTTTGGACACAGTCCTCAGACGCTTACAACCGAGGTAATCAGGATGCGCTACCCTTGGAACTCTAAGCACATCCGCAACAAGCTACGGTGTGACAGCAAAGCACGTACCTCGAACGCGAGTGTGAAAGAGAGCTACTGAAGAATCAATCCTGTGCATGTTGGAGTAAAACTCTTGAATGAGCACGAGAGGACAAGTGACCGGGACGCCACATAGTGACTCCCATCCCCGACTGTGAATGACATCGGGAAGGTCAGTGTCGGCGAAGTCCGCCAAAATGACTCGACGTTTCAAATGAACACGTCGTCGAGAGAAGTTCTCCAAGAATGCTTTACGGGCATCCTCATCACGGAACTGAATGTTAGAAGGAGTAAGATTAGAAGAAGATGATGCCCCGGAACGAAGAGGGTTCCGAGACAGAGCAGACTTATGTTTAGGTGCCATAGACACTACTAACGTAAACAGAATGAGGGAGAGGGAGAAAGAGACAATCAGAAAAGTCCCAACATATTTCAAATATATCAAGATATATTGAAAATGAGTACGTATGCATGGGAAATGCATGAGCATGTGACATGCAAAAGAAAATTCATCATGGGCTCAACCCAATCCAATCCTACCAGCACATAAACATATTGCACACATCTAAATGCATGAAAATACTGTTATAATGCAAATGAAATGCAATGCATGAGTTTTTGAACATATTTAAATGAAAACCTCCCAAAATTTCAAGAAAAACTCATCAATTTTGAAAAACCCCAAAATTTTTCAAAAACCCCAAAACCTAAGATTCAAAAACATGAAATGCATGAAATATGAGAAGAAAAGAGATCATACCACTTGATTTGAAGCAAGGAAGGCCAAAAATCACGTGGATTGAAGGTTTTGAGAGAGAAAACTGAGTTTGGAAGAGGAATAGGTGCGGACAGATTGAGAAAGATCGAGGAAATGAGAACTGGATCGCGCGAGGAGAATATATAGCATCTCAATAAATCTCGACAGATACAGGTGTTGAGACATCTGTCGAGGAGGTGTTGAGAAGAGTGGTCATCGACAAATACAAGTGTCGAGGAGGTATCAAGGAATAAACACCAGAATCCAGAACAGAAGCTCGATCAATTAGCCAAGTGTCGAGAAGCTATCGAGAAGACAGAAGATTTCTCAATCGATCCACCAGGTGTTAAGGATGTGTCGAGATTGCAATAAGAAAAAGCTTAAGAAGCTCGACGGATAGCTAGGTATCGAGGAGGTGTCGAGCCAGCTTTTAAAAATAGTTTTTCGAGAATTGAAAAACATAGATATGAATGCAATCAAGCATGCACCTCAACAATGATCCAATCAACATAATAGGCTCTCAAAATCATCTCTCAATGAAAAATTTTAAGCACATGGATCTCCAAAAACACACACATACACTAAACAAGTCTAACTAATTTTATATTTTAAAAACAAGTCATGACAGTTTAGTGAGTATACATTAACACATGTAAACCTAGTGATGGCTAAATCACATTGTACCTGCACATGTATCAAGAGTAGCAAAGAATATTGCGTGTTGTGTGTGAAAAACATCGCAAGATTGCATAAGTGTATATATGTTATGACAATTTGAGATATAAGAAAATCACTTTAACTCACACATAATCATAACTGTTTGATGAGGATTATCACCTTCGAGGTACATCCTATAACTCCCACATCTCCTAGAATACGCGCTTGCCACCATATTTAAAGCATTTTTTTATCTTTTTTCTTTTTATTTTCTTTGCATATTTTCTTTTTAAGCATATCATGCATGGGCATAAAAGAGAGAGAAAAGAAATACCCATTGATATTTGACATTCCAATTTTGCTATGGCAAAGCACACAAATGTCATTAACATCACACTGTTGCTATGCCGAAGCATACAAATGTCATTAATGATTGGCGGGCAACGGTGGTGAGATGCTTATTTATGCCTTTCTCTTAGGATTTTCTAGTCTTACCCGTCAAAAAGAGTGATATGAGTGTTAAGTCTAAGAGATAACTTAATCTTACTCATCACAAACAAGAGCCACAAAGCTCACTTGCTTAGTTGTGCATAAAGATGCTCATCTAAGCTACAAAAGATACAAAGTTTAGAAAACTTTGTTTCAATAGCTATCCAAGGTACACAAGTACCAATGTACACATAACACACACTGTTTTTGTATTTTTCTGATTTTTCAATTTTTTTTTATAAAAAAAAAATAAACAGAAACTGAAAATAAAACAAACAAAAACATGTTATCAATGCAATGTAATGCAAAAACTAGATTGACTCAAGATAAAAGCAAAACACACAAGTAATGCCATAGAAAAACAAGAAGATAGAAGAAAGTGATTTAATCACTTGGAGTCCTTTTTCTTCCACACCTTGGAAGAGCCTTTCCTTTGGTTGAAACCTTGAACCAGCGGCGAAGGGGAAGAATTGAACTCGTTCAAGTTCGAAAGGAACATGAGGGCTTTCAAAAGATCTCCAAGAGGAGAAGAGAGGATTTACGCTAATTTTGGCTTCCAAAAGCTATCATGCTGTTGCTTTGTTGAGTGGCTAGCCACTTGTAGCAATTTGGTCGAGTATAACCGGCAACACCACAATGATGACAGAGATGCTGCTTCTTTTTTTTGGGCTTTTGAGAGTTAACATTCTCAACCCTAGGGTTTTTAGCATCTTTCTTTTCTAGCTTAGGGGGTGCTCCTAGGATGGATTTATCCTTGTCTAAGTTCTCACTAGCTAATTCAGTTTTAACATCATTGTTCTCAATTTTAACAATATTAGTAGGAGGAACAAAAACAGTAGCACTAGTGGAAGCAATATTAGAGGAAGAAAGACCATACCCTAAACCTGTTTGATCTGAAGTAGATTTCTGAATGCTGAGCATCTCATCAAGCTTTACACTCGAGGTCCTCTCCAATTGAGCTCTAACCTGAAATAGCTCTACCTCAAGCTTCTTGGTCTTCTCAGCCAAGAATTGTTTTCGAACCTCAGCGCTCCAATAGTTTGATTTGCCTCATCAAACTTAGTGGACAACTCTTCACGGTCAAGTTCCACATCAATGAGCTTCTTGGTGGTCAGCCTATAGAGTTTCTCGTGTTTCTCAGACAGCTTGTATAGTTTCTCATAGGCTGAATGGATATCATCTTGATCATCCATCTTCTCACACTTGGTGTCCACCAATTCTTCTTCTTCTTCCACTTCATCAACAATCCCTTCAGTAGGATTGACTGTGGCAGTGAAGGCATTTAAGATTCCATCATCCGCACTATCGAAATCATCTTCAGGCTCAGTATCACTCAAGGTTGTAGCAAGTGCCTTGCTCTTCCCAATGCTCTTGAGATATGTAGGACACTCATTTTTCATGTGTCCAAACCCATGACACCCAAAACACTTAGGTCTTGCGGGAACAGTGTATTAACCACCTTCCTTTGCATCATTCTTCCCTTTGTCTTGGCTCTTAAACTGAGAAGAACTGGATTGCTTGCGATCCTTGTCGAAGTTCCTTCCATTGGCATTCTTCATAAACTTCTTGAACTGCCTTGTAATGTAGGACTTCATCTTGGAATCTTCATCATCAGAAAACTCATCTGTCTCACTGCTCTTGGCCTTCAAGGCCATGCTCTTGCCTTTGCTTAACTTGCCAATCCTAGATAACCCTAGCTCGTAGGTCTGCAAGTTTCCAACCAGCTCAGTTAAAGGAATCTTGTCAATATCCTTTGATTCCTTAATCACCGTAATCTTGGCATGGAATCTCTTAGGTAGAGATCTGAGCACTTTCCTCACAATCTTGGGTTCATGAATGGCTTCCCTAAGATTGAAGGCTGAGTTTAATATGTCCTTGAGCTTGGCATAGAACTCATCAAACGACTCATTCTCCTCCATCTTTATTTCTTCAAAGCTTATAGTGAGGCTCTGAAGCTTTGAATCTTTGACAACCTTGGTTCCTTCATAGGTTGTTTGGAGGATGGTCCAAGCCTCCTTAATAGTTTCAGTTGAGGATATCTTCTTAAATTCCTCATTGGTGACTGCACTGACCAATGCATTCAATGCCCTACTGTTGAAGTTAGCCGCCTTGATCTTTGCATCATCCCAATCGGCCAGCGCTTCCTTTGGCTTAGTCCAGCCAATCTCTACAGCTTGCCACACCTTCTCGTCTAAGGACTGCAAAAAAGCTCTCATGCGTACTTTCTAGTAGGCATAGTTAGTCCCATCAAATAAAGAAGGTATGATTAACGACTGTCCTCTATCCATGACAAACAGGGGTCAATGGATCAAACACAGCAAAGATTATCCTAATCAGAGTGTGCCTGCTCTGATACCACTTGATAGGCCACAAATGAATTGACCCCCTGTGATTAATTAACCAATTAAATTAACCAAGTTTATTAATTAAGTTAATTAACATGCAATTGTGTGGCAGTACAAACAAATCACCAAATAACTAAATATGCAGCAGAAATTAAATGACACGGTGATTTATTTACAAATGGGGAAAACCCTAATGGCAAAAATCCCACCGGGTGATTTTCAGGTCACCACTCCTGAAACTCTATTATTATCAAAACAAGCGGTTACAAGTAAAGGAATCCCAAGTACCTTACCAACCTACAGTTGAACCCTTACCCCAATACCCAATTGGACTTGTTCTGTAGTGACAGTTCCTCCTTTTGATGCACGGCTCCTAAGTACGTGACTAATCAGATGTGCGGATCCCAGTACGCGACTTCAATCACTAACTAGTAATAAGGGTTGGCTGCAAAGTTCTTCAATTCATACACATGATGAAGATCAAAAAGATGCTTGGTCACAAAACCCAAAGGTGCACATACACAACAACTTCTTCAGAAGAGATGAACTAGGTTAAGAACTTCATCTTCGGTCACAATTTGCTTGAACAGAGTTTGCTCAATGCTTGTGCAACTTGTGAACTCTTTTACGGTTCTTAAAACAATCATTTTATATGTCTAGGGTTAGGAGAAAAGAAGGCCCAAAGACACATTCATAGATCCCAAGAAATCATATTAGAATTCTGATTTTTATAAACCTCGACAGATAGAAGCTGTCGAGAAGCTGTCGAGCAGGTGTCGAGACACGAGGTTGAAACAGCTTACTGAAGCTCGATAGATGCAACTGTCGAGCTTTAATGAATTTGCACTTTTAGCTTGATTTCTTGAACAGACTTGAAGGCTTCAATACTTGATCTTGAAACATGGTTTCTTGAAGTATTTCAACATATCCTAAATCTACCCAAATACAAGTAAAGTGCGTTTTATCAAAACATTAGCCAATTACATAAAAGTATGACATATGTTCTTAACATGTGAACCACATATTTCCTAACAGATACAACTTTTGATATAAAATTTTCAAAAACAAATATCCTACAAAATCAAAGGCTATGATTCCCCACTAATCACAATAGTATAACTATATAAGAACCTCATCTTCTAGTATACAATAAGCATTTTACAACTTATATTTACCCAACACTATTCAACTAGAACTATTTAAATTACTATTAAGAAAAACCAAATTGCTTCTTAATTACTACTCTGATTATGTATCATGTTAAATTTATAGAGTTCCAATTATGGAAAAAAAATGTAAAAGGAATAGAAGTTCCATCTAGCATAACTAGTTTTTTAGTAACTATATTGATACAGAAAAAGCAGCGATTTTTGTCCATGCTAATTGATATTCCCATATCAATAAGATACTGTGCTATTGCTTAACACAATGACAAACTAAACGAGCTTCACTATAAACAATATACATCTAAAATGCTGTGAGATAAACATAACTTAAAGAAATATGAGGAATCCCACATTAAATGAAGAATTATTTTACTCCTCCAATGGTACATTGGTTTTCTTTTATTCAACATAATACATCAACAAAGAGTGCAATCATAGCAAAGCCAGCAAATCAAAACAAGAAAGCAACACTAATGCAAAAACAAACCAGCCAACAAAATATCGCAAGGCAAAGTACCATCACCAAACAAACAATTCTTTACATCACTATGCATAGGCATCAGAGAATATGTTTAATGAGTTTGTGCAATCATATTCTTCAAATTGTAAAATTGACACCAACCAATATAAATTTATGCTGTAGGAATGAAAAGAAAGTTGAAAGACCCCAAAAAATGGAGAAAAGAAAGAACAAACTATTAATAACAGCGGCAAAAATGAAGGGACCACCACAAGATGA
Source organism: Quercus gilva (assembly GCA_023621385.1). Classification (NCBI taxonomy): domain Eukaryota; kingdom Viridiplantae; phylum Streptophyta; class Magnoliopsida; order Fagales; family Fagaceae; genus Quercus; species Quercus gilva. Next base: position 53,145,054 of record CM042483.1, read on the forward strand.
AACAGAAAAGAATTTGCTTGTAATATAAATATAATGGAGAGATTGGATGTAGGTTCAAAAGCTAATGAATAAGTGTGTAAACTGTGGAAAATAATAGATAAGAGCTTCATTCTAATCAAAACAAGAAATACCCTTACATTACGGAAATATTTTGCTTAATATTATTGGGGAAATTTTGAATTAATTGGTGAGAGATTTAGAAGAAAAGAAGCGCCCTAAAATTTATCAAATATGCTAGAATTCATTACTGTACCTGATTATCATTCTTAGTCACAGTTTAGAAATACAAGGGAAGGCACATGTTTGACTTTGTCAAAATCCAGTCCTCCTTCGTCAAGCCTATCTTTGAATGACTTCCACATGTATCTGATCTTTAATTCCCAAAGGGTTGTGACGTACCTCAATCCATCTGGAATAGTCTTCAATCTCTCGCAACTATCAATTGTCAAATGGCAGAGACTAGGCATGGCTCCTTTATCCACCCTCCACACCTTTAAGGAGGACAAACCATCAAGGAGAAGATACTGAAGTAAAGGAAATCCTCCTTCAGAACAAACAATATACTCCACTTCTAAAGAGCGATAAAAGAGGCGGAGGATTTTTAAATTGGGCAATTTCTCTAAGGTTGGCATTGGGTCTTCTTCAAGACAAATCAGATGTAAGGTCAACTTGGCAAGATTCGAAGAGAATTGGTGAGCTTCTGGAAGCTTCTTTATATGGCAATATAGATTTAGCTTTTCTACAAGTGGACATCTTGATATTAGCATTTGCATTGCATCTTGGGCCCGTTTATTATTCCTCTCTTTATGAACCCGAAGATGGTTAAGTTCAAACCATGTGGGAATTTGAATGGTTTGGGCTGAACATTGACTAATGTCTGCAAATAAGAAAGATTAGCCAATTCCAACTTACCACGTACTATATATTCATCGAGTAAATAAAGATGCTTCAACTGTTTCATAAACACATTTGGCACTCTCAGACTCGGTTGGGAAATGGAGTCCAATAAACTAGTATTTTCGTAAATGTATTTTACTAAAATGCAATGTGATTGGTCGAAGTCGATCCGCAAATCTAGTGTCTCCAAGCACCTCAAATTGCCAATAGATGATGGCACCTCATTTATTTGCTTCCTTTCAGAGATAAATATCTCAAGTGGATGAGACATCCAATGTCATTAGGTAATTTTCTTAGGTAATTTTTAAAATATTCTAAATGTAAGACTCTAACCAACTTGAATTTCTTGAAATGGAACTCTTTAAAATAAGATTCTTGATGCTGAGGCAAAAGGTGGAGAAGAGACCTAAGGTAAGGATATTCATTAAATTTAATTCCCTTGATCAAATTATCACTTGATTTTGATATTATAGCAAGTCTTCGAACTTTACCAATTTGTGCTTCACGCTGTTTCATGGAAAGTGTATTGGTGAAATGGAGAAAATTTTCGTCTTGGGCTTTTGATACGCAAAAGTCTCTCATAAGATCATGCATTCGGCAAGTTTTGATCCTTCCAAGTGAGCCCTCTTTCCCCACTAAAACCATGCACCTCTGCACTAGCTCCCTTAAATATTGGTCTCCAACATCATCCATTGTATCCTCTCTTCCTCCTCTGTGCTGAATTTGTGATACAAAACCTTCACCCATCCACATTCGAATCAATTCTTTTGTTGGTATCTCAAAATCCTCAGGGAAATGACCTAAATATAGAAAGCATGGTTTCAAGTGGGAAGGTAAATCATTATAACTTAATGCTAACACCTTGTTGACTCGTAAGCTTTGTTCTTCATGAAGGTATGATTTGACATGCTTATGTACATCATCCCATCCTTCCTGTGTTTGCTTTGTTGCTAAAAGACCTCCAAGTACAGTGATTGGCAATGGTAAACACCCACAATATTCAGTCATTTCCTTCCCTAACCTCTTTATATAAGTTTTGGTCTCAGAGTCTAGAAAGCCAACAACAAACAAAATAATTTTGTTATTCTTGAACAATGATTACCACAACATCAATAACTAAAATAATATTAAAAAACTATATTTTAAGACTTGACAGCCTTGAGATGAACCACTTGGGGAACTTTGCTTCTTGCATATGGACTATACTATGGCTTTTTGCTCATCAACAAACTCTTGGTCAGAATCAAATTTCATTTATTTATACAATTTTTATTTTTTGCAGGACTATACCATTTACATGTGATTAGAAAGTGAGAAAATGCATTTTTTTTAAGTGAGAGGAAATGCAAATCGTTAGAATTTATATAATTAAGAATATGAATCTATTTTTTGAGTGAATTGACAAATAGTTAATTGTTTCCACTAATGCAAGCATGCAATTATTTTTGATATTCTTGATTGTGTGTTGTTAAAAGCTTTTTTTTTAAAATAATTTCTTAGATTTTGTTTCACTTATTGCGAAAGTGACTCAATTTGAGCAAGAATTTCATCTTCCAAATTAATTGTTTCTGATTTAAAATCTTATAAAACTATTCATAAAAAGATTAATGCTACAATCACAAACTATTTTACAACATTTTTACAAATTATTAATGTGACAAATTCTTACTAGTTCTAATTTGGGCCACCAAGCCCACTACTAATATCACATTTTTACTTATCAATAATTATTTGAAAAATGCTTAAGCTACATTAGCAGTTTATAAAAATGTTATAAAATAGTTGTTGTATGTAATTTACTCATCATAAAAAAATTTGAAATAATTAATTTGAACAATACCCATATATAATTAATTAATGAAAATAAATGCATTTACCCCATTAATTCTTTGTTTAATTACATTTACATAGCACATAATTAGGCTACTACACTTTTATTTCTACCCTTCCCCCACATACACACCTTACACGTCATTACAAAAGTTTGGAAATATAAATTTTTAAGATTAATAAATTATAGTTATAAACATAGTACTTTAGTAAATCCATAAAAATATCATCATAAATATAAGGACACAATGATTTTTTACATTTTTATTGTTGTTGTTATTGCTGTTATTATCATTATTATTATTGTGGGGCCAGAGAATTTGGCAACCCCGGTCCACACTGTGATAAAGCCCAAGGTCCGTGCCGAGGAGAAAAATGTGTCCAAGGACGAGTTAAGGAAACTCCATTCGCCAGGAATATTGCAGAGGACATTCATGTCCTCGGCCCGCAAGGATCGATGAACGGGGGAGCAAAGTGCCTTCAGAGGTAACCTTCTAGAGCAACCCAAAACAGAGGCAAGTACAACGGGTTGGCCATGGAAGCATGGTGGAGGAATAATCTCCAGAGGAACTGTCACCTCTACATTAAATGCCTACAACTAACGTTCTGGCCGCATTAAATGGAGAAGTGACCCCTGAACAGTGCCGCCTCAGCTGCTACCACTCATAGAAAGGATGGGAAGGTGGCTAATGGGACGGGCACTCAAGTGATGACCTACATGATCGACAGATGGAGGGCCAAGATTAACGAGAAGGGGTATAAAATGTAAGAAGTCCTCCAAAAAAGGGGGACGGCAGTTTTAGAGAAAGAAAAAAGGACGGTAGCCCTTGTATGATCTTTGTAATCTAGTACCAAAGAGGGAATAAGAAGACACTATCCGAGAAAGTGGCTGAGGAGTCCATCTTCATACTTTTATCTTGTGTTCATGCCAATCGACCCATGTATTACCATGCTTAATCGCACAATCCTTACTAGAACCTAGTTTTTTAACCCGCGCTCTATAAATTCATTGTATTAGGCCAGCTGGGCTTGAGTCCATTCATTCCCCAGGAATAGTGCTCGAACCAGGTTCCTACAATTATTATTATTATTTTTATGTTTTTGGTTTCCATTGTTGTCAAAGAAACTAAATATTCTATCTTTAATCTCAAAATATAAAAATATATAAAAATAAAAAATAAATATGAAGTAGAATATCATACTCCAAATAATATTTTTCTATAAAAAGTATCATACTCTAAAGTTTTGATGAAGTGGAAGGCTAAATGAAGATAATTCTCTTTCCTCCTCTCACATTCATGGTGGGGTCCACTCATTAAATTCATGGTGGGGTTCATTATGAATGTAAAAGGAAAGAACACCATTTCACTATGCTTCAAAAGTAGCTAAAATGTTTCCTATATATAAGGTTCAAGTTATACTAAATATTTATGTATAAAAAAAAGTTATACGAGATAAAATTTAAGTAATTTTACACCTCTTAATTTTATTTTATAGGTTTCTCAAAAAAAAAAAAAAAGTTATGTTATAGGATACGAATTTAGAAAAACCTACCATCAAATTATATATTTGTTTTTCTTTCACCCTCCAAATATCAAAATTTTAAAGATGATTTGAGATCAATAACTATTTCATCTATAGAATGTTTTAATTTCAATTATTTTTTTAAAATTAAAATTATATATAAAAAAATGAGTTTATGCATCGAATAGTAAACAAAATTTGATTCACACGAAATGTGGCATGCATCCTAAGAACCAAGAGAACACGTAATCCAACTTGCAAATTTTAATATATCAACTTCATAAAAGTTATTAGGTAATGTAGTATTACTTATAGTTATAAGAAAGAATGTAAAATTCCAAATAAATAGTGTTTTTGTTTTTGATAATAAGTATTTCAAATAAATCTTTTTAATATAAATAATTGATGCACCATATGCAAATATACAATGCATAGAAAGAAATTTATTTACCCCGATTAACATGTGACAAATAATTAATACATTGAAATAAATTAATATTTTTAATTAGGTTGAAGACTAAATTAAATTTTTCTTTTTTTATATATATAGAGTTTCAACTTATGACGTCTGCTTCTGATAATTGTACTATTTATTATCAGACTAAGACATTAATCGATTTTTTGTGCAGGCAGGTATTGAACTCAAAATATCTTAATAAAAAATTAGAGACTTTCTCAATTTACCTAACTGCAACTTACAAATTAAAATAATTATCTTTAACAATTGAGCCTGAGATTCCTACTTTTATATATATATATATATATATATTAGTGGTAGACCTGTGCTTTGCATGGGTATTATATATTTGTAAATTTATAATTAAATATTATACAAAGACTATTTTAACGTTTAAGTATTAGGACGAGGAGTAACACCAAAATTCCTCTTAATGTCATAAATGTGGTATTCTTTTAATGCTTCGTAAATGTATATTTAAATGTTGCAGGTATTTTGCTGCCGTATATAATAACCATGATTTAAGCAATCAATCAGTAATTCAAAAAAAAAAAAAAAACACTAATTAAATTGATATTTAAAAATATATCATATTATTGCATGTATATTTAACATGTTCTTCTAAGAAATAAAAACCATATAAAGATCAATGAATTCATTATTTTTTAGATTGTAAACGTCCCACAATCCTGTGACTCGTACTTTAATCTCCAATCTTCATTATCAATTTTGAGCTCACGAAATAGGTTACATCTAACTTTCATTTATTCCATGTTGGTAGAACATTCAACTAAAATATAGATAATGATTTGTTCAAAGAAGAAAATAACTTCACAAAGGAAACTAAGTTTGGAAAAATACTGATAAGAAATCATTCAAAGGAAAGGGGCAGGAAAAAAAAAAAAAACAAAACAAAAGTTGTCAAACATTTGTAAGATTGAGATTACTTTTGTTGCAAATCAAATCGATCATGTAATTTGCTAATACATAGGCTTTGAAGTGCAACTATTATTTATAAATGAAAATTTATAATTTAAAAAAAAAAAAAAAAAAGTCATGGTCTTCTTCTAGTTCTTATTTTCTTAAAGATTTAAAATTGATGACAAGTGTTTTCAAACAAGGATTTGATTTAACATTTAGTACTTTTATTCCTCTTGGTGAGTTATCACTTGCAATTAATACCAAAGTAAATGAACAATTGGAAAACAAAATTTTGACATAAGATAAAAATTTTCATTTTATGCTCCGTACATATTTCAAAGTTCATTGTCTTTTTTTATTTATTTTTTTATTTTGAGAATGCACATTCTTGTTTTTCTAATGAGTCTCAGACTCTCAATTACTATACATATATGTACACATGTAAATTTGAGTGTAATTTTTGTCCCATCTAAAATCAAATCTTAAAAATACCTCCAAATATAATACATATACTCTTTACAATTATTTTATTTAACAATTCAACTCAAATTTGACAATTATTGGTCTTTATAATTTTATTAAGAAAATTTTTGTTGTATTAACATTTGTTTTTTACTTCATTCAATGACTACCCTGTCTCATGCCCCTTATCTAATTTGTTTTATTTATTTTAGAATCACTCCTTGTATAATTGTTTAATTATCTTTTAGTGTGAACATTTTGCTAACCATTGATTGACTAACTGGCTCACGCCCCAATCCCCACTTAACAAATAACAATTAAAAGCATATTCAAATTTAGTCACTTCACTCGTTGTCACCGATTTGGTCAAAAGTATAAATTAATTGTTACTTTATTAGCAAGAATAAATTGTTAAGTGGATCATATTCAAGGTGTTTAAATTTTTATTTTAGGGGGTCAAAAAAATTTGTATCTAATTTTTTTTTTTTTTTTTTTGGCCAACTTAAGGGTTCATTTGAACCCTAGAACTAAAGCTTGTGTCACCTCTTACAAGCTGTTAATAGTAGGTAAATAAGTGATATTAGTACTAGACGAAGATGAAAAGTAGTAACAACTTATTATCTTGACTTAATTTATTGTGAATTTATTGTAAAACTATTGTGTCAATAACACTACTTTATAGCGTATAATAATATACGGTGGCCCATCTAGAGGCGCTTGGCCATATCAGTTTCACAAATTAATTTAAAATCCAACTAAACTTAATTCAGAATTTTTTTTTAATTTCATTTTATGTGCATTAGTATTTAGTTTTTGGAATTATCATTAGTTGGTTTGCATCTAATTTAAATATGAACTGTAAGCTTGACCATTTGTCAATTTTATGTCTGGAGTGACAAGAATTATTTACACAATTTAAAATTAAAGTTTGTCGAGTTTATATGCATTAATTTATCTGTTAGGTTTTAAGGAATTAGGAACTAATGTATTAGAACTTCATTTTGTAATTTTGGTAAACCATGATCAAAACGTTTTAGTCTTGTTTAGACTTGCTCAAAGTATGTTTTAAGTGCAAATTTGGAATCGAGTGTTCTGCAGGATTTATTGTGTAAATCTGCCTGACTCGATCGATCAAAAATTAGCCTCGATCGATCTAAAGTCGTGTAGATTGTTTTTCTACAGAATTTTCCCACTTAGCCTATACCCGTTTGACGTGTAGGGTTTATGTTTTTCCCTAAGTATAAAAGGATAAACCCTAGCCATGTTTTATGGGGGCTCTTTATGCTATGTGTGTGAATCTCTTGTGAGATCTAGAGTTGTTTGCCTTCACATACTTAAGGTTATCAAGGATCAAGACTATGTCAAGAACTTGGTGAACGTTTCAATTGTAGATTCAAGAGCTTAAAGATATACAAGTAGGAGTGCTTGTGCTTGCTATGAATCCAAGAAAGAAGTAGTCCGTAGACTCGAAGCTGTCATATGGTTGTGGTAGTAAGTTTCCTACTCAATGTAATAATAAGATGTTAGTGGTCTAAGTCGCTATTGTGCAAACTTCAATTCTTTCATAGTAGATTTGTTTTACCTTGAGGATAGCTAGGTTAAATCCTTCCTAGGTTTTTTACCGGTTTGGTTTTCCTGAGTTATCATATCGTTGTGTTCTTTATTTTCCGCACTTTAGAATGATATGATTTATCTGTGTTAACCTAAATCTATTTAATTTGACTAAGTAATCACTTGGCTAATTAACTAAGTTAATCTGGTTGTGTTTTAAGGGGTCTAAAAACAAGCATTATCTATTGTTAAAATTATGTAACCAGCATTTACGTACACTTGCTCAAATATTTTAAAGAAATATTTCTTTATCTTTTATTTGTCATATTGAAATTTTATGTTTTGATGTCATCAAATGCAATTTACCCATACCAAATGAAATTGAAATAAGACCGTTTGTTTTTTCTTGAGGCGACATTTTTGTTCATAATTTTGGGATTCAAAAGTTTCTACTTTCTACATTCACAAGTTCCAAATAAAGATTGATATTAGAGGGAAAAAAAAACATGCATACACATTTATATGTTTTCCTTTAGAACCTTCCAAAAAAATGTTTTCATTTAGAACTAGCAAAATTTAATATTATAAAGTTATTTTTTATTTTGTCTTCTAAATTCTTTTATATTAATTAATTGTGTTATTTTTTGTTCTTTTATATTAATTAATTCTTTTATTAATCCAACCACGAATATCCACAGCTATGAATGATTCCTTACTGCATGCACTCACGGCCGAGGAAGTGTCAAAGGCGCTAAAGCAAATGTACCCAAAGAAAGCACCAGGTCCTGATGGTATGCCTCCACTCTTTTACCAACATTATTGGCCTTTAGTAAGCAACTGTGTCATTAAAATTGTCCTTGATTTCCTTAATCATGCTCACTTCCTCCTAATTTTAATGACACTCATATTGTGTTAATCCCAAAAGTGAAGAATCCAACTAAGATCAATCAGTATCGTCCCATTAATCTTAGTAATGTTGCTTCTAGACTTGCTTCTAAGGTCTTGGCTAATAGGCCAAAGCGGTTGTTTCCACAAATTATTAGTGAAAATCAAAGTGCTTTTATGTCTAACCATCTTATTACAGATAATGTGTTGGTTGTTTTTGAGACAATGCATCACATAAGCTAGAAGAGAAGTGGTAAGGTGGGGGAGATGGCCTTAAAACTAGACATGAGTAAGGCTTTTGATAGGGTGGAATGGGGTTGTTTGGAAGGTATTATGAGGAAGATGGGGTTTGCTAAAAAATGGGTGACTATTATGATGAGGTGTGTTAGATCTGTAAAATACTCTGTAAAAATTAATGGGAGACCCTGAGGTTGTATTACTCCTAGGGGTTTATGCCAAGGGGATCCTTTATCTCCTTATTTATTTTTGCTTTGTGCAAAGGGACTATCTACTTTGCTTAGGCAGTCTATGGATCAAGGATCTTTAAAAGGAATTGCAGCTTGCCAGGGTGCCCCGGAGATATCACACCTTTTCTTTGCAGATGATAGCCTTATCTTCTACAGAGCCACTAGGGAGGATTGTGTGACTTTGGAACAGGTTTTGGAGATGCATGAGCATGCTTCTAGACAACAATTGAATAGAGATAAAACCTCCCTTTTCTTTAGCCGAAACACTCCCCAAGACATCCAGGATGAGATCAAAAACAGATTTGGTGCGGAAGTCATTCAACAGCATGAGAAATACTTGAGCCTTCCATCTTTGGTGGGAAAGAATAAACGCAACACATTTCAACAGCTCGCTGAAAGACTAAATAATACGCTCTCCAGTTGGAAAGAAAAACTTCCTGACTACACCCCTGACTATTCTCTTTCCTTTAATTTATTGTTACACAGTATATTCTTTGCTTTTGCTTGTAAAAATAAAAAATAAAAAATAAAACAGAATCTTACATCTCAAAAGCCTGTTTGGATATTAAAATTTAAAATCAAACTATATTAGTGTACCGGCCCAACGGGATCTAGGCCCACTGTACTTTTGAGTTTTTTATCATAAGAATCCACAATTTCAACAGACAATTCAAAATAATAACGATTATATATATATATATATATAACCACTTTTGAATCAGTAATATTTAAAAAAAAATAAATAAATAAAATAATTAAAAAACCCCCTTTCTTTCCCAAAAGCAAACCCAATATTTATAATAAATAAAAAATAAAAAATAAAAAAGCAAACCCGATAAAACTCTTAAACAAAGGATATGTTTTTTTCTTTTTTTTTCTTTATATATATATATATATATAAGATAGAATTTCTATTCTAGTTTAATCTAAGTGTATATGTGTGTAAAACTCCCTCCTAGAAACTTGAACTCCGGTCCTTACCCCCCACATCCCACAAACACTTATACTTGTGAAGTGACCATCGCACCCAGAGTGTGCGGTGGTTAAACAAAGGATATGCTAACCACTTCCAATAATTGAAGTTTTTAGCTAGGCATTTAAATACCAATTTAATTGGCTTTGACTTGGTCAATTTATGTTCAACTCCAATTCCTTCTTTGCAAAGGACATTACTGAACCAAATTTAACTTTTATATATATATAATTATTAATATTCTTTTTTTAAAACAATATCAACAGCCAAAATTCAAAAATAATAAGGAGTGAAACTCTATCTCTCTAATAAGTCAAACTTAAACTCAAATTCAAATGTTGATAATTTATCTCCAAATTTGCGAGGTTACTTATTAACACTATAAATGCATTCCAAACTCCAATTTTATTTTTAAAACGAATAGATGTATCAGCTCTTCTTCTATTATATTCTTCTCATCTACTTTGTTAAAAAATATATATATTTTATGGTTTTTTATGTATTTTTTAAAAAGTGATTTTTGTACATGAACCACCAAATCCTACGCCTGTGACTGTTTTTTTTTTTTTAATCATTTAAAGTTTAGACCCGTCAAAATTTAAAACTTATTACTTTATGGGTTCGTATACTTTTTTCTTTTTTTATATTTCTCTTTTGAATATTCATATATTTTTTGACATAAACCACCAAATCCTACGCCTGTGACTTTTTTTTTTTATTTTTTTATCATTTAAAGTTTAGACCCGTTAAAATTTAAAACTTATTGTTTTATGGGTTCATGTACTTTTTTCTTTTTCTTATATTTCTCTTTTGAATATTCATATATTATTTGAATTTTTTCAATAACTTATTCTTTAATTATATATCTTTTTTGGCATTTTGGAATTTTTAACATCTGAATTTGTGTTAGTTTGTTGCAATATTTGAATATGTTTAGTAAATTTCAACAGATATACCATGTATTATTTTTTTGAAGGTAATCAAAATTTTTTTTTACTTATTTTATATTTCTCTATTATGTACTTATATACATTTTGTTTTGTTTCAAAAATTTATATGAAGTAAATCTTATGATTCTTTAACATTTTTTGGTCTTTCAAAAGTTTTAACATCTTAATTATTCTTTTGATGATAATACATTTTTTTCATATATTTCTTTGTTGTGTAGTCACATGTGTGTATGTGTGTGTGTGTGTGTGTGTATTATCTATAATTTGTAGGTTCTGAATCTTTTTATTTATTTCAATAATTATAGCCAAAAATTATTCTTTTGAATGTAACCCTTCTTTCTCTTATATTTCTCTATTATTTAGTTATACATATTTTGTTTTGTTTCAATAATTTCTAAGCAGTAAATCATCTGATTCTTTAATATTTTTTTGGTTTTTCAAAAGTTTTAATATTTGAAATTTTGAGGTTTTTTTTTTTTTTTTTTTTTTTTTTTTTTTTTTTTTTCGTATCATGCAATGGTATAGTTTCTTAATCAATTTAAGATATTATAAAATTATTTTAATATACCTCACAAATAGGTAGCTTCCCGTGCATAGGACGGGTTAGCGATTAGTGATTAGGAAAGGTTTTTTTTTTTTTTTTTTTTTTTCATTTTTTAAATGTAGTAATACTAGAATCAAAGTAGTAGTAAGAGTTAGGCTTTTTGTTTTGTGTTAGGAAAACATATGTTTTGACAATGTGCTGAGATTATTTTCAGCTAAATTTAGAGTGGAATCAAAGTAGTAGTAAGAGTTAACGCTTTTTGTTTTGTGTTAGGAAAACATATGTTTTGACAATGTTTTGAGATTATTTTTAGCTAAATTTAGAGTAATAACTGAAAGACAATAGCTACTTCATTGAACATCAATCCATAGCCCATTTTGATCTTTTGTTAATATTAGCTTGTAACTCAATACGTATGCATGGATACATTTAAAGATATACAATAAGATGCATAATATAATTTATATATATATATATATAATTTAAATGCTATTGATATTCATTTTTATATTTTATTAACTCTTTAAAAAATTTTGTAAGGATATTATTAGGTATAAAATGTAAATTGTCCATATATTTTTTTTTAATTATTGTGAAGCACCATTTTTTTTTTTTAAATACAATTCATTTATTCTAGACTCTTTGGTTTTTGTACTTAATAATTCACTTGGATGAATATTGATGATATGGTCCCACATTTTATTCTAAAATTAAGAAATAAAATTATTTAAGAATATATGATTTAGGACACATGGCACAAAATTGGAACTTTAATTTGGAATTCTAATTTGAGTTTCTCTCAGCTTCACCTATTATTATTATTATTATTATTATTATTATTATTATTATTATATAGATTTTGCTTCAAGTTTTACCATATGATGGAATGATTGAGTGAATACTATCTACTCTATGCATTTACAAGACTCAAATTTATATACTAAAAGTTAATTGCATTTTATTAGAGCACTAGCATCAGGTATGTTAAATGCTAAATTTTTAACATTAAACACACCAAACATAAAAAATCACCTTCATGAACTAAAGTGATGTTTAAATAATAGAAGTGTAGTATGAGATGTGCTATAAATATTTGTGCATTTTTATTCAAACTTTCTCTCTCTTCTATGGCAATTGGAAATTATGCAAACTTTCTCTTTTCTATTACCACTAGGGTGTAGCCCTATGCATATGCACGAGTACAATTAAAAATAATCACAATTATACAGTTCAAATTATACATTTTTTTTAGAAGATATTTAAATTATACATGGTATTAACTTACACTTTTTTAAACCATACATGTTTAAAATATATAATGATTTCTCATATTATATATATATATATATATAATTTAATTGGTTTTAGACTCTTCGATCTTTGTACTCAATAAATTCACTTGCCATAAAAATTAAAAATTTAGATGGACACATGGCAAAAATTTAGACTCCAATTGAAATACAATTTTACATCTAATTGAATTTGAACTCTTCGATTTTTACACCCAGTAATTCACTTGACACAAAATTAAAAATTAAATAGGACATGTGGTGCAAAATTGAGAATCCAATTAAAATCTAATTGGATTTTTTCTAAGATTTGGCTCTCTCTCTCTCTCTCCCTCTATATATATATATATATATATTGGGAACAAGAAAAGTAAGAATAAAATAAGAATTAAAATAAATAAAGAAATATTATTTAAATAATATGGTAAAATAATAGAAGATGTGATATAAGGTGTATTGAAAAGTGATGTGTTAAAATAAATAAAGTACTTTTTAATGTGTTAAAATAGCACAAAACACCTAATGCTAAGGTTCTCAAAATGCTATAAATAAAATTGTTTTTCTCATTGATCAAAAAAACAAAAAGCATAATTACAGTCTGTGATGCTCTTTTTTTTTTTTTTTTTTGATGAGTACAGTCTGTGATGTTCTGTTAATACAGTGTAACGGACTGCTAATCAGTTACAGCCAATCCAGATAAACCATGAGTCTAAAGTAATCCTTAAGTTAACAGAAGCCTGTGACAAACACGTGACTGACTTAAGCTGATTCCTCATCACAACGACAACGTTTCACTGGACTCTTTACTGGAATGATATCGTTCAGCCTTAGGCGTTTGGTCACTTGCTGAATACGACATCGTTCTGAAGTTGAAGTAGACTTAACTGCAGAGCTCTCCAAGTTACGACTTACAAACATTATTGTAAAATAATCAGAGGGAAGAAATTCTAGGCTACTACAAATAGTCAAAATTGTGAGTCCTGCATATTAATCTTAACTATAGATGCAAAACTGAGGTATATGATTTTGGGAATATATTTTTACTGAAATTACATTGAATTTTGAATTATAGTAATTTAATTTAGAAGAAAATCATAGATTAATCTTCAATATAAAGGAATCCTAGATGAACCATCTCATTCAGTTGTATTACTAGAGAACAGTGTGTTTATTGTTGATCTGGTCCCCTGTTCAGGTCCATAGTTTAAATGAATGTTAAGATAGTCACAATAATCTCTTTTTTAGCAGTAGAAATGTATTAAAACTTGAATGTTAACCATTTTGACTTCTCATATCTTCTCAAACTAGTAAATAATTTGGATTGATTTGGAATTTCATGCTAGCTTCGACAGGCTTATATAGCCTATTGGCAGAGTTGCTTGCCTGGCAATTTGACAGTTTTTAATTTGCTTGGAGCCTTGGAGCATCATTGCTCACTGCAAGTGCATACCTTAAGTACATGGTCAAACAGAAACGTTACAGAAGGAAACAAGACAACCCATGCACCCCTAGATTCTTTAGTAAACAAAGAGCACAAGATTGATTAAGCAGGATCATAGTGAATAAATTTGGTTTTAACATTATTATGAATTGTGTCTGTATCACAGTTTGAGTTTCCTTTGTTTTCCTTTGTTACTCACACTTGACATCACTGTTACAAAATTCTATTCCAAATTGTTTTCTGAACTTTACTCCTCATTCTCCTTTTTTACATTTCTTGTCTTGTTTGTTTAACGGTTGTGATACCTTACTTGGATACTCCATTGTCATGCATCTCTTTTCTTTTGCGTGTCCTTGGAAGAAAAATAAATTCAAGAGTTATCTTTTATTCTTTTTTCTTTTTTTTTGTTCAGAAAAAAGTAAGTAAATTTTGTTGAACTAAATCCAATTAGTAAACAATATCCAAATCACTAGGGAGAGATTCTGCCCATACATCTGTGTCTGTAGATAAAGCTGTTCTTCTAGCTAAGGCGTGAGCTAATCTATTTCCTTCGCTTTGAACATGTTGGAACTTGCAATATTGAAGAGTAGCCCTAAACTTCGAATCTCATCTATCACATGACCAAACAAAGTGCTGCATCTTCTCGGAACAGTCAAGGCTTTGATCACCCATGAGCAGTCCCCCTCTATTTCCACATTGAACAGGCTCAGCTCCTTGGCAAACACTACTACACGTCTTGCCGCCAAAGCCTCCACCAACTCCATAGACTGAACCAATGGGATCTTTTGACTCAAAGCAGCAATAATATTTTCAGTGTGATCTCGAAAGACAACTCCAATACCTGCACAACCTGAAGCATCAAAAAATGCAGCATCAAAGTTACCTTTATAATTATGCTCCGTTGGAGGAGTCCAACGAACCCCAACAGGCAAAGTTACAACCTGAGTAGGCTGTTTCTTCACATCGAGATACTCCGAAACTGGCTCCTTAGCACGATTCCCCAGTTCATGAAGCTGCCAAGTCGGTTGGTTCTCTCTGAGCCTGTTCCGGTGTTGCCACAAGCACCAAGCTATGGTGGAGAAAAGTGCAACCCGATAAGCTGAGCCCCTGTGCATCACCTCCTCCACCAAATCCTCAAACTCCCTATATTGTTTCTGATACAGAGGAGCAAAACCCGGGTCTGACTTCCAAACAAACTGTGCATGATCGCACAACCAGAGGCTATGTAGCAAAGTTTCTTGATGATCATCACACAGATCTCATGTCTCAGAGCTCTTAGATTTTGTTTCGTTGGAAGTGAATCTTTCACTGCACGCCAAAGGAAATGTCTGATTTTATTGGGAATCCGAATCTTCCAAATACTCTTCCATAAGCTCCGCTGCTTTGTTGGTGTAGAAGAGCTCGGTGCAGTGCTTGCCTCTGCTGAAGCTAACAAGTGATACGCACTCCTAACACTATAGCTTCCATCCACAGTCAAAAGCCATACCAGTAAATCATCATCATACAATCTTTCTCATTTGTCACACTAATTGTTTTTTAACTTTACTTTTATTTGTGGTTTTAATCTTTGTATTTTACATTCAAATTTTTAATTTTAACTTATGAGTTGTTTATCATTAGAATTCACAATTTCAGAATTTTATTTCCAAATAACATTAAATATTAAAAATTTTAGTTAGTTGACATGTTTCAAAATAATGTTGAAAACTAGCATCTTGAGTGTCTAAAACTCGAGTTCCAAGATAAAAATTGAATTTTTAAGTCTCGATTTGTGGAAATCAAATGTTGGAAATCGAGTCTTTGAGACTCGAGTTTGGAAATCGAGTTTTTAAGACTCGATTCTCACTTCGGTTTTTACTTTTTGGATCTCGAGTCTAGAGACTCGAGATCCTAGTTTCCAACATTTTTTCTAATGCATCTTAACTAGCTATTTACTCACTCCTCACTTTGCTATTCTGCACATTCCCCCCACAATTTAATCATATAAATTAAAAATATTAATTAATTATTCTTCCTTCTCATTTTTACTGTTAATTATTAAATTGGGTCAAGAATATTTATTCCTCATTCTTTGGTCACATGCTCATTTATGCGGAAACTGTGAGTACTTGTTCCTTTATATACATCAATGTTTTGTTTAGGAAATATTTTTTAAATGCAGTAGTACTTGAACCAAAATAGCAGTAATAGTTAAGGCTTTTTTGTGTTAGGGAAACTTTATATTTTTAGATAATGTGCTGAGATTATTTTCAACAAAATTTTAGAGTAATAACTGAGAATATTTGTTTCATTGAACATTAGTGCTGTCCATAGCCCATTTTGATCTTTTATCAATATTGTGCTTCAAGTTTTACCTTATGATAGAATATGATAAGATTGATTTATCAAAAAAGCTCTAAATAAAATGGTTTTTCTCATTGATAAAAAATAGAGAGCATAATAACAAATTTTCCATCTATGATGCTTTGTTATAACAAACTCATCAATTATCAGTTACATCCAATCAAGATAAACCATGTATCTAAACTAATCCTTACATTAACTGAAGCATGTGAATTGTGACGAACATGTAACTGAATTAAGATAATTATTACTGATCACGATGACAAAGTTTCACCAGGCTCTTTAATGTAACGACATTGTTTAGTCTTAGGCATTTGGTCAATTGCTGAATACAACACCACTTGACTTGAGTGCCGTCGTTTTTAACTTATGTAAAATTACTTCCAAGAGACTCAAAAAAAAAAAAAAAAAAACAAAAACAAAAATTCAATTCATATGTAATGGCTAATAAACCCATACTAATTACAATGGTATTAGGGACCGGGGCCTCATTTTTTGTTGCACTTGAAATTCTCTTACTTCACAACCCAAATGTATTTTCAAACTCATCCAGTTCATCTTTACCATTTGATACAACTATCAAATATTTGTTTCATTTCTTTAATTTGAACAAGTCCATGGTCTTTAGATTTCATAGTGTAAAAGTCAATACAGGCTACCCATATTGGAGCATATTTTCTCACTGCAAACATTAACATTTGTTCATCATTAAACGTTTTTTTTTTCTTATTTTTGTTTTGTATGCATCAGTACTTGATTCAAAGTAGCAGTATGAGTTGAGGCTTTTTTTGTGTTAGGAAAACTTTATATGTTTAGACAATGTGCTGAGATTATTTTCAGCTAAATTTAGAGTAGTAACCGAAAGAAAATAGTTGTTTTGTTGAACATCAGTTCATAACCCATTTTGATCTTTTATTAATATTTTTCTTCAAGATTTACCTTATGATAGAATATGATAATATCGATTGAAGACTCTCTACTCTATGTCTGTACAAGACTCTTTAAATAAAATGATTTTTCCCATTGATCAAAAGTAGTAAGCAAAATTACAATCTGAATCTGTGATGCTCTGTTATACAGTGTAATGGACTCCTAATTAATTACAACAATCTCACTAATTATCAGTTACAACCAAGATAAGCCAAGTCTCCAAACGAATCCTTACATTACTTGAAGCACGTGACGAACACGTAATTGACTTAAGATGATTATTCCTGATCACGACAACAATGTTTCAATGGGCTTTTTTTTTTTTTTTTTTTAAGAAAGTTTTAACCTATGACATTTGCTTTTAATGATAGTTCTTTATTATCATACCAAGACACCAATCAGTTTTTGGTGTAGGTGAGACTGAACTCTAGATCTCTTATTTAACTATCAGAGACTTTACCAGTTAAACTAACTAGAAACTACCAGTGGGCTCTTTAATGTTACGACATTATTTAGTCTCAGTACTAGTTACACTCATTCACCACTGCCACTAACGAAAAAGGTTATTTTATTTTAGTCTTAAAAATTTTAGAGTTCTTAATTGGGCTAACGCACATTTTATAGATGTACGTACGTACATATACTGGAACACTCCCACTCCTTATATAATAAAGAGCAATTAATTATTTTGTGACTCAAACACTGGCTGAAAAACATGGAGATATTTTAAGTTCAAGGGATTTTATCTCTTTTGGAATTTCTATTACACCAGAAAACAAAATCAATATTTTTCTCTGAGTCTTTTCTTTAAACGAGCTATCTTTAACACTTGTCGCTTGAGCATCTCTCCTTCTCTCCTTGGATGCTCCATTGTCGCGCATCCCTTTTCTGTTGCGTGTCCTTGGATGGTGAAAAAATTGAAGAATGTGTATCTATTCTGCAATCTTTCTCATTATTTATCACATTCATTTTTTCTTTATTCTTTTCTTTAAGCGAGCTATCTTTAATCCGATCCATTTGTTTCCCCCTCGAAAGCAATGCTCACCAAAGGAAACTCTTCTCTTTCCTTTATTTCATTGTTATATATTCTTTGCTTCTGCTTGTAATAGAAAAAAAACAGAGGCAAAGAACTAAAGAAGAAACAGAATCTTACATCTCAAAAGCCTGTTTGGATATTAAAAATTAAAATTAAAATATATTAGTGTACTGCCCGATAGGGCTCTAGGCCCACTGTATTTTTTAGTTTTTATCTTTAGAATTCACAATTTCAACGGACAATTCAAAAATATTATTATTATTATTATTCTTGCTTCCCATTTTATTGTTGATTGTTAAATAAGATTAGGAATGTTTATTCCTCAATCTTTGGCCTTGTCTTTTATACATCAATGTTTAGTCTAGGAAAGGTTTATTTTATTTTATTTAAATTGTAGTATTACTGGAATCAAAGTAGTAACTGAAAGACAATAGTTGTTTCATCGAACATTAATCCATAGCCCATTTCGGTCTTTTATTAATATTTTGCTTCAAGTTTTACCTTATGATAGAATGATTGACTGAAGACTCTCTACTCTATGCAAGTACAAGGCTCAAATTTATACACTGAAAGTTATTTTAAACATGATGTGATATAAAGTGGATTGTAAAATAAGAATGGAACTAGGATATTAAATTAGAAGGGGCTTGGAGTATAAGTAAAAAAAAAAACTCCAAATAAGCATCCTTATAATATTAACAAATTATAAATACACAAAATCATTATTTCTTAAAACATTAAGATGCAATCATCTACCAAAAAAAAAAAAGCTTTTTTTTAAACTAATGTTGGGTTATAAATTGACCCTAGTTAATTAATTCATTTACCTAAATTAATTAATTAGGTCAAATTATATGCAAATCGTGGAGGCACCCAAAAATCACTAAATAAACTATAATGCAGTAGAAAATAAAAGACACAGTGATTTGTTAACGAATGAGAAAAACCTCTTGCAAGGCAAAAACCCCCACTAAGTGATTTTCAAGTTATCACTCCCAATAATCCATTAATCAAGAATAAGCAGTTACAAGTATAAGGAATCTAACCACTACTAGGCCTATCCCAAAATACCAACTAAACATTTGCTCCAATCTTCAATTGGACTTGATTTTGTAGAAGATTTCTTCATTTGCATGAATTCCAGTACATGACTAACTCCTTTGCATGAATCTCAGTACATGACTAACCCCACAGCAACCCTTTAATTATTGTAGTTGATTTGCAACAATTTCACATAGAAACACCAATAAGATCTTCAATGATTGGTGCTTGAAACTTTGATTGGTTACAAAACCCAAAGGCGTACAAGAAATGCAGCAATACCTGTTTCTAGGGTTAGGGTTTTCTTTCTCGACCTCCTTATTTAAATAGGATCTTAATGGGTCTTTTAATTAGACTCTCCTATTCCAATTACATTTACACAAACCTTGGGATTTCCTAGTCTTATTAGGATTATACAAACTCATAAACAAATAGCCTCTTAGAATAAAATGTTGCTGGCTATATTTTGAAATCCATCAGCTTAATAGATTGAGAGTTGTCGAGCTTGTGTTGAGAATTCTTCATTGTCTGGATAGATGCTAGTGTTAAAACTAGTGTCGACCTTCACTGTTTCAGCTTTTCTTCACTTGTTTCTTGGTTCAATCTTCATGTCTTTAATGATACCACTTGTAATGAAAACTTTACATACTTCTAGATATATTAAACCCATCTTAGATCTACCCAATTACAAGTAAAATACATTTTGTCATAAGATATGCCAATACATAGAAAATATGACCCTGACAACTAGGCAAACCTTTTCTTTTCTTTCTTTCTCTCTTTTTTTTTTTTTTTTTTTGAAGTTAGAGCATTTACAATAGTGGTGCTAAAAAATTTAATTTTTAGCACCTCAAAAAACTACTTTATCTATTTTTTACTACCTTACTTTATAATAAACCTAATATCAAATGTTCTATTTTTTTACTAATTCATTTAAATAATATAAACAAATCATTAAAATAATAGAGATGAGAGAGAATTTGAGTTTTTTAATTGAAGGAAGAGAGATAATCTTAATAAAATATTTGTAGGGACTGGGTTTGAGCACTTCTACTGTTGGGTGAATGAACTCAAGCCCAACTCGCCCGATACAATAAATTTGTAGATAATGGGTTTAAGAACTAGGCCTTAGTGCATGGACAACAGTCAATATGGCGTTCATAGTGATCAAACAGAGATGAACTGAGATTAAGAAAGTTTTTCCTCGGCATAATCCGAGGAGCTTTGCTTTAACAATTAATGAATAAGAGTGGTTATAGGAATTCTCCAGCACCCCCCCTGTAGGGGGTTTCTCCTATTATATAGTCCTCTTTCATTGATCTCTACCTTTCACTTGTTGATCATCCAAGCCTATACCTGAGTGCCTGTCCCATTAGCCGCCTTTCTAAACCTCCTGTGAGTTGCAGCAACCAAGGCAGCACTGTTTAGAGGTTATTTCCTCATTAATGTGACCAGAATGTCAGTTGCAGGCATTTAATGTGGAGGTGACAGTTTCTCCTTGAATTGCTCCTCCACCGTGCTCCCATGGCTGATCCATGGTACCTGTCCTTTTCCTTGGAATGCTCTAGGAGGCTGCCCCTGATGGCGTACTGCCTTTCCCTCCTGTGATCTCGGCTGGTCGAGGACAGGAACCTCCTCGGCAATGTCTCTTGGCAACTTGGGCCCTTTACTTTCATCCTCGGACGTTTCTACCTCCTCGGTATGGGCCTTGGGCCCAATATAAAGTGGGTTGGGGCTGTCGAATTCTTAGGCCCCACAATAGCCCCTTAAAATCCTGTTGTCAAGCTCCTCGGTCGGGGAGGAAGGTTTTGATATCCTCGAGCCTATGTCATGGCTTGTCAAGTCTCGTCCTCCTTTAGTGCCAAAGCCCTTTCACCTGCCCAAGGCGCGTTCCTAGTGCTTCGGTATAGGGAGCACGCCCGCATTAAATTCTGGCGCTCTGTGCTTCCCACGTTCAATGGTGTGATGATAATCAAACGGTGGGGATCTTTTTGACTTTATGGGCGGGAAAACCCACACGGTTACTCTTAATTGGGGGTATAAATACCCATTTGAACTGATTTGCCTCTTTACTTTTGCATTCAAGAGCTCTTGCGCACATACTCTTAACTTGGTCAAGTCTTCAACCGATCTTACGTCCCTTTTCAGCATAAAAAGCCTGTCCGAGAAGCTTTTCCTCATATCTATAAGTTTTCTTCTATTTCTGACTCATATTTTCTCTCGTCTGAGTTTCTTTTCCTCTTGTTCCTCTCTCTCGCTTTCGCTTTTCCCTGAGTCTTTTGGTCGTTCTTTATAATGGGTAGATTTAAGAAGTTGGTTGAGTCTGAGGAGGCGATGGAAGTTGCTAATCTGAGAGGTACATTAGCCAAATCATTTACTCGTTCGATGCACAGCTATAGCCCATATGCTCGTTCGATGCACAGCTTAATAAAAAAATCATATGTAAATTAAGCCTTGATTATATAAATTAAAAAATATATTTTGATGTTAAATATAGATTATAAAAATAAAAAATTATTTTAATTAGAATTGAATGTAAAAAGTGGGGTTTATTTATGAAATACTCTACTAATTAATTAGTGAGAAACTTGAAACTCTAAATTAATTATCCTAATACATAACACATGTAGTGTGTTTGAATAAAATATATTGTACACCATTAGGTAACCACCACAACATATGTGTATTTGTCTATATATATGAGAATTATTTATCAAAAGAGAATAACTCATGATTAAGAAAGCAAGCCCACATATGAATCTACCTTTCTTAAAAGAGTTTAAAATTTGTCCTTCCAAATTCATAAAATGCAAGTTCTAGGCTTCTAGCTCATAATAAGAGTAAGACAACACAAAGTATAGAAAACAAAATGTCCTATAAACTATATAAGATGCAACATATATGCGTACATGTACCAAAGACATAGACTCGTAGAAAATAATATATATAGATTTACCTAAAGGCTCTATTTATTATTATCATCGAATTTATTACTTCTTACTCATGAATTAGAATGCATCTTTGTGAAAAAAAAAAATGGAAAGAAAAATAAAAGAAATACATACCTGTGTAGCTAGAGGAAAATATGATTCCTTGGAGATTCGGGGATTCACAATTTGGTCTGAATTTTATTCCACTAAGAATAAGATATATTATAGAAGAAGTGGATATATTATAGAAGGAGAATATAAGAATAAAGGAAAACCTATTACATATAAAACACTATTTATGTAATTACATTTTTTTTCCTAAAAAAATTATATTTGTGGTAGTAGTGTTACTTCATTATCTCTAAAAAAATTTCATATCCACAATTAAGCTTTTGTATTTATCTAAAAAATTAATTAAACAATAGAGAAAAAGTTGATAAGAATAACTTCTTCTTCTTCTTCTTCTTCTTTTTTTCTTTTTCTTTTTTTTTTTTTTTTTTTTTTTTGAGAAAGTTGATAAGAATACCTAATTTAACAATTAGGTTGTGTTGTTTCCATCTTAAAAAATGACTACAATTTTTTAGTTGATAAAGTTTAACTTAAACTCAAACTTATGCCTTCCCTCTCATATTTTACGCTTAATTTTTTAAAAAAAATTTTGTAGTTTTTTTTAGGGGTTTCCTTTAATATAGTTTAGGTCCTTTAGGATAGTTACAAAGCTATCCCATAAAAAATAAACTATATATATACATGTGAAAAGAGGGAAAACAATTAGGTGGTGATGTTTTTATCTAAAAAATTACTACAATTTTTAAGTTGATAGAATTGAACTCCTTCCCTGTTATATTGTATGTTTAATTTAATTTTTTTTCTTAATGTAGTTTTTTTTAGGGGTTTCTTTTAATGTAGTTTAGGTCCTTTAGGATAGTTACAAAGCGATCCCATAAAAAATGAACTATATATATATATATATATACAAGTGAAAAGAGGGAAAAAAATTTTGATATCATCAGACCAAAACACTAATCATTTTTTGGTGTAGATAGGAATTGAACCCTAAATCTCTTATACAACTATCAGAGACTTTACCTGTTGAGTTAACTGGAACTCATGATATCTAGAATTTGAATTGTAATAAAATTAAGATTTTATCAACTTAGAAATTTTAAGAGAAGAAAAATTTTATATATATATATATATTTTTTTTTTTTACCTGTTGAGTTAACTGGAACTCATGATATCTAGAATTTGAATTGTAATAAAATTAAGATTTTATCAACTTAGAAATTTTAAGAGAAGAAAAATTTTATATATATATATATATTTTAAATCTAAAAGTCTAAAAAAATTTATGCAATTTGGTGAAGCCATTTGGTACAACCATGATTTCTAAACCCAACTTTTAATATATAGTATATGATATATATATATATATATATATGGGGCAGGGAGGCCCGGGCCCCTTGGGCCCCCATTTGAGTCTGTCCCTGTTGTAAAGTGATAAATTAAAATAGGTAAAGTAACATTTTTTGACATATTAAAATAGCATTTTTTTTTTTTAGAACATTTGATTCCACTAAATAAAATTGTTTTTCTCATTGATCAAAAACAAAAGGCATAAGATGCTCGATTATATAGTGTGACGGATTCCTAATTAGTGGTTAAAAAAAGAAAAAGAAAAAAGACACCTAATTAGTTAAAACAAACTCATAAATCATCATTTCTCAAAAAAAAAAAAAAAAAAAAAAACTCATAAATCATTGGTTACAACCACTCAAGATAAACCACGTGTCTAAAGTAATCTTTATGTTAACAAAAGCACGTAACAAACACGTGACTGACTTAAGTTGATTCCTCATCACTACCACAACGTCTCACCGGGCTCTTTACTGGTATGACATCGTTTAGTCCAAGGCATTTGGTCACTTGCAGACAACGACATCGTTTGAGAGTCATCTCTTTCAAATTCTGTGCAACTACTTACATGAGAGTAAATATGTACGAGAAATGCTAACAAGTGTTCTAAAGGCACTCATTAATAATTCATTTAAAGAAAATTTCTATGGAAAATGAAAAAAAAATAATAATAATAATTAATATTTTGACAGTTTTTTTCATTAATCATAAAAGTGGTATTAAAATTTTCCTAAAATAAATTATTAATGAGTGTCCTTAGGGCACTCGTTAGCATTTCTCAATATGTATATATGTAGCACTCCTGACATTAACTTGAGAGACATAAAGGTAGGAAGTTCTACAACCTTTGGATGAAGAAGCGAGGTACTGAGGTAGACTTACTGCAGAGCTCTCCAAGTTACAACTTACAAACATTATTGTAAAATAGTGTGTCTGGATGTCAATTTTTTACAATATTTTGAACTCATGATGCCATTCATATGTAATGGCTAACTTGTCCCTACTAATTAAAATACTATGTGGACCTCTATTTTTACCCCTTTTGAATTTCTCTTGCTTCATAACCCAAATGTATTCTCGGACTCATATAATTCATTACTATCACAGCAGCAACAACAACATGAGAAGGGTATACAAACAACAACTTCTTATCAATCTTAAGCTAAAGCCAGTAACCAATCAATAACAAGCTAAGTTGAAGCACGATCTCATCCATTCGCGTGGGTCTGGCCTGATATAAAAATCCAGCAGGCCAAGGTTGCAGTCTCTCACAATTCCCAGCTCAATAAGGTACATTGGTTTCTTTTATTCAACCGAATAAATGAACAAAGAGTGCAATCATAGAGGAACAAGAAAGCCGCACTATTTATCAAAATAAGAAAAAGAAAAAGAAAGCAGCACTAAAACAAACACACAACATTCCAAACAAACCACTATACAAAATAGTGCAATGCAGAGTACAATCACCGAGTAAACAATTCTTGACACCACTACATGTACGCATCAGAGAATACGTTTAATGAGTCTACGAAATCAAGTTCTTCAAATTGTATAATAGACACTAACTTGTACAAGTTGCAGAGCTGAAACTTTGGCACCATGGATCAGATCACCTGAAGAAAAAGAAATGAGACAACCAACTAAAATGATTAAGCCCAATACATAAAAAATAAAAAATTAATAATAAAAAAATAAAAAAAATAAAATGAAGTATGCTGTAGACATGAACTCATTAAAGAACACTTAGGATTTGCTTTTTTTGCTAAAATTGAAAACTTTTTGCTGAAAGTACTATAAATAAAAGTAAAAATTAACTGAAATAGTATAATAAGACCCATAAATAATACCAAAAAATACAGTGTGATCTATGAATAATAGTAAAAATAAGTTGAATAGTAAAATAAGTTTGTAAAAATAATCTTGCCAAACAAACACTTAGAACCATATTTAGTTAACCTATATATTCACGCTACGGAAATGAAAAGAGAAAGTAGGAATGCCCAAAAAAAAAAAAAAAAAAAGTAGAAAGAAGAAGCTGTTAATAAAAATTCATTGCTTAAGTTATTGATAACATGGCAAAAAATAAGAGTCCACCACAAAAATGAAGTGGAAAAGAAAGTAAATAAGTATGTAAATTGAGAAGGGGGGGGGGGGGGGGGGGGAGAGGAGGAATAGACAAGACCTTCATTCTAATCAAAAGAAGAAGTACCCTTGCATTAGGGAAAATTTTGTTAAATATTATTGGACAAAGTTTGGCTCTAAATATATTCGGAGTCCTGGGCTCCTAATAGGAAGATGTCATTAATCCTTATCAAGTGCAATACACATGACTCACTTAACTCAACCATCCAAGTGAATTATATATATTACATATGACGGTATATATGTCAAGGCTCTAAACATTTTTGGAGATAAACCTTTTCCAATATTATTTAGGAAAAAAAATTGAATTAATTGAGGAGAGATTTGAAACAAAAGAAGCACCATAAAATATTTCAAAAATGTGAGTGCAAGAATTCATTGATGTACCTTGTTAGCCAAAGATTATCATTCTCTGTCACGTTGTTGAAATACAAGGGAAGGGACATGTTGGACTTTGTAAAAATCAGGTCCTCCTTTGTCCAGCCTATCTTTGAATGACTTTGGCATGTCATTGATCTCCAATTTCTAGAGGGTTGCGATGAAACTCAATCCATCTGGAATTGTCATCGAGCACCAGCATTCTCTAATTTCCAAATGCAAAAGATTGGGTGCGGCTCCTTCATACACCCTCCACTCCTCTAAATATCTCAATTTAGAAACGACAAGAGATTGAAGCAAAGGAAATCTTCTTTGAGAACAAACCATATTCTTTCCTAAGAATGAATTAAAAAGAAGGCGGAGGATTTTTAAGTTTGACAACTTCTCTAATGTTGCCACTGGGTCTTCCTCAAGACCAATTCTCCATAAGGTCAACTTGGCCAAATTTGGAGAGAATTGGTGAGCTTTTGGGAGCTTCTTTATTAAGCGGTGTAGATTTAGCTTATATATATTAGGACAACTTGATACTACTTGTACTAAATCTGAATCCCATTCCCATTCATTTAAAAAAGTCGTCGTATGAAGAGATCGAAGACGGTTGAATCTAAAACTTGAGGGAATGTTGAGACTTTCAGGGATAACATTTACCAATGTCTGCAAATAATGAAGATTAGACAATTCCAACTTCTCACTTACCCGATAATAAATGGGTAGATATAGATGCCTCAGCTGTTTCATATTCTTAAACACATTTGGCACTTTCGTACCATATTCTTGAGAGCGCAAATCTAGTGTCTCCAAGCACTTCAAATTGCCCATAGATGATGGCACGATTTCTATCTTGGTATTTTTTAAAGATAAAAATCTTAAGTGGATGAGATATCCAATGTCATCAGGTAAGTTTCCATGACAATAATGAAAATTTTCTAGATTTAAGACTCTAAGCAACTCGATTTTCTTGAAATAAGATTCTTTAAGATACAAATTATTGTCACGAGGCACAAAGTAGAGAAGAGACCTAAGGTAAGGATATTTATTGAATTTAATTCCCTTGAGGTCATTATCACCTAATTCCAAATTGATTGCAAGTCTTCGAACTTTACCAATATGTGCTTTACTTTCTTCCATGGAAGGAATATTGGTGATTTGGAGAAAATTTTCCCGTTGGGCTTTTGATACACAAAATTCTCGCATAAGATCATGCATTCGACAAGTTCTGATCCTTCCAAGTGAGCCAATTTTCCCCACTTGAACCATGCACCTCTGCACTAGCTCCTGTAAATATCTCTCTCCCAAATCCTCCAATGTATCCTTTCTCCCTCCTTTATGCTGAATTTGTGCTATAAAGCCTTCTCCCATCCACATTCGAATCAATTCCTTTCTTGGTATCTCAAAATCCTCTGGGAAATGGGCTAAATATAAAAAGCATGGTTTCAAGTGGCAAGGCATAACGTCATAACTTAATCCCCTTACCTTGGTGAGTCGTAAGTCTAGTTGTTCATAAAGGTATGATTTGACATGTCCAAGCACATCCTCCCATTCTTCTGTTTGCTTTGCAGCTAAAAGACCTCCAAGAATAGTGATGGCCAATGGTAAACCCCCACAATATCCAATCATTTCCTTGCCTAACTTTTCCATCTTACTTTTCGTTATAGAGTCTGGAAAACCAAAAACAAACAAAACATTAATATCAATTTTTTTTAATGAAAAACTAATATTGATATTTCCTCAAAAGAACAGTGGGCGAAATTCACAGGTGTTAATGATCGAAAGGGCGTTGGCGAATACTGCAAGAACAAAGAAAAAATCAGAGGAGACCGGTGGAGGCCGGCCAAAAAACCTCCAATGGCGAAGTCAGTATTTTGTGTAATTCCAAATATATTGGAAGAAAGAAACTGAATACCTTTTTTTTTCTCGTGTAGAATGCTTATATAGTGTTTATAAGCAGTTATTTCTTTGATGTAACTTCTCCTGTTGTTGCGGAGTCCAGGAAGTTTGGAGATAACTTCCATAACCGCCATGGAAGTTATATTTCTTGGCTCTAATTCCTTTAACCGTTGCTGATAATGATTCATAATGAACAGACCTTTCTCAGGACAAGATTGCTCAAGACGTGCTCTCCAGGACGACCTTTCCAAGGACGAGAATCTTGATGTGCTATGTTGTGTGGACGAGCTTCATGGATGAACTTGGAGAGTTTTGTAGATGAGCTTCATGGACGAACTTGGAGAGTTGTTGTCCCATCAGTTGCCCCCTTGTCCATGGGTCATCCAAAGAGATGTAAGACGTGTGTGTTAGCTATAGACTGGTGCCATGTGTCATGAATCCATTAGTGAAAAAATCATGTCGATTGATTTAACCAAGGAGCATGCCACGTGTCTCTTGTTGATTTGGCCATGTCGCTTCGGGTGCTGGGATTTGTTCCGTATAAATAGTGGAATACCTTCGTTACCCTCTTCATTTCCGAAATTTCCCTCCTCGTCCTTCCTCGTCCTAGATCTTCGTCTAGAAGCTTCTCGCGTCTATAGCTTTCCTTCATCCTAGATCCAGGTATTTTTCTTATCTTCGTCCTTAGTTTTTCTTTTAAGATGGCTGAGGTTGTACTTTCCTCGTCTAGCGATAGTGTAGATAAGGCCATAGACGAGTATAATGACGAAAGTAGTTACTATAGTTCTAGTAGCAGTAGTGATAGTAGTGGGGGAAATACCATGGATGAGGAGTATGTCTCTGGCGTCCCTAGGCTTCCTATGGAAGTTGTACAGGAACAGCTTAGGAAGGCCTCAGGGTCTTAAGTTGGTACCTTGTCCACTGTCCCTCCTTCTGGTCCTTTGGACGAGGAGGAGGTCACGGTCTACAGTTGTGTAGTAGATATTCCTTCTAGGACAGACGAGCAAAGACTTAGAAATCTTAGGGAGTGGTACCAAATCCCAGACGAGGTTAACCCTAGGGTGCCCGTCCGAGGAGAATGGTGTTGCAACCCTTACTTTGGGATAGGCGTCTATGAGGCTTATCTTTTAGGGGGTTTGAGATTTCCTTTAAATGCCTTTACTAGAGAGTTATTGATTAGATTAGGTTTAGGAGTATGTCAATTCAATCTGAATGCGTGGAGGTTAATCATCTCTATGCAAGTTTTGTGGGGGGAAGTTTTCGAAAGGGACCGTCCTCTTACTGTGGACGAGTTCCTTTATTGTTACAAACCTTCAGAAATACATCAATCCCCTGGCTTTCATCAATTCACAGCCAGGGTTAGAGACTGTAGATTGATAAAGTCCCTGGCCTTGTCTGACAGAAAATAGAAGACGGAATTTTTCTTCGTCTCCGGCTTCTGGGCTGGGAATCCTATAAACGTTGGCCAGAATACATTTGGTCGTTATACTGGGGACCTAGGGAACCTTCGTCCTGAGGGTAAGTTGCTACCCTTTTTTTCCTTTCTTTTATATATATATATATATATATATATAAATTCACGACGAATTTGTTACTTGTTTCATTTCGGCTGTTAAACGACCTTCTCTGAGTAAACTCCATCGTGACCGCGTCCATAGGGCTCGTCTACACGCGGATAGGGACTTCCATTCCTTGGTCACGCTTAGACGACTTGCCAAGTGGGGATTGGGACCTAACCCATCTGACGAAGCAATCACGCACGAAGTTACAGTAAGGAGAAGTAAGTCTTAGGTTCCAAACATTCTTTACATATTTTATTTTATTTTATTATTTATTTATTTATTTATTTATTTTACTTTGTTTTGATTCTGAAAGCATTACTTCCTATTTCCATTTCTCCCTTTTTCTTTATATATATATATATATATATAGGAATGGCAATAATGAAAGGAAATAAGGGAAAGGAGGCAGCTGCTGAGGGGGATCGTCCTGAGACTGAATCTCAGGTTCGTCCTGCGACTGGGGAGAAGAGGAAGACGCTGTCAAAGAACTTGGATTTGGGAAATCTCCCCAGTCGAAGAGGCAAAAAGGCCAAGTCTAGCTCATCCCAGGTAGTCAAGCCTACCCTTCCTTCTTCCCAGCAGCCTATACATGTAGTTGATATAGACTCGTCCATTCCAACTGAGACCACTCCGTCCAAGATCACTCCGTCCAAGATTGTGTCAACCTCATCTCAGCCTTCTCGAACGGCCCCTTCAAATATTATTGAAAATGAGGACCTGGCCTGGGAACGTTTCAAGAATGTTGTGTTTGACAAAGATATAAACGTTTGCTATGATATGTCCCTTAAGGATTTTGAACACTCTGGTGTTCATGACCTTTTCAAGGTAACACTCATACTTCGCCTTGACAAAAGATTTTCATTTTTCTTCTTTGTCTTTCTTTTTTTTTTTTTTTTTTTTTAACTTTTATTTGTTGTTATGTTTCTTCTTTATAGGGCATGTCAAAGTTTATAGCGGCGTCTAGACAAGCCACAGGGTTGGACAAGACAAGGATCTTGTTAGAGACGAGGATCCAGGAGTTGAAGGACAAGGCTAAGCAATGGGTTGAAGTGGCTGTCAAAACCACAGACAAAGTGAAGGAGTTGAAAACTTTGGTTGAGGGGTTGAAGGCCAGTTCTGCGGAGAAAGACGCTCGTCTTGAAGTCCTGCAGAAAAAGAATGATGAATATGGCACTCTCCTCTCTAAAGCAAAGGAAGACGCAATGGCCGAATTTAAAGTGTCCAAACAATATACTGATGTTTTGGACACTAATTATGCAGCTGGATTTGAAGATTTCAGAATGGAGGCTATGGAGAAGTTCCCTAATGTAGACTTCAGCTCCATTGTACTTAATCTGAATGCTGTTGCCACTAGTTCTCTCCTTCAGACTAGCTCCGAAGACGTGAATGTTAAGGACAATGCTACAACCCTGCATCCTTAGGACGCCTCCAATGTTAACACCCCCTCAACTTAAGAAAATTTTTCAATGTATTTTTATTTGGTCCGTCTTGTGACATTTTTACGTAATTCTAATACATTTACCTCGTCCATGGCTTTTTAGAACGAGGTATTAAAACAATTTTATTTTAACAAGGGCTTTTGGACGTTGGATGTCTGCCCTTAAGTTGATGAATGAATGCTTGTTATGTTTTCCCTCTTTTTTGTATATGCATGGACGAGCTTTTTCATTTCCACGTACAAAATTTCATGTTTGACTCGTCCAGCTTTTATATATATACTTCTACAATGAAGGAAGGTAAAAATCAGTGTTACCCGTCCTTAAACTTGGCTGATTTTTACGTTTAGTGAAGGCCTTGTATTTTACTCGTCCATGGGCTAGACTGTTTTAATAAATGCCTTAATAAGTTCAGAATACTCTATATTTCTTCGTCCATGGCCTAATATGCATTCGTCTATGCATTTTCTCGTCCATGGACTGGATATATATATATATATATATTCTGCTTTATTTCGTCCGTTGTATGGACGAGTTTGCCTTGGGCTTTACTTCGTCCTTTGATTTGGATGAGCACGCCTGTGTTTTACTTCATCCTTTGGCTTGGACGAGCATGCCTTCTGTTGTTTTTCCTTGTAAAACTTGATATTACATCTCCGTGTCCAGAGAATTGTTTCAAGTTTTTCAACCTTTTCAGGGGTAAATTTGAACAAACGTAGTATGGAAATCAGTGAGTTACACAACATTATGTATATTACACAAATATTGTTCATCACATACATATTGTTCATAGACGAGGCATGCACCTTAGAGGCTTATGCCTTTATTAAAACAATACAAACCATAACGTCGTCCTTAAGTTTAACATAATAATAAACCCAAACTAAAAATATTTAAATAAACAAGTGCAATCTCTGAGCTCGTCCAAAATCATGTTCTCTAGGCTGGCGTTCTACTGATAGTACCTTCTCAAGTGCCCACATTCCAAGGATGCTCTAACTTCCTCCCATCAAGGGCTTCTAAGTAATAGGATCATTGTCTCTTGCAGTTGACAACTTTGTAAGGGCCTTCCCAATTTGGTCCCAACTTCCCATGAGTTGGGTTCTTTGTTGCTAGGGAAACCCTTTTCAGGACGAGGTCTCCTATGTTGAATCGTCTTGGCTTTACCATTGCGTCATACCGCCTAGCCATAAGGTTTTTATACCTTGCCACCCTTTGCTCAGCGTCCGTCCTTACCTCATCTATTAAATCAAGGTTTAAACGGAGTTATTCCTCATTAACTTCTTCCTGATAGGTTGTCACCCTATGATTGGCCATGTGCACTTCCGCAGGTATGACTGCTTCAGTACCATATGCTAGCTTGAAAGGAGTTTCTCCTGTAGGAGTTCTCACTATCGTTCTATATGCCCATAAAACACCTAGTAGTTCATCTAGCCATACTCCCTTTGCCCCCTTAAGCCGAGTCTTGATTATTTTTAACAAAGATCGGTTTGCAACTTCTGCCTGGCCGTTAGCTTGTGGGTGGGCTGGTGAGGAGTAGTGATTTTGAATTCCAAAATGCATGCAAAAATCTTTGAAGAGTGCATTGTCAAATTATCATCCGTTGTTCGATATCAGCACCCTAGGCACTCCAAATCTGCACACAATGTTCTTCCACACGAAGTTCTTGACATTTTGTTGTGTGATGTTAGCTAAAGATTCTGCTTCTATCCACTTGGTAAAATAATCAATAGCATCCACAAGAAACTTCATTTGCCTTACACCCAGTGGAAAAGGACCCAGAATGTCTAATCCCCATTGCGCAAAGGGCCATGGAGTCGTCATTGGAATTAAGTACTCTGATGGTTGTTTGGGGATGTTGCTAAACCTTTGGCATTGATCGCAGACCTTGACGTAGGCCTTAGCATCAGCTTGCATGTTTGGCCAGTAATATCCTGCATGGACGACTTTGTGGACGAGCGATCTGGCTCTTAAGTGATTACCACATGCTCCTTCATGAATTTCTCTTAATACATAATTTGCTTCGTCTGGAGCCAAACACCTTAGATAAGGCTGGGAAAAGCCTCTTCTGTAGAGAATCTCGTCCATAAAAGTATACCTAGCTGCTCGTACCCTCAACTTCTTAGCCTCATCTTTTTCTTCTGAAAGTCGTCTGTTTTTTAAGTATGACACGATTGGAGTCATCCAATTTCCATTACTTTCCACCTGTTGTACTTCTAGGATGTCTATACTTGGCATATATTGAATTTCATCAAACCTGTCTACAGCTTCATGACACGATTGGAGTCATCCAATTTCCACTACTTTCCACCTGTTGTACTTCTAGGATGTCTATACTCGGCATATATTGAATTTCATTAAACCTGTCTACAGCTTCATTCGCTGAGGGTTCCTTTGCCAAGACATCAGCTTCCATGTTCTCCTCTCTTGGGATTTGAACGAAGCTAGATTCCTGAAACTTTTTTGTGAGGTGTATCACTCTATTTAGATACTTCTTCATTCGTTCTTCCTTAGCCTCGTACATTCCATTTACTTGGCCCATGATTAACTAAGAATCTCCCATGACGAGGAGTGACTTCGCTTAGCCAATTCCAGCCCTTCGAGAAGAGCTTCGTACTCAACTTCATTATTCGTTGCTTGGTATTGCAAACGAACTTTGTGCTTTAGTTTGTCTCCCTCTGGAGATTGCAAAACCACGCCTATTCCTCCTGCATACTGTGTAGATGAGCCATCCACATGGACAATCCATTTCTTCTCTCCCATTTCGTCTACGTCTTCACGATTTAGAGTGAACTCTGCAATGAAGTTTGCCAGAACTTGAGCTTTTATGGCATGCCTTGGTTGGTACCTTATGTCGAACTCACTGAGCTCGACGGCTCATTGAATCAAACGTCCTGATGCTTTTAACTTGTTCATTGCCTTCTTGAGTGGGTGATCTGTCATGACGTTAATGATATAAGCCTGAAAATCATGCCTTAACTTCCTGGAAGCTGTTATCAATGCAAAAGCCAATTTCTCCATTAATGGATATCGTCCTTCTGCTCCTCTCAGTGCTTTGCTCGTGTAGTACACAGGTCTCTGTACCTTGCCTTCTTCTCTTACTAGCGCTGAACTCACTGCATGTGGGGTGACTTCCAGATATAAATACAACTCTTCTCCTTGCACGGACGAGCTTAATAAAGGAGCTATGGTAAGATATGTCTTCAAATCTTCAAAAGCTTTTTGGCACTCATCGGTCCACTCAAATGCTTTTTTAAGAACCTTGAAAAATGGCAGACATTTGTCAGTAGCTTTAGAAACAAATCTGTTGAGGGCAGCAACTCGTCCGGTGAGGGACTGGACTTCTTTAACACTGCTCGGAGACTTCATATTCAATATTGCTCGAATTTTATCAGGGTTTGCTTCAATTCCTCTGTAGGAGACCATAAATTCTAGGAATTTCCCTGACGATACTCCAAAAGCACATTTGCTAGGGTTCAACTTCATGCGGTACTGCCTTAGTGTGTCAAATGTCTCCTGTAAGTCGTCTAGATGCTTTTCCTCGTCCTGAGTTTTTACCAACATGTCATCTATATAAACTTCCATATTCCGCTCGATCTATGGACGAAACATGTGATTGACCAATTGTTGGTATGTTGCTCCAGCATTTTTCAAACCAAAAGGCATCACTTCATAACAAAATAATCCCTGACTAGTGATAAAGGACGTCTTCTCTTAGTCTGCTTCATCCATCCTAATCTGATTATAACCAGAGAAAGCATCCAGGAAACTGAGCAACTTGTGGCCTGCAGTAGAATCTACCAACTAATCAATATGTGGCAACGGGTAACTATCCTTTGGGCAAGCCTTGTTCAAATCAGTGAAATCAACGCACATTCTCCATTTGCCGTTCGCCTTCTTGACCATGACCACATTGGCTAACCAGTCAGGATAGTATACCCCTCAAATGAACTTCGGCGTAATTAACTTTTGAACTTCCTCCTTAACAGCATTATCTCTCTCAGGGGCAAACACCCTCTTCTTTTGTCGCACTGGCTTGGAGGAAGGACATACACTCACACGGTGGGTAATGACACTAGGATCTATTCCCGGCATATCTTCATGACTCCATGCAAACACATCCCTGTTCTTCTTTAAAAAACAAATGAGGTCCTTTTTAACCTTCGCTTTCAGGTCTGCTCTAACCCTAGTACACCTCTCGGGGTTACTTTCATCTAGGAGAATATCTTCCAATGCTTTAATGGGTTCTGCCACAATTTTCTTTTCTTCAATATTCATTGCTTGAACTTGCTCGTCCGTAGCCAGCATGACTAGATAGCACTCTCTTGCTGCTAATTGGTTTCCCTATACTTGGCCTACCCCTTGTTCCGTTGGGAACTTGACTGATAGGTGGTAGGTGGATGTAACTTCCTTCCACCTATTTAGGATTGGCCTTCCAATTATCGCATTGTAAAAGGATGAGCAATCTACTACTAGGAAATTCACATTGGTAGCCAACTGTTGTGGGTATGTTCCCACCACCACTGGTAACATAACAGTACCTACAGGCTGTACCTTCATTCCTCCAAAACCTACTAGAGGCGAGTGTACCGGGCGAAGCTGGTCTCGTCCGATCCTCATCTACTAGAAGGCTGGATAATACAGAATGTCCGCTGAACTTCCGTTGTCTATCAACACTCTCCTGGTTATGTAATCAGCAATAAGTAGGGCGATGACAATAGCGTCATCGTGAGGATGGTGGATTCTCTCAGCTTCCTCGTCCATGAAGGTTATCGCCCGTTCGTTCGTGGACTTTACCCTTAGTGGTTATCCAGATAGTTGAACGCTTTGGACTTCCTTCAAGTATGCTTTCTTTGCTCTGGATGATTGTCTAGTTGAACTTCCCCCAATGATGACTCTTATCTCTCCCAGCGGTGGTCACGACGATTCTTCTACCTTCCCTTTCAACTTCTCGTCCTTGTGCTCTCGTCCAATAAAATTCCTCAGCTTCCCTTGCCTTATGAGATTTTCAATCTGTTGCTTTAAATCAAAACACTCGTTCGTGTCATGCCCGTAATCTCTATGAAAGCGACAATATTTATTCCTATTGTGCTTGTTGGGATCCCCCTTCAACTTCTCTGGCCACTTTAAAGAAGACTCGTCTTTGATCTGCATAAGGACTTGCTCAAGTGGTACGTTCAGAGGGGTATATTGTTGATTTCGCGCTGAAGAGCCTGGCCTTTTATTATCTCGGTCTCTCTTATCTTCTGTTCGTCCCTTCTTCGGACGGGGCCCTTACTCGGAGTGACGAGTGGGATTTGTTTCCATTTTGTCAGCTCTCTTCCCCTTCTTAGCTATGATCACGTCCTCTGCATTCATAAAATTTTGGGCTGAATGGACGAGTTCGGCCATGGACTGAGGCTCTTTCTCATAAAGTTTGTGCATGAACAAGTCAGAATTGACCCTGCTATGGAAAGTTGCCAACAATAGCTTGTCATCTACCTCGTCCACGGTGAGGGCTTCCCTGTTGAAGCATGTAATGAAGGAACGCAGGCTTTCATTTTCTCCTTGCTCAATGGTTAATAAACTGAACGAAGAACGCTTGTGTCTCTGTCCTCCAATGAAATTATTGACAAACAATTTGCTTAACTCATCGAAAGAACTTACCGAATTCGGGGGTATTTTGCTGAACCAGACTTGTGCGGGCCCTTTGAGGGTAGTGGGGAAGGCTCTATACATTATCTCATCTAGGACCCCTTGAAGGTGCATGGTAGTCTTGAAGGTGGCAACATGGTCGAAAGGGTCACGTGTTCCATCATACGAATCCAGGGAAGGCATCTTGAATTTCAGAGGCAAAGGATGGCCATTGATGGAGGCTATGAAGGGGGAGTCTGTTCGGTGAACTAGATCTCTACTGGTTTAGTTCTCCTCATGTTCTCCCTCATCTCATCCATAACTTTCTTCATCTGATCCATCTCCCTCTCCAAGTGTGGCACTCTTCTTAGTGTAGTACCCCTTGTTTGACTCTCCGGCTCTACATTCCTCCCAACTCCTTGGCTCTGACCATGCTCTTCTCCATAGGCTTCATGCCGTTGTCCTCTGAAATTAACTTCTCTTCTCAATTCCTGGTTCTGGCGAGTTAACTCCGCCAGGGCAGCGGCCGTTGACTGCACATGTTGGACAGATGAAGACTGCATGGCAGGCGCCGATTGTTGGTTACGATGGGGGTTACTGGAAGCGTCTCTACTTTCTTGAGGGCTTGGACTAGTAGTCCTTGATCTTGTCCGAACCATTTCAACCCTTTGTCGGAGAAAAAAATCGTGAAACTCCCCAAATGAAGTTCAAAGGTGACAAATCTCTTCCCCACAGATGGCGCCAACTGATATTTCCTCAAAAGATCAGTGGGCTGAAATTCACGGGTGTTAATGATCGAAAGGGCGTTGGCGAATACTGCAAGAACAAAGAAAAAATTAGAGGAAACCGGTGGAGGCCGGCCAAAAAACCTGCGATGGCGAAGTCAGTATTTTGTGTAATTCCAAATATATTGGAAGAAAGAAACTGAATACCTTTTTTTTTTTTCTCGTGTAGAATGCTTATATAGTGTTTATAAGCAGTTATTTCTTTGATGTAACTTCTTCCATTGTTGCGGAGTCCAGGAAGTTTGGAGATAACTTCCATAGCCGCCATGGAAGTTATATTTCTTGGCTCTAATTCCTTTAACCGTTGCTGATAACAATTCGTAATGAACAAACCTTTCTCAGGACGAGATTGCTCAACACGTGCTCTCCAGGACAACCTTTCCAAGGACGAGAATCTTGATGTGCTATGTTTTGTGGACGAGCTTCATGGACGAACTTGGAGAGTTTTGTGGACGAGCTTCATGGACGAACTTGGAGAGTTGTTGTCTTATCAAATATAATTTCTTCTTGAAATACCACAACTGCAACGTTAGCAATAAAAATAGCTAGTAGTAGAACCCTGCAATGTGCTTACAAATTTGATGACTTGTTTTCTTAAGTAAAAAATGAAAATAGTAGGCAAGACTTATAAGTGTTAATCATAAATCCTTCTTAAAATGATGTAATTATTTTCTAACAAAATATATTTTCTTTTTATGGAAACAAAATATAGTTGACACAATATATTAGGTTTTGTAAATTAAGCTCTCTATATTTGGTCTTTGAATTTTTTTTTAAAGCAAACATGATACATTTTGAATTCAATTATTATATAAGGCGAGATATTTTGTAAATAATGTAGTGTGCTGTTAAAATTTGTTTTTAGTGTTCTTTACAAATGACTCATCCTCTATAATTCTTGAATGGTTCAAAGAGGAAGCAGATATAAGTAAATTTATCACTGATGATGATGATGATGCTAATATTGGAAAAAGAAACAAGGCGTTATAAAACATCTGCATCTCCTTCCCCCACCCCCCCCCCCCCCCCCCACCCTCTCTCTCTCTCTCTCTCTCTCAAAATAAATAATGGTCTTCCAGTCCAAATGAAATTACTTCTATTTATAAGTTAACTTTTTGCATTTATTATAAGGAATTCGAAGTTATAATTGAGTGGATATATTATGTTAATATATTAATTAAAGATTGTACAATGGGTTTTAATGAGCCTATATGCATGCATTAATTCATCTATTGTTAAAATAATATAAAACTAGCATTTACGTACACTAGTTAAAAATTTTTAGAGAAAGAGTCATATTGAAGTTTTATGTTTTGTTGTCATCAAATGCAAGTTAACCATACCGAAACAAATTGAAATATATTTCTCAAAAAAAAAAATTTTTGAAATAGGACCCTCTTTTTTCCTTTCCTTGAGGCTATATGTTGTTCAAAAGTTTGGATTTAATTAGTTTATACATTGAACACATGCACCAGATAAATATTGGCAACACACACATAACATATAAAAAACTCAGATCTAGATAAATTTATTATTTACAAGTTATTATTATTATTTTCTTTTATTCTTTTATTGATTAAGTCTGTTTTATATGGGCATTAGAAGTAAGTTCACGCGAAATATGTTTTATGCGTGCAACACCAGCAACTAATCTTCTTTTTCTTCAAATTGTTATTATTTTTTTTATATAAAATTTCACCAAAATTAATTTTTCCAAAAAAAATAAAATTTTACCTGATCTCCAAGATATTGCGATCTTTTCAAGCAATTCCCAACTCTTTTCGTTATTTAGACATTGTAGTTCATGAAGACCTCTAGGATCCACATACAAAGCCAAATTTTTATTACCAGAGGAAAGCAATATTTTACTATCAGTATTTTGACTATTTTCCAATGGGAAGACTTCATGTAAAATGTTCCAATCCTCAATTTTCCAAACATCATATAGAATCACCAAACATGTTTGCTCCTGTTGAACTTGACAAATTTTCTCAACGAGCATTGCATTGTTCAAGGTCCGAATATCGTCTCTTTGATCTTTAGATGGAGAGAGAAGGCTAATCAGAATGTCTTCCCAAACCCGTCTTCTTTGAAATTGTTGAGAGATATATACCCAAGCATGGCAGTCAAAGTGCCGCTTGACTTGATGGTGATTATACATTGTTAGAAATACTGAATGTGATTGTATCGTATTTCATAATAAAAGAATGTACATAGGTGCCTTTATATAGGAGGCATATGTGTGCAGTACAAGTATATATGTTTGCTATACAAGTAACCTAACTGAGCCTAAAGCCCACAACACTATATATGTTAATAGCCCCCCTCAAACTCAAGGTGGATGTGAGACCAACTTGAGGTTGTCAACCAAAGTAC
The DNA here is from genome assembly GCA_023621385.1 of Quercus gilva. NCBI lineage: Eukaryota > Viridiplantae > Streptophyta > Magnoliopsida > Fagales > Fagaceae > Quercus > Quercus gilva. Next base: position 53,185,120 of record CM042483.1, read on the forward strand.
GAAGGCGTCCCTTAGGATGTGACTTGGTGAAGATATCTGCAAGTTGATTTTTAGAGGAGACTGAGATCAACTTGAGAGCACCATGGATAAGATGAAAACGGATAAAATGACAATCAATCTCGATGTGTTTAGTCCGTTCATGGAAGACATCATTGTGAGCAATATGAATAGCACTCTGGTTGTCACAATAAAGAGGAGTAGCAGAGGATATAGACACACCTAAGTCTTTGAGAAGCCATTGTAGCCAAAGGAGCTCAGATGTGGTATTAGCAGGGCACGATATTCTGCTTCAATACTGGAGCAGACCACATGAGTTTGTTTCTTACTTCGCCAAGAAATCAGAGAAGAACCAAGAAGAAAGCAATAACCAGTGGTGGACCTGCGATCAGTGGGGTCTCCTACCCAATCAGCATCAGAAAATGCACGGAGAGTAAGAGGAGATTGAGCAGAATAGAAAAGACCATGAAAGAGAATGCCCTTTAGGTATCGAAGAATGCGCAGAATAGCAGCATAGTAAGTCGATCATGGAGCAAACAGATACTGGCTCACCTGGTGAACAGCATAGGAAATGTCTAGACGAGTGACAGTGAGATAAACCAAGCTGCCAACCAAGCGTCTGTAAAAAGAGGGATTAGACAATGGTTTCCCCCCTGAGGGAGTCAGATGCGCATTAAGCTCAACTGGAGTGTCAACAGTCTTGCTATCAGTGAGTCCAGCGCGAGACAAGAGTTTAGAGGCATACTTGGCTTGAGTAATATAAAGTCCATCTGTAGAATGAGTGATTTCAAGACCCAAGAAGTAGCTGAGATGTCCAAGATCTTTCATTTCAAACTGCTGACTGAGAAAAGCCTTGAGTTCTTGAATGCCACTGAGGTCATCACCAGTTTTGATCATATCATTCACATATAAGAGAAGTAAAATAGTGCCTTTGTCAGTGCGACAAAGAAATAAGGCAGAATCATAGTGACTGGCCATGTAACCCAAGTGAGAGATAGTAGAGCTGAATTTGGCAAACCAAGCTCATGGAGCTTGTTTAAGGCCATAAAGTGCACGTCGAAGGTGACAAACCTTGTTTGAGTCAACAGAGAGACCAGAAGGAGGTTGTATATACACTTCTTCACTTAAATCCCCATTAAGTAATGCATTTTTGACATCCATCTGAAAAATGTCTCATTTACTAGCAGTAGCAACAGCTAAGAGGGCACGAATAGATGAGATACGAGCAACCGGAGCAAAAGTCTCTTCATAATCAATCCCATACTCTTGTGTAAAACTTTTTGCAATAAGACGAGCTTTGTAGCGCTCAATGGACCCATCAGAGCGAGTCTTAATCTTGTAGATCCACTTACAACCAACCACATATTTCCCAGGAGGAAGTGTCACCAAATCCCAAATATGGTTTTTAGATAATGCATCAAATTCCTCTTTCATTGCAATCTGCCATAAAGGGTCAATGGAAGCCTCACGATAGGTGTGAGGCTCGTGTAGTGTAGCAAGTGCAGTGTAACAATGATAGTCAAGTAAATGTGCAGGAATAGATCTTACTCGAGTTGAGTGACGAGGTGGAATGTCTTATGCAAGATCTTCAGGCGGAGTAAGAGCAGGAGATCCAAGCTCAGGATTAGGGTTGGGTAGCTCGTCTTTAACCTGTTCATCTTCCACCTATTCATTAAAGCGTGAACTAGGAAAGGGATCAGTGATATCTGGTGGTTGGACAAAGAAGTCTACAGCAACAGAATCAAGAGCAACTACAGGAGGATCAGGAGCAGCTACAGAAGGAATATGTGCCTCATTTGAAAAAAGATCTAAGACAGAGGAGGAAGACAAGGAAGCATTGAAATGAGAGAGCTCGACAAAGAGGCGATGTTCCCAAAAGACAATATTACTGGAGATATGAAGACGATGAAAGACAGGATCATAACACTTATACCCCTTTTAAGTTTCGCCATAGTCAAGATAACAACAAAGTCTTGACCGAGGCTCAAGTTTGTTATGCTCATGTGGCTAAAGAAGAACGAAACAAGCAGAACCGAAGGAGCGAAGGTGGTGATAGTCTGGAGGTGACCCAAAAAGGCGCTCATATGGAGTTTGATTTTGGATAACAGGACTCGGAATGCGATTAATAGTATGAACTGCATGAAGAGCAGCTTCACCCCAAAAATGAGCAGGAACTTTAGCAAAGAGAAGGAGAGCACGAACAGTGTCAAGAATATGACGAAGTTTTCGTTCAGCTCTACCATTTTGCTGAGAGGTACCTGGACAAGTTAGTTGATGAACAGTGCCATAGGAATGCAAAACAGCTTTGAAAGCATATTGAGTGTATTCAAGAGCATTATCAGATCGAAAAATTTTAACGCGTCTGGAAAACTAGGTTTCAACCATTTTTTCAAAATTAGAATATACTTCCAATAATTCTGAACAATATTTCATATTAAAAATCCAGCTATAACGAGAGTAGTCATCAACAAAGACAACAAAATATCTAGACCCACCACTACTAGAGATAGAGGAAGGCCCCCAAACATCAGAATGAATAAGGTCAAAGATATCAGTGGATATGGATTCACTAGTATTGAAAGGCAAAGCTGGTTGTTTTCCTAACTGACATAAAACACAATCAAAATTTTCTGTAGACACTGAACCTAACAAACCTCTAAAAGTCAATTGTTGTACCCGAGAGGAAGATGCGTGACCAAGTCGAGCATGCTAAAGTGCAAGGGAATGAGTGGAAGAAACTGCAGCAACTGCAGCAACAAAAACAGGAGCAACAAGTGGAAGACGAAGGTTGTCCATGGGAAACATACGCCCAACTTTGGGACCAGTCCCAAGCTCCTGTCCCGTCCTAGGATCCTGCATAATGCACCCAGAATAATCAAAGGTAATGCGATAACCCAACTCAGCTAATTGTCCCACAGAAAATAAATTATAAGAAAGGTCAGGAACATTAAAGACTCTAGGAACCAAGAGGTTGGAGGTTGAAATTGAACCTCTATTATGACCAGACGTTGTGGAACCATTTGCTGTGCGAATATTAAGAGGGTGCGGTGCAGGTGTAAGGTCAGAAAATAAGGACAAGTGAGGTGTCATGTGATTGCAACAACAGAATCCATAAGCCAAGAGGTAGGAGACATACCAAATAAAGTTGAGAGAGAAGAGAAATAAGATGCATTACCAACCATACGAATGACATTGGCGATAATATTTATAAGGTCATCTCTGGAAATGGAGAAAGTGGATCCAGAAGACTTAGACTGTGCAGAGATAGGAGCCATTGGTTGGACACTCTCAGTGTTAGCAACAGTAGCAGCAGAAATGGACACAGCTGATTTGTTGTGATGATAGGAAGTCTCAATAATATGGCCAAAATGTTTGCAAAAATTGCAAAAACGTTTGATGGATTGGCAGCGACGATTGTTGCAATAAGAAGAAGACTTATCCTTATTCTTCATTTAGAAGCAAAATATGCAAAAATGGACTGCAAAAATGAAATCTACGCGAAAAACTAGGTAAAGAGCACCTGAATTGCAAAAGTCAACTCTGGCAAAAAAGTCAACGGTCAACCCTGGTCAAAGTCAACTCTAGAAGTCAACGGTCAACGGTCTCAAAGTCAACAGATGACGTCAGCAAGCTGACTATGAGATGACGTCAACAGATGACAAGGTGCTAACGTCAGCTAGGGCTGATGTGGAAGAGCAAATTTCATGCGTGTGACGAGTGGCGTGCGTGAGAGTGCGTGGAACTGTAGATGCGGCGCATGGGAGCGCGTGAGGAGGAACCCAGCTATGTAGTGGTGCGTGGGATGCGCGTGGAGCGCATGCATTGCAACGCAGAACCTTTGATCGGCGCGTGAGGGCGCGTGCAGTCTCTGATGGCTTCAAGGCTTCCACAAGTGTGTAGATCGGTGCAAGAGGATCTCTGTGGTACCTTCACAAACGTAATCGAAGCAATATTGCGGCGGTGATGCAACAGGCAGTGATCTTTGTAGCATGAAACTCCTCAACAACAGCGGCTGTAGGTCCGAAACCCAAAGACGACGGCTGGAAGATGTCGGAGGTTCAACAGCGAGAGGCTGCGGCAGCTGCTGTGATGGCGGAAGCGATGTTGAGATTGGAGTCACACCAATAAAGACAAGACTGCTAAGAAAATGTCAGAGCAGTGGCTCTGATACCATGTTAGAAATACTGAATGTCATTGTATTGTATTTCATAATAAAAGAATGTACATAGGTGCCTTTATATAGGAGGCATATGTGTGCAGTACAAGTATATATGTTTGCTATACAAGTAACCTAACTAGGCCTAAAGCCCACAACACTATATATGTTAACATACACCATCTTGGCAAGAGTGGTCTTTCCCAGACCAACCATACCACATATTGAAGCAACTCCCTCCTCTTTCAATAGAAACGCCACCAATTTATTTGTATCATCTTCCAACCCAACAACGATATGTTCAGGATGAGGATAAGTTTCCCTTTGCTCTCGTTGCATCTCATTCAATGTACTTGGTCTGCGTCCTTGCATTATTGATTCTCTTATGCCATTTTCTTCAAAACTCTTTCTCAAATTAGAAAGTTTCGTCATGATATCTGCAATCTTTAACCCTACTTGGTGCACTGTAATTCCTTCACCCAAGATGCAAGCGAACCTCTTGAGGGCCTTTTGTACACCTCTTCCCTTGTTGGAAGCAACTTTGAGGGCATAAGTTGCAATAATATCTTCTGTATCATAAGCAAGATCTCTCATTTCTGCAACGCCCTGCATTACAGTCTCTGATTCGTGTTGCCTTGCATCTGCCTCTTTTAAAAAGCATTGCATCCATTTAAGCTCAATTTGTAACTGCTGAACTTGGTCACTCACACCATACAGGAATTTTGCTTCTTGTTCGAGCAAGTTACCAAACCTTGTCACCACACCGAAGACAACAGACTCTGCCATTCCTCTTCACCAGAAAGAAGATGAATGGGAGCTTTGAATGTTACTTCACACTTAGCAAGAATTGGTAACACCCTCTTTGTATGACTTTAGTCAACCTACCCTTTTGGCACTTCTTTTTCCATATTTCAAAACATGAATCTGGTTATATATATACAGCTTACTCTATATATGTCACGCTCCACGCCCCGAACCTAAAAGGGTTCAAAGCATGAGAAAAAGAACCATCAAAAGGGATCTTTTTTTCTTTCTTTATGATAAATATAAATAAACAAATTGATCTTTTCACAATATATGTCAGAGCTCTATAACATAATTACAACATACAACTACATATCACATGCCTCCAAAATACATGAATTTATTTCAAAACTCCAATGAATCAACACAAGATCATAGACCTCCACCAACAAATCTAGGATTGGCACACCCAAGGCTTACAACTTCAAGAATTTAACCTCCAATTAAACTAACTATGGCCTCTTCAAAATTAGCAAGACTGAGTCACTAACTGTTGGTTTTTAGACCCCTTAAAACAACAATTGGATTAACCTAGTTATTGGCCAAGTGATTAACTTAGTCAAATTATGCAATTCTAGGCTATCACAATCACACAATCATATCAAGAATATATAAAGCAGTGGAAAAGTAAAGAACACAAGATATGATGACCTAGGAAACCACACGGTAAAAACCTGGGGAGGATTTGACCTAGCTATCTTCAAGGTAAACCTGAATCCACTATGAAAGAATCGAAGTTCATACAAAAGGACTTACAAGCTCCCCGCTTGACTTCCTAATGCTACCCACCAGTAGAACTTACTGACACGACCACATGCAAGCTTCGAATCCATGGACTCCTTCTTTCTTGGATTCTCCAATCAGCTACAAGCACCCATGCTTGTTATTCTTTAAGCTCCAATGGTAGCAACTGAATTGATCATCAAGATGTTGAAGTAATCTCTACCTTGAAAACCCTAAGTTTTGTGTAAAGGAAAGCTCATTTAGATCTCACAAGAGATTTACACAAAATAGAAAATATGAGCAACAATACAACCAGAGTAACTCTCAAAACGTGGCTAGGGTTTTGCCTTATATATCTAGGGCAAAAACATAAAACTCTAAACGTTTAATGAGATAGGGCTGAGTTGAAAATTCTGCAGAAAACGCAATCTAGCCGACTTTCGATCGATCGAGTCTAACATTCGATCGATCGAGCTAGGCTGAAATGCACTAATACATCTACAGCCTCTCGATTCTAACTTTACATGAATTACACAACTTTGAGCAAGCCTAAACAAGACTAAACATATTGTTTTGATCATGGTTTGCCAACATAACATATTAGAGTTTTAAATACATAAAATCCTAAGTCTTTAGAACCTAAAAAACTCCCTTTTCGGCAATTCGTGATAAAACACAAATTAAAAACTCAAAGTTTACAAATAAAAGCCCTTTACAAAAATAATGCTCACAAACATAAAATTCAATCCTAACTACTGTCCATCAGTTACAAGTGTGGATAGCAACAAAATTGAATCAACCTATATATTCCTGAAACACTCAACAAACGCATAAACGCATGTGTGACAAAAAAACAGTAAATCAACAGATATGTAAACTAACTCTCCTCCTAAGTTAGATACAACAAAAATAAAAACATTCTTAAAAGTTCACACAACACATAATAAAGACATATATCAATGAATAACTCATAAATATAAATCAATAAGCAGTGAACACATAAATCAAGAATCATCTATCAAAAGCAATGTATTTCCCAACATGAATAGCCCAAAAATCAAAAGAAAGTATACACAGTGAAGCACCTAGATACAATCTAATATCTAATATCTCCACTAGCTCTGCAAAAACAAGATAAAACTCCCCCTAACTACAAAAACTCCTCTACAAGCATCAAAACTCTACTCCCCCTTTTTGTGACGGAATGCCAAAGGACAATCACATGCCATCATCAAAAGGAGGCGGTGAGGGTGAACGAAGATGCGCCAAGTCAACTCTCAAAGCACGTAACTCATCAAGCAAGTCCACCAAAATCTGACCATGAGCTGCCTGAACGGTCATGACAATCTCTAAAGTACGACGTACATCGAAGTCATCCGAAGGAGGTGGAGGAACAGTAGCAGCAGCAACATCACCAGCAGGATTAGGAACATCCTCACCAGCAGGACCTGTAGAAGAAGAAGGAGGGGGTGCGGTACCAGAAGGCTCAGACTTAGGGTATTTAGAGCCAGCTCGAAGATGAGCAGCCTTCTATCTAAGAAAAGACGCACCTATAGGACCAATAACATGTACGGGCTCAAAAGAAGGGAAATCATCTAGACCAAGATATAACAAAATCCTATGAACAAAAATAGGATGAACAAGAGCATGATAGGAAGATGAACTCCTATAAACTTCGTTCAGAGAATGAAGAAACAAATGAGGAAAACTCATAGGAGCATCAGTAACAAAAGCGTACAAAAAGACACACATCTCAAGAGGAATGGTGTGAAGATGAGAGATAGGCCAAATAGAATGACAAGCAATCCTAAGAAAAAGATAGATAGTCTTAAGAAGCTCAACAGAAGTGATCCGAGGATTAGAATCCCACTAGATAGAAGACCCAATGATGTATGACATGACATCATCCAAGAAAGGAGACTCGTCATACGGGTAAACAGGGTGCTGGACCAAAGGTATCCCTAGAGTATCAACCACTACAATAGGAGTAATGATGTACTCTACACCTCGTATCCAACTCTTTACTAAAGTGTTGGAATCATAGATGCGGATAGAGATATTCGAAAAGAACTCTCTAATTAGGGTAGCTGGAGGAGGAGGATCAGAAATATCCAACAGAGGTAACCAGCCTCGACGCTCAAAATTTGCCCTAATGGCAAGATCTAACTCATTTAAGACAACAAAACACTCAGACTAAATCTTCCTCTTAAGGTTTAGCTTCTAAAAAATCTCTTTGTTTTCTCACTCGGAAACCTCTCGCGGTTAAAGGAAGGTGGGGGAGGAGAAGGTGAGGGAACAGACCTACGAGCTCTAGTCTTCCTAAGCATGATACTAAGGAAAGGGCAGAGACACACAGAAGAACCAAAAGAATAAAAACAAAACAAAAACCAAGGGTAGACTGCAAATTAGCACAAAAAATAGAAAAAAAATCTATATGATGGATGAACAATTACAATTTCATGATGCATGTTCTAATGCAGTAAAATTAAGTCCAATTTGAGTTCAAGTGTACAAAATTGGCTTGAGCACGGAGTTTCTAACAAAAACCCCAAAATTGAAAAAACCACTTGTTAAGTTTTGAAAGAAATTTGACTAATTGATCATCACAGAAGCTAGAACACACAATATAATGATCAATTACATCAAAACAACAAGCCAATTGCATCAATTGAACCCAATTTGAACAAATCCCCAATTCGGATCAATAACAAGCCCTAGATTTTCTAATTTTTCACAAAACCCCAAATTGATCAAATTAACTATCATAGATCATGAATAAATTAGTATAGCAACAAAACCCATTGATCAATTTCACAAAATAAGGCTTAAGTGAACAAAAATCCCAATTTATGCATAGTCCAAAAATTTACCCAAAAACCATGAAATAATGCATGAAATCATGAAAAACAATGCAAAAGGAAGGGTAATATGGATATACTGGCTTATGTAGAAAAAAACCTTGCAAGAAATTAGGAGGAAAACGACAAAAAATTCGTAGTGGAGCCTTGCCGAGTTGGAGAGAGAGAAAAAAGGTTTTAAAAAGTTTGAAAAAGTGATTTGAACTATTCAAAGTCTGATTTTTTAAAAACCTGATTCGCAATATTCGATTGATCGAAAATTACATTCGACCGATCGAATCAACCCGAGACACATAAGACATTTTAAGCAAAATTTCAATCGATCGAAAAACAGAATAGATCGATCGAAACGGGCAGAGGCTCATTAATTTTTGAGAAAAAATCACAGTTTTGAAAAAAAACAAACACATTTTGGGCACAAACTCCTTAAAGCATTAAAATTGATGAACCAAATGCATGAGTATGAGATGAAATGCTTTTTCAAAAACCCAAGTTTTAAACCCAATTTCTCAAAACAATTTTTCAACCATTCTCCCTTTAGATTCTCAAGCAACAAATATGTTGTGCATAATTCTCAAGATATTTTCAAACTTGATTAGTCAAACCAAATACACACACAATAACATGTACAAAATTTAGCAAAGAGTAACTTGTGTAGTGTGTGCAACTAGCAAAAACTTGAGATACATGTGAGGTGATATGTGAATTGCAATCAATCACAAAGTCTACAAAATTCATCACATAAAATTTAAAAGAGACTATCACCTAAAGAGTTACATCATATAAACTCTCACATCTCCTGGAACAAAAGCTTGCAATCATGTAAGTTTCTTGATTTTTGCCTCATAATATATACACCAATTTTAATTGTTTAGAAACTTATTAAATAGCTGGGATAATGTACACACTGATTTTAATTATGTGATTTGGCATCAAGCCTAATAGTACACGCCAATTTTAAACATTAAGCAATTAAAACTGAGGCTACACCTTATGTTCTTTTTATGCATGTGCTACACTTTCTCAAGTACAAAATCTTATGATATGCACTAAGGTGTTCATGATTGGCTAGTGAACAGTGGTGAGATGGTTATTTATGCCTTTCTCAAAAGGATCAAGTCTGACAGTCAAATAGTATGTGACTTCAAGATTAAGACAAAGTGATAAACACCATAAACATCTTTCCCACACAACATGCACTACAAAACTTAAACTAGTAAAGTGTAATAAATAAGCTCATCAAAGCTAAACAAAGTACATAAAACATGTTATGTGAATATAAATTGACCAACCTTGTTTTCAAAAACCAAGAAAAATTATGTCCAACACAATTTGTTTCCTTTTTTTTTTTTTTTTTTTTTTTTTTAAAGAGAAAACAAAAATAAATCCTAGAATGTAATGCATGAATGTTATGCAATGCAAATCCTAGAACAAAAAAAAAAAAAAAAAAAAAAAAAAAAAAAAAAAAAAAAAAAAAACAATTGTCACAGAAGAGTAGAGCAATAAAGTACAAGGACCATGACAGAAAGACTCAATTAAATCAAGTCTTTTGCATCCAAAACCTTTTAGATGCACCACGAGCATTGGAGTTCCTATTCACGTTCGAGTGATTTCCAACTCCAGGATTGGAATAAAGGTTCAAAACCTTTACCAATTCACCAATAAGTGCCATAGGATCTTGTGCTTGAGGCATAGAAACTTTTGGTTTGTTTGCTCTCTTAGCAGCTTGAAGCTTGTAACAGTTAGGACGAATGTGTCTAGATTTTCCACAAAAATGACAAACCCAAACAGGTTTACCATGCATCTTGTCCTTAGAAAGGGTAGACTCCTTAGGTTTAGACTCTTTCAAGTCAACCCTAATCTTCTTAGATGGTGAAACTTCTACAGGTTTGACAACCTCTCTCATAGGGGGTTTGATAGTTTCACTCACAACCTCACTCACTGAAGGTTCAGAAGAAGAAAAATGAACAAAATTTGTGGAATGGGATGCAAACACACAGATGCTATCAACAAAACCTAAACTAGATTTGTTAGAAGGATACTTTTGAACACTCAGCATTTGATCAAGTTTAGAACTAGCAAATCTAGCAACAGATAAATCAAGTTCTAAAAATTTAACTTTATAAAACAAAAGCATATTCTCAGTTTTCATATTGTTCAAAAGTTCATTAGCATCAAATAATTTAACAAGCAAATTCTTCTTATCAAGCTCAAGAGAATCAATTTTCTTCAGGCCAAGTTCAACATTCATAGCATCCTTTGCAGCAACTTTGCAAAGTTTAGTATAGGCCTCTTAAAGATCTGCATCCTCAGAGAGTTCCCCATCAGAAGGGTTCTCTTCAACAGACACGCTTTCATTGACTACAGCAGTAGCAGTGAAAGTAATGAAGTTTCCATCCTCGTCACATCCAAACTTATCATTAGAAATCTCATTATCACTAAGGATTACAGCCATAGCTTTGCCTTTAAACTTTAAAAATGTAGGACATTCAAATTTAACATGACCATATCCTTGACAACCAAAACATTGAGAACCCAAAGAATTATTTGAAGATTGACCTACTTTATCTCTAGGTTTTTCAATGTTGCTAACCTTAATAGGATCATTCTTCCTAAAAATTTTAGGTTCAGCAGTGTTCGTATTTCTTACCCTTCTGTTAGTATTTCTTGCCCTTCTGTTAGTATTCCTAAGAAAGTTTCTAAAGTTCTTGGCAAGGTAAGCAATCTCTGTAGCAGAGAGCTCATCATCAAATCCACCAGCATCAACATTACCAACAGACTTAAAAGCCATTGATTTGGATTTGTTAACTTTGGGTAGGTCTAACTCATAAGACTGAAGAGATCCTACAAATTCATCCACAGGGATGGAGTCCACATCCTTGCTCTTAGTAATAGCAATCAATTTGGGTCTAAAGTCCTTAGTCAAGGATCTAAAAATCTTCCTAACGATTTTAGGTTGATCATAGATTTCACCCAAATTATATGCAAAATTAACAATGTCATTAAGTTTGGCATAAAATTCATCAAATGATTCATCATCAAACATCTTAATGCTCACAAACCTAGAAGTTAATTGCTGTAACTTATTTATTTTGACAGCCTTTGTACCTTCGTGCACAATTTGGAGGATTTTCCAAGTAGTATGAACAACCTCAACATTTGAGATTCTCTTAAATTCCTCCATAGAAACAACATTAAAGATGGCATTCATAACTTTGCTATTGAACCCAGCTGCTTCTTTTTTAGAAGTTTGCCACTCACTCACAGGAGTAGTGGATTTCTCCTATCCGTACTCAACGGAATTCCAAACTCTCTCATCAATGAATTTCAGGAAAGTTTTCATCCTTACTTTCCAATAAGCATAGTTATTCCCATCAAAGTGGGGTGGAACAACAAGAGAGTGTCCGTGTTCCATGACAACAGGGGTCAAGGATCAGCTCAGAGATCAAAAGATCTACAACAAGAGAGCAACCCGCTCTGATACCACTTGTTGGTTTTTAAACCCCTTAAAACAACAATTAGATTAACCTAGTTATTAGCCAAGTAATTAACTTAGTTAAATTATGCAATTCTAGGTTATCACAATCACACAATCATATCAAGAATATATAAAGCAGCAGAAAAGTAAAGAACACAAGATATGATGACCTAGGAAACCACACGGTAAAAACCTGAGGAGAATTTGACCTAGCTATGCTCAAGGTAAACCTGAATTCACTATGAAAGAATCGAAGTTCATACAAAAGGACTTACAAGCTCCCCGCTTGAATTCCTAATGCTACTCACCAGTAGAACTTACTGACACGACCACGTGTAAGCTCCGAATCCACGAACTCCTTCTTTCTTGGATTCTCCAATTAGCTATAAGCACCCACGTTTGTTATTCTTTAAGCTCCAATGGCAACAACTGAATTGATCATCAAGATGTTGAAGTAATCTCTACCTTGAAAACCCTGAATTTTGTGTAAAGGAAAACTCCTCTAGATCTCACAAGAGATTTACACAAAACAGAAAATATGAGCAACAATACAACCAGAGCAACTCTCAAAACGTGGCTAGGGTTTTGCCTTATATGCCTAGGGCAAAAACATAAAACCCTAAACGTTTAATGAGATAGAGCTGAGTTGGAAATTCTGCAAAAAACGCAATCTGGCCGACTTTCCTTCAATCGAGTCTAATATTCGATCGATCGAGTCTAACATTCGATCGATCGAGCCAGGCCGAAGTGCACTAATACATCTGCAACCTCTCGATTCCAACTTTACATGAATTACACAACTTTGAGCAAGCCTAAACAAGACTAAACATATTGTTTTGATCATGGTTTGACAACATAATATATTAGAGTTCTAAATACATAAATCCTAAGTCTTTAGAACCTAACACTAACCATTTATAACACTAGTCTGCCAATTAGCATAGTACTCCAACCACCACTAACAAGGAAAGCTCCATGCCCGAGATATAACTAACTAATCTGAAAAATTGTGAAAGAGTGGGGTGAGCTAAAGCCTAGTAAGTAGCATAATTAATGAAGGTAGGGGAAATGCAAGTTTCATGATAATGAGCATTTTACAAAACATGTGATTTTTTAGGAATTTCCATTTAATTTCTACAAAATCAATTTCAATAACAACACGACAAGAATGATAGAAATAATGTAGCATGAAGTTTCCCAAAATAATTATGAAACTACATATTTTTCACTGTGAGCCAGAAAAATATCCAATATTATTTCAAAACCAAAAACCTCACCCACACCCTCAATGATTTACCTCTCTCTGTTAGGAACCCATGGGTAAAACTCACCCTTAAAAACTGGCTTGCAAGGGGAAGGTGCTCAAGAGCTTATAAACACGTGATTAATCTTATACTTAATTCATGTGGGATACTAAGATCATTACACTCTCCCCCCATGGGTAGTATGAGATAATGTACCATATAGTACCTCTTTTGCATATGGCGTATTGGCTCTATGTAGCCTCACCTACAAACTCAAGGTTTACCTCTTCCCCTCATGAAGGGCAGGGAATGACGTGTCATGTAGTACCCCTTTTGCATGTGATTTTTTGGCCCTATGGGCAACGACCTCACCCACACGCCCAGGGATTTACTTGTATCATGCAAAGTGAGAGGCTCTAACCTGGCTCATCATCACAAAGACGGGATAATCACACGTCACACAGCCATCGTCACAAAGATAAGATAATCACCAATATTATAGCACAAGGGCAAACCTACATCAAAAGCTCACAAGTTAATGTATTTGAAATACATGGTCCAATTCCAAGTAGTTTCATAAAATATTTCAATAATCAAATATCCACAATATTCTCAAAGTCCTCAAAACCTTTTCTTGTCAAAAATATTTTGCATCAATTTCCCAAATAATACAAAGTAAGAAGCGTTTTTAGTATTTTTAAATGATACCATAAATCCATGAAATCCATTATCAAAGGAATTCAAAGATGCTTGTCTTTTCTATGCCAAATATTCATGCATTTTCCCATATGCAAATATTAAACATGATACGATTTTCATATATAATCATTTATGGTAGGGTTATAAGACGTCACTTTTTAGAAAAATATAGTTCCATAAATAATTTTTCGAAATATGTTTAACCCAAAAACAACGTTTCATGCAATATGATTATGTTTCTAAAAAAAATCTCATTAAGAAGCCACTTACCTCGGAAGTCCAATTCAATTTTACCTCAATTGGGCACAACACAATCAACCACTCAAATTACTAGGTCCATCACCAAGCACCTTGAAACCTAGAAATGCAAATATCAAGCAAAAAAAAAGGCCCATCACCAAGTACATCATCACATTTATCTCCAATCAACCAGAAAGATACTCTAAAAATCCAACCAAATGGCCTAAAGCCTAGCTTGGTTAGACCATAGAAAGGACCTATTCCCTATTAAAGTAGGAAATCACACAAGCACACAAGAAATCCCTAGGATCAAAAGACGTCATTGTTAAATAGAGTAGCAAGTCACATGAATTTATTTTGGTCACCAAAGCAAAGAACAATCCATAATAAACATTAGTTAAACTAGTCACTAACTTTCAATGCACGGAATAGTTACTAGATAAGTTTAAGGAAAAAAAAAAAAAAAAAAAAAAAGCAATGTTGTTTTATATATTAGCTTTTGTGAAAAGAATAAGAGACATAATATTGCTTCTCTAGTTTAGTTTATGTTTTATATATAGGCATATATAAGATAGGTTATAATATATATACCAAAAGGTGTATATTGAAAAGTCATAACCCTTCAAATTGGATATACTAAAAGGTCAATATTGAAAAATCATAATTCTTCGTATTGGATATATATTAAAGGTGCTTATTGAATGAAAATATGTCTATTGAATAAAAATGTACTTATTGAATGAAAATGTACCTATTGACTGAAAATGTACCTATTGAATGAAATGTGTTTATTGACCGAAAATGTGCATATTGAATGAAAAGATGTATGTTGAAGGTCATAATCCATTGGGGTATAAATAGCGGTTTATACTCTTTTGGTAACTTCTTTTCGACTTTTTCTCTTTCATCTTTTTTAGAAATACAAAAAACTTGTGGGTCTTTTTCAAAATTACTATTTGTAAGTTGGTTTTATTATTATTATTATTATTATTATTATTATTATTATTATTATTATTATTATTTTTTGTGGTTAAATAGTGAAAAGATCCAGGAATCAAGCTATACTAACAGTATTAACAATAATACTGAATGATTCTTTTACACATTTTACGAATGCTATTATTCTAAAAAATTTATTCTCTTCTCTATGCCTTACTGATACTTTTCTTCTCAATGACAGTTTTTAGTTTTAATATATACATCTTATATAAAATGGTGAGTAAATACTAAAATTTAATGGGCAAAATGAAAAGCCACACCTGTTCAATATTTTTATAGTGATTTCTTTAAATATTGACTAACATTTAAAAAAAAAAAAAAAAAAAAAAACTTCGGTTTGGCCAGACTCCTGGACGTTATTATTTTATAACCGTCGTTGTCGAACCTTTTTGAAACTTAACCGTTTGGCTCTAGATTCAAAAAGCAAATTTTGATTGAGATCGATATAGTTTTGTTGCTTATATTGCATATATTTCTCTATAGCCTCTTTTTTTTTTTGGGAGAAACTATAGCCTTTTATATATAAAAAGTTGTTTACAAGAAGTTGTTTATATCACTTATTGGGCGTTGAGAATCTTAATATTGCAAAGGCGTTCTATTTATACTGTTTCTTTTTGATTCGTTGATTTGAATAGTATAATATTTCATTATTATTATTCTTTGCTATTGATATATATACAACAACTTTGAATCTTTGTGATTGTTGTACCTATCTGTGTGAATTGAGATTTTTATTTTAATTTATATATTCTTTTTCCTGATTAATACCTTTTACATGGACATTGCACAGCAATATATATATATATATTTTTTTTTGGGTGAAGTTTATTACGGCTGTCTTATTGACCGAAAATGTGTTTATTAACTGAAAATGTGTCTATTGAAGAGTTATAATCTTTTCAGTATAACTAATGGTTCATATTCATATGGTAACTTCTTCTCAATTTAGGTCATTTTTGTAAATATCAGTGTTGTAAGTTTTGTCTTTCCACTCCTCCTTTTTCTATCTCCTATGTTTTCTGTTTATATCATCAAAAAAAAAAAAAAAAAAAAAAAAAAAAAGCCTTTTTCTCAACTTCTTATCTTTCATCTTTCTTCTCTAAAATTGATATTTGTAATCTGTTTATATCATCTAAAAAAAAAAAAAAAAAACCTTTTTCTCAGCTTCTTATCTTTCATCTTTCTTCTCTAAAATTGATATTTGTAAGTTGATTTTTTTTTTTTTTTTGGTTAAATAGTGAAAAGGTCTAAGGATCAAGTCATACCAACGGTAGTAATATTAATACTAAATGATTTCTTTACACGTTTTGCAAATGCTATTCTTCTCAAGTTTCTCATTCTCATCCCTACGTCTTACCAATATTTTTCTTCTCAACAACAGTTAGTTGTTTTAGTACATATATTTTATGTGAAACAGTGAGTAGATACTGCGGGCAAAACAAAAAGGCTCAATTGTTGGTGTTTTTTTTTTTTTTTTTGATAGGAGTTGGTGTTTTTAAATATATCAAACACATGACATACAATAAGCACATTATCACACCACTAAAGCAAATAAATAATAGTAATTATTTTCTTCAACTTTTCACATGTCAAAAATCATACTCCCACAACACAACTCAAAATAGAAAAATCATCGTAAAACACTCAAAAATCGGCTCCTCCTGTTATCAAAAAAAAAAAAAAAAAATCGGCTCCTCCTCTCTCAAATAAACCAAGGTGCCCAAAACCTCCACGGTTGAATACCCATAATACCATCACACACCCACACCTCAAAACCCATAAAAAATCATAGTACCACTACCAAAGAGTTATCCTCAACCATTAGATAAACTCCACACAAGCATTGAGCCATAAATGAAATAATCAAGGAAGTGGGTCTATGGAAACTTACCTTAAAATCGTTATTTAGGGTAGCCGAAATTCATGGAAGATCATACTTGATGGATTCAAGTTATTGAGGAGGTGATATGAGGTGGTGGTAAGGATAAAGGACCTTCAATGGTTCGGCCATGGAGGAAGGTGAGAAACAAGAAGAGAGAATATTACAAGAGATAAGACAAGGGAGAGGGAGAGAACGTGTAGACTTTTGGGAGAAAAAATTACAAGAGATAAGTCATAAGACAAGGGAAAGGGAGAACGTGTAGACTTTTGGGGGGACCACTTGCTTTTTTTTTTTTGGGGGGTGGGGGTGTTTAAACAATGTGGACCACTTGCGAGAAATACCTTAGGTATTAATTTATAAAATTGACCTTCCTTAAATTATAAGAAAAATGTTAAAAATATAAATTATTTTACAAAATTTTTTATAAATTGTTAATGTGATAAGTGATTATTGATAAATAAAAAAGTGATATTAATAATAAGTCTAAATAAAAATTAATAAAAAATTAACTACATCAATAATTTTAAAAAAATATTATAAAATAATTTATAACGATAGTATTACCCAAATTATAATGGCAAAGCCTTTTTTTTATTATTAATGGGAGCTTTGAATATTACTCCACACTTTGCAAGAATTGGTAACACTCCCTTTGTATGACTTTAGTCAACCCTGCCCATTTAGCACTTCTTTTTCCATATCTCAAAACATGAATCTTGTTATATATATATATATATATATATATACAGCTTGCTCTACACGTTACATGTGAGAGAGTCACGTAACTACAATCACCCACCATTCTAATTAAATTAATATTCGTCAAACATGTTGACTTTAACATCATAGCATTTGGGTATACCGTGTGAAAAGGATCATATATCATGCACAATCTTTAAGAAGCCATGATGATGATGATCATGATGATGAAGTTGGGTTAATTATATGAGATGAAAATGTCCTAATAAACCAAAAAGCAGTGTGATTTTCGAAAGTTTGTTTGACTTAATCAAGTTTACTCATTCTACAAGCTGTAACTAACACTTAATTATATTACTGAATAATTAATTATTTCAAGCCTAACTACAACGGGAATAGAATAGAGCCAGTTGGTAGAGAGAGAGAGAGAGAGATGCCTCAAGCTTTCCATCTACTTATATGCAAGTTGTGTACAAAGTAATTTATGTTATTATTAATTTAAATATTATAAAATAATCCTTCACATTTTTCTACCTTGATGACCTTCATCTCGTTAAGATTCTTGTTTTGATTAAAATTTTCTTCTTTTTTTTCGTATGACATGGATAAATTTCTCCCATATTTGGCATGTTGAGGAGGAATCCTAAAGAAATAAAAATAATATCGATAAAACTAGTATAATAAACATGTTACTTAATGAAGTGAATGAAAACATAATTTTGGATATAATAAAATAGTACACAAAAATACATGTAACCATCCCTAGATAGTCTGTTGAGATATACCATGTTAACATGTGTTGTGATAAGATTATAAAATCAGTGTTTTCATGAAATAGATTTCTATGTTCAAATATATTTAATTTTTGAAAATAGAATAAAATGTAGTCCTCTTTATCCTAGAATGCAATCAACTCTTTCATAGCAAAGGAGACATTTCCCAACGAGAAAGACAATTGACGAGATTTGGAAGTCTCTTTTTTTTATAACTCTTGCTTAGATTATGGTAATTTTTCCATCTTTTGTATCAATTTTTTATTTTTATTTATTTATTTCTAACTCTTGCGTAATGACTCCGGTATGTCAATAACAAGTTTCATAATATGTGAATCGTGATACTATCGATATTAGTAGACACTGCTTACCTGCCAAATTGTTATATTAGATCAATAAGTCGCATGTTATTATAGTCCCATACAGCTAGCATTCCAATTAACCAAATTGCATCTTATTATATAATCATATACAGCTACTAAGCTAGCATTCCAATATGCTACCAACCATAATATTGTAGTCATTGATTTACTTGAACAATGAGGTACCTATCAAATTAATATTCCGCGTAAAGAGGAATGAGGACATAGACTTCTCCCCGGGAAAAAACAAAAAGTTCAAGCAAGTTGTAAAAAAGAGAATTATTAGGTGCTCTTATATATAGTAGATTGAGGCTTACTCTTACATCTCACATAAAAGGTAAATTTCACTATAAATTTAATTAGTGAGTTTTTTTTATTATATGACAAGAAAGAGTATCACGTCACTATATATACTCCAATAATATTGGAATAGTCCTTTCTTTATGGATTGTGGATGTTATATTAATAACGCCACAGGTTTTTTTTTTTTTAGTGAAAATCGAACTTTATTAAATAAATTTCCTATGAATTTATGTTTTGAACACATTTTTATGGCCGCACATACATGCATGGTGGTTTTTTTTTTTTTTGATAGAAACGGGGGTCTTATTTATATTAAACTTTAACCATCAACATCAGTGGCCCTTTGGGCACAGAGTCTAGTAGCTACAAGGCCTGCCAAGTCCCTTACATACCATACATAAACAAAACTAGGACATGAACTATAAAAGGACACAACATGCTGCTGGTGAGTTCCCCGCTTCGCTAACGCATCCGCGCACGCATTTGCTTCACGATACACTTGACGCACCTGAACCACCCAATCCCGGTCCAAGAGGTTCCTGCAATCACATATTAGAGGTAACATGTTAGGGGGATAATTGTCATTATGATCATTTAACCAAGTGAGAACAGTACTGGAGTCGAGCTCAAGTTGTATGGATTTATAGCCCATATCCCATGCTATCGCCAATCCCTGTCGGACAGCGGCCAACTCAGCCAAATTGTTTGACGCTAACCCTGAATGCAGGGAAAAACCCGTAATCCATTCTCCCAAATGATTTCGCAACAGGCCTCCCGCCCCGGCTAATCCCGGATTAGGAATAGCACTACCATCAGTGTTCAATTTTATAAAAGGAGCAGGGGGTATCTTCCAATATATATTTTGTGGGATCCTAATCTGGGATCTTTGAGTCGATCCAGCTAAATAATGGAATTCCGTTGCAACCTGAGCAGAGAGGTATATAAGATTGTGTTGGGATTTGGAGGTATCCTTAAAGATTCTCTCGTTTCTTGCAAGCCATAAATTCCAACAGAGAAATGGAAAATAAATCCGCCATGGGAGTTGACTAGGTAGTACACTTATCTTACTAGTTGCATTACTGTGGAGCCAATCTGGAAGGGGTAGTTGAAAGAAAGACAGGGGCAGAGTACCCGGGGATTTGCTCCATACCTCTGTTGCCCAGGGACAATCTCTTAATACGTGAATGGTTGTTTCTGGCTGATGGCACCTAGGACAGTGAGCATCAAGATGAGGGCGACCACTGGTGAGGAAGGCACGTGTGGGCAGCCTGTTGCACATAGCTTTCCAAATGAACACCTGAATCTTCTTAGGACAATTTATAGCCCAAATCCACACCCAACCCTGTGCGTTAAAAGGGGCATTTTGTTTATGGAAGAGAAAAGTAGAAGCCGATTTCACAAAACACGTGCCATTTGAGTGGGGCCATTTAAGGGAATCCGAGAGTTGCGTGAATTGGGCAATAGGGATACCCTGGATTAGGTTTTGAAGAGAAGTAGGGAGAGGGAAATTCAGTGATTCGAAATTCCAATTGAATTGGTTCCTTAAGGAGCTAACCCGTTGATCCTCATCCTGAATATGGATAGGGCCTTGAATATAGTTGCGAAGGGTGCCCATAGGCAACCACCGATCCTTCCAGATCCGAATGGTATGGCCATCGCCCACAACCCAGCGCATACCTTCAAGAAGCAATTGGATTCCGAGTGAGAGTGAGTGCCAAATGTGAGTGCCTCTCGTTCTTCTAGAATTGTTAAACAAAGTGGCATGGGGGAAATATTTGGCTTTCAGGACCCGAGCCCATAGTGTACTTGGATTAGAATATAATCTCCAAGCTTGGTTTATGAGAATCGCCAGATTTCGATGGCGAATGGATGGTATGCCCAAGCCCCCTGCGTCTATTGGCAAGGTAACAGTTTCCCAGTTGACTGTGTGGCAGCTGCGCCGGGAATTAGTGTCCCCCTATAGGAATTTGCAGCTCATTTTGTCGATTTGGTGACTAATCTTTTGGGGTATGAGTGCGGTTTGCATAGTATAAATAGGAATAGTTGTCACTGTTGCCTTGATAAGGGTGGCGCGGCCCGCCATTGTCAGATATTTTGCTTGCCATCCTTCAATACGTTTTTGGATTTTATCCACAAGAAATTGATAGGAGTTGGTTGTACGACGCGTAGTGAAGATGGGGGTTCCAAGATAAGTGCCTATTCGGTCAGTGGTTGGCAGACCAAATATGCCACTCACCTGATCTTTTAAGCGTCTAGGGGTACGGGGGGAAAACCAAATCCGGGATTTGGATGAGCTTATAATCTGCCCCGAGGCGGCACAAAAGGTGTGTAATATTGATTTTAAATGACTACAGTCTCTACTCGTGGCTTTAGTGAAAAGAAAGATATCATCAGCGAAGAACAAATGAGAGAGACGTACCCTACCCCTAAAAGCCATAGGATGAATACGTTTATCACGCACAGCCTCTTCCAGTAGGATAGACAGCCATTCTAAACATAGAATAAACAAGTATGGGGAGAGAGGGTCCCCCTGGCGAACTCCCTTAGTAGGTACAATTTCGGGGAGGGGGTTGCCATTCCAGAGAATACGAAAACGAGTAGATGATACCATATTCATGATAAGGGTGATGAGGTTATAGGGTATTTGGAAGAATTCAAGCGATTCCCGGATGAAATCCCATTCTAACCGATCATATGCCTTTTCAAGGTCCAATTTTAACGCAATGTACCCTGTTCTACCCCGACGGTTAATTAAGGTCCTAATAACCTCTTGGACAAGGATAATATTATCACTTGTTCTCCGGCCCGGTACAAACCCTGCCTGGCAGGGGTTGATGATGTCAGCCATGAAAGGCTTGAGACGATGAACAATGATCCGTGAGACCAACTTATAGAGAGTGTTACATAGACTTATCGGGCGGAATTGCGTGATTTTCTCGGGATGAGCAATTTTTGGAATCAGGACTAAGTTTGTTAAGCCCCACGAAGGCGGGATAGTAAGTTGCTCAAAGATTTCTTGGATTACCTGGATAATACTGTTTCCTAGGTTGGGCCAGTTTGTTTGAAAGAAAAGCGCGTGATACCCATCTGGACCCGGAGCTTTTAATGGGGGGAGATATTTAAGGTTGCTAATAATTTCCTCTGGTTGGGGAATTTGGATAAGAGTCTGGGCATTTTCTGAGAAAGGGCTACGTTGAGAGAACTGTCGCTCTCGCCTAGAGGAGGGGCGCATATGGGCTGAAGTAGCATGGAAAAGGTTGTGAAAGGCTTCATTTATATGGAGCAGTAGAGGATCCCCCGTGATCCACAGACCCGTGTCATCCTTTAAAGTGGACATGCGAGATTGGCTCCTGCGTTGGACAGTATGAAGGTGGAAGTATTTGGTATTCGCGTCCCTATAGTTTAACCACAAGATGCGCGACTTAAGCTGCCAAAAAAGATATTCTTGGTGAAGGATGGTGTTATACTCATGGGTGAGATGTTGTTCGAGGGAGTAGAGGAAAGCTGATGGTTTTCTAGCCAGGGCCGTCTGCAGGCCTCAAAGTCTAGCTAAAAGGCGATTTTTACGTTGGAAAATATTTCCAAACTGGGTCTTATTCCAAATACTAATATTGTTTGTTAAAAACTTCAGGCGACGAGGGAACCTAGACAAAGCGGAGGACGTGGATGGTAAAGTTTCAGACTCATGCAAGCTATTCTTTACAAGATCCGAAAAGGACGGGTCAGTGAGCCACATTTGCTCAAACCTGAAGGGTTTGGGGGGTTTACGCTCAAGCGGATTGGTGACAAGCAAAATGGGGCAGTGGTCAGATTTAACCCTAGCGAGATGATGAACCTCGGCAGCAGGGAAAAGGATCTTCCACTCCGCATTCCCCAAACCTCTATCTAATCTCTCTTTAATGTTACGGTTCCAGTCAGGGTTCTTATTAGTCCAAGTAAAGCGTGGCCCCTGAAAGCCAAGGTCCATGAGGCCACAATTATCTAAGCAATTTCTAAAGGCATTCACCCTATTTCTGTTAAGCGGAAGCCCTCCCATTTTTTCTTCCTCCATAAGCATATCATTAAAATCCCCAAGTAAAACCCAGGGAAGGTCAACAAGAGTAGCAAGGTTTTGTAAGTAATCCCAAAAAAATCTACGTTTATTAAAGTCAGGAGAAGCATAAACAGCAGTAAGTAAAAAAGTTAGGGAGGGAGATGATACCTTCACCAGAGCATGAATGCTATGCTCGCTATTCGTGATAATTTCAACCTGAAAGGCTGTGCTCTCGTTCCATAATAGCCAAATGCCTCCAGAGAAGCCGTTGGGGTCAACCCGCCTGGAGTGAGTGTACTGAAGATTGTTGATAACCCCTTGAGCCCGTTCTTCAGAGATACGGGGCTCCACAATGATCAAAATATCAGGATGGTGTCGTCGGTGCAGTTCATATGCATGGTTGCGAAATGCCACACTGCCAGCTCCTTGGCAATTCCACGCAATCATTTTCATGGATGAGGTATTAGGGTTCAGGTAGTCGTTCGGGACTCCCCAAGTCCTCAGGTTCCTTGTCACTGAGTGTGAGAGGCATTGATGCCTCGCTGTGGTCGTCTTGAGACGATAGATTGGGTCGCTTTCTCCGAGCCTGGCCCAATGCGTGATGGACACGACAAATGGTAGGCTTGGGCTTGAGAACATGATTGCATAGAGATTGGCTTTGTCGTCTTGCATTGCCATGTTTATTTCGCTGAGATCGAGGAACCGAAAAATGGCTTCGGGAAGTTGTTCCGGGGAGGTCACACTGGATTGGCTTGCTTGAGCATTTCTTTGTCGGACTGGAGGAACCCCGTGATGCCTTTCTGGGTGATGGTAAGGATGTGCTGCCCGGCGCATCCGGGTATGGGTGCGAGGCCTTCGGTGAGGAGTGGGTTGAGGTGGAGGTTCGAGGCGCATTGGCAAGCTCGGCGTTTGAGTCTCCTGGTTCCAAACTAAAGCAGCCCGTGGGTGGACCGGGATACAAACATAGCTCACCATCTCGTCGCCGGAGCAGCCGAGGGAGAGTCCGCTCCAAATCTGTTCTAACAACTCCATCCGTTGAGCTTGGTCGAGAGGGTTGGAGGTCTGGCTGGACATGGAGTGAGAGGTGTGGAGATTCGGGTAGGTTTGTGAAGGGGGGGAGAAGTGGAGGTCGGAGTCCGTTGGAGTTGAGGTTGAGGATTGTTGGTCGGAGGAGGGGGCCATCGTGTGACTTGGGAGGTGTGAGTGTAGTTTCGGACAAGGGAGGGGACGTTGTGTTCATCTCATGCATGTCGGCTTGGGGTATAGAGTGATCACGAGCTGAACGAGGCCAGCTGTTGGCGTGGGGTTCATGCATGCAATCCCCCTCAGGTGAGCGTGGCGGCAGTAAGACAGAGGTTTCACCATCACGTGCCACATCGGATCGGTGAGAGCCCTCTAGTTTGGCTTTATCCTTGGACACCTGTCTTGTCGCCGACGCTAGGTTGAGGGGTCGTGAGACATGTGGGTTTGTTGTAGGAGCAGTTTCACGTGGTTTGCTTGGTGTGTAGGTCTGTCGGTGGTATGGCTTTCCACGTGGTGGATTCTCGTTGCTCTTCCCATGCAAGCTGGACCTCCTAGTTTGGATGGTTTTCCACGGAGCATGGTTTTGCTCCAGGTTCGGCGTCCCTGGCTTGCCATGTGGCTGGGGTTCAAGTGGGTTCGTGTGGGTAAAGACAGAATGATGCTCAGGGCAGTTAACCTCCCTGTGTCTTATTCGGCCACAATGGAAGCATAGAAGCGGCAAGTTCTCATAGACAATATCCTGCCAAAATGCTCCGATCTTGATTCGTTTTGGCAGAGGAGAGGTGATGTTAAATTGGATGCATAGCCGAGCAAAACGGCCCCGGCTGGCGACACTCGTAACAGCATCGACTTTAAGAAGTTTGCCTAGCTTATTGCCTACGTGCTTAAGAAACTCAGGGTGATGGTATTCTATAGGAAGTTGTTCTAAGCGGATCCATATCGCCGTGTTTGTTATTTTGGCTACGTGCGGGTGGAAGTCCGCCTCCCAAGCCTAGACATGAAGATACTGATCTCCCACAAACCACGGGCCATCCATAAGAGCATGTTGGTAGTCCACAAGAACATCAAAGCGCATAATAAAAAAACCATATCCGATATCAATTAAACGTGACATACCTGCCGGGCGCCAAATACCCGCTAACCTGGTTTGAAGAGCTCGATACCCAAGCTGTCTCCCCGTGAGCTTAAGGATGATGCTTGTTTGCCATGGTCTAGCCATTTTGCGCTTCAACTCGGTGGTAACCGTGATCTCCCAGGCCTCCCCAGATGTAACTTCCTCGTCGCCGGTGGGATCCTCCATCATATCCAGTTGGTGAGCCGTATCTCTTTCCTGTCTGGGTTGTCCATTCTCTAGCTCAGTTTCTAATTCCTCCCGTGGCTCTTGCATGGAAGTCTCTTGGATCACCTCTGCATAGGTCTTTTTTCGGGCATTGTCTTTCAAGTAATGGTTCTCAGGGTCAACAGTGTTTCTGGACATTCTTTTCATTAAGGTAGTTTCTTCAATGAGCCTATTACATGCATGGTGGTTGCTACTGCCTTTTTAACATGTTTTATTGGTTTTGTGTCTGTATCAAGGGGCTGAACAGCAGGCAATGCCTACTACACAAATACCTATATGCATGACTAGCTTTACTCCTCTGAGTAGTTATGTTTTGGATTGAGCTGGCTAATAAGTTAGGCCTTCGCTTTCGTTTATACGTGAATGCATGGTTTCCAAGTTCTAGGTTTGATGTTTTTCGTCTTTTGACTTAAGGTTGCATTTGAAAAACTTAAATTTGAATTTGGATTTTAAAATATCTTGATTTCAAATCTATTGATTTTAGATATCATTTCAAATTCAAGAATTTAAAATGTTCAAAATCCTTGATAGATTTGGTCAAATCCAAATTCTTGATCTTTTAAACTATCCAAACAAGTATTTTGAATTTTAATCATTCAAATTAAAATCCATAATCTCGAATCCTATCCAAATGTACCATTAAGTACTTACTTTTGGATTCATTGCGATGGGCCAAAATGTTATATAGGAAAAAAAGAAAAAAGAAAAAGAAAGATATACCACACAATAATATGAATAAAAAAAAAAAAAAAAAAAGTCATACAAGTCCACAAATATCTTCACAAAGTAAAGCTTAAGATTTTATTATATAGTAAAATACAGTTAACACCCTTAAGATTAAAATAATTCTCAGAAGTATCAGTGCCTATATGAATAAGTTTAGGTATAGCAAAAAAAAAAAAAAAGAAAAAAAAAAAAGAATAAGTTTAGGCTTTCAAGCCCAACCTGCAAAGCAAGAAATAATGGCCCTTCAAAGCCATTCCAATTGAGTTTAAGTCCAATTCATTTGGAATATGAAGAATATTGGGCAAAAGCCCAACCCGTCTAGCCCCTAAAACCTTTTGGGTCTCTACGAACTGGGACCTTTTTTTTTTTTTTAAGCCTTTTGCTGACGTGGCATAATTTGCATAATGAGATCACATTGTCTGGCGCATGACCAAAAAAAAAAAAACTTTCCCTGAACAACCTCTAACTTCAGATTCATCTGAATGCAAATAAGCAAAAGCAATAGATGTGAGTCTGTGAGAACAACAGAACTTGGTGATTGTAACAGTTTAATGACAAGAGCCTCTTCTTGGATCAAAGCAGAGGCATGAAAAATCAATAGGGCATCTTTATCCCCAGAAGCTTGGCCATTCTCTCGGATTTTATCCTTTAAACCTTTGCTTTTCTTCCTCCTCCTGTTGCTCTCCAAAGCCTACAATCAAGCTTTCAAAGACTCGGTCCATAACTTCTGTGAGATTAAAGCATTGTACACAATTGGCTTCCAACAATTAAGGTGAGGCAAAGCCTTGTATACCAATATTTGGCTATTTGGCATTAAGATGACGACAAAAGCAGAAAGAAACATCTTTACAAGATGAAGAATGACTAGACATGGCAAAACGGGCAGGTCGGGTCATTCGAGTTGCTGGTCAAAACGGGTCATTTTTAAATGGGTCAAATGGGTTGTTGGTCAAACGGGTCGTTAGTCAAGTCGGGTCGCGGGACGGGTCGAGTTGACCTGTATTTTTCAAACAAGTTTTTTTTTTTTTTTTTTAAATAAATGCAATTTGTCAATTGTTTCTGAGTTTCTTAATTGTGATTAGATTCTCATTGGTGATACTATTACCACTTACCAATTACCACTAAACACTTGATATCTAAATTTGGTGCAACTCTTGTTCCAACTTTCTAGAAGCTAATCTTGGTATAATCTTCGATCTGTTTAAAGTAGGAAGAGAAAATGAAAGTGGCAAATAAAGAATAACAAACTATAATGGAGTATATAACATATTAAGTGAAGAAGAATAAGTAAATATCTTATAAGAATTACACCTCAATCTCAATTTACTTAACGTTGGTAGACGTGACAAAACAGGTGGGTCAGGTCGAGTCAATCGGGTTGCTGGTCAAAATGGATCATTTTTTAAATGGGTCAAATGGGTTACGGGTCAAACGGGTCGGGTTAGAAAATTCTGACCCGTTTTGCCATGTCTAAGAATGACTTGGACATTTGAGCCCGGAGGCGATAAAGAGTTATAGGTAGCCCTTTGTGAGTGTCATATATAATGCCCTCTCTATGGAGTCCCACCATTCAGTGTGAATGAACAAACCCTAAGAATTCATTAACTAACTGTTGTGGGAGGCAGTCTGGTCTTTCCTCCCTTGATCTCTACTTTGTAATCCAAATTAAGGAGACATATGGGGAGACAAAATTCTTACTTATAAATTTTGTAATTGTGATATCATGTTCTCTCTTTGTTTACTAAATAATAAAAAAAACTAGCCCTGCTGTATGCATATACAAAAAATTACGTAGTTTGCATGGACTGCCGTGTTTCCTTCTGTTATGTTCACTAATTAATAAAAAATATAAGGTATGCAATGAGCAAAAAAGTTCCAATATGGGTATTTTCTCTACTGACCTTGACACTACTAAACCTAAAGATCATGGACTAGCTCAAATTAAATAAATGAAACAAATGAAATATAAAATAATTTGGTTATGAACAATGGTTGGGTGTCTCTAAATCTAAAAGCAATAAAAGTTCCATTGAACATAATTTGTCTGCATAATTGCTTATTTCATAATTGTACATAACTAGTGTTTTAGTTACCATATTGATACAAAAAAATCAGCAATTTCCATCCGTGCTAATTGATATTCTCAACTCCAAAAGGTACAGTTCTATAGCTTAACACAAGGACAGACTAAACTAGATTCGCTATAAATAATATACATCTAAAATGCAGTGACATAAACAAAATTTGATATTAGCATTTTCATTGCATTTTGGGCCCGTTTATTATTGCTCACTTTAAGAATCCAAAGACGGTTGAATTTAAACCATTTGGGAATTTGGATGGTATTGGCCAGGCTGAACATTGACTAATGTCTGCAAATAAGAAAGATTAGCCAATTCCAACTTATCACATACTCTATATTCATTGGGTAAATAAAGAAGTTTCAACTGTTTCATATGCGTAAACTAGTATATGCGTAAATGTAGTCCACTAAAATGCAATATGATGGGTAGAATTTGATCCGCAAATCTAGTGTTTCCAAGCACCTCAAATTGCCAATAGATGATGGCACCTCATTTATATTGCTATCTTTGAGAGATAAATATCTCAAGTGGATGAGACATCCAGTGTTTTTAGGTAAATTTCTTAGGTGTTTTTTAAAATATTCTAGTTGTAAGACTCTAACCAACTTGAATTTTTTGAAACATGACTCTTTAAAAAATGATTCATCATGCTTAGGCAGAAGGTAGAGAAGAGACCTGAGGTAAGGATATTCATTAAATTTAATTCCCTTGATGAAGTTATCACCTGATTCTGATATTGTAGCAAGTCTTCTAACTTTACCAATTTGTGCTTCATGTTGTTTCATGGAAAGAGTACTGGTGAAATGGAGAAAATTTTCATCTTGGGCTTTTGATACGCAAAAGTCTCTCATAAGGTCATGCTTTCGGCAAGTTTTGATCCTTCCAAGTGAGCCCTCTTTCCCCACCAAAACCATGCATCTTTGCACTAGCTCCCTTAAATATTGGTCTCCAACATCGTCCATTGTATCCTCTCTTTCTCCTCTGTGCTAAATTTGTGATATAAAACCTTCACCGATCCACATTCTAATAAATTCTTTTGTTGGTATCTCAAAATCCTCAGGAAAATGACCTAAATATAGAAAGCATGGTTTCAAGTGGGAAAGTAAATCATTAAAACTTAAAGCTAACACCTTGTTGACTCGTAAGTTTTGTTCTTCGTAAAGGTATGATTTGACATGTTAATACACATCCTCCCATTCTTCCCGTGTTTGCTTTGTTGCTAAAAGACCTTCAAGTACAGCGATTGCCAATAGTAAACCCCCACAATATTCAATCATTTTCTTCCCTAACTTCTTCATATAAGTTTTGGTCTTAGAGTCTAGAAAGCCAACAACAAACAAAATAATTTTGTTATTCTTGAACAATGAGTACCATAACATCAGTAATTAAAATAATTAAAAAAAAAAACCAATATTTTAAGACTTGAAAGCCTTGAGATGAACCACTTGGGGAACTTTGCTCCTTGCATATGGACTATACTATGGCTTTTAGCTCATCAACAAACTCTTGGTCAGAACCAAATTTCATTTATTTATACAAATTGTTTTTTTTTTTTTTTTGGAGGACATTTACATGTGATTAGAAAGTGAGAAAATGCATTTTTTTTAAGTGATGCAAATCGTTAGCATTTATATAATTAAGAATATGAATCTATTTTTGGGTGAATTGACAAATAGTTAATTGTTTCCACTAACGCAAGCACACAATTATTTTTGTTATTCTTGATTGTGTGCTGTTAAATTTTTTTTTTTTTTAATAATTTCTTAGATTTTGTTTCACTTATTGCGAAAGCGACTCAATTTGAGCAAGAATTTCATCTTTCAAATTAATTGTTTCTGATATAAAATCCTATAAAACTAATCATAAAAAGAGTAATGCTACAATCACAAACTATTTTACAATACTTTTAAAAATTATTAATATGGATAATTCTTACTAGTTCTAATCAGCTGGGCCACAGATCCGCTACTAATATCACATTTTTACTTACTAATAATTATTTGGAAAATACTTAAGCCACATTAGCAGTTTGTAAAAATATTGTAAAATAGTTTGTGTCTGTAGTATTACTCATCATAAAATTGTTTACATAATTAATTTGAACAATACCCATGTATAATTAATTAATGAAAATAAATGCATTTACCCCATTAATTCTTTGTTTAATTACATTTACATAGCACATAATTAGGCTACTACTCTATTATTTCTACCCTTCCCCCACACACACACATTACACGTCACTACAAGAGTTTGGAAATATAAATTTTTAAGATTAATAAATTATAGTTATAAACATAGTACTTTAGTAAATCCATAAAAATATCATGATAAAGATAATATCACAATGATTTTTTACACTTTTATTGCAGTTGTTGTTGTTGTTAATATATTTTTTATGTTTTTGGTTTCCATTTTTGTCAAATAAACTAAATATTCTTTTCTAAAAAAAGAAAAAAAGAAACTAAATATTCTATCTTTAATCTCTTAAAAAAAAAAAAAAAAACTAAATATGAGGTAGAATATCATACTCCAAATAATATTTTTCTATAAAAAGTATCATACTCCAAAGTTTTGATGAAGTGGAAGGCTAAATGCAGATAGATCTCTTTCTTCCTCTTATATTCATGGTGGGGTCTACTCATTAAATTCATGGTAGGGTTTACTATGAAAGTGAAAGAAGAAAACACAATTTTACTATCCTTCAAAAGTAGCTAAGAATTTTCCTTTATATAAGGTTCAAGCTACACTAGATATTTATGTATAAAAAAAGTTATTCTAGATAAAATTTAAGCAATTATACACCTCTTAACGTTATTTTATAAGATACAAATTTAGAAAAACCTACCATTGGATTAATTATATATATATATATATCTTTTCTTTCACCCTCCAAATATCAAAATTTTTAAGCTGATTTGAGATCAATAGCTGCTTCATCTATAGAATATTTTAGTGTACGTTTGGCAAAAATTATTTTTGCTAACTTATTTTACTGTTCAACTTATTTTTGCTAATATTTATGGGATCCATTACACTTTTAATACTATTTATGAGTTCTACTATACTATTTTAACTAACTAGCTTTTACTTTTATCTACAGTACTTTCAGCAAAAAAATTTCAATTTCAGCAAAATAAGTGAATCTCAAACGGACACTTAATTTCAAGTATTTTTTTAAAAAATTAAAATTATATATAAAAGATGAGTTTATATATCAAATAGTAAACAAAATTTGATTCACAATAAATGTGGCATGAATCTTAAGAACGTAAAGAACACGTAATCCAACTTGCAAATTTTAATATATCAACTTGATAAAAGTTATTAGGTAGTGTAGTATTACTTAATATTATAAAAAAGAATGTCAAACTTCAAATAAATCTTTTTAATATAAATAATTGATGCACCATCTGTAAATATGCAATGCATAGAAAGAAATTTATTTATCCCCATTAACAATTTAACATGTGACAAATAATTAATAAATTGAAATAAATGAAACTTTTTAATTAGGTTGAAGACTAAATTAAAATAATATATATATATATATTTTTATATATAAAGTTTCAACTTATGATGTCTACTTCTGATGATTGTGCTCTTTATTATCAGACCAAGACACTAATCGTTTTTTGGTGTCGGCGGGTATTGAATTCAAAATCTCTTATTCAATAATCAGAAACTTTCTTAATTTAGCTAACTGCAACTCACAAATTAAAATAATTATCTTCAACAATTGAGCTTGAGATTCCTAATTATATATATATATATATATTAGTTGTAGACCTGTGCTTTGCATGGGTATTATATATTTGTAAATTTATAATTAAATATTATACAAAGACTATTTTAACGTTTAAGTATTAGGACTAGGAGTAACACCAAAATTCCTCTTAATGTCATAACTCATAAATATGGCATTCTTTTAATGATTCGTAAAGTGAAGAGTAAATGCATATTTAAATGTTGCAGGTATTTAAGTTTAACTGCCGTATATAACCATGATTTAAGCAATCAATCAGTAATTTAAAAAAAAAAAAACACTAATTAAATTGATATTTAAAAATATATCATATTATTGCATGTATATCTAACATGTTCTTCTAAGAAATAAAAACCATATAAAGATTAATGAATTCATTATTTTTTAGATTGTAAACATCCCACAATCTTGTGACTCGTACTTTAATCTCCAATCTTCATT
The DNA here is from genome assembly GCA_023621385.1 of Quercus gilva. Classification (NCBI taxonomy): domain Eukaryota; kingdom Viridiplantae; phylum Streptophyta; class Magnoliopsida; order Fagales; family Fagaceae; genus Quercus; species Quercus gilva. The sequence continues at coordinate 53,217,749 of CM042483.1, forward strand.
ATCAATTTTGAGCTCACGAAATGGGTTGCATCTAACTTTCATTTATTCCATGTTGGTAGAACATTCAATTAAAATACTGATAATGTTTTAAGAACAGAGTATGGTGTTTTGAGTTTCTAGTTGGATTCGAGGTCAGTTGGTCCTCCAAGAAGAAGAGAGACGAGAATAGAGAGAGAGAAAAGAGAAAAGAACTTAATTATGCTTATGCTTAGTCAATGCTTGCTCAGTACAACCATGCTCCCTTGCTTTTATACCTTTCCCACCCTCTAACTAACTTTAGAAATGCTAACTAACTAATGCCAGCTGTAACTAGTAACTGCCCTCAATACCACTTACAATTACAATAAGTACCAACCCTTCCCAATTACAATTACCACTTAATACAATGCTAACAACACCCTTCCCATTAAAACACCTTGCCCACAAGGTGTGGAAATTGTTGTTGCAGCAAGTACAGACTCTCCCAAGTAGCATCTTCCACTTGATCACCTTGCCACTGAACCAAAACTTGAGTGACAGACCGATTCCTCAGCTAATGAGTCCTTTCTTGTAACACAGCAACAGGTTCAAGCTTGAGAACTCCCTTAGAATCCACAGATGGTAAAGATGGCAAAGGCACCACATGTTGACCCAACCTCTGCTTTAGACAAGAAACATGGAAGGGATGAAGTTTTGATTCAGGTGGTAATTCCAATTTGTAGGAGACAGTACCAACCCTCTGCAGTATTTGAAAAGGACCATAGAATCTAGGTGATAACTTTCCCAAACATTTCCGCCTCAAGGACATCTGTTTGTAAGGGTGCAGCTTAAGATATACCCAATCACCAACTTCGAATTCTCTCTTAGTCCTATGCTTATCAACAGCAACCTTCATTCTCTCCTGAGCAACTACCAAGTTTTGCTTCAGTAATGCAATGAGCTGCTGTCTATCTCTCAAATGCACCTCCACATTATCCACCTTAGTATTGCCAGGAATGTAGTCCAAGAGTCTTGGTGGAGCAAAACCATCTAATGCCTCAAAGGGTGTCATCTTAAGAGAGACATGAAAATTGGTATTGAACCAAAATTCTGCTAAGGGTAACCACTCCACCCAAGGCTGTGGTCTGTTTGCAGCAAAGGCCCTTAGATAGTGCTCCAAACTCTTGTTCACTACCTCTGTTTAGCCATCTGTTTGGGGGTGATAAGTTGTAGACATGGCAAGTTGTACCCTTTGTAGCCTCATCAATTCTTGCCAAAAGTGTGATGTAAAAATAGGGTCCCTGTCACTCACAATTTTGGCAAGCATACCATGCAATTTAAAGACATTTTGCATATAAAGGTGAGCTACTTTAGCTGCAGAATAAGGGTGTGACAAGGGTACAAAATGAACAAATTTAGTCAACCTATCCACCACTACTAACACCATATCCTTTAACTGAGATTTAAGGAGTCCTTCAACAAAATCCATACTCATATCCATCCAAGGCTTTTCTGGTATTGAAAGAGGTTGCAAGAGACTAGCTAGGGTACAAGTTTCATATTTCAATCTTTGACAAGTATCACACTCTCTAACCAACTTCCTCACACCAGTCCTCAATCCAGGCTAATAGAAATCCCTTTTAACCCTATGCAAGGTCTTAAGAAAACCTGAGTGACTCCCCAAGGGATTGTCATGAACCTAATGCAAAACAACAGTCTGCAAAGCTTCACAAGTGCCTAGGTAGACCTTCCCTTTGTACAATAACAAGCCATTTTGCAAAGAATAGCCTTTAGGAGCAGCTTGTCCTAAACCCAAAGCTTGTAGAATACCCTGCACTTGCTGATCCGTGGCATAGCTTGTCTTGAGATCACTCAACCAAGCTGGTGAAGGGAATGAAATCATGCACAAGACTCCTTCTTGAGAGTCTAAATCACCCTCATAAGTAATATGAGCAGAATTAGCCTTGTTAAAAGGCTCAGCAGTACCCAATTCATCTTCAGTTTCAGCTTTTCTAGACAATGCATCAGCCACAAGATTGTCTTTACCCCTTTTTGTATTGAACCACAAATGCATAACCCAATAATTTGGCAAACCACTTCTATTGAGTAGGAGTACCAATTTTTTTGCTCTAATAGGTATTTTAGACTCTGTTGATTAGTTCTAACAATGAAGGGTTGCCCAACCAAGTAAGATCTCCACCTTCTCACAGCAGAAACCAGGGCTAATAACTCCCTCTCATAGGTAGACAAAGCTAAATTCCTACCCTCGAGAGCTTGAATATGGAAGGCAATAGGCCTACCTTGCTGCATCAGAACTGCTCCCAACCCCTTGCCTGAAGCATCACATTCTATGACAAATGGCATGGCAAAATTTGGAAGAGCTATTACAGGTGGTTGAACCATGGCAGCCTTCAATATTTGGAAAGCTTGCTCAGCCTCCTCAGACCAAGAAAATGCATCCTTCTTCAATAGTGCAGTTAAGGGAGCAGCAATCTGTCCATATCCTTTCACAAACTTTTTATAGTAACCTGTAAGCCCCAAAAAACCTCTCAAGGACTTAGGATCAGTGGGGGTAGACCATTGCTACATGGCTGTAGTGTTCTTAGGATCAGTGTGAACCTCAGTACCAGTGATGACATGCCCTAGGTACTCCACTTCATTACAAGAAAATTTGCATTTGGACTTCTTAGCATAAAGTTTATTTAAGGGTAACACCTCTAAAACAGCTCTTAAATGGGTCACATGCTCAGATAAGGAAGTGCTATAAACCAAAATATCATCAAAAAAGACTAAAACAAATTTTCTGAGATAAGGCTTAAAAACCTGGTTCATCAAGGATTGAAAGGTTGAGGGGGCATTGGTTAAACCAAATGACATTACCAAGAATTCATAATGCCCCTCATGTGTTCTAAATGCTGTTTTAGGCACATCCTTCTCTTTCATCCTGATTTGATGATATCTGGACCTGAGATTAAGCTTGGAAAAGACTGTTGCTCCATTCAACTCATCTAATAGCTCATTAATGACTGGAATTGGAAACTTATCTTTCACAATTATGTTGTTCAATGCCCTATAATCAATGCACATCCTCCAAGACCCATCTGCCTTCCTTACTAACAAAACAGGTGAAGCAAAGGGACTTGCGTTGTTTCTAATTGACCTAGCAGATAACAACTCCCTCACAATATTTTCAATTTCATTCTTTTGATAGAAGGGGCATCTATAGGGTCTCTGGCATACTGGTTGAGAGCCTTCCATAAGAATGATTTGGTGTTCATGTCCCTTCACAGGTGGTAAACCAATAGAAGTCTCAAAAACCTCACCAAATTCCTGCAACAACAACTCCACTTCTGCAGGAACACTATCTTCCACCACCACATCAGCTGTAGGAATGATTTGAAGCAGTAAACCCTTCCTCACAGATCCCTTAAGCAATTGATTACAATCTATGAAAGAAGTGCCTAAAGAGGGACTTAAACCTTGCAGCAAAACCTGTTGCTCCTTATAATGGAACTTCATAGTTAACAATTGAAAATCCCAGTTTATTACACCTAAGGTACTCAACCATTGAGTGCCTAACACAGCATCACAACCACCTAATGCCAAAACATGAAATTGAACACAGAATTCCACTCCTTGCACACACACTGGTACACTACTACAAAAACCTTGAGTTCTCACCACTGTGCCATTAGCCACCTTAACCTCCAAAATTCTTGAAACATCAACCTCTAATTGTAAACTAGAGACCACTAATGCATCTACAAAATTATAAGTGCTACCTGTGTCCACAAGTAACACTAACCCACTGCCATTAATCTTGCCTTTAACCCTTATGGTGCCTGGTGTAGGAGTTCCAGTTAAAGCATACAATGTAATTCTTACATCTTCTTCCTACTCAAATGGTTTATTAAGATAACTGCACAATTCCTCCTCCAACTTTGTAATTTGCACTCCAGATTGCACCCTAGGTGTTATATCAATTCCTTCTAAAAGAAACAGTTTAACATTCTTACATTTATGCCCAGGCCCTCATTTTTCATCACAATTATAACATAAGCCTTTCTTCCTCCTTTCATCCATTTGAGCAGGAGTAATTCTCTTCACTGGTATTTTTGGTTTAGTATCTAACACTACATTACTTGCATTACTTTTAGGCAAACCAAGAATTGAAGTGTTACCTGATTCTTAATGACTCCTCATGCTCTTCCTACTACTCCACACATATTCTTCTTGAATCTTGGCTAATCCAAAAGCTTCATTCAAGGACTGAGGATTGAGCATTCTCACAGGTAATTTTATTTCATCCCTTAACCCACTCAGAAAACAACTAAGCTTATGTAAAGGAGAAAGGCCTTTGACTCGGTTAGACACGGCTTCAAATTCTGCCTTATACACAACCACAGTTGAAGTTTGCCTCATTCTGGTTAGCACCTCCATAGGATCATTGTAGGCACTAGTTCCAAATCTCACATGCAAAGCTGGTACAAAAGATTCCCAATCCGAGAACACCCTTGCTTCTTCTGCTTCTTGAAACCAAATCAATGCCTCCAAATCCATGTGGAAAGAATCTACCAATAGTTTTTCTGCAATTGGAGTTTGATAATACCCAAAATACTGCTTAGCCTTGTAAACCCAATTAGCAGGATCAACACCTGAGAAACGTGGAAAATCCAACTTCACAGACTTGGTCAGTGACAAAGTTGAAGAACTTGGAATTGAATTTGATTGCACATTTCTCTGAGGAGAATTTTGATTCACATCTATGGAATTCAACTTCTGTAAAATCACATTGATATTTTGATTCATCTCATTCATTGTCCTGGTATGAATGCTTTGAATCTTTTGTATTTCTTGGATGTCCCTGTTATGGTGATCAGAAGTTGTACGAAGAGAAGCAATAGCTTCATTCACTGTATTCATGGCCGCAGCTCTTGTTTCAGTCATGATAGCACAAGAACGATGTTTTGATACCAATTGTTAAGAACAGAGTATGGTCTTTTGAGTTTCTAGCTGGATTCGAGGTTAACTGGTCCTCCAAGAAGAAGAGAGATGAGAACAGAGAGAGAGAAAAGAGAAAAGAACTGAATTATGCTTATGCTTAGTCAATGCGTGCTCAATACAACCATGCTCCCTTGCTTTTATACCTTTCCCGCCCTCTAACTAACTTTAGAAATGCTAACTAACTAATGCCAGCTGTAACTAGTAACTGCCCTCACTACCACTTACAATTAAAATCAGTACCAACCCTTCCCAATTACAATTACCACTTAATACAATCCTAACATAATGATTTGTTCAAAGAAGAAAATAATCTTCACAAAGGAAACTAAGTTTGGAAAAATACTGATAAGAAATCATTCAAAGGAAAGGGGTAGGAAAAAAAAAAGTTATCAAACATTTGTAAGATTGAAATTACTTTTGTCGCAAATCAAATCGATCATGTAATTTGCTAATATATAGGCTTTGAAGTGCAACTATTGTTTATAAATGAAAATTAAAAAAAAAAAGTCATGGTCTTATTATAGTTCTTATTTTCTTAAAGATTTAAAATTGATGACAAGTTTTTCAAACAATGATTTGATTTAACATTTAGTACTTTTTTTCCTCTTTGTGAGTTATCACTTGCAATTAATACCAAAGAAAATGAACAATTGGAAAACAAAATTTTGACATAAGACAAATTTCCATTTTATGCTCCGTACATATTTCAAAGTTCATTGTCTTTTTTTTTTTTTTTTTTTTTTTTTTTTTTTTTTTTTGAGAATGCACATTTTTGTTTTTCTAATGAGTCTCAATTATTAAACATATATGTACACATGTAAATTTGAGTGTAAAATGTAATTTTTGTCCCCTCTAAAATCAAATCTTAAAAATACCTCCAAATATAATACATATACTCTTTACAATTATTTTTTATTTAACAATTGAACTCAATTTTGACAACTATTGGTCTTTATAATTGTATTAAGAAAATTTTTATTGTGTTAACATTTGTTTTTACTTCACTCAATCACTACCCTTAGTACCCTATCCCATGCCCCTTATCTAATTTTATTTATTTATTTTAGAATCACTCCTTGTATAAATGTTCAATTAACTTTTAGTGTGAACATTTTGCTATCCACTGATTGACTAACTAGCCCACGCCCCAATCCCCACTTAACAAATAAAAATTAAAACCACGTTCAAATTTAGCCACTTCACTCACTGTCACCGATTTGGTCAAAAGTATAAATTAATTGTAACTTTATTAGCAATAATAAATTGTTAAGTGAATCATATTCAAGGTGTTTAAATTTTTATTTTAGGGGTTCAAATAAAAAATTGTATCTAATTTTTTTTTTTTCCGCAACTTAAGGGTTCATTTGAACCCCTGAACTAAAGCTTGTGCCACCTCTTACAAGCTGTTTATAGTAGGTAAACAAGTGATATCAGTAGTAGACTAAGATGAAAAGTAGTAATAACTTATCATCTTGACTTTATTGTGATCGAACTTGTTGTAAAACTATTGTGCCAATAACACTATTTTATAGAGTTTACTAATATATGGTGGCCCATCTAGAGGTGCATGGCCATATTAGTTTCACAAATTAATTTAAAATCCAATTAAACTACCACCGCGCACTCTTGGTGGGGGGCAAGGGCCGATGTTCAAGTCTCCAAGAGAGAGTTTCACATACATATACACTTAGATTAGGCTAAAGTAAAAATTCTATCTTGTATAAAAAAAAATCCAATTAAACTTAATTTAGAATTTTTTTAACTTCATTTTATGTGCATTAGTATTCAGTTTCTGGAATTATCATTAGTTGGTTTGCGTCTAATTTAAATATGAACTTTAAGCTTGACCATTTGTCAATTTATATCTGGAGTGACAAGAATTATTTACACAATTTAAAATTAAAGTTTGTCGAGTTTATATGCATTAATTTATCTATTGTTAAAATTATATAACCAGCATTTACGTACACTAGTTCAAATATTTTAAAGAAATATTTCTCTATCTTTTATTCGTCATATTGAAATTTTATGTTTTGATGTCATCAAATGCAATTTAGCCATACCAAATGAAATTGAAATAAGACCCTTTGTTTTTCCTTGAGGCGACATTTTTGTTAATAATTTTGGGATTAAAAAGTTTCTACTTTCTACATTCACAAGTTCCAAATAAAGATTGATATTAGAGGAAAAAAACATGCATACACATTTATATGTTTTCCTTTAGAACCTTCTAAATAATGTTTTCATTTAGAAGTAGCAAACTTTAATATTATAAAGTTATGTTTTATTTTGTCTTTTAAATTCTTTTATATTAATTAATTGTGTACTACTAAACATACCGTAAATAGTGGGTTCCAGTTAACTCAACTGGTAAAGTCTCTGATAATTGAATAAGAGATCTGGAGTTCAATCCCCACTTACACCAAAAACTAATTGGTGTCTTGGTATATAAGTTGAAATTCTTTCAATATATAAGTTGAAATTCTTTCAAAAGCAGACTCCATAGTTTGAAACTCTTTCAAAAAAAACATACCGTAAATATGTTTTATGCATGTACTGCACCTTCCGCTATTTTTTTTTTAATGTCAAATTAATTTGAAAAACGAGAAGAAAAATTTCTTCAAATTAAAATATTTCCAAAAAAGAAAATTTAATAAAGTAGTACTAGATATTACTTGTACCTGATCTCCAAGATATTGCCAGCTTTTCAAGCAATTCCCAACTCTTTTCAGGATTTAGACACTCCAGTTTATGAAAACCTCAAGGATCCGCGTGCAAAGCCACATCACTAATACGAGAAGTAAGTAACATCTTACTTGTAGTATCCTATCTTTCATTGGGAAGACTTCACGTAAAATGTTCCAATCCTCAATTTTCCAAATATCATCTAAAACAACCAAACACTTTGCGTTTGCTGAACTTGAAGAAGTTCCTTGACAAGATCTGCATCACTCCACCCTTTAATATTATCCCTTTGATATATAGAGACAAGGCTAATCAAAATATCTTCCCACACAGGTCATTTTTTACATTGTTGTGAGATACATACCCAAGCGAAGCAGTCAAAGTGCTGCTTGACTTTGGTGTCATTATAGACCATTTTGGCAAGAGTGGTCTTTCCCAGACCACCCATACCACATATGGAAGCAACTCTTTTGCCTTCCTCTTCTTTCAGCAAAAACTCCACCAATTCTTTTAGATCATTGTCGAACCCAACAACGTCATGTTGAAGATGAGAATATGTGTAATACCCCACATATTTTTTTTTTTTTTTTATTTGAGGTTATTATTAGTTTTTTTTCTTTTAAAAATAATTGTTGGGCCATAGGTATTCTTTTATTAATAACTGAAGCCCGCTACCCCACTAAGCCCACATCTCTAATACAAACTATAGGGTAGAGGAAGAGGTAGTCAGGGTTTTCATAAAAAGGATTTTATCAAAGAGGCTAAGAGGAATTTAGAGGACAAACAATTGAAGGAGCAATCAGATTGATCAAGGTATGATTTTCCATTTGTTAGAATCATAGAATCTTATCATGGAATTGGTAGTGATGGGTAGATTGTTTAAAAGAGGATTGTTACTCTCTAAATCATAATTTGTGTAGATGAGTTTACGTTCTTCATCGGGTTATATATATATATATATATATAATTCCTAGATTGCAAATCCTAATTCACGGAAAACATGGCTTTTACGTTTCCTGATGGTTATATAGATTAGATTGGCTTAACGTTTTTTTTTTACTTTGGGATTATAAGCCACGGACTACATCTAGATAAAGCCATGGAATTACAAAACTTACAATAGTAAAGCCACGGGTTACACAGTCTGATTAGGTACATGGCCTTTACATTTCTTTGGGTTATATATATATCCATATATATTAAATCCTAGGGTCCTACAGCTTGTATTCTAGAATAAAAGTCAAGATTATAAAGCTTAAAGAATGTATAAGGGTTTACTTTCCGTTTGGGCACATATCAAATCCTAAGTTATAATATATCGGTTACTGCCTCTAAGGTTTGATAATTCAAGGAAACATTATTGGCCTAGAACATCAATTGTGATTATAGAAATTTGTTTGAACTCTAGTAGTACAGGTTAGTTTTGGGGAAATATTGTTACGGTGGGACTTTGATAAGGAATAATAAATTGCTTAATTCAATGGTATATATGAGAGTAGTTTTCATATCTGATTTTGTGTAGGACGGTAGGAAAGAAAAGGGTTGTAAGGATTAGATTCCGTGATTACTGATTAAAGCATTCTTTTGTTTAGAGCTTACGGAAGATTAAAGTGTTCAGCTGTGTTCAGAAGTATTAGCAAGAGAGGTAAGTAATTATGCATAATATGCACAAGTTTTGTCCATTAGGTTCTTAGAAGTTAAAAGTTTTCAAAAGTTTTGTATTTCAAACTTATATTTTCAAAAGTTTATAGAAAGCATTATTTTTACATTATTGAAAGAGAAACTTCGACCTTTAGACAATGTTTTAAAGAGAAACTTTGAATTTGAAATAACGTTTTGAATGTCCAAATCTCATTTAAAAGATGATTTCTATACTAAACTATTTTTCGAAAATAATTGAGTTTCAAAGTAAGTTTTCTAAAAAGGTTCTTGTTCTTTAAATTTGTTAAAACCAAGTGATTTCAAAGTCATGTTCCTATTCTCCAAATGGTATTTAAAAAGTTTCTTTTAGCAAATCAAATTTTCAGATTTACTCAAGAATGGTAATATATTCATATAAACTTCTCAGTTTCTATTCGTTCCCCATGAGAGTCAAGCATCCTTTGATTAATGTTCAATTTAATATTGTGATATTCGCTATGCCTGTATATTTGGAATAATTGTTAATATTAAGGAAATTATTCTATTTTGTATATATTTCGTTTTGTGATATGTGACTCAGAATGAATGTTTTTAGAATTGATCAGATATATCAGATTTATGTGTAAATCCGCTCACAGGATTGTATGTGAGAATATGTGTTGATCCCTCACCAGCAGGGGTTAGATGTTGGTATCCGCTCACAGGATTGTATGTGAGAATATGTGATGTGTATATGTGATACTGTGCTCTGATCAATTATATGTATGTGATTTCTAATGATTTTAAGATGTGATTACACGTGTATAAAGTGATTTATTATATGTTTTGGAATGATTATTTTTTTTATATTATGGGATAAATTTGTGAAAAATCAAAAATATTCGTGCTTTGCTTGACTCTATTCCGTTGTGTATTCTGTATAATTACTTACTAGATGTGTGGCTCACCCCATCAATTACTATTTTCAGATTAAAGTTTAGTCGGGGAACATAACCTTTGGACTGCTTCGTAAGGTGCGAGGTAGAGCGTGGGAGCTTTAGGCGAAGTTAATAATACTTGAAGTCTTAAAAGATTATTAGTTTTATTTTTTTTATATATTTTCCGCTTTAGATTTCATAGTGTTTTGGAGATTATTTTTAATTGTGGATTTTAGTATTGTAAAAGATTGATCAAAAGCATTGTCTATTTGGAGTTTTATTGAATTATGTTTTAATTAAATATGTTTATTGAGTATATGTAAGATCAGCAAGCAGTCATACATCTAAATTCATGTTTCATGGATTTGGGTCATGTCAGTGTTGGTATCAGAGCTCTAGGTTATGATTCTGTAGACAATTAGGACTACGATATTTTTATAAGATGTGGAGGAATAGGCTTGAATTATTATTTATAGGCAAAAAGTAGTCTTGAGAGTTTGATAATTGTGAGAAGCTATATGCTTACATGCTTAGAATATTATTAGTAAAGGGTTTAGTATATCTTGTATATCATTACTTTACTTGTGATCTATTTGATTCTAAGGTGTTGTTTGTTTGGTTATAGGAAAATGCCACCCCGCAATTCTACCCCTTCTAGTTCTGAGCCAAAATCTGAGAGCCTTGAGGGTGTTTTAAGTGCTATCAGAAGTCTTGCTGAGGTGGTGGAGAAGCATGTTAGTACTAGTGGAACAGTTAAGCCCAAAGATGCTGAGACTGAAGGATGTACTATTGAGCAATTCAGGAAATTGGGACCTCCTTCATTTTTGGGCAACCCTGATCCTACAGAAGCAGAGTCCTGGATAATGCAAATGGAGAAAATTTTTGATGTGATTGGTTGTACTGAAGTGCAAAAAGTCTCTTTTGCTTCCTTTATGCTGAAGGGGGAAGCAGAGTATTGGTGGAGATCTACCAAAAAGACCTTGCCACTTGAGGAAGATGAGATATTGACCTGGAGTATTTTCCTTGATGCCTTTTACGAAAAGTATTTTCCAGAAAGTGTGCGAGATGAGAAAGAAGTGGAGTTTATGGAGCTCATTCAAGGGAATAAAACAGTGTTACAGTATGAGGCTAAATTTACTGAGCTGTCTCGATTTGCCCCTCACATTGTGGCTGATGATGTTAGAAAGGCTAAGAAATTTCAGAGGGGACTACGACCGAGTATCAGAACCAGGATGGCAGCCCTACGATTGAAGTCATATTCTGAGGTTGTGGAGACTGCAAAGGTTGTTGAGAAGGAGTGTGAAGACTATCAGAGGATTAGGAGTCAGAATAACAAAAGGCCTAAGACTGAAGGGTTTCATAGAGGGAATGAACACAATAAGCCATTTAAGAAGAAGGCTACAGCAGAACCAGAGACTAAGGTGGTGCCACAGATAATAGAGGTTTGTCAGAAGTGTGGTAAAAAGCATAAGGGGGTTTGCTATCGTGAAAGTGGGGCTTGTTTTAAGTGTGGTCAAATGGGTCATCGTATCAAAGATTGTCCAGCCATGAAGAGTGAGTTGGTGACTAAGCCTACTGATGTGAAGCAAAGGCCAAAAGTCCAAGGACGCGTGTTTGCTATTACTGAGCAAGATGCTAAGGCATCCAAGTCAGTGGTAACAGGTACCATCCCCATATTTTCTCATGATGCACGAGTTCTTATTGATCCTGGTTCTACTCATTCCTTTGTATCTAGTGCTTATATGAAATATGCTGATTGTGTGCCTGAATTGTTGGACTTTGAACTTTCTGTTTCTACTCCTTTGGGTGAAACTATGGTTGCTGAGTTTATATGTAAGTCTTGTGTGATTAAGATTGGAGGAAATGAGTTGTTGGCTGATTTGATTCTCTTAGAAATTCAAGAATTTGATGTGATATTAGGCATGGATTGGTTAGCAGCTTATCATGCTAATGTTGACTGTTACAAGAAGGAAGTGGTGTTTTGTATTCCGGGTCAACCTGAATTTGTGTTTCATGGGTCAAGAGAGAGCCTTGTGCCTAATGTTATTTCTGCCATTCATGCTAATAAGTTGCTTAGAAAAGGTTGTAAAGGTTATCTTGCATATGTGGTGGATAACCAGAAGGAAGGGGTCAAGATTGACGACATTCCTATTGTGAGGGACTTTGTTGATGTATTTCCTGAGGATCTCCCTGGGTTACCATTTGATAGGGAGATAGAATTTGCCATTGATTTAGTGCCAGGAACTGCACCTATTTCTATGGCACCATATCGCATGGCACCTGCAGAGTTGAAAGAGCTTAAATTGCAATTGCAAGAGCTTTTAGAAAAGGGTTTTATTCGACCCAGTGTATCTCCTTGGGGTGCTCCTGTTCTTTTTGTAAAGAAAAAGGACGGGTCTATGAGATTATGCATTGACTATAGGCAGTTGAATAAGGTCACTGTGAGGAACAAATATCCTTTACCTAGGATTGATGATTTGTTTGATCAATTACAAGGTGCTAAAGTCTTTTCGAAGATTGACCTTAGATCAGGTTATCATCAACTCAAGGTTAAGCAAGAGGATATACCTAAGACTGCCTTTCGTACTCGTTATGGACACTACGAGTTTTTGGTGATGCCGTTTGGATTGACTAATGCCCCTGCTGCCTTCATGGATTTAATGAACCGTGTGTTCAAGCCTTATTTGGATCGGTTTGTTATTGTTTTTATTGATGATATTTTAGTATATTCTAAAACTCAGGAGGAGCATATAGAACATTTGAGGATGGTGTTGCAGGTCTTGAGGGAGCAAAAATTATATGCCAAGTTTAAGAAGTGTGAGTTTTGGTTAGATGAAGTAATGTTTTTGGGGCATGTAATATCTAAGGATGGCATTTTTGTGGATCCTAAAAAGGTGGAAGCTGTGGTAAATTGGCCTAGACCAACGAATGTATCTGAAGTTCGTAGTTTCTTGGGTCTTGCTGGTTACTATAGGAGGTTTGTTGAAGGTTTTTCACGTATAGCAGGTCCCTTAACTAAGTTGACCCGAAAGAATGCTAAATTCTTGTGGACAGATGAATGTGAAAAGAGCTTCCAAGAATTGAAAGACCGGTTAGTTTCTGCTCCAGTTTTGACATTGCCAACAGGTTCAGGAGGATTTGTAATTTACAGTGATGCTTCACAGAAAGGCCTTGGTTGTGTGCTCATGCAGCGTGGAAAGGTGATAGCATATGCTTCTAGGCAGCTAAAAAGGTATGAACAGAATTACCCTACTCATGACTTGGAGTTAGCAGCTGTGGTCTTTGCATTGAAGATATGGAGGCACTACTTGTATGGGGAGACGTGTGAGATTTACACTGACCATAAAAGTTTGAAATATTTGTTCTCTCAAAAAGAATTGAATATGCGGCAAAGGAGATGGATTGAGTTGTTGAAAGACTATGATTGTACAATACATTATCACCCAGGCAAAGCAAACGTGGTGGCTGATGCCTTAAGTAGAAAATCCTCTGGTAGGATGGCAAGTATAATTTTGAGGAAAAGACTTTTTTTTGAAGAGTTGAAGGAGATTAATGTGGAACTCCAATTTAAAGGGTCAAGGGTACTCCTTGCTCATTTTCGAGTGCAGCCTACCTTAGTTGAAAAGGTGAAGAGTGCTCAAGGTTCTGATCCTAAATTGGTAAAGATTATGGAAGAGGTAAAGGAAGGTAACCGAGCTGAGTTTGAAATTCATGGTGATGGTGTTTTAAGATTTAGGAATCGATTATGTGTTCCTGATAATGTTGAATTAAAAAGGGAAATTATGGAGGAGGCTCATAATTCTGCATACACTGTTCACCCAGGTAGCACCAAAATGTATCGAGACCTTAGAGAAGTGTATTGGTGGAATAATATGAAAAGAGAGATTGCAGATTTTGTATCCCGGTGTTTAATTTGTCAGCAAGTTAAAGTTGAACATCAAAGGCCTGCTGGATTACTTCAACCTCTTAGTATTCCGGAGTGGAAGTGGGAACACATCTCCATGGACTTTGTGACTGGATTGCCTAAGTCAGATAAGGGTCATGATGCGATATGGGTAATAGTGGATAGATTGACCAAGTCTTCCCATTTCCTACCAATCAAGACTACATTTTCATTGGATAGATTGGCTCAATTATATGTTATGAAAATAGTGAGATTGCATGGAGTTCCTGTCTCTATAGTCTCTGATAGAGACCCTCGTTTCACCTCTAAGTTTTGGAACAGTTTGCACAAGGCTATGGGGACCAAGCTAGATTTTAGTACAGCTTTTCATCCTCAAACTGATGGGCAGTCAGAAAGAACTATACAGACACTTGAAGACATGCTAAGAGCCTGTGTGTTAGACTTGAAGGGTAGTTGGGAGACTCACTTGCCTTTAGTTGAGTTTGCTTATAATAACAGTTACCATTCCAGCATAGAGATGGCTCCTTTTGAGGCATTGTATGGCCGAAAGTGTAGGTCACCTATTTGTTGGAGTGAAGTGGGTGAAAGAAAGTTGCTTGGTCCAGAACTAGTTCAATTGACTTCGGAGAAGATTCAGTTGGTTCGTGAAAGACTCCTAGCTGCTCAAAGTAGGCAAAAGAGTTATGCAGATAATAGAAGGCGAGACTTAGAGTTCCAAGTTGGGGATCATGTATTCTTAAAGGTGTCTCCATCGAAGGGTGTGATGAGGTTTGGGAAGAAAGGCAAATTAAGTCAAAGGTATATTGGTCCTTTTGAGATCTTGGATAGAGTGGGCAATGTATCTTACAGGTTGGCATTGCCACCAGCCTTGTCACATATTCATAATGTATTCCATGTATCAATGTTACGAAAATACATGCCTGATCCATCGCATGTTTTGGAATATGAGCCGATCAATGTTAGGGAGGACTTGTCTTATGAGGAGCAACCAGTGCAGATTCTTGATAGGAAGGATCAAGTGCTACGTTCAAGGAAAATATCCTTAGTGAAGGTGTTGTGGAGAAATCATACAGTCCAAGAAGCGACTTGGGAAAAAGAGGAAGACATGAAAGAAAAATATCCCCATCTATTTTCTAATTGAGGTACGTCAAGTTTAGAGGACTAAACTTATTTTAAGAGGGGAAGAGTGTAATACCCCACATATTTTTTTTTTTTTTTTTATTTGAGGTTATTATTAGTTTTTTTTCTTTTAAAAATAATTGTTGGGCCATAGGTATTCTTTTATTAATAACTGAAGCCCGCTACCCCACTAAGCCCACATCTCTAATACAAACTATAGGGTAGAGGAAGAGGTAGTCAGGGTTTTCATAAAAAGGATTTTATCAAAGAGGCTAAGAGGAATTTAGAGGACAAACAATTGAAGGAGCAATCAGATTGATCAAGGTATGATTTTCCATTTGTTAGAATCATAGAATCTTATCATGGAATTGGTAGTGATGGGTAGATTGTTTAAAAGAGGATTGTTACTCTCTAAATCATAATTTGTGTAGATGAGTTTACGTTCTTCATCGGGTTATATATATATATATATATATAATTCCTAGATTGCAAATCCTAATTCACGGAAAACATGGCTTTTACGTTTCCTGATGGTTATATAGATTAGATTGGCTTAACGTTTTTTTTTTACTTTGGGATTATAAGCCACGGACTACATCTAGATAAAGCCATGGAATTACAAAACTTACAATAGTAAAGCCACGGGTTACACAGTCTGATTAGGTACATGGCCTTTACATTTCTTTGGGTTATATATATATCCATATATATTAAATCCTAGGGTCCTACAGCTTGTATTCTAGAATAAAAGTCAAGATTATAAAGCTTAAAGAATGTATAAGGGTTTACTTTCCGTTTGGGCACATATCAAATCCTAAGTTATAATATATCGGTTACTGCCTCTAAGGTTTGATAATTCAAGGAAACATTATTGGCCTAGAACATCAATTGTGATTATAGAAATTTGTTTGAACTCTAGTAGTACAGGTTAGTTTTGGGGAAATATTGTTACGGTGGGACTTTGATAAGGAATAATAAATTGCTTAATTCAATGGTATATATGAGAGTAGTTTTCATATCTGATTTTGTGTAGGACGGTAGGAAAGAAAAGGGTTGTAAGGATTAGATTCCGTGATTACTGATTAAAGCATTCTTTTGTTTAGAGCTTACGGAAGATTAAAGTGTTCAGCTGTGTTCAGAAGTATTAGCAAGAGAGGTAAGTAATTATGCATAATATGCACAAGTTTTGTCCATTAGGTTCTTAGAAGTTAAAAGTTTTCAAAAGTTTTGTATTTCAAACTTATATTTTCAAAAGTTTATAGAAAGCATTATTTTTACATTATTGAAAGAGAAACTTCGACCTTTAGACAATGTTTTAAAGAGAAACTTTGAATTTGAAATAACGTTTTGAATGTCCAAATCTCATTTAAAAGATGATTTCTATACTAAACTATTTTTCGAAAATAATTGAGTTTCAAAGTAAGTTTTCTAAAAAGGTTCTTGTTCTTTAAATTTGTTAAAACCAAGTGATTTCAAAGTCATGTTCCTATTCTCCAAATGGTATTTAAAAAGTTTCTTTTAGCAAATCAAATTTTCAGATTTACTCAAGAATGGTAATATATTCATATAAACTTCTCAGTTTCTATTCGTTCCC
The DNA here is from genome assembly GCA_023621385.1 of Quercus gilva. Lineage (NCBI taxonomy): Eukaryota > Viridiplantae > Streptophyta > Magnoliopsida > Fagales > Fagaceae > Quercus > Quercus gilva. The sequence goes on from CM042483.1 coordinate 53,234,571, forward strand.
CATGAGAGTCAAGCATCCTTTGATTAATGTTCAATTTAATATTGTGATATTCGCTATGCCTGTATATTTGGAATAATTGTTAATATTAAGGAAATTATTCTATTTTGTATATATTTCGTTTTGTGATATGTGACTCAGAATGAATGTTTTTAGAATTGATCAGATATATCAGATTTATGTGTAAATCCGCTCACAGGATTGTATGTGAGAATATGTGTTGATCCCTCACCAGCAGGGGTTAGATGTTGGTATCCGCTCACAGGATTGTATGTGAGAATATGTGATGTGTATATGTGATACTGTGCTCTGATCAATTATATGTATGTGATTTCTAATGATTTTAAGATGTGATTACACGTGTATAAAGTGATTTATTATATGTTTTGGAATGATTATTTTTTTTATATTATGGGATAAATTTGTGAAAAATCAAAAATATTCGTGCTTTGCTTGACTCTATTCCGTTGTGTATTCTGTATAATTACTTACTAGATGTGTGGCTCACCCCATCAATTACTATTTTCAGATTAAAGTTTAGTCGGGGAACATAACCTTTGGACTGCTTCGTAAGGTGCGAGGTAGAGCGTGGGAGCTTTAGGCGAAGTTAATAATACTTGAAGTCTTAAAAGATTATTAGTTTTATTTTTTTTATATATTTTCCGCTTTAGATTTCATAGTGTTTTGGAGATTATTTTTAATTGTGGATTTTAGTATTGTAAAAGATTGATCAAAAGCATTGTCTATTTGGAGTTTTATTGAATTATGTTTTAATTAAATATGTTTATTGAGTATATGTAAGATCAGCAAGCAGTCATACATCTAAATTCATGTTTCATGGATTTGGGTCATGTCAATATGTTTCTCTTTGCTCTGGTTGCTTACCATTGAAAGAACTCGACCCCCCTACTTGCATTGTTGATTCTCTTATTATGACATATTCTTGAAACTCTGTTTCAAATTAGAAATTCTCGTGAGCGTTTGGATTGAGATTATTCTTGCGGCACGTTTTCATTTCGGCTTTTTTTTTTTTTTTTTTTTTTTTTTCAGGCGTGAGAGGGAAAAATGCGGAACTGTGAGCTACTGTGCGGCTACTATTCACATGAACAGTAGCTGCAGTTGTTGACTTTTGTACATGAACAGTGCATTTGTGCACTGTTTACGGACCCACAAATTTCACTTTTTATCAATTTTTTCATTAAAAATGGGTCCTACGATACTATTCACACATTTAAAAATTATTTTGCTACAGTGTTTTCAGTTTTCAGTTTTCAATTTTTAGCTGAATCCAAACCGACTCGTCTTGATAGCATCAATCTTTAACCCAAACCGGTGCACCGTGATTCCTTCATCCAAGATGCAAGCACAACTCTTTAGGACCTTTTGAATGCCTCTTCCCTTTCTGGATCCAACTGTGAGGTCCAGCCATACACAGAATTGATAGGTGATTATTTTTGGATAAGTGCTATGTCTGTGTGGTGTTCGATACTTGAATATTTGATACAAGCCAAATAAATTAAATCACACAAATTTAGGTTCAATTAGGTTAGGTATAGGTCAAACTAGGTATGAGTTATAAATTTGTCAAATTAAAATGGGCTATAAAACATACGACAATTATATGATTTTTAACGGGTTAGGTTACTCAATATAACTTGTATATCTTATAAATAAAACAACAAAAAGTCACATAAGTTGTAATTGGAATGTCTCTAATTACTAAAAACTTAGGTTATGTTTGGTAACAGTTTTTGTTTTTTATTTTCAAAAATTTGTTTTTGAGAATATAAAGAAAAAACAATTTTCTTACATTTTTTAAAACAAAAACATGTTTAATTAGCTGAAATTAAAAATATAGTTTTTTGAAGAAAAAAATAGAAAATACTAAAATATGTAGTTATTAGAATTTGAACTCTAATGTTAACTCATTAAATAAGACTGATTCATTTAATTAAATGCCTGTTTTTATTGACTGTTGAAAATTAAAAACCGAAAACAGTCTTTTGCATGTTTTCTATTTCCTTCACAAATTGATTTTTAGGAATAGTTTTTGTTTTTTGTCCATTTTGGGTTGTCAAACAAGTTTTTTAATCTCAAAAATAGAAAATTTTTTTTGAAAATAGAAAATAAGGAGAAAAATAGTTTCCAAATATATCATTATAATCTAGTTTCAAGTTTTTACAATTTGAATAATTAAAAAAACAACAAAAATCAATATTAAAATATTAAAAAAGCTTTCATTTTGTAAGTGAACTTCAATATTATTTATTATTATTTGACTACTAAACAAACTTTCATTTTGTAAGTAGAATTTCTGTGGGGTTCAAATTTGTTGGGCCAAGCACCAACTCTCTGTATGGTGAGCCCACCAAATCCCCAACAATAAATTTGTAGAGAGTGGGTTAAACAACTGGGCTAGTGGTGGGTTTAGCAATGGTCCAGATGAGCAAAACCAATAAAAAAAAAAAAGATTGAGTCAGGTATTCAACAAGATAAATCCCTTTAGTCCGAAGAGACTTCCTATTTAAAAACTTAATCAATACAATTTTTTCCTCTCCACCTCTGTGAGACTTGCTTCCCTTATATATACACCCCATTTCCATCTTCACCGCACACTTGTCCTTTATCTAGGTGCCCACTTGAGTACTAGTCACATCAGCTGTTTGCTTTAACTTGCAGTGAGTGGTGGTGGGTGAAGGCACACTGTTCAGGTGTTTTCTCCACATAAATGCGGCCAGGAAAGTTGCTGCAGTGCATTAAATGTGGCGGTGGCAGCTTTATTGGCAAGATATTTCATGATGGCTACGCAGTTAGACATGCACGAAGCTCAGCTCTGGCAGGGAGATCTTCGGCATATCTACTTGATCGAGTTCTGGGCAGCTCCATTGGGTAGGGTACCTTTGGCCCAACCAGGTTGTCTTCGGACGGAGCGTTTGTCCCTAATGGGTTGCATTTCCATCAGGATGGCAAAGCATTGATACTTTTAACTTCTTCGGACAGAGAGTCGTATTTGAACTGGGCCTCAGGCCCACCATGTGGCGTTGGGCCTTCTCACCCACAATAGCCCCTCAAAATTTCACTTTTTACTTCACATCCGAAAAGAAAAAGTGGAGTTTTGATCTTTTGACAAATGAGGGCACTGAGTTTTGACTCCACACGTGTGCACGCATGAATTTAAGCGCCTTCTTTATAACCGCTGCTGTCGTGCCGTTTCCGAGGCATCATTAATTGCTCCAGGTGGCGTTTTGTCCCTGAAATCTAGCGGCTCATTTCAAATCGACGGACAAGATCTTCCTCGAAATTTCGGGCGGGATAAGTCCCACCACTTTACCTGCCACTATATAAAGTCCCAGAGGGGGTTGTCCTCTCACTTTGCAAACTTCAGAACCCCCAGCGAACTCAAGCGTTCAGACTCTCAAAGCCCTTCCTATCATCTGCTTCAACTAATTCCAGAATCCGCTACGATCTCCCCGCAAGGCCAAGAAAAACATTCTCCGATTCAATCCTACGTAAGTTTCCTTCTTCGAGATTTATTGGAATCTATTCAGATTGCCTCTTCGGCCATTGGTAGACTTTCTTCAGTCGCCGTTCCGCGTTTCCCTCGCTTTAACCTTATTAGCAATGGGTAGATTTGAATACCTAGTGGACAGTCCCTCCCAGATAGAGAAGTTTAGGGAGACGTATCGCATCCCTCGGGAAGTGGGCTTGAGGTATTGCTCCGTGGAGGGGTTATTACTGGACCGAGAGGAGGGTGAGGTGATAATCCCCATTATCGCCTTCCTGGAGGGAGGAATGACCATTCCCATGGGTCCAGTCACCAGAAGTTACCTTACCGCCCATAGGCTTAGTCCTGACCAGTGCGCACCCAATACATTTAGAGTTTTAGGTGCAGTTGATGACCTAAACCGCCATTTAGGCTTGGGATTAACCTGGCACGATGTGGTACACATGTACGAATGTCGTACCAAAGAAGGGGCGGGATACCATCTAAGGTCCCGATCCGATGTCGTCAGACTCCTCTCCGGTCTCCCCAAATCCAACAAAGGGGTGAAGGACGATTACCTGATCGTCTCGGGTGCCTGGCATGATGGGATTCATTGCCCAACCCAGCCAAGAGTGCCAGGTGGGACATTCCCCCTTGAGCTTTTCTAACTTTTTGCTTTTAGCTAATCGGATTTCTTTTCGCCATATTGCAATCCTCTGACAGTTCTATCGCCATGTTCACAGATAGGAGGAATGTATCTCCTCGGCTGAGTCTCACGAATACTGCGGCCTTGAACTACCTCTTTCGATCGGAGATTTTCGTGAGTGAAGACGGACAGCTTAGGTTTGTTCCCCTCATCCTCGGCTACACCCCTAAGTCTGAACTCCAGCCGAGAGGCAACGCGATAACAGTTGGGGATCGCCGCATAAACCGCATTGACGTGGCACGAAAGACCTTTTTAGCCCCCTTCGACCTCGCCCCAGTACCCCATCCTAATCCGCAAGGTATACCGGTGCTCGTCCAGCCCGTTCAACAAGTTTCTCTCGAACCGGCAGCAGAGGAGGAAGGAGTTTCTTCTACCCCTTCGCTTGATCAGCAGATCGACCAGTTCAAGTTCGAAGAGGAAACCTCGGGGGAAGTCAAAATTTTGGCTGCCGAAGAGGTGCTTGATAGGCACTCAGCTGCTCCGCTCTTAAATCTAGCCCTACCGGACGATTCTGAAGAAGAGGACATGCAGAGCCTATCGAACTTGTTGAAAAACCGGAAGCCGAAGGATGTGGCCAAAGGCACTGGCACTTCCTAGCCCAAGGTCAGCCTTCCACCACCACCCCCTCCTCCTCCAGCCCCAAGAGATCTAGGGCTAAAACCGCTACCCGATCTGAAGAAGAAAAGGGTGGTGACAGAGGTAACTGATGTTGAGGAGGGGGAAGTGGTCCCTCCGAAGGGCCCCAAGCAGCAGAAAACGACCCATAATACTAGGGGCAAACGGGCGTCTTCTACGAAGAGCCGAGAAGAGAACTTGGCCGCAGACGTGCGGCGAAAGACTCGGGCGTGGTCTCCAAAGCTCACATTGGATGGCGCTGCCATCCCACACGATGCGTCCCTGCGAACCTACGCTGGGGGGAAGGCAGGGTGCATAGCAGATGCGTTGGAGAAGTCTCTTCTCCTTCCGAAGGACATGGAGTCCTATCGGCGCTTCACCGAACAGGAGCTTTTTCTGTCCCTCAAAAGGGATTTAGGCATGGTGAGATAAGTGATTATTGTGTAGCCTTCATGTGCTTTCGTGACTTAACGCAAAATTCTTTGGTCCCCATACAGATCGCCCAGCAAATTTTTGTAGCCGAAGAATGGAACAAAGATAAAGATATTAAAGTGCAGGCTGAGGCCCGATCCAGGGAGGAGGTGGAGAAGGCATTGGGCAGGGCGAAGGATGACTACGCCCGCATCTCCGAGGAGCTGAAGGAGGAGGTGAAAGCAAGAAGGAATGTGGAGGCAGGCTTGAAGAATGCCGAGAAGCAGGCCGAGGATCAGCGACAGCAACTATACGTTACCGAGACCAATCTGGAAACAGAGAGGGCGGTGGTGAAAGGGCTGCGGGCTGATCTAGACAAAGCCAGGAATGCTGCTAAATTGGCCAAGGAGGACGCTCAGTTGGCCAAGGAAGCAGTTGAGGCCGAGAAACAGGCTGCCTACATGCTGAGGGTGCAAGAGACCCAATCTAGGCTGACCGAGGAGTTTGTCAAAGTGTGCAGAGACTACTGCGAAATTACATGGGGCAAATGTCTTGATGCAGCTGGAGTCCCCGCAGAGTCTGCCCTAAGGCAACCCGAGAGCATCTATTATCACCCTGATATAAGTGACCTGCCAGATGCTCCGGAAGCTCCCTCGGCCGGTCAGGATCTCCCAGTCCAAACTGAGGCAAACCCAGTACCCCTTCAGACTGGAGATGCGGGTAGTCCACCAAAAGCGGATCCGACGCCTCAAGACAAGGCTTAGGATGTTAGGGTTGTGTAATAGTTAGGACCCTGTATCATCTATTTTGTAATGAAATTGCCCTTGCAATGAAATAGTTTGCTTCTGTCCTTTGTTGCTTTCATGAAATATGTTACTCTGTCATTACGGTTAACAACGATAATTATGTTTGACGTAACTTTTACCTAAGTCTGCATATTCCGTCAAACAACTAATACTGTGGACGGGTGTCAACTAAACACTTGTAAGAATCGTTCAAAGTGTTAACTAACCCAAACGATCTGGTCCGAGGATTAAAGGCACAATTGGTTTTAATTTTAAACACTAGAGAAATCATAAGGGAGTGTCAACTAACCCAAATCATATTGTCCGAGGACTACAGGCATGATTGGATTTAAGTTTAAACACTTGGGAAATCGTAAGGGAGTGTCAACTAACCCAAATCATCTGGTCCGAGGACTACAGGCATGATTGGATTTAAGTTTAAACACTTGAGAAATCGTAAGGGAGTGTTAACTAACCCAAATCATTTGGTCCGAAGACTACAAGCATGATTGGATTTAAGTTTAAACACTTGAAATCGTAAGGGAGTGTGAACTAACCCAAATCATCTGGTCCGAGGACTACAGGCATGATTGGATTTAAGTTTAAACACTTGAGAAATCGTAAGGGAGTGTTAACTAACCCAAATCATCTGGTCCGAGGACTACAGTCATGATTGGATTTAAGTTTAAACACTTGAGAAATTGTAAGGGAGTGTCAACTAACCCAAATCATCTGGTCCGAGGACTACAGGCATGATTGAATTTAAGTTTAAACACTTGAGAAATTGTAAGGGAGTGTCAACTAACCCAAATCATCTGGTCCGAGGACTACAGGCATGATTGAATTTAAGTTTAAACATTTGAGAAATCGTAAGGGAGTGTCAACTAACCTAAATCATCTGGTCCGAGGACTACAGGCATGATTGGATTTAAGTTTAAACACTTGAGAAATTGTAAGGGAGTGTTAACTAACCCAAATCATCTGGTCCGAGGACTACAGGCATGATTGAATTTAAGTTTAAACACTTGAGAAATCGTAAGGGAGTGTCAACTAACCCAAATCATCTGGTCCGAGGACTACAGGCATGATTGGATTTAAGTTTAAACACTTGAGAAATCGTAAGGGAGTGTCAACTAACCCAAATCATCTGGTCCGAGGACTACAGGCATGATTGAATTTAAGTTTAAACACTTGAAATCGTAAGGGAGTGTCAACTAACCCAAATCATCTGGTCCGAGGACTACAGGCATGATTGGATTTAAGTTTAAACACTTGAGAAAGACTATCATAACAAAATGCAATCATGGCTGAAAGAAGAATTCATTTAATAATAGTACCTTTTGAGGTTATTTACATTCCACGGCCTGGGCACTACATGATTATCCAGGTCTTCTAGAAAGTATGCTCCAATGCCGGCCCTCGAGGTGATACGATATGGACCTTCCCAACTCGGCCCCAGTTTTCCCCATGATGGGTTCTTTGCGTTACCTACCACCTTCCTTAGGACCAGATCACCAGGCTCAAGGGGTCTCAAATTCACATTGGCGTCATAGCCCTGTTTGAGTTTCTGCTGGTAATGCGCCAATCGAACCATTGGGTTTTCCCTTCGTTCTTCAATCAGATCCAAACTCTTTTCCAGCTGCTCATCGTTGTTGGCTGGGTCAAAATAGCTAGTCCTGTAGGTAGGGAATCCGGTCTCTAGAGGTATAACAGCTTCAGCCCCATAGGTCATTGAGAAGGGGGTCTCCCCAGTGGACCTACGAGGCGTAGTCCTATATGCCCACAATACGTGGGGTAGTTCTTCTACCCATCTACCCTTCGCATCATCCAGCCTCTTCTTTAGCCCGTTAACAATGACTTTATTAACAGCTTCGGCCTGCCCATTTCCCTGGGGGTAGGCAGGGGTGGAGTATCTATTTGTGATTCCCAGCTCATTGCAATAACTTCTAAAAGCTTTGCTATCGAACTGAAGCCCGTTGTCTGAGATGAGGGTATGTGGGACTCCAAATCTGGTGACGATGTTTTTCCATATGAACTTCTTCACGTCTACGTCCCTGATATTTGCAAGAGGTTCAGCTTCTACCCACTTGGTGAAATAGTCCGTTCCGACCAGCAAGTACTTCCTGTTTCCTACTGCCTTAGGGAAAGGGCCTACGATGTCCAGACCCCATTGGGCAAAAGGCCATGGGCTGGATAGTGGATTGAGGTTTCCGCCTGGCTGATGTATGTTTGGCGTGAACCGTTGACATTGGTCGCACTTTTTTACGTATTCGTGGGCCTCTCTCTGCATATATGGCCACCAATAACCCTGTGTAATGGCCCGGTGGGCCAAGGACCTACCTCCCGTATGGCTCCCACATATCCCTTCATGCAATTCTTCCAGTAGTGACTCAGCCGCTTCAGGGCGCATGCACAGTAAGTACGGACCCGAATAGGAACGTTTATACAGTTTCCGCTCCTCGGACAGCCAGAACCTTGTGGCTTTTCTTTGTATTTTGTCCGCTTCCCTCTTTTCTTCGGGCAACACATCATCCTTCAAGAACTTGATGATGGGATCCATCCAGCACGGGTCGGTTCTAACGCAATGAATTTGGAGTGACTTTTTTCTTACTTCCGTAGGCTCCTGCATGTCTTCAATAAGGATAACCCTCGGCAATGTCTGTGCTAAAGAGGTGGCGAGGGTGGCCAAAGAGTCTGCATGTGTGTTGCCACTTCTGGGGATGTGCTGCAGGTTAAAATATTCAAACTCTGATTGCAGGGACTTAACTAGGCTCAAGTATCCCTGCATCCTCTCGTCCTTCGCCTCAAATTCTCCCTGTACTTGGCCGACGATTAATCTCGAGTCCGAGAATACTTCAACCAACTTTCCCCCGATCCTTCGTACCATCCTCATCCCCATCAGTAGAGCCTCATATTCTGCCTCATTGTTCGTTGCTAAGAAATTCAGCCTTAAAGCCTTTTCGATGGTAATTCTTTCTGGGGTTATCAGCACAAGCCCCACTCCAGAGCCCCTTTGATTTGATGCGCCATCAACGTACACCTCCCAGGGCGAGGGGCTCCGTGAGGAGACCATGCCAACGGTCCTACTCTCGGCAGCTAGTGTTGGGGTTACTTCGTCTAAAGGGGGTTCTGTGAATTCTGTGACCAAGTCCGCAAGGATCTGGCCCTTCACCGACGTGCGGGGCATGTACTTGATATCAAAAGCCCCAAGCATCGTCTCCCATTTGGCAATTCTTCCTGTGTAGTCCGCACTTCGGAGTATTGCTCTAAGTGGGAGCTGGGTAAAGACTATGACGGTGTGAGCTTGAAAATAGTGGGGCAGCTTCTTAGTACCCAGCACAACAGCTAGAATGGCTTTCTCTAGGGGCAAATAACGAGTCTCAGCTTCCTGCAGCGATTTGCTCACATAATAGACTGGTTTCTGCACGCCACAGTCTGTCCGGATCAGCACCAAGCTTACAGCACTAGGGGCCATAGCAATGTAGGCAAACAAGACTTCATCTGGCTCGGGACTGGACATGATGGGAGGTCTAGCCAGGTAGTCCTTAAGTTGCTGGAAAGCAATAGCACATTCCTCCGTCCATCTGAAATCCTTCCACTTATTGATTAACGAGAAAAAAGGCCTACACCTGTCGACTGATCTGGAAATGAATCTGTTAAGGGCAGCGGTCATCCCAGTCAGCTTCTGGATTTCCTTGGGGTTCCGAGGAGCTCGCAAGTCGTTGATGGCCTTTATCTGGTCGGGGTTAATTTCGATTCCCCTGTGAGTGACCATATACCCCAAGAACTTGCCTGATCCAACACCAAACGAACATTTGGAGGCATTCAAGCGTAGTCTGTGTCCCCTCAGAATTTCAAAGGTGTCCCGAAGGTCCCCAATATGTTCCGTAATAACCTTGCTTTTAACCACCATGTCGTCAATATAAACCTCCACGCTTTTGCCCAGCTGTGGCTCAAACATCCTGCTCATCATTCTCTGATAGGTAGCTCCGGCATTCTTCAAGCCAAACGGTATTACCTTGTAGTGGTAATTTCCTACAGGGGTTACGAAAGCCATTTTGTTCTGATCGGCGAGGGCCAGTGGTATCTGATGATAGCCTTGAAAGGCGTCCAAGAAACTCATTCGAGGGTGCCCAACAGTAGCGTCAACTAGTTGATCTATCTTTGGCATGGGAAACGGATCCTTCGGACAGGCTCTATTGAGATCAGTGAAGTCCACGCACACCCGCCATTTCCCACTTTTCTTTTTTACCACCACTGTATTGGCCAGCCATTCGGGGTAAAAAATTTCCTTAATGGCCCCTGCCTGCTTGAGCCTCGTCACCTCCTCTCTGACTGCATCTGCGTGTTCCTTCGAGGGTTGCCGGAGCGGCTGTTTCTTGGGGACTATGGTGGGATCTACGTTTAGATGATGACAAATGAAATCTGGGCTTACCCCCGGGGCTTCCGCAGGGTCCCACGCAAATACATCAACGTTTCCCCTGAGGAATTCTATCAACTCTCTCTTCTCCTAAGGAGGCAGCATAGATCCAACTTGAAAGAATTTCTCTGGATCGTTATCAACAACTATCCTTGCTAAGCTTTCGCACTCTGCTTCTCCAGCCGAGGTTCCGGTGTCCGGCGCCGAAGGTTTTAATTGCTATAAACTCTCCTTGTTACAATTTGAGGGCTCGGCATGCTGCTCGTGCTGGATGGCTGCCACTAGACATTGTCTGGACATAGCCTGATCCCCTCGGATTTCTTCAACTACCCCCTCGGAGGGGTACTTAACCTTCTGGTGCAGTGTGGAGGATACAGCCCCAAGGGTATGAAGCCAAGGTCTGCCTACAATAGCGGTGTAGGGTGAGTAGGCATCCACCACTATGAAATCTACCTCCACAATCTCAGTACCGGTTTGCACGGGCAGTCTGATCTGCCCCCTCGGAGTGATCATATTTCCATCAAAACTGACTAAAGGGGAACTGTACGGAGTCAAGTCTTCGGGGGACAAGTTCAGCCCCTTATATAAGTCTGGGTACATTATCTTTGCAGCGCTGCCCTGATCCACCATCACCCTTCTCACGTCGTATCCGCCTATTCTCAGGGTGACTACCAGGGCATCATCATGCGGCTGTACAGTTCCTATTTTGTCCTGTTTCGAAAAGCCCAAAACTGGGACGTCTGTCCTAGGCCTTTTCGGCTCTCTGCTAACCTTGTCTGAGGGCACCCGAGCAACTGATAATATCCTGGATGGGCAAGACCCTGTTCTCCCTGGTGCAGCGAAAATAACATTAATCGTTCCCAAGGGAGGTTTTACAAAATCACCCCTCCTGGGCCCCGTGCTGGTTTGATTTCCCTGACCATATGAGTGGTGCAGGAGGTGCTTTAATTTGCCTTCGCCGACCAGCTGATCCAAATGATCCCACAAGCTCCTGCAGTCCTCAGTAGTATGACTATGGTCCAGGTGATACTGACAGTAAAGATTGTGGTTGCGCCTTTCAGGTTTTCCCACCATCTTGTTCGGCCTTTTGAAGAATGGTTCGTTCTTTATCTTTTCCAAGACTTGGTGCACTGGTTCGCGAAAAACTGCATTGACCGTCTGGAAGTTCGCCTTGCTTTGTCCGGCCCAGTCCCTCCTCGGCCTGTTGTGATTCTGCCTGTCCGACCTGAAATCCCTCCCCTCTTGAGGGATAACCTTTTCCTTTCCCTTACTCTGCTGCTGATCTTCCTCAACTCTTTTGTACTTATTGATCTTGTCCATCAACTGGCGTATACTGGTGGCAGGCTTGCGCGTCAAAGACGTTCTCAAGGGGTGTTCAGTGGGGAGGCCCAGTTTGAAAGAGCTAACAGCCATCGATTCACAGTCCTCCTCTACCTCATTGTATGTTTCCCAAAATCTATCCGAATACGACTTCAGAGTCTCATTCCCTTTCATGCTGACGGACAACAGCGAGGCCACGGACTGAGGAACCCTTCGGCAAGTGACGAAACGGGACCCAAAAGCCTGGGTTAGCTCTTGGAAGGAGCTAATAGTGTTCGCTTTCAGACCATCGAACCATCTCATGGCTGTTGGTCCCAAACTGGAGGGAAAAATCTTGCACATCAGGGCTTCGTTCCTGGAGTGAACTGCCATCCGCTAGTTAAAATGACTCACGTGTTCCACTGGATCAGTCCGGCCATTATAGATGGTGAATGTAGGTTGGTGGAAACGCCTGGGAAGTCTGGCACCCTCGATATTACGTGTAAAAGGAGACCGGGAGATCTGGTCCAGGGCTTTGCTCATAGCATCGTTCCCTGTGCCCCTCGGTAAGGGATTCTGAGGGCTCCTCTTGTCATGACGCATTTCCTCATAGGTAAAGGATTCGCTGTCCGACGTTCGATGTTTCTGTTTGTAGCCAACATCCTGTTCGTCCTCAAAATCTTCGTCAGAATACGAGGGGCTGCGCTTCCTCTTCACATGGCGCAACTCCCTTTTGAGCCTGTCTATTTCCTTTTGCATGTCCTTGTTCTTCTCTGCATGAGACATGTGGCTCTCCCCATGCGACTGGTCTTGATCATCACGTGCGATGTGTACACTTCCCTCACGATCCTGCCTCCGCTCCAGATGAAGAAAGGGGTCGGTGTGCTTAGACAACCTGGATTCAGCTGGTCGTTGCCTTGGTTCCGCCATCTTTTGAGGTGTTGCTTCCACCTTTGCTCAAGCTGTTCCCCACAGACGGCGCCAATTGTGGGGTTCAAATTTGTTGGGCCAAGCACCAACTCTCTGTATGGTGAGCCCACCAAATCCCCAACAATAAATTTGTAGAGAGTGGGTTAAACAACTGGGCTAGTGGTGGGTTTAGCAACGGTCCAGATGAGCAAAACCAATAAAAAAAAAAAGATTGAGTCAGGTATTCAACAAGATAAATCCCTTTAGTCCGAAGAGACTTCCTATTTAAAAACTTAATCAATACAATTTTTTCCTCTCCACCTCTGTGAGACTTGCTTCCCTTATATATACACCCCCTTTCCATCTTCACCGCACACTTGTCCTTTATCTAAGCACCCACTTGAGTATTAGTCACATCAGTTGTTTGCTTTAACTTGCAGTGAGTGGTGGTGGGTGAAGGCACACTGTTTAGGTGTCTTCTCCACATAAATGCGGCCAGGAAAGTTGCTGCAGTGCATTAAATGTGGCAGTAGCAGCTTTATTGGCAAGATATTTCATGATGGCTACGCAGTTAGACATGCACGAAGCTCAGCTCTGGCAGGGAGATCTTCGGCATATCTACTTGATCGAGTTCTGGGCAGCTCCATTGGGTAGGGTACCTTCGGCCCAACCAGGTTGTCTTCGGACGGAGCGTTTGTCCCTAATGGGTTGCATTTCCATCAAGATGGCAAAGCATTGATACTTTTAACTTCTTCAGACAGAGAGTCGTATTTGAACTGGGCCTCAGGCCCACCATGTGGCGTTGGGCCTTCTCACCCACAATTTCAATATTAAAAAATTATATATTCATGTGAAAAAAAAAACCAATAATAGATAAACACAATATAGGAAATATTTAATCCATTTTTTGTGTGTTTTCTTGCATTTAAATATAACATATTATTCAAATGAAGCACTTTCATTTCTTATATATATTCCTAGCTCGGCCACTGTATAGGTGACCATATATTGAGACAGAAGCACCACTAAAGTTAATCAACCAAACAATATAGGCAACTCCAAATTAGAATCCTCTTTATATCCTTACATTTGCAATGAAGTCATGAGATGTTTGATCCTATGAGTAAAGGTTTAGACCATTCTTCCTCTTTATTTGATAAGAACGGTAAGTCATACTTCCTCAAGTTGTTTGGTTACATTTCCTAAATGGTGTAAAACACTCACATAGTTGGACCGTGAGTGCTTTAGTCACCATATGAGTATTTGATTTTCTAATTATGCTTTATCCTTAGTATTGTCAAATTAAGTTGGGGGACCGTTTGCTTGTTATACTAACTCATCAAAGGTTGGGTAATCAATCAACCTTAAACCGTTGAAGCTTTGTTGAGCACACCTTTATGCCCTTCAAACCATAACTTCCCATGTGTTCCCCTCTTGATGATTTTTATTTTGATAAAAAATCTTGTTGTGATTTTAGCTTTTGGTGTATAGTTAAAATGAGGAAAAAAGAAAAGTTTCCAAACCTTTCCTTGGAGTTTAGCCATGACTTCCCAAACTTTTTCTAAAACCTCAAGAGGGAAAATTTTCTCATTTTGCTTTCTCAAGGTTTTGTCAAGTGAAAAAAAGAAAAAAAAAAGTGTGTTGTGTCCTTTGGACGTGTGTCCTATTCCTACCCACCAGCTCCTTCATTTTGTCTTCTAGTATAACTGGTCCAACTGTTGGTTGGTTCCTTTTGCTAATCAGCCATGAATCCAATCCACCTTGTTTGTTGATGAGATATGGGCATTTTTTGGCCTAGTGCTAGAACTTGGGCCCGACCAACTTAATGGCGGAAAAGGCTCTCTTCAGTGAACCTTTTACCTCTTGTAGTCCATTTCTTGTAGTCAAAATATCATGAGCTTTATTAGAGAGAAGCCAAACCTTTTTTTTTTTTTTGAGATAATATAGATAGAAGACAAAGGAAATGGGAAAGAAGGAAGTAAGAAAGACAAAACTTACAATACTAGTACTTACTCGATTTTTAAACTTGAAGTGAATGTGCACTTAAAAATCACATTCCATGTAGTATATACTTCGCAAAAACTAATTCTCACAAGCCTCAAGGCCAATTTGTCTAGTGAGGAATTAATAATGGGCCTTTCAAGGCCATTCCAATTAAGATTGAGTTTAGACCCAATTTGTTTGGAATATGAAGATCACTGAGCAAAAGACCAATCCTTCTAGGCCCTAAATACCTTTTGGGCTCTCCTTTTAGCTTTGAATGAGCTGGGCCTATTTTTAATTTTCCTTTGTTTCAAGCCTTTTGTTGACATTGCATAATTAGCTTAATTTATTACTTTTTCTCCACAAAAAAAAAAAAAATAATAATAATAATAATAATAATTGCTTAACTTATTACTTAAACTTATTTAGCTATATAAAATACAATATTACAAAAGGGACACATAGCTATCTCTCTGTATAAATGTATCTTATTATTATTTAAATTTTGTACTCCAGTTGAAAGTTAAATACTTAATGTAGGGTTACAATTTGTAGCCCAGGCCCAAAAGAGGAATTGGGTCCCGGTCCAAAGAGCCCGATTCAATAGATTTTGTAGAGAGTGGATTGAAGAGTAGGGACTAGACAAGATCCACAATCGCTAAAACAGAATTTTCATTTAATACGTCCGAATGTCCAGCATAATAGTTCCTTAGACTGAGTTCCACACTTTTCCTTTTTTTCTGATCCCCCCCAGTAGAAGGGGTATCTTACATTTTATATACATTCCTATGCTATCTTGACTGTCCACTTGTCGGCCATCGGGTTTGTCACTTGAGTGCTCATCCCATCAGTCACCTTCCTTGGCCCTCTGTGAGTTGCTGCTGACAATGCAACACTGTTCAACGGTCCCTTCCACATAAATACGGTCAGGAAAATGGTTGGTGAGCATTTAATGTGGAGGGAATGGCCTTTCGATGGGACGTTTCTGGGCTCTCCTTTTCCACCATTGTAGGGGTCTTTATTGTCAAGAGAAGTTCTCTGACTGATCACCAATACTGTAGGGGAATGAGGCCAACTGGTGTCAAACAACATCCGAGGGGGTACTTCCCCTCGGAACGTATCTTTCTAAGATCCCTGAGAATGGGATCCCCCCTCGGACCTTCCATGATTTGGGCTAGGGCTCAGGGCCAACCAAGCACTATGGGCCACTACCCCCCACACTTAATATTTTTAAATATGCACCTTTCTATTACTAAATATGTAAAACAATTCAGCTTTGTTATAGCTGAAAATTGAAAATTTTCATATAGACATGTTAGCATTTGATCTAAAAATGTTTCACGCAATGTACATGTTAATGATTAGTATGTTTTGTGCTTGTAACATCTTCATTTACTCTTCCTTTTCTTTAATTATTTACCCAAAAGTAAATAAATAAATTCTTCAAATTAATTACCAAAAAAGACAAATTAATAAAGTAGGATTAGATATTACATATACCTTTTCTTCGAGATATTGCTATATATCTTCTCAAGCAATTCCAAACTCCTTTCATCATTTAGATGCTGCAATTTATAAAGTAAACCTTTGGTATCTACATTTCAAGAAACTTGTTGATTACGGGAGGTAACTAAAATTTTACTTTTCGCACCTTTGCATGGGAATGCTTCATGTAGATTGTTCTAAGTCTCATCATTCCAAATATCATCTAAAACCACCAAACACTTTCGCTCCTTTGGAACTTGGCAAAGTTCATGAAATAATATCTGGGCCAGTCAACTTTCGAATTTCATCCTTTTTATTTTGAGATTCAGATTCAGATTGAGATGGAGAGATAAGACTAATCAAAATTTCTCCCCAAACAGGTCTTTTTTGGCATTGTTGTGAGATATATATCCAAATGTAGCAGCTTAAGTTCTGCCTGACTTTGGGTTCGTTATAAGCCATTTTCGCATCATAAGCAAGACCTTCCTTCCCCGCCATTACTTTCTCTATACCTCTTTATTTTTACTTTTCATTATTTCTCCACCTACCGTGAACCGTTTCGGTCCTTTGTCCACATTTAATCCCTTCTAAATTTCTTCACCGATCACTTTTTACAATGAATGTGCATGGTACATACTAGTAGGCTCTGAAAATACGACTCTCTCTAACCATCAAAGCCCCAAGCTCTATCTTTGTAAGTTTTATTGCAGGTTGTAAGTTTTCAGAGATGATAGCAACGACATCGTATTGAGAGAAGAGATGTCCAACTAGCTGAAACGAGGTCGTATCACTAAAACGACAAAGTGCACCGTTTCATTTAAATTGAACGGTGCCGTATTGGAGGCAATCTTCAGGATTCCCAGCGTGCTTAGTTACACGCGTGTTTAGCACGTATTTTCTGTAAAAACTTGTACAGCTTTGATTAGTTGTAGAGCTAGTTAGTTTGTTTGTTATTCAGTGTAGGAATTCATTAGTGCCAATAGAATTAGATTTTCTCTTAATTCTCTTTTAAGTTCTTGGCGATTTTGTTCTTAGCATTAGTTATTAATTTTTTTTTTTTTAAATTAGCATTTGTAATATGATATTAATCTTTTATCTATACTTTGAGCCATCATATTCAAATTTTGGTTTTTATTTTTTATACACAGCTTTTTTAAACCTCATTTTTTTCGCTTTTTTTCTCTTTTAAATTTTTTTAATGTATAGGTATACTTTAACACACTTTTAGCATTAACTTTTTAGCAAAAACCTAAATAAATTATTCTCAAATGAACACTTTGTATCAAGTTTTACGTTATGATAAAAAAAAAAAAAACTAACTTTGTATCAAGTTTTACGTTATGATAAAAAAAAAAAACTAAACTAAAAAATTTAAAAGAATTTTTGGCTAGTGTAGTTCACAAAGTCCTCTTAACTTTCATCTTTAAGATGAAGATACAAGCAGAAAATAGTAACATCTTTACAAGATAAAGAATAACTTGGACATTTGGGCCCGGAGGTGATAAATATTTATAGCCAACCCTTAGTGACTGTCATATATAATTCCTTCTCTATGGAGCCCCACCATTCAATGTAAATGAACAAACCTTATAATACTTTAAGCAAAACCAAGTTAACGCATTCTGAAAGAGAGACAGATTCAGCAGCTAAATATGCGCAGACTGTCAAAGACAGAGTAATACATAAAGGCCCTAAAGGGTACCATGAGAAGTATATAAGCAAAGAATCCTAATGGCGTTTTGGTCATTCAATAAGATAGATGCAAATGAATATGGCAGACCCCAATAAATTCAGAGGACAATGATAGAAAACATGACCCATCCTGCAATGTCAACAATTTAAGAATGTAAATTTATAACGCAGAAATATTTAAGAATGATCAGATAATGCTGTTAATCTGAGATTAAAGAAAATGTATACCTGGATTATGCAAAAATATGTGAAACTATTGAAAGCAGAAAAGACATTTAAATTCTATGCTAACTACTGCCCTGAGAGTAAAAATGTACCACTCCTTTTAACATGAGAGTCATATGAAGTTCTACAACCTTTGGATGAAGAAGCGATGCACAGGTTGAAAACTTGAAATACAACTACTGCAGAGTCTCCTAGTACCAAACACAGTTAAATAGCATGTCTGGATGTCGAATTTTTGGAAAGAAATTAAACTTACTCATAGTTATTAATCCAATGCTTGCAGTAATGTCAACCATAGGTATGTCAAAAGATGAATGGGGGGGGTGTGTGAAAGATGTTTAGTTCTAGTAGCACTCATTAATCACTTCCACTAATAGAAAATATGAATTATCATTTGATACAATTCTCAAAAGATAAATTTTTTACATCTGTCAATACATATGTAATGGCTAACAAACCCTTACTAATTAGCGATTACAATAGTATAAGGGCCTCATTTTTTTCTCGCACTTGAAATTCTCTTACTTCACAACCAAATGTATTTTCAAATTTTCAACCAGTTCATCTTCATCATTTGATACCATTCCCAAATTTTTGTTTCATTTCTTTAATTTGAACTAGTCCATGGTCTTTAGATTGAACAGTGTAACGGTCAATACAAACTACCCATATTGGAGCATCTTTCTCACTGCAAACCTTAACATTTATTCATCACTCATCAGTAAACATAACAGAAGGAAGCAAGGCAGTCCACACACCGCCTAATTTGTTGCATATGCATACAATAGCGCTAGTTATTTGATTCTTTAGTGAACAAAGAGAGAACAGAATTCACTTTAGCCTTAGGTTTACATGCTACATCATGGATAACCCTAAAGCCATACTGCATGAAAAGGATCCAACAGGATCTCAATTATCATGTCTTAAGAAAATCCTTTTACCATCCCCAAACATCAAACTTTATGGACTTCCTAGCATCACTTCTTAGTTTTAGGATTGCTCACCAACCCCATGTACAATCTTATGGGACCTTTTCCAAAAAACCTGCCTTTATACTTGGTTTTATTTATAAATATGACAAACTAAGCAGAAAAGATAACTAATGCCATGAGGTAAAATCTAGAACTCTTCTCATTGCCATGGGAGGCATAGAAAGTTCTACAATCCTTGAGGTTGAAGTACAACTATTACAGAGCTGTCCAAGTTATAAACTTTAAAATGTTTGGAAAGAAATTGAACTCCTGTATGGTTATCAATACAAGGCTTGCCTAAAACATCAATTATGGATAATTCGAGAAATGTAAAACATAAATAATCATTTGATACTACGCTCAACAAAAAAATTTCAAACAATTGTCATACATATGCAATGGCTATGATTCCCCGCTAATCACAACAGTATAATGACCTAAAGACCTCATCTTCTAGTTTACAAGAAGCAGTTTACAGCTCATATTCACCCAACACTATTCAACTAGAAAATTTAAATTCCAAAAAAAAAAAAAAAGAACTATTTAAATTATTATTAAGAACAATCAAATTCCTTCTAAATGATTACTGTGATTATGCATGACGTTGAATTTATAGAATTCCAATTATGGCATGAAATCTAAAAGTAATAAAAACTCCATCAAACATAATTTTTCTGCATAATGGTTTATTTCTCAATTGCACTTAACTAATGTTTAATTTACTATATTGATACGGGAAAAGCACAAATTTCCATCCATGCTAATTGATATTCCCAGCTCAATAAGATATAGTATTACTGCATAACACAAGGACATACTAAACTAGCTTCACAATAGACAATAAACAACTAAAACGCTGTGAGATAAACATAACTTAAAGAAATATGAGGAATCCCACATTAAATGAAGAATTATTTTTCTCCTCCAATGATACATTGGTTTCTTTTATACAACAGAATACATGAACAAAGAGTGCAATCATAGCAAAGCAGCAAAGTGGAGCAAGAAAGCAACACTAAAACAAACACACTAATGCAAACAAACCACCCAACAAAATATCATATCACAGATTACCCATCACCAAACAAACAATTCTTTACATCAATATACATAGGCATCAAAGAATATGTTTAATGAGTCTGTGCAATCATATCTTTCAAATTGCATAACTGACACCAAGCTGTTCCAGTAGCAGGCCGTGGATAATTTCACCTGCAAAAAAACCGAAGGAGAATGATTAAAGCCCAAAACATAAAAAATAAAAAATAAAAAGAAAGAATTAAAATGTAATAAACTCATTAAAATAACATTTAGAACTATATTTACACCATCAACCAACATATTTATGCTATAGGAATGAAGAGAAAGTAGAAGGACCCAAAACACAGACAAGCAGCCACCAGTATAGCCCCACTGAGCTAATCTTTCTCTAGTTGTCAGTTTGTTTTTTATTCATAATCAACCAATAGCGGTAACCAGGGGCTAGCAAGGTTAAACCACCACAGTTTCCACCATCGCACCTCATTTGCCTTAGCATTATAATCATTGCAGATGGCTACACTAGAGCAGCCATCCTGATCCAGTTGCAGACCACCTAGCTTTATCTCCATCTTTAAGCTCAACCAAACACAACAGGCATTGAATGGTGATTAATTTTTTGGAACATGCAGGTTTCCAAACCCTTATTTTGTTCTTCAAAACTGAATCAACCTTTGCCTCAAATTTAGTTGCTGCACCATGGATAATCCTAAAGCTATACTTCATGAAAAGGATCCTAGTAGGATCCCAATTATCATGTCATAAGAAAATCTTCTAACATCCCCAACATCAAACTTTATGAACTTCATAACCTCACTTCTAAATTTTAGGACAGCTCTACTACCCCATTTACAATCTTGTGGGACCTTTATAGTCCAAAATTTTTTGCCATGAGGTAAAATTTAGCATTCCTCTCAATGCCAATGGAGGCATAGAAAGTTCAACAATCCTTGAGGTTGAAGTGAAGTGAAAATATGTTGAGCTGTCCAAGTTATAAATTCTAATATTTTTGCAAAGAAATAAAACTCCCATATGGTTATCAACTTAAGGCTCGCAAAAACATTAATTATGGGTATATAGAGAATGGAAAACATAAATAATTATTTGATACTACTCTCAATAGAAAATTTTCAAAAAAATATATCCTACATATGCAATGGCTATGATTCCCCAGTAATCACAGTAGTATAACTACATCAGAACTTCATTTTCTAGTTTACAATAAGCATTTTACAGTTCATATTTACCCAACACTCTATTCAACTAGATCTATTTAAATTAATGTTTAGAACAACCAAATTGCATCTTAATTATTACTCTAATTATGTATGATGTTGAATTTATAAAGTTCCAACTATGGCATAAAATCTAAAAGGAATAGAAGTTCCATCTAACATATTTTGTCTGCATAAGTACCATCACCAAACAAACAATTATTTACATCACTACACATAGGCATCGGAGAATCTGTTTGATGAATCTGTGCAAGCATATCAGTCCATGGACGATTTCACCTACAAAAAAAAATAAAAAATAAAAAATAAAAAACGAATTAAAATGAAATATGTTGTAGACAAGTAAGATTTAGAGCTACATTCACACCATCAACCAATATATATTTATGTTGTAGGAATGAAAAGTAAGTAAAAGAACCTAAAAAATGGGAGAAAAAGAAAGAAGAAACTCTTAATAACAATGGCAAATAAGTGTGTAAATATAGTAGAGAGATAGGTTATGGGTTCAGAAGCTAATAAAAAAGTGTGTAAATTGAGGGGGGGAAAAATAGATTTAGAAGAATTACTCTTACATTAGGGAAAATTTTGCTAAATATTATCGGGGGAAAATTGAATTAATTGGAAAGAAAGATTTAGAAGAAAAGAACCGCCATAAAATTTACCAAAAATCGAAGTGCAAGAATTCATTGCTATACCTTGTTAGGTAAAGATTATCAGTAGTAACATCTTTGAAATACAAGGGAAGGCACATGTTTGACTTTGTCAAAATCTGGTCCTCCTTCGTGAAGCCTATCTTTGAATGACTTTGGCATTTCTTTGATCTCCAATTCCTGGAGGGTTGTGATGAACTTCAATCCATCAGGAATCATCTTCAATCTCCAGCAATGCTCAATTTCCAAACGGCAGAGACTGGGCATGGCTCCTTCCTCTACCCTCCATTCCTCTAGTTTGTTCAACCTCGAAAGGACAAGATACTGAAGTAAAGCAAATCCTCTTTCAGAACAAACCATATTATTCCCTTCGAAGGCACGATGTAGAGGGCGGAGGATTTTTAAGTTGGGCAACTTCTCTAATGTTGCCATTGGGTGGACACCTTGGTATTAGCATTTGTGTTGCATCTTTGGCCCGTTTATAATTATAAGTCCACACTTTAAGAACCCAAAGACAGTTGAGTTTGAACCATGTGGGAATTTGGATGGTTTTGGGATCAACATTCACCAATGTTTGCAAATAACTAAGATTACCCAGTTCCAACTTACAACATACCCTATAATTGTAGGGTAAATAAAGATGCTTCAACTGTTTCATAAACTTAAACACATTTGGCACTCTCGATTTGTTTGAGTGGATCTGCAAATCTAGTGTCTCCAAGCACCTTAAATTGCCAATAGATGATGATACCTTATTTATATTGCTATTTTTGAGAGATAAATATCTCAAGTGGATGAGACATCCAATGTCTTTAGGTAATTTGCAATTGTGTTTTTGAAAATTTTCCAGATGGAAGACTCTAACCAACTTGAATTTCTTGAAACATGACCCTTTAAAATCAGAATAACTTTGAATACAATTATTTTGATAAGGCAAAGGCAAAAGGTAGAGAAGAGACCTGAGGTATGGATATTCACTGAATTTAATTCCCCTAATGTAATTATCATTTGATTCCAAAATGACAGCAAGTCTTTGAACCTTACTATTTTGCACTTCACGCCGTTTTGTAAGGTTGAAATTAATCAACCATCTTGTTGGCTTTATTCCGTGCTAATTTATTTGTAATTCAGCACTTAGTAACTCTATATTTAGGTGGAAAACTTGTAAGGGTAGTGAGTGAGAGAGTGTGAAGAAATGCTCAAGAGTGTGCAAAGAAACAGAGTCTCGCGACTGGATCTTGCGGGTGAGTCGTGGCTTGCAAGTCGCCAAAAGTCTGCACACATGACAAGCATGTCAGAAGCTGAAAAGTCGCGCCATCTGTTGCACTACAGGACAAAAGTCCCAGGTTGGCCAGGTCGTTAGCTCGCGGCTTGAACTCACGACTAAACCCAGTCGCGAGGTCAAGTCGCCAAAATGCCCTGTTTGGGAAAATCTGACGTTTCACATTCCATTCTCATTCCAGTATAAATACCCCTCATTCCCACGACATTGAGAGAGCTTCCAGAGAGAATTTTGTGAGAGAAACCCTAGAGAAATACAAGATTAATTCATCCACAATCTTAACCTTTAAGACTCAAAATGCCCTGTTTGGGAAAATCTGACGTTTCACATTCCATTCTCATTCCAGTATAAATACCCCTCATTCCCACGATATTGAGAGAGCTTCCAGAGAGAATTTTGTGAGAGAAACCCTAGAGAAATACAAGATTAATTCATCCACAATCTTAACCTTTAAGACTCAAAATGCCCTGTTTGGGAAAATCTGACGTTTCACATTCCATTCTCATTCCAGTATAAATACCCCTCATTCCCGCGATATTGAGAGAGCTCCCAGAGAGAATTTTGTGAGAGAAACCCTAGAGAATACAAGATTGATTCATCCACAATCTTAATCTTAGAGACTCTACAAATTCCTCTACTCTCTTCCTCTTCATTGTTATACCCTTGAGAGGCTTTTAGCCAAATCCTTATCTCACCATACCCACGTCTGTGAGAAAGTTTATTTGGTGATGTTGGGAAGCAGTTAGGAAGGAACCAATCTACATTGGTTGATGTTATGGTCTAGTAGCGGAATCTGGGAAGCTAAAGAAGAAATAGGTTCAGCGTAACCTCGTTGGAGCAAGAAGCTTGGAGGGCTTAGGTACTTGGGTAGATTAGGCTTGGAGGGTCTTCTGCTGTTCATGTATCCCAACTATATTCTTTAGTGGATTATTTGACCGCTTGGAGGGCGGCGGAGAGGTTTTACGCCGCGGGCTTCAGTTTCCTCTTCGATAACACATCATGTGTTGTCCGTGTGTTTGCATCTTCCTTCCTTTATCTTTGCCTTATATTTACTGCTGTGGATGTGTTTATATTTGGCCTAGATTGTTTATCAATTCTGTTATAAGCTTGTTATCATATTCCGCACATTAACTGTTTGATATAAAGTCTAAATTGGTAATTTTGTAATTGAGGTCTAAACGTTCAAAGGTGTTTCATACCCATTTTGAACTTTCAATTGGTATCAGAGCGGGTACACTTGCTGTGGTTTAATTACCTAAGTGTGATCCCTGACCCCCTTAGAATGGATAGGTCTCAATCTCTTAATGTACCACCATTCTTTGACAGTAATAATTATGCATTTTGGAAAATCCGTATGAGGGCATTTCTGTGTTCTATTGATGATGCTGTATGGGATGCAGTTGAAGTAGGATGGACATGACCAGAGGCTGCCAAGTCTACTTGGGATAAGGCTGCTCTTACGGCGGCCAATGCAAATAGCAAGGCATTGAATGCTATTTTCTGCAATGTCTCTCTAGAAGAATTTCACCAGATTTCACATATCACCATTACTAAGGAAGCATGGGAAATTCTAGAGACAACCTATGAAGGGACTAAGAAAGTGAAGGACACCAAACTTCAAATGTTGACCACTCGCTTTGAGGAGCTAAAGATGAGTGAGGATGAATCGTTTGATTCGTTTTACAGTAAATTGAACGAGGTTGTTGTTGGCAAATTCAATTTGGGGGAAAAAACGGAGGACTTGAAGATTGTAAAGAAGATCTTGACGACATTAAGGTTCAAGAGCTGGTTGGTTCTTTGCAAACATATGAGTTGTCCCTTCCTTCACAGAAGAAGAGCAAATCCCTTGCTCTTAAGACAATTGATGAAAGAATGGTGTCTCATGACTCTTCGGAAGAGGATGCAGTAGATAAAGATGTGGCATACCTTGTAAAGAACTTCCGAAAATTCCTAAAACTCAAGAATAGTGGGAAATTTGGTGACAAAGGAAAATTTCAGAGTGCCGGAAAAGAGAAGAAAGAGTTTAGAAGAAAAGAGGGTAAAGATTCCCAACCCTCACAAGGAATTACATGTTTTGAATGTAATGGACATGAGCACTTTAAAAAGGAATTCCCCAATTACTTGAAGTCGAAGGGAAAGGCCTATGCCACTACTTTAAGTGATTCTGACTCATCAAATTCTGACTCAGAGGACAGCTGTGATGGAGAAGGAAACTACTCCACATTTATGGCTATTGAGCATGTTGAGTCCTCAAAGGACCTGAATCAACTTGTACAGGAACTTGGAGAACACAGCGATGATGAATCCTTAGGGATTGTTGAGGAATCAGATGCTGAAGAGGATAGAAATACAGTTAGTCTTCAAGAAAATTACACCTTACTTCTCGAGAAATCGGGTGAGTATGTAAGGGTTGCAAAGGCGGCTATGAAGAAGATGAAAAGGGCTGAGGAGGACTACAAAAGTCTCCTAGCTAGATATAAGGAGGCAAAGTGTGAAATTGAGACACTAAATGGCGAATTATCGGAAGTTTACACCAAAGTAAGATTTCTTGAGCAAGAGGTAGTGTAGGCTTATGCCAAGGTAGATAGGGTCTCCTTCAGGAAATTGGACGATGTTATTTCATCTCAAAAACATGCCTCAGACAAGTCCGGTTTGGGATATACTGGAGGAAGCAGCTCATCAGCCAATGTCACCAAAGAAGTGAAATTTGTAAAGGCCAAAGAGATGGCTGTGGTTAAGTCTATTCCTGAGAAAGTCAAGACTGAAAAGAAGAAGAATGTGGTTGATCAACGAGTGTTAAATAAGTCCCGTAATCAATTAGAATCCAGACATGGAGCTAGAAGGAGATCAGTTCCAAGATCACAACAGGGTTCTAGAACGGAATATGTTTGTCACTATTGCAGATTGCAAGGACATACCAGACCCAACTGTCAAAAGCTAAGAGCAGACAACAATGCAAGAGCACCTCGGTCACGAGGAAGAAGAAATAACAAGAGGTCTTAAGGTGGTGAGCAACCAAGAAGTCAAAACCATGATCCAGGAATAATGGACGTGATGAAGATGATAAATGCCTTCACCAACTGCCTTGAAAGCTTCACACGAAGGTTTGATAGCCCTAATTCTCATACCCAATCCATTAAGGATATCACCCCAAACACACGTGACGTGTGGGTGATGAAGGGTACTCATGCATAAGTATTACAACATGTCCATGCATCAATACTTCCCATGTTCGTGAATATACTTGGTTGTGTGCTTCTTGCTAGTATTTAGGATGTTTTTTTTTTTTGCATGTGTATCTGTCTTTGGTTCAAATGTTTTTACATTTTTTTGTTATGTTTTTTATTAATCTTTTACTGCTTTTGTGTCAAAAATCCAAAAACAAATAAAAAGTAGAAAATCCAAAAAGTTTGATCAACTTTGTTGAGTTCTGTCTCAAATCATATTTTGCCCTGTACCTTTATACTAATGGCTTTGTGCATGTACGAGCTTAGCTTGTCTTATATGCACTCGTATCATTGTGGGAGAAATTCTGAAATCTATGTGACTGTTGTAAATGGATCTTCAACCTTGTCATGAATGATTAGTGAATGGTTTTGTTGATTTTGAAACATGCTTAGACTCATGCCTATATATCTTTCCACTCTTTATTTTTATTTTTTTTTATTTATTTTTTTTTTTTGCTTAAAAGAGCTCTCTAAATGTAAATCTCCAAATGAAAAGAGATATAGAGCTGCAAAAGCCTGTCGCACATACTAGTATTTGACTAGAAAAAATGGAAAGCGACCAAAATAAAATGTTTGATGCTCAAAAAGCCAAAGGCTAACTCATAAATTGAAATATCAAAAATTTCAAGCATCTATCTCTCAATGAGATTTTCTTTGCTCAAAAAGTGCAAATGATATGTTGAATATGGAGCCAAATGAAAAGCTTCAAAGAATGTAATCAAGTTCTTGTGGGAGGTCATATATGCATGTTTCTATAATTGAGATAGGTCACATTATCTAGTGCTAATTGTGTATACCTTGATTGAATTGATCATTGAAACTTCACATTGGACTAAGGACTATCTTATTTTTGATATCCACACACAACACACAAGTCTATGCTCAATGAATGCCATATTCATTTGTGTGATTGTACTTGATTAAATGTGTTTTCACATACTCAATCATTGTTTGATCAAACACAAAAAGATTTTTGAGTGTTTTTAATTGTTTTTGGAAAGTATTTTGTTTTTACAAAAAAAAATATATCAAAAATTTCAAAAACTGTTTCCCCTGTTTTGGCAACTAATTCGTGGGTTATCCCAGTCGCAAGCCCCAGTCGCGAGCCCACTCAGAGATTTTTCGCGGCTTACTTGCGAGTCAGTATCCCAGTCACGAAAAGAACTTAGAAAATTTTTCAAAAGTTGAGTTTTTGTATTTTTCGCAACTCAGTTTAGCGATCTGTTCGCGGGTGGAAGGTCCAATCACGAGGATTACTCATAGATTTTTGCGGCTCAGCTCACGACTCCTTCGCGGGTAGATCTTCCAGTCGCGAAAAACACTTAGAGAAATTTTCAAATTTCTTACCTTCACAGTGTTTCGCGGCTTATCCTGGCGACTTGTTCCAGTCGCGAAAAACGCGTGTTTTGTGCTTTTAAGTCAGTTTTTCAAAAACTTTTTATTTTTTCCCACGAATATCAGTGACTGTTCATTGTCTTCTTCATTCTCTCATTCAAACACTCTATGTCTCACTGAAAAAGTTTCCATTTTTGCATCATGTCTTCAAAAAACACCAAGAAAAAGGTATGGTTTTTTTTTTTTCCTTCCTTTACTTTATTCTTTATGTTTTGATGCTTAGTTTCTTGTTTTGTTAGTAGCATTTGTGTACTGCATTATATTATGCTCAAACATGAGTTTGCCCAAAATGTTGGGTTTGATTGTTTGAGTATTGTTTTTCTCTTGTTGATGGGTTAACTTAGTACCTTGTTAATGCTTCTGATGGCTTGTCTTTGTTCTGAGCATTGTCTTTGATAGCATCATTTCTCTTTGGGCATATGGGTTTGGGGGTTTTCTATGGGTCTCTCTGAATGCGGTTTTTAGGTTTTGTGTTATTTTTTTTACCCTCCATATCTTTGGTATGCTACTGCATTGGGGTGTTCATGCTCACTTCCTACTTATCATATCTTATTTCTTTGTCTCTTGATCTTTCTTGGGTACATTTTTCTTTAACTGACTTATAACTGAAACCAATCAATCTGATGTTTGCTTCTTGTGGTATTGTATTTGGTTTGTTTCTGTGTGTCTGCTTTGTTGCAATTAACTCGTTGGTCATCCAAAGGCAAAGGCATTGTAACTGATGATCCAGTTGCTAAACGGACACGATTATCGTCTAAGTCATCCAGGGACTCTACCATTGAGAGATTCAAGACTCCTACTGACTCAAAGACCTACACAGACATCTTCAAACAATTTTCTCCCATTGTGGAACAAGTCGTCAAGTTTGATACCCTAGGGGCAACTTTTATCCCTAACATTTTTAAAGACAGAGATTGGGCTGACCTTTTTAGAAACTTTGAGGATCCAGTTGAAGAACTGGTTAAGGAATTCTACTCCAATGCAAGATTCACAGGTGTAAAGTTGAAATGCTGGGTACGAGGAACAGAATTTTCCCTAAATGCAAACTACATTGCTAAGGTACTTAGCATCTCCAGACCAAAAAATATGGATCGAACTCCATACGATGACAGAGTGCTTCGGGCACAAGAAATCTTCCAAGTTCTTGGGAATAAACATGAAGTGGGAAGTACAGGGTCATCAATAAGCACTGCATTATTTTCGCCCGAATTGACAACTTTAAAGCTGATCATATTCTTCAATCTTTACCCTCTGTCAAATACTGCCTTCATCAATCTTGGAAGGGCTCAATTTCTGTGTGATCTTATTACTGGTGCCCTAATTGACATCTGTGCTCATATCTTCCAAATCATTGGGAAAACATCGGCTCGTTCAGCAACACAAACAATTTTTCCATTCTGCAGTCTAGTCATGAAGATTTTTCTTCGTGAAGGTGTTAGTCCTTCATCAGATGAGAAATTCTTGTCTAGTCCTCGAGCAATATCTCTGTACTCTCTCCAAGCAAGCAAGAGTCACTCCTCCAAGAAACCTAAGAGTGAACCATCCACTCAGGCATCTCCATCTGCTATAGCTACTCCTATATAGTCAACCAACACCCCATCTATTCCTCCTGGATTCCAAATTCCCAGGCAAAGTTACTTCATTGAAAATGTATTTCAGCGAATTTATGATTTGGAATGGCTTCTCAACTCCTTTCACAGTCAAACTCAAATGCGTCTCGGAACCATTGAGTTACAATTAGATAACATCCAACAGAAGCTAGAAGACAGCCTTTAGCTATTCGTGCCAAAAAAGGGGAGAGCAGCTTAAAGGGGGGAGAGAGCTTAAACATGAAAAGGAGGGTGCATACTGAAAGGGGGAGTGTTTTTATAGTTGCTATTTTAGAGTTTTTATCCTTGTTAATATGGTTTTATACTTTTGGAAAACTTGTGGTACACTATGGTTTTTGTTTGGTTTAAACTCACAACTTTTGGATGGTTGTGGAACTGTGGTTTATTTATATATATTGATGAGGTTATTCAGTTATTTCAGTCTATTTTTTTTATCTGTTTTGTACTCATGTTGCTTTTGTAAGTTTTAAGGGTTTGTTTTTCCATGCACTTATGCTATTTTGTAGGCTTTTATGGTCTATACCATGTATTTGCAACACTTTGCTTATGCAGCCTTTATGCATTGTGCTTTAGTACTTGTTAATACTATGCATTATCTTAAGTACAACACTCTTGTGCCCTTGTAAGATTGTTCCTAGATGCATATATGTTTGTATGCATTGGTTGAGTGTTAGACTTGCAAATGATACTCCTCAATTGAGCTTATCACCTTGCATGTCCAGATGTTCATTCCTTATGGGAATGAGCATAGTGATCACTTATGTATAATGATTGCTTGTTTGATCTTGCCATGGTCTATTGCTTTATTCCATTTTGCTTGATCATACTTTTATTGCTCCATATGCATCTCAAGTGTTTTACATACAATGATATTGCTATGTTGTTATGTTTCAGGAAATACTTGTGTTAGGATTGGTGCCCTTAAATCCTATTGTAAGATGTTATGTATAATATTATGTATGATATGATGTATGACTTAATATTGTGTTTAATAAAGTTGTTTTATTATTATCTAAAATAATGGTAACATAAATATGGGACATTATCATTTAGTCCATGAGATGCACAGTATGTGATTTATGTGATTTAGTCACAAAAGATATAAATCACAGGTTCTTTGTAAACTCAGAATTATAGTTCGTAGTTGGTGATGAAATTGGGCATTTCATCTGCGAAGATTATAACATATCAACTACAATGATTTGTCTTGATAATGGAAGTAGAGACTTCTAGTTGATGTGTTAATATGTTTTAAGAGTTAAGACATATTGAACTGGACCACTGTGAGATTTATTATTCTCCTAAAGACTGTCAAATGAATAATAAATCTCACGACTTACATTTGCATGAACTCTTAATCCTGAGAGAATAATGGACCTGATCATAAGGTGTAGGTTGCTTTGATATATCAGGAGTGAGATCTAAAGTAATGGTCAAAACCTCAGTATGTTAGGCAGCCACATTTAGTGTTAATGGAACATATATTCTCAAGATGGAATTCATAGTCTCTTAACGGAGATATAAAATATTCCCTTGAAATAAGTTTAATGAGTTTGTTATTCAGAGAGTTTTGCCTAATCACTTTAGTAAGTAGTTACTAAAGTATATATTTATGAAATTTGATTTCATAAATATATGATAAATAACTTAAAGGATTAAACCGGGTACTCAAGGATCAAGATGTAGTAATTTACAAAGTGGCAGTCTATATTAATGACTTTATATTACTACGAATATCTTATGAAGGGGTTGCATGTACAATAAAGTCTTGGAATATAATTATTAGATAAGGCCTAGAGTGCAACTATATTTATATAGTGATATTAAATATAGTTAATGGTAACTTTGAACTTGTCAAGAGTTGACAGAAAAGCCCAAGGCCCATTGGAGCTAGTGTCTTATTGGTCCCTTTTGATCCCACTCCAAGCCACACACTTAAGCCCAATTGGAAAGGCCCAAAAGGCCAGCCCAATTAGATAATTGGTTAAATACAAAAGGGAAAAACGTTCAGAATTTTATAAGCAAGAAACATCATTGTGAAATGGTGTGTATATGATTGTTTGTCACTCACAAGTCATCCCTTTATTACCAATTAAGAGACCACACATCTTGGGCGTTAGTGGAATTGAAGTGAAGATTAAAAGTATTCCCAAGTGCTTTAATCTTTGTTTTGAAATTCACCGCTTCAAGGTACGATCTCTTGTTTTCAAATTCTGAAATTTACTTAGTACGTGTTATCAATATCGAATGAAGTAGATCCGTTTAAAACTTATTTTTCCGCTGCATTTATCTTTATTTCCATCAACTTGTTCACATGTTCAAGAGCTGTTCAGAATCTAGAGTTAGGTGTGAGTGAGTTTTGTTTAACTGTTCCCAACTCACGCATTAAGTCTAGAGTCTGTTGTAGGGTTTTGTCATAGAATAGCCAAAGGGAGAGATTGTAAGGTTGAAATTAATCAACCATCTTGTTAGTTTTATTCCGTGCCAATTTGCTTGTAATTCAGCACTTAGTAACCCTGTATTTAGGTTGGAAACTTGTAAGGGTAGTGAGTGAGAGAGTGTGAAGAAATGCTCAAGAGTGTGCAAAGAAACAGAGTCTCGCGACTGGATCTCGCGGGTGAGTCGCGGCTTGCAAGTCGCCAAAAGTCTGCACACGTGCCAAACATGTCAGAAGCTGAAGAGTCGCGCCAACTGTTGCACTACAGGACAAAAGTCTCAGGCTGGCCAGGCCATTAGCTCGCGGCTTGAACTCGCGACTAAACCCAGTCGCGAGGTCAAGTCGCCAAAATGTCCTGTTTGGGAAAATCTGACGTTTCACATTCCATTCTCATTCCAGTATAAATACCCCTCATTCCCACGATATTAAGAGAGCTCCTAGAGAGAATTTTGTGAGAGAAACCCTAGAGAATACAAGATTGATTCATCCACAATCTTAATCTTAGAGACTCTACAAATTCCTCTACTCTCTTCCTCTTCATTGTCATACCCTTGAGAGGCTTTTAGCCAAATTCTTATCTCACCATATCCACGTCTATGAGAATGTTTATTTGGTGCTATTGGGAAGCAGTTAGGAAGGAACTAATCTACATTAGTTGATGCTTTGGTCTAGTAGTGGAATCCGGGAAGTTAAAGAAGAAATAAGTTCGGCGTAACCTCGTTGGAGCAAAAAGCTTGGAGGGCTTAGGTACTTGGGTAGATTAGGCTTGGAGGGTCTTCTGCTGTTCATGTATCCCAACTATATTCTTTAGTGGATTATTTGACCGCTTGGAGGGCGGCGGAGAGGTTTTACGCCGAGGGCTTCAGTTTCCTCTTCGATAACACATCGTGTGTTGTCCGTGTGTTTGCATCTTTCTTCCTTTATCTTTGCCTTATATTTACTGCTGTGGATGTGTTTATATTTGGCTTAGATTGTTTATCAATTCTGTTATAAGCTTGTTATCATATTCCGCACATTAACTGTTTGATATAAAGCCTGAATTGATAATTTTGTAATTGAGGTCTAAACGTTCAAGGGTGTTTCATACCCATTTTGAACTTTCACGTTTCAAGGAAAGAATATTGGTAATATGGAGAAAATTTTCCTCTTGGGCCTTTGATACACAAAAGTCTCGCATAAGATCATGCATTTGACAAGTTTTAATCCTTCCAAGTGAGCCCATTTTCCCCACCAAAACCATGCATCTTTGCACTAGCTCCCTTAAATATCGGTGTCCCACATCATTCATTGTATCCTCTCTTCCTCTATTGTGCTGAATTTCCGATACAAAACCTTCTCCCATCCACATCCGAATCAATTCTTTTGTCGGTATCTCGAAATCCTCTGAAAAATGACCTAAATATAGAAAGCATGGTTTCAAGTGACAAGGTAAATCATTATAGCTTAAAGCTAAAACTTTGTTGACTCTTAAGTTTTGTTCTACATGAAGGTATGATTTGATATGTCTAAGCACATCCTCCCATTCTTCTTGTGTTTGCTTTGCTGCTAAAAGACCTCCAAGTACAGTGATGGCCAATGGCAAACCCCCACAATATCCAATCATTTCCTTTCCAAACTTCTCCATGTAAGTTTTGGTCACACGATCTAAAAAGCCAACAACAAACAAAATAATATCATTTTCTTTTTTTCTTGAACAACGAGAAACGTAACATCAGCAACTAAATGATAAAATGAAACTATATTTTAAGACTTGAAAGCTTAGAGACAACCACTTGAAGAAATTTTCTCCATGCGTATGGACTGTACTAATATATGGCTTTTAGCTCTTACTCTTGCTCAGTTTTAAATTTATTTAAAATGGAATTTAATTTAAATCACAAGTTTTAATTTCGTTTTATGTGCAATAATATTTTATTTAAATAATTTGGAAACATTCAGCAATTTACTTTTGCTAAAATTTAGAGAAATCTTTCTCTATGTTTTATTCTTGTCTTCAAATATTAGTTAACCATATTTTGAGCTAATGCATTTTGCTGTTTTGGTAAATCTGTTTTGGTTTATGCATGTTTTGGCGTTCATTTTTTCAATCATAAGACATCTCTCTTTTATCACTTTATTTTGCTTTTAGATTTAGATTAATATTTACTTGTTTTGAGAGTGGAAATTTGAGTTTCATACAATAGTTGACTATGTATTTCAACGTGCGAATCAATTACAAACTCTATGATCTCTTCTCAAAAAAAGAAAAAAAAATTAATCTATCT
Organism: Quercus gilva; assembly: GCA_023621385.1. Lineage (NCBI taxonomy): Eukaryota > Viridiplantae > Streptophyta > Magnoliopsida > Fagales > Fagaceae > Quercus > Quercus gilva. The sequence goes on from CM042483.1 coordinate 53,268,691, forward strand.
CTTATTTAGGATAATATTCTATTTGAGGCGAAGTTTGAAAAAATGGTTATAGGTTCATCCAATTTCCATTTTTTTTTCCGAATTGACAAAAGGTATACATAATAACTATCTCCCTGGCCGGAAACAACCGCCTCGGCCATTTCACTTTCCTGAAAAGAAGATGAATGGAATGGGGCTTTGAATGTTAATTTGCTCACAAGGAATCTGCACTCTCTTTGTATAATTTCACTCAAACCTTGCCTTTTCGGACATACTGTAAACTCAAAAAATTGTAGTTTTGCTCTACCTTTTGGCTTTTGTGTTTTCTTCATCTTGCAATCTGACAATTTTGTGTCAATTCAATGCCAGTGCCAAAGAAAGGGTGCTTTGAACTTTTGTGACGTGTTAGCAAAAGTTTCAACAAAGTTGAAGACGTGAATGATGCTGGCTAACTTCATTATTCATCTTTTCGTAGTGACATACAGCTAACTTCATTATTGTGTGTGGGGTTATGAAGAGGACCGACTGACTGAGGGGATAATAAGGAAATTTCAATCTTTATTAATTATATACGACTTATTAATCATCAATGTGCACCGTTTCATTTAAATGGAATGGTGCCGTATTGGCGACAATCTTCAGAATCCCGGAGTGCTTATTTACACGCCTGTTTAGCACGTGATTTTCTGTAAAAACGTGTACAGCTTTGATTAGTTGTAGAGTTATTTAGTTTAGGAATTGTAACAGCTAGTAAGTTAAATTAATAAGGCTATTTTCAATGGCCCTTGAGCAAATTCATTAGTGTCAATAGAATCAGTTTTTCTCTCAATTCTCTTTTAAGTTCTTGATGATTTTGTTCTTTGCATTTATAATTTTTTTTTTTTTAGAAGAATTAGCATTTGTAATATGATATTGATCTTTTCTTCTATCTATACTTTGCATCAAGCTTTACCTTATGATAAAATATGACAAGACTAAAATTTTCAAAGAAATTTTGGCCAGTTTAGTACACAAAGTCCTCTTGCCATTGGTTGTGAAATGTGCAATTTAGTATGAAGTGTATAGCTTTCTCAAGGAATGCATAAACTAACTTTATGTTGACCATGTACACAATATCAGATTGTGAGCCTCGAGAGTTTCCCCATAAGTTTTTGATACCCTAATATTTACCAGAGATTTTCTCCATCTAATTTAACTATATTGAAAATTCCTCTGTATATTGCATAATGAATAATAGATACATCTCTGCTCTTATATGCAAGAATCAGAGCGGGAAAAATTCTAACAAACTAACAACCCAAATAACAAACTACTTGTAGTTTAACAAAGACAACTTCACACGACTTGTAGCTTTGGCAGAGCTGGCTTAGCTGAAAGCCTGAAATTATGCACTCTAATTCAGATCAATTTCAATAAACTAGTTCTGACAACTTACTCTTTTTCAAGAGTTCTCATATTCCAACACGTCTTCCAAATCTGTGGGTGAGATAGAGCATTGTACACAATTGGCTTCCTACAATTAAGGTGAGGCAAAGCCTTGTATGCAAATATTTGGCTTGGACAAGCAGAAAAAAGCAACATCTTTACAAGATAAAGAATGACTTGGACATTTGGGCCTGGAGGTGATAAATATTTATAGGTAGCCTGTCATATATAATCCCTTCTCTATGGAGCCCCACTATTCAGTGTAAATGAACAAACTTTGAGAATTCATTAATTAACTATTGTGGGCAGCAATCTGAAGTCTTTCCTCCCTTGATCTCTACTTGTAGTCCAAATAAAGATGGAGACATCTGAGAGACAAAATTCTTACAAATAAATTATGACTTATAATACATAAGCAAAACCAAGTTTAAGAATTCTGAAAGACAGACAGAAGCAATACATGCGCAAACAGTCAGTGTAATACATTAAGGCTCTGAAGGGTACCATGAGAAGTATAGGAGCCAGGAGTCCTAACAGCATTTTAGTCCCTCAATAAGATAGATACAAATGAATATGGCAGACCCCATTAACTTCACAGGACAATGATAGTAAACATAACCTATCTTGCAATGTCAACAATTTGACAATGTAAACTTATGATTCAGAAATATTACTGGATAATATTGTTAACCTGAGATTAAAGGAATGTATACCTGGATTATGCAGAAGAAATATGAGATACTAATGGAAGCAAAAAAGAGATTTAAATTCTATACAACTACACTCATGAGAATATAAATGTAGCACTCCTATTAACATAAGGGGCATTGGAAGTTCTGCATCGTTTGGATGAAGAAGCAACGTTCGTTGAAGTACAACTACTGCAGAGCTCCCCAAGTATCAAACACTGTTAAACAATGTGTCTTTATGTTAAATTTTTGGAAAGAGAATTAAACTCCCCCACAGTTATTAATTCAATGTTTGCGGTAATGTCAACTATAGGTATATTTAGAGATAAGAGGGGGTGGGGGTGTGAGATCTTTAGCTCTAGTAACACTCATTAATCACTGCCACTAATGAAAAAAGATGAATTATCTTTTGATACTACTCTCACTAAATAAATTTTGTGTTTCATTCATTCATAAGTAATGGCTAACAAGCCCCTAATAATTACAATAGTATCAGGGCCTCATTTACTACTTCGCAACCCAAATATATTTTCAAACTCGTTCAGTTCATCTTTGTCACAACATCAACAAGAGCAGGATAAACAAATAATGGTTTCCAGTCAATGTGAAACTGAAGCTAGTAATTAATTAATTGCTTGTGAAGTTGAAGCAATTCCACTTGAACTATGATATTTTTCAGTAAATGGAAATGTAATTGTGTCTCAACAGAAAACCATTCAGATACAACCTATCTGGTGGACGCATGGAAAATGGAAGATGTTCCAGGCTACAACAAATAATTAAAAGCACCTGTCCTACATTTATCTCAACTGTAAACACAAAATTTAAGTATATGATTCCAAGCATAAACTTGAAAGCATAAACATAGATGTAAATTATAGTCACATATTTTAGAAGAGGTTCATAGATGAATCTTCATTATCAAGGAATCCTAGATGAACAATCTCATTTAGTTTTTTTTTTTTTTTTTTTTTGTGAATGCTTTAATTTTTTAATTATAGAACTTATAATTCAATAATGTGATAATAATATGAACACATGGGTGCGCTAGGTGCCTTATTGTTGATAAACCTATTCAGTACATTATAAGCATTGAGGTAGGTATTTGGTCCAAAGTGTAAAAGAATGTTAAAATAATCACAATAATCTCTTTTTTAGTTGTATAAATGCTTTAAATTTTGAATTTCAACCATTTCTCCAACTCATGTCTTCTTAAACTAATCCAGTCTCTGCATTCAGGATTTGGAATTTCTGACTAGCTTGGCAATCTTACTAGTCAGAGCAGCTGCCTGCTGATTTCATTATTTGGTAGTTTTAATTAACTTAGTGGAGAGCAACATGCCCTAATACATAAAAAACTGAAGAAAACTAAATCATTATAGCACCAAGACATTGCATAGACTTGCATTATTTGTAGGTAAAGGTTACCCACAAAGTGACCTGGCAAGAGTTTTTCATCAAGACAAAAAATTATTATTTTTCATTTGTTTCATTTCTTTAATTTGAACTAGTCCATGACCTTCAGATTTAGTAGTGTCGAGATCATTGGAGAAACTACCCACATAGGAGCATCTCTGCACAGTGCATACCTTAACATTTTTATTCTTTAGTGAACATAACAGAAGGAAACACGGCAGTCCATGCACACTGCCTAATTTTTTGCATATGCATACAGCAGGGCCAGTTTTTTTATTCTTTAGTAAACAAAGAGAGAACATGATTGATGAAGTAGGAGCATAAATGAATAAATTTGGATTTTAACAATATAATGAATTATAAGAATAATGGTAGGGTGTCTCTATGGTGGTGCGAGCTCCCTTTTTTATCAAACTTGACATCACAGTTACAAAATTCTAATCCAAAATGGGAAGATTGATTAATTAAAAATCTTATTTTCATCAAGGAACAAGATTTAGATTTTTCAGAGATATTTATACCAATTAATTTCTTAAAAACATCAATAATGATTCTAAGATGCAAAATTTTCAAATCTCTCTTTTATTAGAATATTTTTCCCTTATAATTTACAGATTCTTTATAGTCGAACGTATTCTGTAGTCGAATGTTGAATATAAGTACATCTTTGTTCCAAAATTTTCAAATTTCTCTACTGGTCAGTTTTTTTTTTTTTTCCTAATCAACCAATAAAGGCAACCAGGGGATAGCAAGGTTAAACCAGCAGAGTCTCCACCATCTCACCTCATCTGCCTTAGATTATATTCATTGCAGATGACAGCACAAGAGCAGCCAGCCTGAACTAGTCGCAGACCACCTAGCTTTATCATCTTTAAGCCCAACCAAACACAACTAGCATTGTATGATGATTAATTCATTGGACCTTGCAGGTTTCCAAACCCTTATAATCCTCAGATTTAGTTTCTGCACCATGGATAATCCTAAAGCTATACTTTATGAAAAGGATCCTAGTAGGATTCCAATTATCATGTCACAATAAAAACTTCTACCATCCCCAAAATCAAACTTTATGAACCTCCCAACCTCGCTTTTATGTTTTAGGACAGCTCTGCTGCCCCATGTACAATCTTGTGGAACCTTTATAGTCCGAAAATACTTGCCATGGGGTAAAATCTAACACTCCTTTCAATGCCAATGGAGGCATAGAAAGTTCAACAATCCTTGGGATTGAAGTGAAACTATGCGAAGCTGTCCAAGTTATAAATTCTAAAATGTTAAAATAGAAATAAAACTCCCATACAGTTATCAACTCAAGGCTCGCCTAAAGCATTAATTATGGGTATACTAAGAATGGAAAACATAAATAATCTTTTGATATTACTCTCACCAGAAAATTTTCAAAAAACAATATCCTGATTCCCCACTAATCACAATAGTATAACTATATAAGAACCTCATCTTCTAGTTTACAATAAGCATTTTTTTTTTTTTTTTGATAGGTAAGAAAAAATATATTCAGAAACTGCTAGATGCAAATTAGCACCAGCATATCAAAATTACAAAAAAGATGGAAAAGCAAAAAACATAAAAAGACATTAATTACAAAGAGAGAGAGCTAAGGAATAGAGGAAGAGAGTCACTAGATGTGAGTCCCCAAGCCCTAACCCAATCAAATAGGGAACCAAAAAAGATAGTGAGCATTTGATCCTCAGATCTATCCAAATCCTCAAATGTCTGCCGATTGCGTTCCTTCCAAATACACCACATCAAACACAACAGATCTAAGTTCCAAATGTAAGATGAACGCTTCCCCAACCAATTCCACAAACTAAATAGAAAATCTAACACCGTACATGAGTGAACCCGTGAAATCCCAAAAATCCTAAAGACAAAGCACCACAACCGATAAGCTTTTCTACAATGTAACAACAAATGATCCACTGTCTCACCACAGCAACAACACATAATGCACCAGTCAACAAAATCAAAGCCTCTATAAGCCGCAAGTTATCACTCGTGAGGATCCTATCCCATGCGGCTGTCCAAACAAAGAAAGAGACACGCCGGGGTGCTTTAACCTTCCAAATACCTTTCCATGGAAAAACAATAGAAGAAGAGCCATGTTTATGATGACAGGAGCGGATAGTAAAATCCCCGTTTTTTGTCAACTTCCATCTCAACCGATCACCATCAGTCCTTGGAGGTAAATTGGCTGCCAAGAATCGAAAGAAATCTACCACCACATCTGCCTCCCAATCCTTAGGATCTCGATTGAAACGAACATCCCAAGTTCTCTCATCCCTTGCACCTTGACATATCAAAGATGATTCGACAAAAGCCTTTCTGTTTGCAGCAAAATTGTACAATACTGGAAAAGCCAATTGGAAAGAAAGATCTCCACACCACTTGTCTGTCCAAAATTTCACTCTATCCCCCACCCCAACCTTATACTGGACATTTTTGTTGAAAACTTCCCAGCCCTTCCGGATACTTCTCCATAAACCACAACCATGAGCACCCCTTCCCAACTTAGAGGTCCACCCCCACCCCCCCCCCCCCCAATTCTTCCCCAAATTTCAAAGCTATTACCCTCCTCCAAAGCCTATTCTCCTCAATCCCAAAACGCTAAAACCACTTTCCTGGTAACGCTTTATTGAAAGTGGTCAATTTCCTAATATCCAAGCCACCATTAGCAATAGACATATACACCTTATCTCATCCCAATAAATGAGTCTTAGGGTCTCCCCATAGGAAATCCCTTTGGAGCTTCTCAATTTTGTTTGCCACATGTGTAGGGATGGTGAATAGAGATAAAAAATATGTGGGAAGGCTAGATAGTGTGCTTTTAAGCAATGTCATTCTGCCTCCTTTCGACAAATACAACTTCTTCCACCCAGCTAGCTTCCGTTTGATTTTTTCCAAAATAGGGTTCCAAATAGAGGGGGACTTATGGGACGCCCCCAACAGCATACCAAGATAAGTCATTGGCAAGGCCCCAACCCTACAACCCAATATCTCTGCCAAAACATGCACATTATTTACCTTCCCTATAGGAACCATTTCACTTTTAGCTACGTTAACCACTGTTTTAAAAACTGGACCAAATCGGCCAGTCTAACCGGTTCAACTGGGAACCAGGAGCCAATCCGGTCCGGTTAAAAGCCCCAAAACCGGTCAAAAACCGGGGTTGAACCGGAAATTAAAAAAAAAAAAACGGTTCGATGCCCGGTTCGGTTTTTAAAACCATGACGTTAACCTTTAAACCAGTCACAGCCTAAAAACAAAGTAACAGCAATCGAACATGTAGGACTTGCTCCACCTCTGCATCACAAAACAAAATAGCATCATCCGCAATCAGCAAATGTGAAACACTTTCCCCTCTGTCCCTCCTACCATCCACCTTGAAACCACTAAGTAAACCTACCCCCTCCATTCTCTTCACTATCCTACTAAACACGTCCATCATAACTAAAAATAATAAGGGAGACAACAGATCCCCTTGTCTCAAACCTCTAGAGCTACCAAGGAAGTCAGCTGGGGTCCCATTTACCAACACAAAAAACTACACTATAGAGATATAGGTTCAAATCCAACTACACCATTTCTCCCCAAAGCCCATTTTCTTCAACAACTTCAAAAGTGCCTCCCAATTCACATTTTCATAAACTTTCTCAATATCTAACATACAAATCAATCCCAGAATCTTACTCTTCAATCTACTATCAAGACACTCATCGGCAATGAGAACTGAATCTAGGATCTGCCTACCTCCCGCAAAACTATTCTGAGATTCAGATATCAGTTGATCTAACACCACTTTCAATCTATTTGCCAAAACCTTGGCCAAGATTTTATATAAACTCCCCACCAAATTGATAGGTCTAAAATCATGAATGTTAGAGGCATCATTCTTCTTAGGAATCAAAGCTATAAAGGTAGCATTAAGAGATTTCTCAAACTTACAGTGTTGATAGAACTCTTCAAAGACTGCTAAAACATCTATTTCTACTACTCTCCAGCAATGATGGAAAAAGACCATAGAAAAGCCATTTGGACCTGGAGCTTTATCCCCTTCCATATCTCTGACCACTGATAGAATCTCGTCTTTCGCAAATCTCATCTCCAACCAGCCCCTCTCCAACTCCCCTATTTGATCAAACTCCAGTCCTTTACAAAAGGTCTCTACTCCTCAAACTCTTGATATAGAGTTATATAAAATTGAACTACCTAAGCAACCACTGCTATTCCTTCCTCATAAATCACCCCATCCACCTCTAAGAAATTTAGATGGTTATTACCTTCTATGAGAATTTGTCATCTTGTGGAAGAACTTAGTATTATTATCTCCCTCGTTAATGCATAACATCCTCGATTTTTGTCTTCAGGAGATCTCCTCTAGAGAAATAAGATGCTCTACCTGCAATCTTACTTCATTTTTCTCATTTCTCTCCGTCTCAGTGAGTCCAAGAACCCCTTCCTTAGCATCTAATAACTCTAAAGCACCCAATAATTCGTTCTTCCTACGCCCAACATTGCCAAACTCTTGGCGATTCCACTGAATAATGTCTTCTTTGAAAGCTTTCAATTTTTTAGCAAACACATAATTAGGTGTACTCGAAAAAGAATGGCGATTCCACCATGAGTCTACTCTATCAATAAACCCGTCCGACTTCAACCACATATTCTCAAACCAGAAGGGATTTTTTCCCCTCGCCATACCCCCTGCCTCCAGGAGAATTGGGAAATGATCTGAAACTAGTCGTGGTAGAATACGTTGGATCACATCTGAAAAGTGTTGCTCCCAGTCATGTGACATTAGAGCCTTATCGATCCTAGACATGGATGGCTGATCAGTACCACTAGACCATGTATAACTCCCTCCCTCCAACGGCAAATCTATCAAGTTTAAATCTTCAATAAATTCAGAAATTTTTTCCATAGCTGGAGTAAGCCTAGACCCACCCCTCCGTTCACTAGGAAAATGAACAATATTAAAATTCCCAAAACAACACCAGGGAACATTCCAATACTGCTGAATACCCACCAACTCATCCAATAAATCACCCCTCAAATTGTTATCATTTGGGCCATACACCCCTGAGCATGCCCAAATAAAACCATCCTCCACACCTTTCCACTGAACTGACATCGAAAACAAGCCCACCAAAACTTCCAATTTTTCTAAAACCCTCCTATCCCACATAATCAAAACCCCACCAACTGTTTGATCAGCATCTAAAGCCACCCAATCCACATACAAACAACCTCAAATGCTGCAAACCAGCTGCCTATCTATGCCAACAAGCTTTGTTTCTTGAAGGCATACAACATCACACTTCCACTCATGTAACAAGTTTCTCACTACCAGACGTTTCTGAGAGTCATTCAAACCTCTAACATTCCATGAAACCATTTTCAGCTTCATAAAGACTTTTATGGCCCTACAACTATCTCTACCACACTTCCACCACACTATCTCCCATCATAGTTAACTGTTGAAATTAAATTCCTTAACTCTCTTTGCCCTTTACCCGTAGAGGATGCTACTTTTTGGTTAACAACTGCTTTCTTCCGCTGCTGGTTAATAACCACCATCTCCCTTTCTAACCTTTGAAGATAAGCAATACACAGCTTTTCATGACGATTCATAGAAAGTCCAATCACTTTACTAAAACCTGGGATTCTGTTCCTCACCCAATTAGAGACATCCCACATACCACCCATATCTAACACCTCAGAATCGTTGTGCACTTCCATCAACAAGTCCAACCCAGGAGGGATAATAGTAAGCAATGGATTACAATCTGCCAAGTTCTCCTCCTCACCCGAAAACACTTCCGAGAAAGCCCCACTTCCTCCACCGTCGAGCCACCCAAAATAGATAGGCCACAATCTGAATTCGGTTCCATCAATGCTAAATTGGGCTGACCAATCTCACCCATATCTATCAACCTGGTGCCCTTGTTGTTCGCCCCTTGAATCAAAAGCACACTACTCTCACTTCCAACTTTAACCACACTCTTAACACCAAAATCCACTAACCCCGCAACCAATAGTCTCTTAAGGATATCTGCCAAGAAAATACCCCTCGAGAGTTGCGAGTTTGCCATGTCAGTCTTACCCGGAGCCATCATGTAGTCATCGGAGCTGAACCCATCAGAGGAGCTGCCATTTACTACCATCTGAGCCACTGCATGACCGACAGAGTTAAACCCAGCAATAGAAATACGATCAATCTCCATCAGCGCCACCACAGGACCATTGGAACTAGTCCTAACCTCTAACCCATCCACCACGGGGCTGTCGGAGCTTTTCCCATCAAGACAACTACTGTCATTCTCCATCAGCTTCAACGCGAGACCATCGGAGTTGACCTCAACCCCTATCTCAGCCACCGTGAGCCTGTCGGAGCTAATCCCATCAGAATAGTTGCAACTAATAAGCATCGGAAGCTGTACCTGTCGCTCTGACTCCTCAACAGTGGGCAACAAAGACTCAGCCTTATTTGAAGGAGCTAAAGTTGATGTCTCCGATTGGGCCAGGTGTGTCGGGCTAGTCAGAGAAGAAGGCTCACCCATTTCGTAAATACTTGGGCCGCAGAAGCACACTTCATTAGACTTATAGAGCCCAAACCATTTTAGGCCAAAGTGGGATTCAAGCTTTGACTTACAGTGGGTTTGCTTGCTGCCCGTGGAACCCACTTAAAGGATTTTGGTCCACCTTTCTTATAATCCCATGAAACCCTCCTTTTTCCTTTCTCACCCACCTCTACAATTAAACCTTTCTCTGTCTAGCATGTATTCCTTAACTCACTCAACATACCATAATCAGATTCTTTTGAATTTAAATTAAACCTTAACGGAAGCCTCAACTTATTTCCTGCCGAGATTTTCTCTCCTATATTAATATCCCCATTAATGCTCCGGGGTATCACAACTCCTCCACCAGCCGCTACCAAGCAAGGATTGGCCACCGGTTTACTACTCAACACCATCTTTGCATGGTCTAGATCCGGCACCACCATCTTCTCCTCTTCTAATTGTGTCATCTTCCCCTTGTCTGTGATACCTATCTGCTTTAGCTGCTTACTATCCTCTACTACTCCGTGATAGCCTTGCACAGCTTCAGCAAAAGTTCTAAAGTTTTGAACCTCCGAATTATGACTATGCACCTGAGAAATAAATTTTGGATGACCAGTTCCACCCACCGCATATTGGGAGGGATACAACATCTTTCTTAGTTCAAGCCCAAAAACCCTCCAACCATTTTCCTCTTTGCCTACGGCCTCCTAGACCCGCCAACATTAAGTTCAATCAATAGTAAGAACTAACCAAAAGAATTGGTGCTTTGTTGGAGGGTATAAGCAATGTCACTGTCTCTGAATGAAAAAAACTGTTTGGAATTTACCCCAATAATAATGTGTTCAATTTTATTCATTAGCCATTGTGCTGCAATCTTGCCCATGAAGACTGATCTCATAAAGTATTTGCCCCTCTCAAAAATCTGTAGCAAGAAATAACGTCCCCCTTCCTCTACAACTAATTGAAAAAACTGGATTCAATGAAAAAACTACGAAATCCCCCCTTGTCTATCGGAGAATATGAAGATAGTAGAATGTCTGGCTAATCAGAGGTAGTCGGGCCTCTCAAAGCAAAAAGAACCAAATTACTGTTAAGAACAACCAAATTACTTCTTAATTATTAATTTGATTATGTATGATGTTGAATTTATAGAGTTCCAATTATGACACAATCTAGAAGGAATAGAAGTTCCATCTAACATAATTTGTCTGCATAATTTTTTTATTTCTCAATTGCACATAACTGGTGTTTTAGTTACTAAATTGATATGGAAAAGGCAGCGATTTTTGTCCATGGTAATTGATATTCGAAGATCAATAAGATACTGTGCCATTGCTTAACACAATGATAGACTGAACTAGCTTCACTATAAACTATATACATCTAAAATGCTGTGAGATAAACATTACTTAAAGAAATATGTTTCTCCTCTAATGATACTTTGGTTTTCTTTTTATTCAACAAAATACATCAACAAGAGTGCAATCATAGCAAAGCTAGCAAAGCGGAACAAGAAAGCAACACTAAAACAAACACACTAATGCAAAAACAAACTAGCCAACAAAATATCACAGCGTAGAGTACCATCACCAAACAAACAATTCTTTACATCACTACACATAGGCATCAGAGAATAATAAGTCTCGGCAATCATATCATTCAAAATGTATAACTGACACCAACCCGTACCAGTTGCAAACCATGGATGATTTCACCTGCTGCAAAAAAACCGAAGGAGAATGATTAAGCCCAAAACATCAAAAAATGAATTAAAATGAAATATTATGTAGACAAACTCATTAAAGTAATATTTAGAACTATATTTACACCATCGACTAATATAATTATGCTGTAGAAACGAAAGGAAAGTATAAGTACCAAAAAAGAAATAAATAAATAAAAAGACCCCAAAAATTATGAGAAAATGAAAAGAAGAAACTGTTAATAACAGTGGCAAAAATTAATATACCACCACAAGAGAATTTTCTTGTAAATAATTGTGTAAATTTCAAGAAAAGAATAGATAATAGCTTCATTTTGCTCAATATCATCAGGAAAAAATTCCTTTTCTATGGATTCCAACCATTCAGTTATTTTAGTGTAAAAGAAGAAACAAGAAGAATTAATTAGTTAAAGTGTTGTGGCAGGAAGTCTTAAGTCTTTACTCCCTTGATCTCTCTTTGGAAACCTATTCTAAGCAGACATATGTAGGGACAAAATTTTAACAAATAAATTTTAACTTACAATGCAGAAGCAAAACAAAGCAAAACATGCACAAACTGTGAGAGCAACACATAAATGCCCTAAAGTGTACCATGAGAAATATAGGAGCAAAGAGTCCTAATGGGGTTTTGTTCGCACAAAAAGATTGATGCAAATGAATATAGCTGACCCCAATAAGTTCATAGGACATTGATCATAAACATGACCTGTCTTGCAATGTCAAGAATTTGAGAATGTAAACTTAAAATGCAGAAATATTTAAGAATGGCTGGCTAATTCTGTGAATCTGAGATTATAGAAAATGTATTCCTGGATTATGATATGAAATACTATGAGAAGCAGAAAAGAGATTCAAATTTTATAATGCAAAAGTTCTATATTAAGAATGACTACATAATGCAGTTAATCTGAGGGTTTTTTTTCTTTTGATACAGTAAAGGATTTTAATAATAGAGAACAAACAAGACAAAGCAAGGCAAACAACAGAAACAGGGGAGAGTGAACCCTTGGCTAAAGAATACACAAGGGAGAGTGAACCCTTGGCTAAAGAATACAACAGAGGCTATTTTAACCCAAAATGCATCTCAATAGACTAGATTGCTACAAATTAACTGATGAGGACAAGGAAGGGCTCAAGGACAAAGAAGATTAAAGATACCAAGATTCAAGAACTGTGGTCTAGTTTTGATGTTGGACCCTCTTAGCACCTTTGATAGATCATTTTAGTTATTAGTATTGAGTCTTTTAGGTTGAGAAGTTGCTAGATCAATTTTAATTAAGTTCTATTAGAATAAGGGCAATTTGGTAATTTTTAGAAATTTGGAATTGTGGCCATACCAAAGGCCCATGAGTGTTATTTTATGTGTACGTATTATTAAGTCTTTTATTTAATTATTATTAGTATTCCTATCCATTTTAGGAATAGGTCATTTAGAGTCCAAGACCTACTGGAAAAGGATAACTATAGCCTCCATATAAAGGCTTTTTTGTAGTCATGTTACTTCAAAATATTGTGATTGATTAATAAAATTCAGCAGCTTATTTTAAGTGTTGTTTGTGTGATGCAAACTTATCCAAGGTGTGATGCGTTTTATTTATTTTATTTCCTGTTTATCCCCTGTTTCAGCCCCAAACAGCCATCAACATTCATTATTTTCTAAAACCTAAACTCTTAAACATCAATCCCCATTCAAGAATTCATCAAGAAACCTAGTATAGTGTTGAACTGTATAGTGCTGAACTTCTTAACGGTCCTACATCATTAGCACAACAGTAACACATGTCAGAACATATTACGTAAGCTTTTACACCAAGGCAGAGCACCAAAACAAAACATGGATATTTGGAATAGCAGAAGAATATATGGCAAAGAATATTGTTCATAAATGATATTTGGAATTTAGTTCTGGGCTCTAATCTACCTCTAACATCCTTCTTAATTCTTTTACAAATCTGCTCTTCAGACCACACTGACCCATTCTGCATAATGGCATTTCTCTAAGACCAAATATAATACACGGTGACCCGCAAAGCAAGCTTAAAAATAGATGATCTCAGGCTTTTCCTTCTCAAGTTGGTAATGCCCTAGCTCATTAAATTATGCCAGTTGCACTTAGCCTCTGAAACTAAGCAGTGCCTAGTGACAGTGTCCCAGATTCTCATGGCAAAAGAAAATTCTAAGAAAAATGCTCACTACTCTTAAAATACACACAAGCAGCCACTAGTATAGCCCCACTGAACTAATCTCTTTCTAGTTGTCAATTTGTTTTTTATTCCTAATCAACCAATAAAGGGAACCAGGGGATAGCAATATTAAACCACCAGTCTCCACCATTCCACCACATCTGCCTTAGCTTTATGTTCACTGCAGATGGCTGCACAAGAGTAGAAGCCTGATCTAGTTGCAAACCACCTAGCTTTATTTTCATCTTTCAGCTCAACCAAATACAACAGGCTATGTATGGTGATTGATTCTTCGGACCTTTGTAGGTTTCCAAACCCTTGTTTTGTTCTTCAAAACAGAGTCCACCTTTGCCTCAGATTTAGTTGCTGCATCAGGATAATCCTAAAGCTATTCTTCATGAAAAGGATCCTAATAAGATCCCAATTATCATGTCCTGTGAAAACCTTCTACCATCCCTCACATCAAACTTTATGAACCTCCTAACCTCACCTCTAAGTTTTAGGACTGCTCTGCTGCCCCATGTACAATCTCGTGGGACCTTTATAGTCCAAAAATACCTGCCATGAGATAAAATCTAGCACTCCTCTCATTGCCAATTAAGGCATAGAAAGTTCGACAATCCTTGAGGTTGAAGGGCAACTATTGCTGAGCTGTTCAAGTTATAAACACCAAAATGATAATTCGATGGTTACAACAAGCGAAGGGGGATTTGAACTCTAGATGTCATGGACACACTAGGAGGTGCCAACTAGTTGAGCTACAAGGCTCTTGGAAAGTTATAAACGCTAAATGTTTGCAAAGAAATAGAACTCCAATATGGTTATCAACTCAAGGCTTGCCCAAAATAATAATTATGGGTATATTGAGAAATGGAAAACATAAATGATCATTTGATACTAATCTCTACAGAAAAATAATAAAAAAGTGTACTACATGCAATGGCTATGATTCCCCACTAATCACAATAGTATAAGAACCTCATCTTCTAGTTTATAAGAAGTATTTTACAGCTCATATTCACCTAAGAATATATTCAACCTAGAACTGTATAAATTATTATCAAGAACAACCAAATTCCTACTTAACGATTACTTTGATTATGGATGATGTTGATTTTATAGTGTTCCGATTATCTATCAACAATTTCTACCCATGCTAATTGATATTCCCAGTTCAATAAGATACAGTGCTATTGCTTAACACAAGGACAGATTGAACTAGCTTCACTATAAACAACACACATCTTAAATGCTATGAGATAAACAATACACATCAGAGAATATGTTTAATGAGCCTGTGCAATCATATCCTTCAAATTGTATAATTGACACCAACCTGTGCTAGTGGCAGACCATAAATGATCTCACCTGCAAAAAAAACGAAGCAGAACAATTAAGCCCAAAACATCAAAAACAAAATATATTGTAGACATGAACTCATTAAAGTAAAATTTGGAACTATATTTATACCATCAACCAATATATATTTATGTTGTAGGAATGAAAAGAAAGTAGAAGGACCTGGGAAAAAAAAAAAAAAAAAAAACCCAAAAAGGGGAGAAAAGGAAAGAAGTGGAAAGAATTTTCTTGTAATATAATGGAGAGGTAAATTGTGGGTACAGAACCTAATAAATAGGCATATAAATTGGAATTCAATTTTTGCTCCTTGTAAATGATAGTGTGAAGTTCTTTTTTCTTAATTTTCTTTTTTAAAATTAAAAACTGAATTTCAATCAACTTTGAGTCTTATGCCTAGAGGTTTACGGAAATATGAAAA
Source organism: Quercus gilva (assembly GCA_023621385.1). Taxonomy (NCBI): domain Eukaryota; kingdom Viridiplantae; phylum Streptophyta; class Magnoliopsida; order Fagales; family Fagaceae; genus Quercus; species Quercus gilva. The sequence goes on from CM042483.1 coordinate 53,284,464, forward strand.
AGATAAATGAACAAACACAAACAACCATTATGGCCATAGAGGCAACCAATAGAAGTTTAGGAGCAAGGAGTGCTGGCAGGTTTTTTTTGTTGCTCAATAAGATAGATGCAGAAGAAGATTGAAGAACACAATAGTTCACAGGACATTAGCAGCAAACATGACTCCTACAATTTCAACAATTTGAGTGTAAATTTATAATTAAAAAAATTTATATTAAGAATGACTAAATAATGTAGTTAATCTTAGTTTAAATTTTTTTTTTTTTTTTTGGGATGAATTAGTAAAGGATACTATTAATAGAGAACAAACTAGACAAAAGCTAGGCAAAATATAGAAACTGGGGACAGTGAACCCAAGGCTAAAGAATACGACAAGGCTATTAAATCCCAAACCTTATCCCAAGAGACTAGATTCTTACAAATTAACACAACCGAAACTCAGGTAAGAATAGACTACAGAAACTTTAACACCAAAACAAAACACCTCCTAAACGTCAGTAATAAACACAAATATTTGTAATAACAAAAAAATTTATAGCAGAGATATTGTTCAACAATGATATTTGAATTTTGGTTCAAGATTCCTATCAACCTCTAACATCCTTCTAAATTCTTCTCAAAATATGCTCTTCAGGCCACACTAACCCATTATGTATAATGGCATTTCTCCAAGACCAAACCTAATACACATTGGCCCAATGGGCAAGCTTACAAATAGATAATTTCAGGCTTCTCCCTTGGTAATGCCCCAGGTCATTAGATCATGCCAGTTGCACTTAGCCTTTGAAACTAAGCAGTGCATAATGACAGCGTCTCAGATTCTCTTGGCAAAAGAACATTCTAAAAAAAGATGATCTCTACTCTCAAAACACACACAAGCAGCCACCAGTATAACCCCACTAAGCAAATCTTTCTCTAGTTGTCAGTTTGTTTTCGACTCCAAATCAACTAATAAACAGAACCAAGGGATAGCAAGGTTAAACCACCACAGTCTTCACCACCCCACCTCATCTGCCTTAGCATTATGTTCATTGCAAATGGCTACACAAGAGCAACCAGCCTGATCTTCATCTTTAATCTCAACCAAACACAACTGGCATTGTATGGTGATTAATTCTTTGGACCTTGCAGGTTTCCAAACTCTTATTTTGTTCTTCAAAACAGAATCCACCTTTGCCTCGTATTTAGTTGCTGCACCATGGATAATCCCAAACTTACACTTCATGAAAAGGATTCTAGCAAGATCGTATTTATCATATCATAAGAAAACCTTCCACCATCCCTAACTTCAAATGTCATGAAACTCCTAACCGCACTTCTAAGTTTTAGGACAGCTTGCCCCATGTACAATCTTGTGGGACCTTTATACTCAAAAAATACCTGCCATCAGGTAAAGTCTAGCATTTTTCTCATTGCCAATGGAGGCAAAGAAAGTTCTACAATCCTTGAGGTTAGAGTGAAACTAAGCTGAGCTGTCCAAGTTAAAAACACTAAAATGTTTGCATAGATATTAAACTCCCATATGGTTATCAACTCAAGGCTCACCTAAAACATTAATTATGGGTATACTGAGAAATAGAAAATATAAATAATCATTTGATACTACTCTTGATAGAAAATTTTCAAAAACAAATATCCTACAAAATTAAAGGCTATGATTCCCCACTAATTACAATAGTATAACTATATAAGAACCTCATCTTCTAGTATACAATAATCATTTTTACAACTCATATTTACCCAACACTATTCAACTAGAACTATTTAAATTACTGTTAAGAACAACCAAATTGCTTCTTAATTTTTTTTTACATATTCTTCAAATTGTATAACTGACACCAACCAATATATATTTATCCTGTAGGAATGAAAAGAAAGTTGAAAGACCCCAAAAAACCGGGAGAAAAGAAAGAACAAATTATTAATAGCAGTGGCAAAAATCAAGAGACCACCACAAGATGAAATAGAAAAGAATTTGCTTGTAATATAATGGAGAGATTGGTTGTGGGTTCAGAAGCTAATGAATAAGTGTGTAAATTGCGGAAAATAATAGATAAGAGCTTCATTCTAATCAAAACAAGAAATACCCTTACATTACGGCAAAATTTTGCTAAATATTATCGGGGAAAATTTGAATCAATTGGAGAGAGATATTTAGAAGAAAAGAAGCGCCCAAAAATTAATCAAATATGCAAGAATTCATTACCGTACCTGATTACCAAGTCCCGTCACAGTTTTGAAATACAAGGGAAGGCACATGTTTGACTTTGTCAAAATCCAGTCCTCCTTCGTCAAGCCTATCTTTGAATGACTTGAACATGTTTCTGATCTCCAATTGCCGGAGGGTTGTGACGAACCTCAATCCATCTGGAATAGCCTTCAATTCCCCGCAGTAATCAATTGTCAAATGGCAGAGACTGGGCATGGCTCCTTCCTCCACCCTCCACTCCTCTAGTTTGCTGCACCATTCAATTTCCAAATGGCAGAGACTGGGCATGGCTCCTTCCTCCACCCTCCACTTCTCTAGTTTGGCCAACATACAGATGTAAAGATAATGAAGCTTTGGAAATCCTCCTTTAGAGCAAACCATATTCTTCCCTAAGAAAGAGGAAACCATAAGGCGGAGGATTTTTAAATTAGGCAATTTCCTTAAGGTTTGCATTGGGTCTTCTTCAAGTTCAGTCCCACCAAAGGTCAACTTGGTAAGATTTGGAAAGAATTGGTGAGCTTCTGGAAGCTTCTTTATACTGCAATATAAATTTAGCTTTTCTACTTGTGGACATCTAGATATTAGCATTTGTACTTCATCTCGGGCCCATTTAAGACTCCTCATTTTAAGAACCCGAAGATGGTCGAGTTCAAACCATGTGGGAATTTGAATGGTTTTGGGCTGAACATCGACTAATGTCTGCAAATAAGAAAGATTAGCCAGTTCCAACTTGACACATACTTTATAGTTCAGGGGTAAATAAAGATGCTTCAACTGTTTCATATACTTAAACACATTTGGCATTCTCGGGTAGAATTCGATCCGCAAATCTAGTGTCTCCAAGCACCTCAAATTGCTAATAGATGATGGCACCTCATTTATATTGCTTCCTTTCAGAGATAAATATCTCAAGTGGATGAGACATCCAATGTCTTTAGGTAATTTTCTTGAGTGATTTTTAAAATATTCTAGATGTAAGACTCTAACCAACTTGAATTTCTTGAAACGGTACTCTTTAAAATAAGATTTAGTATCCTCAGGTAGAAGGTGGAGAAGAGACCTAAGGTATGGATATTCATTGAATTTAATTCCCTTGATGGAATTTTCACCTGCTTTCAAAATGATAGCGAGTCTTCGAACTTTACCGATTTGCACTTTACGCTGTTTCATGGAAAGCGTATTGGTGAAATGGAGAAAATTTTCCTCTTGAGCTTTTGATATGCAAAAGTCTCGCATAAGATCATGCATTCGACAAGTTTTAATCCTTCCAAGTGAGCTCTTTTTCCCCACCAGAACCATGCACCTCTGCACTAGCTCCTTTAAATATCGATGTCCCACATCGTCCATTGTATCCTCTCTTCCTCCTCCGTACTGAATTTGTGATATGAAACCTTCTCCCATCCACATTCGAATCATTTCTTTTGACGGTATCTCAAAATCCTCTGGAAAATTGGCTAAATAAAGAAAGCATGGTTTCAAGTGAGAAGGTAAGTCCTTATAGCTTAAAGCTAACACCTTGTTGACTCCTAAGTTTTGTTCTTCATTAAGGTATGATTTGACATGTTTATGCACATCATCCCATTCTTCCCATGTTTGCTTTGTTGCTAAAAGACCTCCAAGTACAGCGATGGCCAATGGTAAACCCCCACAATATTCTATCATTTTCTTGCCTAACTCTGCTGTATAAATTTTGATCACAGGGTCTGGAAAGCCAACAACAAACAAAATAATATTTTTAATTATTGAACAACGAGAACCACAACATTAGCAACTAAAATAATAAAATGAAACTATATTTTAAGACTAGAAAGCCTAGAGATGAACCACCTGGGGAACTTTGCTCCTTGCATACGGACTATACTAATATATGGCTTTTAGCAGACTCTTTGTCAATATCCAAATTTCATTTTTTTTAATACAATTTTTTTAGCAGGACCGTACCATTTACATGTGATTAGAAAGTGAGAAAATACAATTTTGTTAATATAAATGGTTAGAACTAATATAATTAAGAATACAGATCTATTGTTTGAGTGAATTGACAAATAGTTAATAGTTTCCACAAATGCAAGTATTCAATTATTTTTTATATTCTTGATTGTATGTTAAACTTGTTTTTATAATTTCCTAGATTTTGATTCAGTTATTGCGAAAGTAAGTCAATTTGAGCAAGAATATCATTTTTTAAATTAACTCCTACATGCAATTAATTAATAAAAATAAATGCATTTACCCTATTAATTCTTTTTTTATTAACAACATAATTAGGCTGCTACTCTATTGTTTCCCTCTTCTCCCCCCCCCCCCCCCCCCCCAAAATTATAAATATGATCATATTACAATTTTTTTTTTTACACTACCTTGTAACCCTACGCATATGCATGGATATACTTAAAAAATATACATTTATATGCATATTATAACTCCTATATATATAATTTAAACTAGCCTCATCACACACGTGCAATGAGGCTTTTATTTTAAGCAAAAAAAAAAAAAAAAAAAAACCTGTGTTTTTATTTTATATATATATATATATATATATTTTGAGAATCTAATTTATAGGTGAATAAAGCAATTTGAAAATTAAAAAGAGAGTGACTCTATTTTTTAGGCAATGTTTTAGTGGGAGTTAGAGTTGTATTTTTACTGGATTGTCTTTTAGTTTTGTCTCTATTTAAAGATAGGGTGTAGAGGCATTTTTGAACAAAAAAAATGAGGATCCCAAATAAGAAAAGCCCCTTAAATAGTAACTAGCCTCATCACATGCATTTCGCGCGTGCGATGAGGCTTTTTTTGGGTTTAGTTTCATAATTTTCCATTCATCTCAATTTGAGAGAGAAAAAAAAAAAATGAAAATGTTGGGCTTAGTGGTCCTATTCTATAGCAAAAAAAAAAAAAAAAAAAAAAAAAAAAAACTTGTGTCTTTACTTTTTATATATAATTTTTATTTTGAAAATCTAATTTATAAGTGGATAAAGCAATTTGAAAATCAATAAAAGAGTGACCTTATTTTTTAGGCAATGTTTTAATGGGAGTTATCACAGGCACTTCGCGTGTGCGATGAGGCTTTTTTCGGGTTTAGTGTCATAATTTTCCATTTATCACAATCTAAGAGGAAAAAAAAAGTGAAAACTTTGGGCTTAGTGGTCCTATTTTATAGCCAAAAAAAAACCATTTCTTTACTTTTTATATATAATTTTTATTTTGAAAATCTAATTTATAAATGAATAAAACAATTTGAAAATCAACAAAATAGTGACCCTATTTTTTAAGCAATGTTTTAGTGGAAGTTAGAGTTGTATTTTTACTAGATTGTCCTTTAGTTTTGTCTCTACTTAAACATAAGGGTGTAGGGACATTTTTGAACAAAAAAAATGAGGATCCCAAATAGAGAAACCCCTTAAATAGTAGTATAGATATAGATACTATTGATATATGGTAATTCTTATATTTTGTTAATTCTTTAAAAAATCTTGTAAGAATATTATTAGGTAGAAAATGTAAATTGTCCATTAAATTTTTTTTATTAATTCTTAATTTTTGATATTGTAAAGCATTTTTTTTTTTTTTTTACAGTTCATTAATTCTAGATTCTTTGATTTTTGTACTCAATAATGCACTCGGATGAATATTTATGATATGATCCCATATTTGGCTCCAAAATTAAGAAATAACTCTCTAAAAATAAATAATTTATGACACATGGCTCAACATTGGATTTCAATTGTAGAATCTAATTGGATTTTCTATAAGTTTTACTTATTAATATATATATATATATATATTGATAGGCTCATGCATTGCAGGCTTTTTTTTTCAAAAGAAAATTTTAAATTAATACTATTATTTATTATTGTGATGCATGAAAACTCATAAGTTTTGTTATTTAAAATATTAGGTAAAAGTATAATCCTAAAAAAAAAAATTATTTTTGCTTCCAATCATTTCTAATCAATAGACATTATTAGTGAAACAATGAATGAAATTTTATTTTTATTATTTAAGTTAATAATATTACATCAAAGAACCATGAAAACCCCTTAATATATTAACAATATTTATATAACTTTAAAAGGATTGTTATATGAATTTTGAGACTATATTATGATATATAAAAATTTAATATTACAATACTTATATCATTCTTAATGTGAAGGAAAGAAAAAGCCATGATAGTAAAATTTATTTGATAATGAGATACAAATTATAGGGAAAATGGAACATCTAAAAAAATGTTTTCTTTTAAATATAAAGCATTAAATTTTACTATGTATGTTAGTAGTGAATTTCATTAAAAATGTATAAAACAACGCATTTTTTAGGATGTTGTTATAAAACAGATATAAAACTTCTTATTTAAAACGTTAAAGGAAAGAGATAGACTTTTTTTTTTCTTTAGAATTTGTTTGCACATATGCGCTTCTCTTTCTTGGTGTGACAGTGGCATTTGACAAGAAAAGGTGCAAGGAACTTGGCATGGCAATGGTGTGTGTTGTGGTGGAAAGGTCTTTGGCCCTGGCACTGTTTGTGTCAACAACAGTTACTGGGAGGGCTGGCTATGGTGACATGGAAGCTTCACATTGGGCTTAGAAATACTAAATAATATATTTTTTTTTAAATTAGTTTCTTTTTTATTTTTTCATAAAATATTTTTAAAATTGTTCCCTAAACACGTGAGGTTATGCCATGTTAACAGATGGCATAAATCCATTAACTTTTTATTTTCCCATAAAAAGTTAACGGATGCCCTTATGAGGTTGTCATGTGTGCATTCCTCATAATTCTCTTCTTTTAGCCTTTCATCTCACCAATGTTGCATTTATGTCAAAATATTACTAATTAATAGTCATGTTTTAATGGGTAATATGTACTGGACAAAATTTAGTTACAAAATTAGTTGTAGTCTAAAACTACAACCTTACTCAATATCTTTTTATTATGAATGAATTTTGAAAAATCCACCATTAGATTATATCTTCATCTTATACCCTCCTTACTTGTAAAATTTCTAAAAAATTAAAGATCAATACCTATGTTATTAATAAATTTTTTAAATTGCAAGTTTTTTTAGGTTAAAATTATACGTAATATATAAGCTTATAAATCATATTGTAAATAATATCCGATTGATACAAAATTGGGTATGTATATTAAGAGCATATAGAACATGCAATTCAACAATTAGATTTTAAAAATATATAGTAACATTTATTTTATAGAATAAAAGTACAGCCTTGGATTACAACAAGTTTTGTAGCTAAATTTTGTCTATATGCATTTACTATGAAACTTTAAGCAATGTTATACAACCCAATATAAATCTAGTAATATTAAAGCCCCTCAAAGAATATATAGGATCATCTTTCTTTTTTTTTTCTCCCCATCCCCACCCCCACCCCCACCCCCAAATAGATAATAGTCTAATTGTTCAAATGAAATGATTTATGTTATTAACCAGTTAATTACTTAATTCTTTGCCTTTATTATAAGAAATTTGAAGTTACAATTGAGTGGAAAAATTATTATACATAATTTAAAATTAAAGTTTGTCCAATCAGTTTTAACTATTGTGTTTTTTATTATCAAACCAAGCTAAATAGAACCCACTTATTTTATCAATTGTTAAAATTATATAACCAGTATTTACTTACACTTTTTCAAATATTTTAAAGAAATATTTATCTATCTTTTATTGTCGTATTGAAATTTTATGTTTTGGTGTCATCAAACGCAAGCTAGCCATACCAAAACAAATTGAAATAAGACTTTAACCAAAAAATTTTTTTTTTTGAAATAAGACCCTTTGCTTTTCCTTGAGGCGACATTTTGTTCAAGAATTTGGGATTAAGTTTCTAATTTCTACATTCACATACACCAAATAAAGATTGATGTTAGAGGGAAAAAAACGAACACACACATATATGCTTTCCTTTAGATCTAGCAAAATTTAATATTAAAAAGTTATTGTTTATTTTGTCTTAAATTCTTATATCAATTAATTGTGTTTTATACAGACATTAGCGTCTATAAGTCTATTATAGTCTACAAACATGCCCTAAATATGTTTTAAGCGTGTAACACCTTTCGCTACTCTTAAATTTCGTCAATTAATTTAAAAGATGAAAAGAAAATTTACTTCGAATTAATATTTCCAAAAAAGAAACTTTAATAAAGTAGTACTAGATATTACCTGTAGCTGATCTCCAAGATATTGCCTTCTTTTCAAACAATTCCAAACCATTTACTTGATTTAGACACTCCAATTGATGCACACCTCTAGGATTCGCAAGCGAAGCCACATCTTTCTTACGAGAGGTAAGCAATATCTTACTTCTAGTATCATTCACTGGGAAGGCTTCACATAAATTGTTCCAATCCTCAATTTTCCAAATATCATCTAGAACAACCAAACACTTTTGCTCTAGCTGAACTTCACGAAGTTTTTTTATAAGATCTCCATCTTCCCACTCTTTAATTTTTTTCTTTTGATCGTTTTCAGATTGAGGGAGAAGGTTGATCATAATTTCTTCCCAAACAGGTCTTTTTTGACATTGTTGTGAGATACATACCCAAACGCAGCCGCCGTTGAAGTACTGCTTGACTCTGGGGTCGTTATAAACCATTCTGGCAAGAGTGGTCTTTCCCAGACCACCCATACCATATATGGAAGCAACTCTAGTGCCTTCCTCTTCTTTCAGCAAAATCTCCACCAATTTATCTAGATCATTGTTGAACCCAACAGGGTCATCTTCAAGATAAGGATATGTTTTTCTTTGCTCTGGTTGTGGCTCATTCATTGAACTCGGCCCACCAGCTTGAATGGTTGATTCTCTTATTATGCCATAGTCTTGAAAACTCTGTTTCAAATTAGATATTCTCGTCTTCATAGCATCAATCTTTGACCCAACCTGATGCACCGTAATTCCTTAATCCAAGATGCAAGCGCACCTCTTTAGGACCTTTTGTATGCCTCTTCCCTTTCTGGATGCAACTGTGAGGGCATAAGTCGCAATGACATCTTCTGCGTCGTAAGCAAGATCTTTCATTTCTGCAACGCTATTCTTTACAAACGCTGATTCATTCTGCCTCTCATCTGCATCTTTTAAAAAGCATTGTATCCGTGTAAGCTCAATTTGTAACTCATGAGCTTTGTCACTCACACCGTACAAGTATATTGCTTCTTGTGCGAGCAAGTCACTGAGCCTTGTCACCACACCGGACACAACAGACACAGCCATTCCTCTTCACCAGAAAGAAGATGAATAGGGACTCTGGATGTTACTTCAGACTTTGCAAGAAATTACGCTCTCTTCGTAAGAATTAACTCAACCCTGCCCTCTAGGCACTTCTGTTTCCATTGGATCAGTGTTAACAGTTACATAACATGAATATGGTTATATACAGCTTGCTATGTGCAAGTTGTTGGAGAGAGAGAGATGGAAATGCTTCAAGCCTTACAGCATAATTATAAACAAATTGTGTACAAAGTAATTTATTTAATTATTATATTTATATTGTTATAATTTTATTCCACTTTTCCATCAAAATTTTTTTTTTCATTCCACTTAAATTCGGTCTTCTTTGTTTTCGTCAACGGTCAACCGTATCCAAATTTTCCACCGACACTGATTGGACTTTTGTGACGTGTTAGCAAAAGTTGCAACAAAGTAGAAAACGTGAACGATGCTAGCCTCATTATTATTTATTCATCTTTTTTTTCTTTTTCTTTTTTTGAGAAACCTCATTATTCATCTTATCATAGTGAGATACGGCTAACTTCGTTATTGTTGATTTTTTGGCTAGATGCTAACTTAATTGTCGTGTCGAAAGAACAAGGACTCCATCTAATCTGATAAAGGCTGAACCAATTATCAAATATAATGTGCAGGTGACCGGTGAAGCAGACAGTTTGTTTTTTACGTGATTAATTTTGTAACTTAATTTATTATATCGTTTATTTTTATTATTATTTACTAGTTTTATTATATTTTTTGGTACTATTTATAGACTTCATTATACTATTTTAACTAATTTTTACTTTTATTTACAGCATTTTCAGCAAAAAAAATTTAATTTTAACAAAATAAACTAATCTCAAATAAACACCTGGTGTGGTCATTTTTTTGGTGACAATCATTTTATACTTCGGTTTGTTGAAATGGAAAATTCCCTTCTTTGTTTTTTCCTTCAGTTTGAAAAGGGTAAAAATTTCAAATTTTTATTTTTTAATTTTTTTTTCCAGATTTTTATTAATGTTAATTTTTTTATTTAAAGAATCAAAAAAAAAAAAAAATGACAGAAAATCAAAGGAGAATGCGCTTTTCATGGGATTCCTTAGGTCCAATTCACACGGTGGGAAGGGAAATAAATGACACATCTGTCGGCAAAAGAAGGCACGAGTAGCTGAGGTTGAGAAAATCGGACTGGGAAACCTGATTTATATTGCTATTCAAGTAGGCCCAATTCTTCTGGAACGTAATGGATTTATTTGGATTTCTGTACCACTGTCCCATTACAATTTGAATGAAAGTTCTCTTTTGACTTTTGAAAAAAAAATGTAAAATACTTTATCATATCATCCAAATTTCAATATTTCGAGTCCGTTTGGATACAGTTGAAAATTGAAAATTAAAAACTGAAAACACTGTAACAAAATAATTTTTAAATGTATAAATAGTACCGTGAGACCATTTTTAATAAAAAAGTTGCTAAAAAGTTAAAATTGTAGGGTCCATAAACAGTGCACAAATATACAGTTCATTGACGAAAGTCAACCAGTGCTGCTGCTGTTCATTAAACAGTAGCTGCACAGTAACAGTAAACAGTAAAAAATCAGCCTTTACTCTCCAGGAATGCCGAAAAGTAAAAAAAAAAAAAAAAAAAAAAAAAAAAAAAAAAGAAAAAGAAAGAGGATAAAAACGCAAACGCGTTTGGGAAGCGCGTTTCGCGCTTCCCAAACGCACACTTCATGTCCAGACTTATTAATGTTTTTAACCCCTCAAATTGAATATTTTTAATAAGAAAAAACTATTTGCATGTACAATCAACTTAATACATGATTATTACTCCCTTCGTCCCATTTTTTTTGTCCTGTTTGAAAAGTCAAATTTTTTAAGGGAACATCATTTATTGTCTTGTCTACCTTTTAAAAATGTATAAATTTCCAAAACAACCCTTAAAAAAAATTATCAAAAAATTGAATAAGTAAATTAATAGGGGTATAATAGAAACATTAGTAAATTAATGACTTTTATTTTTAGAAACAGGACAATATTTTGGGACATCTCAAAATGGAATAGAGGACAAAAAAATTGGGACGGAGGGAGTATGATTTTTTAGTAGAGTCTTGTGGTGTATTTTTGTGTTATAACTTCTTTTTCTTTCCTTTGTGTGCATTGTCGAAGTCACTCTTGGACAATAGTAGACATAACCATCAGAAAATTAAATATTTTTCCTTTTTCTTTTGATTTTTTGTTTTTATTTTTATTTTTTAATTTGAATCTCAACGTAACGATTTGATTTTCTACTTTGCGTTTGTTGTTGTTGTTGTAAGTCAATATGGGTGTGTGATGATTCTTGTAAGTCAAATCGCTAGTTAAAAGCAAATTGAAGATAAAGCAGCATAAATATATGGTTGTAAAGAGGACGGCGGGGGTAAGGAACTTGTAGAGGTTACCTTACCTCTCTCCATGTCTCTCTTTCATTTTCAAAGCGTGAGAATTCTTCACAAACTGGTCCCCATAAAGCGATATAAGGGGTAGTTGCATAATAGAGAAGCTAGAGAAATTTCAAACTTTATGAAGGGTCTTATTTATGATATTTATTAATAAGTTATTTTTAAAAAAGATTTTAATACATTTTTATATTAGAGAGATGTTACGTTTATAACAATTTTACAACAAATCACAAGTGGTTAGTTGTTATTAGTTCAAATTTGAAACTAACACTAAGATTACTTTTTTGCCTCAACAATAACAACCAGTAACAACCTGCCACTTAGAATTTATTGTAAAAATGTTGTGGACATATCATTTCTCTTTATATTAATTTAAAGGTCATGTTAATAAGTGCCCTTAAAATATTGATTAACAATTTATTTTAAGAAAGTTTTAATACTACTTTTATGGAAGAAGAAAAAAATTATCAAAACATTAATTTCTTTTCTTTTATTCTCATAAAACTTTTTTAAAAATAAATAATTAATAAATACTCTAAGACCGTTCATTACCATTTTCTTTATTTAATTAGTGGTTGTCGAAGTGAATGTATGACAGCTAGCAAAGTTCACTTTAATGCAGCGTCAGCAGATGGGAATGGACAAGTCACGGATGTCTCAGAATGCAGAGAGGTTATTGTTTGCAGGAAATAATAATGGGTGTGAACACGTTGAAATTCAGACTTGCCCACATAATGCATGGATTGGGAGTATCTTTTCCCGAACCCAACTTCTAAACACGATCATGCGCAAGATATGAATTTTTTTTTTCTCCAATTCGATTCGAAGAAAGGGGAACCTAAAAGCATTTGCATTGTAAACTAGAAAAAGGCGCTATATTTTGCACAACTAACTCCCACAATCTCTCATGTTAGTTTTTTTTTTTTTTTTTTGGTAATTGGGATAAAACAAAAGAAAAACTACAAAAGCAAGAGATCAGAAGGACAACGCCTACTTACAAATAAGCCAGATTGATCATGGTTTATAGCGGAAATTAAATCCCCAGGAGGATAAACAAGAAAGCAGAAGTCTTCATTTTGTCTCGCACCTTTCCTTGCGAGATGATCAGCACATCTGTTAGATTCGCGGTAGCAATGACTGAACCGGATGCAAGGAATTTGAGATGCTAGCTGCTTGCAATCATCCAGAAGGGGGGAAGTGATAGGATTTGTCTGACCGGGATTATTAAGCACATCTATTAAAGCTTTTGCATCCAACTCTACTTCAACAGATTCGAAGTTCTTGTTCACATAGATGGTAAGCCCATCCCTTAATGCCCATAGCTCCGCTTCAAAGCTTGAAGTAACACCAATCCTCCTTGAAAAACCTACCACCCAATTACCAGACTCATCTCTAATCACACCTCCTCCACCAGCTAGACCCAGGTTGCCTAAAGAGGACCCATCCGTGTTTAGCTTTCTCCAACCATTTCTTGGCCTCTCCCATCTTATATTCTTCATTGTGAAACTGTTGGCTTTCTTCCAATCTGCAGCACACCAGTGGAAGTCACTTGCTTGACTGATAATTTGGGTAGCCAAGTTTGGGTTGGAACTTCTATTCTGGAAAACAAGACTGTTTCTTTGCTTCCATAACATCCAAATGGCAAAAAGGAACACTATATTCCAAGGGAGGTTGCTATGACAATTAAGATGCCCATTCCTTGCATTAACGGTCAACCATGTATGAAGATCACAAGAAAGGAAACTCCTATCCAACTCAGAGATACCAAGCTACTTCCACAGCTCTTTGCTACCCTAGCAGTCCCAAAGCAAATGAATAATAGTTTTCGGGTCATCTCTACACCGAGGGCAAGAAGGGTCAGAACTGATTCCTCTTGAAACTAGGCAATCTTTAACACCAATACTATTGTGGAAACATCTCCAAACAAAGAACTGGATCTTTGGAAGGATTTTTACTTTCCAAATCCAATGCCCCTCAAAAGCATGGGTAACACTTCCTGAATTTGCCAAATTATACGCGCTTTTCAAATCGAAATTCCCATGGGAATTAGCTGCCCACGACAGTCTATCCTCACTCCTAGCAGCTATAGCGTAGGGAGTAGCCTGAATTTCCAACTTTATATTCAAGGGAAGATCAAAAGATAATTTCAACCAATTCCAACCATTCGCCGAGACCACTTCCCTAACTTCCATACTACTTTCACCCCTGTTTAGTGAACCCTGCACTAAATTTCTAATAGGACCTTGAGAAGACCAATTATCCAGCCAAAACCTGAGCTTATTGTCCCTCCCAATGACCCATTTTGTTCCAGCATTGAAAACATCCTGGCCTATTCTCATACCTTTCCACACTCGAGAACAAGGAAGATTATCGCTGTTGGCCAAGCTTAATCTCTGACGAGTGCAGTACTTGTTCCTAAGAACTTTGGCCCATAGAGTTTCTTTTTCTTTATGAAATCTCCAATTAAGCTTTGCCAACAAGGCAGTGTTCCTTCCTTTTGCAGCCTGTAACCCTAAGCCGCCCTCCTTCCTAGGCCTTGTTACCTTATGCCAACCCACCCAATGCATCTTTTTTGAGGTGTCCGAAGAGCCCCATAAAAAGTTCTTACTGATCCTGTCTATACCATCTAGCACTTTATTCGGAAGATAAGCACACTACATGGAGTAATTGGGAATGGTGGACAAAGAAGATTGAACAAGCACTGTTCTGCCCACCATAGACAAAAGGAGTATAAACTAACATGAGACATGAGATTAGCATGGCTCATGCTAGTTTATACTCCTTTTGTTTAGTTTGTTTATTTTTTATTTTATTTTGTAATGTCCTAAAATATTGTTTTACTTCTAAAATTAAAAGTCATTAATTTACTAATATTTTTATTATTGCCTCTACTTTATTTCCAAAACCATTTGAAAAGAAAAACAAATATTTAAAAAATCAATATTAATTAAAAAGATAAACTAGAATTTGTATTTGAAGTAACCAAAATTGCTTGGAGCCAATACCTAATAGTTTTTTTTTTTTTTTTTTTTTATTGCAATACCTAATAGTTTTTGTATTGTGGTAGTTGTAGATTTTTCAAATTTGATTAAGAGAATAAGTTACAATTTGTGGTGTGTAATTTCAAAAATGATAATACTAGTAAGAAGCAGATTTTTGTACCTGTAATTTCAGATTTAATGTTCCTATTTTTTGATAAATTTTTTTAAGGATGCTTTTGGAAACTTATATATATTTTTAAGGTAGATAAGAAAATAAATAATGTTCCTTTAAAAAGTTTGGTTTTTGAAACAAAACAAATAAATTGGGACGGATGCAGTATATAATTGTGTTGCATTTAGTTTTTTTTTTTTTTAACATGTCTCGATGATTAAAAAAAAAAAGTGAGTGGATGATAATTGTTGTGTGAAGAAAAATAATAAATTTTAAAAATTTCTTTTTGTTTGCACAGTATGTTCACATTGGTTTGGTTTTGGTTTTTTTTTTTTTTGGGATAAAATTTTGCACAATAAACGTTGGTTCTTTTCGCCTATTTTTATCCTTCTTTTTTTAATCCTTTTAGCATTTGCTTATTTTATAAAAAAAAAAAAAAAAAGATTTAAGTGTCCATACAAATATTTTTTTTTAATAATAAATGTGTTACTTTTTGTTTATATATTTAGTAAGGATATAATGGTAAATTTATATCAACTTTATTTTTCATTCTCTCATTTTTTATCTCAATCAAACAAAAACGTTTTCCCTCCCTCCACTTTTCCACCCATCCAACCAAATACAACTGAGAGAAAACTAAATCTATTCTATCCTCCCACTTTTCAATCCTTCCACACTTTTCTATTCTCCGAATTTTCCATCTTCCCAACCAAACGGACCATAAAATTTTTGAAAATGTCGTCACAAAAATGCAGCTATAGACCTAGGGGTGGCAATTCTTGTTCGCGGGTCGGGTTCGTGTTGTATCAAGCTATGAGTATTCGGCTATATGGGTGAGCCAAACCCGACCTATTTAGTAAACGCGATAGGAATTCTCAACCTAAATACGACCTGTTTATTAAATAGGTTGACTTGACCTGACACGTTTAACTCGTTTAATTAACAAATTATATAAAGATCAATACAAATAACCTGTTTAATAATCTATTTGATTAATAGGTCATGCCTAACCTATATAATTTTTATTAATTTCCGTATATCTAAAATTAAAATACAATTACAACCATAAATACGGTAATAAACATATAAAACAACCATAAATTAAGCAAAAATATCAAAGTGACTAATAACTTAATAAGCTAAACGGATTAGACGAGTTGGCTTGTTAAGCACAAACATGACCCGTTTATTAAACATGTTAACTATGTCAACCTGAATATGACTCAAACCTATTTAGCCTCAATCTATGATCAGTTTATAAACGTGTTAGCCATGTCAGGTTCGCTAGTCATGTTAGATTTTGCCACCCTTATTAATAGACTTGTATTTTTAGTAGTGACGACAAGGGTCAATACTCATATATTGGCCACATTACAATAATACAGAGAATCAAAGGAGAACGTGCTTTTGATGGAATTCTTAGGTCCAATTCACATGGTGGGAAGGGAAATAAGTGACACATCTGTCGGCTAAAGAAGGCACGAGAAGCTAAGGCTGAGAAAATCTGACTCGAAAATCTGACTGAGAAACCTGATTTGTATTGCTATCCAAGTAGGTTAATCATGATGATAGGCTCAATTCTTCTGGTATGTAATGGATTTATTTGGATTTTTGTATTGCTATCCCATCACAATTTGAATGAAAGTTCTCTTTTGACTTAAAAAAAAAAAAAAAAATTTGTAAAATACTTTATCATTTCATCCAAATTTCAATATTTTATGTACAAATGTACTAAGATTATGCTTTGTAACAGTTTTTGTTTTCAATTTTTAAAAACTTTTTTTTGAGAGTATAAAGAAAATACAATTTTCTTATATTTTTGAAATCAAAAACATATTTGGTTAGTTGAAATTAAAAAGAAAAAAAGTTTTTTGAAGAAAAAAAGAAAAAGAAAATACTAAAATATGTTGTTGTTAGGATTTGAATTCTAGTTCTAACTTATTAAATAAGACAGATTCATTAAATCAAACGTGTGTTTTTATTAACTTTTGAAAACTAGAAATTGAAAATAGTATTTTGTATATTTTCAGTTTCCTTTACAAATTAAGTTTTGAGAACTTTTTTTTTTTTTTTTTTGGGTTCATTTTGAGTTGCCAAACAAGTTTTTTAGTCTCAAAAATAGAAAATTATTTTTGAAAATAGAAAATAAGGAGAAAAAGCAGTTACTAAACATACCCTCAATGTTTTTATCCCTCAAATTGAATATTTTTAATAAGAAAAAACTATTTAATTTGCATCTACAATCAACTTATAAGTTGATTGTAGATGAAAATTAAATAGTTTTTTAATACATGATTATCATGGTTTTTTAATGGAGTTTGTGGTGTGCTTTCATATTATAACTTATTTTTCTCTCTCTTATTTGCATTGATGGAGTCACTCTTAGACAATGGGGGACATACCCATTAGAAAATTAAATATTTTTCCTTTTTGTTTTGGTTTTTTATTTTTATTTTATTTTTATTTTTATTATTTTTTATTATTTGAATCTCAACATAACGATTTGATTTTCTACTTTGCGTTTGTTGTTGTTGTAGTAAGTCAATATGGGTGTGTGATGATTCTTATAAGTCAAATCGCAAGTTAAAAGCAAATTGAAGATAAAGCAGCATAAATATATAGTTGTAAAGAGGACGGAGAGGATAAGGAAATTGTGGAGGTTACCTTACCTCTCTCCATGTCTCTCTTTCATTTTCAACTGTGAAAATTAAATAGTTTTTTAATACATGATTGCTGATGGGCCCAAAAGATGAGTAAGATCGTCCATCCTTGAGGAAGGACGATGTACAAGGACGATCCCATTACCATCAGCAGTATGAAGTGCATGTCCAAACAACCCAACAAAAGCCAGCCGTCACAACTAGCCGCAATAAATACCATTACCGTTGAAGGTGCGCCGGTAAACTTAACACCTGGCACAGGCGTTACGAACTCCAGCAATAATGCTCCAATAATGACGGAGCCAACGGCTAGAAGGACATTGAAATCACCTATATATATCCATGAACAAGACAAAGGGAAGGTATGAATGAAAAAACCAGATAACTCTATTCTCATTTTAGCTTTTGTGCTTTAACCTTGCTTGTTAAGCTTTCTCTGACTTAATCATCGGAGGCGTCGTGGGCAGCGCCCCACCGGTGATTCTTTCTTTTTCCTGTGATACCCCAGGGTCGATACAGGCAGTGGACGATCTTTAGCTGGACGAACATCTCAACTGACGATCTCAACATCATCAGTTTGGCGCCGTCTGTGGGAAATCGACGATATCCATTGTTCTTGAGCATCTAGCTTAGGAATATTTTCCCATTCTAACGAGATGGAATCCAGCTCTAACTCGGACCCTGCTGCATTAGCCCTGCAAATTCAAGCACTTGCGGCCACAGTGGAAGAACTCACTAAACAGAACCAAGAGATGAAGCAACAACTTCAACGGGGAAATAACCATGTAAACGTCAATAGAGACGAGGACGGAGATAGCCATGGGAAGAGGGCCAGTACTCCAGAAGAAGTAAACTCAAGCTTCCTTAAGGAGATGAGGAAAGAGATGGACGAGTTGAGAAACGCTATTAAGGGAAAAACAGACCAAGGACTGGAGAGAATTGTCAGGAAAACTGACTCTCCCTTCACTATGGCAGTCCAAGAATGCCCGGTGCCCTCAAAGTTCCGCTTGCCGCAGCTTGAACCCTTTGACGGATTGAAAGATCCACTAGACCATTTGAATACATTCAAAACTACGTTGGGTCTTCAACAGCCCCCAGATGAGATCCTATGCAGGTCCTTCCCAACTACCCTAAAAGGGGCCGCCCGGGAGTGGTTCACGAAACAACCAACATCGTCCATTGACAACTTTGAGCAGTTAAGCAGCTCTTTTGTTCGTCACTTCATGGGAGGGCAACGACCAAAGAGGACAGCCGATCACTTGCTCACGATCAAACAAGGAGAAAAAGAAACTTTACGGTCCTATGTGACGCGTTTTACACGAGGAATGCTAGAGGTGGACGAGTCAGATGACAAGGTACAACTCACGACCTTCAAAGCCAGATTAAAATCTAGAGACTTTGTGGTTTCTTTGGCGAAGAACCCTCCCAAATCAATGGCAGAAGTGCTATTGAAAGTACAGAAATACATGAACGCTGAAGATGCTCTGGCAGCCATAGACGGGACAGAAAAGACAAAGGATAAGAAGAAAGAGAAAGAGGACGACAGAAGGGGGCAGAAAAGAGATCGAACAGATCAACGTAATGACGATGGGAGTAGGCGGAGGGACGATAAAAATCCTCGACAAACGAAGTTTACACCATTGGTAATGCCAGTTGATCATATTTTGGCGGACATTAAGGACGAACGGAGCCTTAAATGGCCCAGGCCGCTTCAATCGCCACCTAGTGTACGCAATAAGAGAAAGTATTGTCGTTTTCACAAAGATCACGGGCATTACACGGAAGATTGTCGTGACCTGAAAGAACAGATAGAAGAACTTATTCAGAAAGGAAAACTTCAAAAATATGTGAAAAGGGGAGAAGCCAGTAGATATGGTAAGAAAGAACAACAGGGGGATTTCCAGAGAAGCGAAGGTCAACCACCTCATCCACAGAGTGCAAGAGGAGAAATAAAGACCATTGCTGGGGGACTGTCCATAGGAGGGTTGTTCAGGTCCCTCAAAAAGTCATACCAAAGACAGGTAAACAGCGTTCACAGTTTACCCCCCTTCAAGCAGCGACGAACGAATCAAGATATGAACTTTTCAGAAGAAGATGCCAGGGGGATAAAGCAACCTCATGACGATCCGCTGGTTATCATGATCATGATCGAAGGCTTCAACACAAGAAGAGTTTTGGTAGACAATGGGAGTTCAGCGGATATCATTTACCTGTCTGCCTTTCAACAACTGAAGGTAGACCCAAACAGACTTCGACCCTTTGAATCACCCCTCGTCAGCTTCAGCGGAGATAAGGTGTACCCCCGGGGTATTGTGACGCTGACTGTGACCGCAGGTACGTATCCCTTCCAGGTAACCAACAGACACAATTTTTTGGTCGTGGATTCCCCCTCAAATTACAATGTAATCATTGGATGACCAACCCTCAACCGGTGGAAAGCTGCTACTTCCACATACTGTCTGAAGGTAAAATTTCCAACAGAACAGGGGATTGGAGAAATAAGAGGGGACCAAGTCTTGGCAAGAGAATGTTATCAGGCAGTCCTCGCATCCAGAGAAAATCATACATGGGTGATTGAAGATAAATCCCCTGAAATCATGGAGAAACTAGAAACAGTGAAGCTGGTCGAAGAAGATCCATCAAAGACGACTTAAGTAGGGACGGACCTAAGCCCAAAGACGAAGGAATCAATCTTGTGTTTCTTAAGAGACAACCTCGATGTATTTGCATGGAGCCATGAAGATATGCCAGGGATTCCTGCAAGCCTCATCCAGCATCGCCTAAACGTAGATCCAGAAAAGAAGCCCATCCAGCAGAAGCAAAGGGTTTTTGCTCCAGAACGAAATAAAGCAGTGACGGACGAAGTGAACAAGTTACTTGTTGCTAACTTCATTCGAGAAGTTCATTACCCGAAATGGTTGGCCAATGTCGTCATGGTAAAGAAGGGAAACGGAAAATGGAGGATGTGTATTAATTTCACCGATTTAAACCAAGCTTGTCCAAAAGATAGCTTTCCCTTGCCCAGAATTGATCAGCTAGTTAACTCCACTGCCGGGCACAAGCTCCTGACGTTCATGGATGCGTTTTCGGGCTACAACCAGATACAAATGGCTGAAGAAGATCAAGAAAAAACTGCCTTCGTCACCAGCTAAGGGCTTTATTGCTACAAAGTCATGCATTTTGGCTTGAAGAATGCAGGAGCCACCTATCAGAGGCTAGTAAATCAAATGTTCAGAGAGCAAATTGGGAGAAATGTAGAAGTATACGTTGACGACATGCTCGTGAAGAGTAAAGAGGAGGACGATCACCTATATGACCTAAGGGAAACATTCAACACCCTCAGACAATACTGCATGAAGTTGAATCCCTCTAAATGCGCTTTCGGAGTTTCCTTGGGAAAATTCCTTGGGTTCATGGTCTCGTGAAGAGGAATTGAAGCGAATCCAGAAAAGGTAAAGGCCATCCTCGAGATGTCTTCACCAAGGACGATTAAAGAAGTGTAATCACTCACAGGCCGAGTAGCAGCCCTCAATAGGTTCGTCTCGAGAGCAACGGATAAATGCTTCCCTTTCTTCAAGACCCTGAAGAAAGCATTTGTTTGGACGGAAGAATGCGAAGCAGCGTTCCAAGACCTTAAGCAATACTTGAGTAATCCCCCATTGTTAAGCCCGTCCAAAGAGGGTGAAGATCTGTTCTTATACCTGGCAGTGTCCGATACAGTCGTGAGTGCAGCCTTGATCAGGGAAGAAGATAAGAAGCAACTCCCTGTGTATTATGTCAGTCAGGCCTTCCAGGGAGCTGAGGCTCATTACCTACGGGTAGAAAAGATCACCTTCACCTTAATAGTAGCCTCGAGAAAACTTCGTCCTTATTTCTAGGCCAATCCAATCAAAGTAATGACGGACCAACCCATCAAGAAAGCCATGAACAAGCCCGAAGTAGCTGGACGAATGGTGCAGTGGGCAATTGAGCTTAGCCAATTCGATATCGAATATCGTCCCCGTACAGCCATAAAAGGCCAAGTATTAGTAGATTTTATAGCAGAATTCACCACCAACGAACAAGAAGATGATTGGGAAGACATTTGGACGATAAATACAGATGGGTCGTCCACACAAAAAAGGTGGAGGAGCAAGGGTCGTTATTGTTTCCCCCCACGAAGATGTTCTCAAATATGGGGTTCAGCTGCAATTCCCCGTAACCAATAACGAAGCCGAATATGAGGCCCTGCTAACAGGGCTCAGATTAGCCCAGGCACTAGGAGCTGAAAATGTTGTGATCAAGAGTGATTCGCAGCTCGTCATTGGACAAGCTAAGGGAAATTTCGAAGCAAAGGAAACGAGGATGCAAAAATATCTCCAATTGATGAACCAACTAATTGGCAACTTCAGTCATATAGAGTTTGTACAGATCCCACGCGAGCAGAATGTAGAAGCAGACGAAGTGGCATGAAGCGCCTCAACGGATACCCCGGACACGACGAACAGGTGGAGATTAGAAGAGCAAAGCCTCCCCAGCATCAAAGCACTACAAAACTTATCTATACACACCCATCAAGGATGGACGAGCCCTATTCTGTCCTTCCTCAAGGATGGACGATTACCACCAGACACTGAAGAAGCCAGGAAAGTCCGCAAACGAGCTGCTAGATTTACCATATTGAACGATCAACTTTACAGAAGAGGTTTCTCTTAACCCTACTTGAAATGCTTAGAGGAAGACGATGCTAGGTACATCCTCGAGGAGGTGCATGGAGGAATTTGTGGAGACCACATGGGGTCAAGATCCCTCGTCAGAAAGATAATGCAAGCAGGCTACTTCTGGCCGACGATGCAGCAGGACGCATCAGACTTTGTGAAGAAATGTGACAGTTGCCAAAGATATGGGAATATTCAGCGAGTCCCAGGGTAAAGATTGACGACTATTTCCTCACCCTGGCCATTCGCACAATGGGGAATCGATATCATGGGCCCCCTACCACAAGGAAAGAGACAAGTAAAATTCCTGCTGGTAGCAATTAATTACTTCACGAAATGGGTCGAGGCGGAGGCACTTGCAACAATCACAAAAGCTCAAGTACGAAATTTTGTTTGGAAAAATATTATTTGCAGGTTCGGGATCCCAAGGACGATCATATCAGACAATGGTCGTCAGTTCGATTGCCAAGACTTCAGGTCATTTTGCTGAGGCCTAGGCATCAAGAACAAATACTCCTCACCAGGACATCCTTAGGCCAACGGACAGACGGAAGTAATTAACTGAACCTTGCTCAAGATCATCAAGTCCCGGCTAGTGGGGGCAAAGGGAGCATGGCCGGAGGAACTTCCAGGCGTCCTATGGGCTTACAGGACGACTGCGAGAACACCAACAGGAGAAACCCCCTTCAATCTGACATACGGCACGGAGGCAGTCATCCCAGTCAAAGTGGGCCTCCCTAGCACCAAAAGGGAGTTTTTTGACGAAAGAAGCAACAAAGACCAGTTAAAGTTGAATCTGGATTGTCTAGACGAGGTCAGAGACCAGGCCTCTCAAAGAATGGCCAAATACCAGCAGAAAATGACAGAATACTACAATCAGAGGGTGAAGTTGAAAAGATTCAACATCGGTGACCTCGTCCTTCGGAAAGTAACAGCAGCAACGAAGAACCCTGCACAAGGAAAATTGGGCCCAACCTGGGAAGGGCCTTACCGCGTCGTCCACTATTCACGACAAGGGAGCTACCATCTAGAAGATTTGAACGGAAACAAGCTACCTCGTCCGTGGAACGTCGAGCACTTGAAAAGGTATTACAAGAAAGAATCCGTAGCCTCGTTGTAAGAAATTACCACAAAGCAAGTTACTTATATGCATTTTACTGCAAGTTATAATTTTGCGAGCTACTTATATGCATTTTACTACAAGTTATAAATTTTGTAAGATATAAATTTATGCAAAAAAGTGTATAAGTTATTATTCAGGATTCCATCAGTAATCATTTAGCATTTCAATAGTCTCGCTTAAAAGAAATCGTCGTGTTCTGATTATCTTTCCTAGAAGCTAAATGATTATTCGTCCAGATCAAAAAGACGATGGTATCCCCCAAAAGGGGTGCACATCGTCCAGATCAAAAAGACGAATTTAGCAGAAGCTCGCATCAATTAACAGAGGAAATGATCGTCCAGATCAAAAAGACGATGGTATCATTCGAAAGGATGTACGTCGTCCAGATCAAAAAGACGAACTCAGCATAAAACCTTGAATCCTTCACGAAAAGGATAAGATCCCTCCAAGGAAAGTACACGTCGTCCAGATCGAAAAGACAATGAAACCCACACCGGGAGCAAAACATTGTCCAGATCTCAAAGACGATGGAATACATTCAAAGGGCCCACATCGCCCTAATAATAATGGAGAATGGTGGAATTCTCCTAGTAGACCCTCATCGTCCGGATAATCTGCCACAAAAATCACCCAAGTCCACAGAGGGACGAAGGAAATTTTTCAAGGAACGAAGAGATAATCCCAAGTCAAATTTTTCTAAGTCTAAAGAAAAGAAATTTTGCAACGAATATGAAAGAAAACCACAAACATAACACATATATATACGCACGATAAGTAGCAGATTGTTCAAAAAGAAGAAAGAGAAAACCCCAAAAACATAAGGGGACCTAGAAGAAGTGTTTTCATCAGTACGGCCCAAAACACACAGGGCACACACAAAAAAATACACTAGATAAAAATAAGTCATTTTTCAGGAGTATCGTTTCCGCCCTCATCAGCCGCCGGAGGTTCTTCGCCTGAAGCCATAGAAGCTTGCGCAGTCGAAGCAGCCTCGTCCGCTTCTATTTCTCTATCAACGGCTTCAAAATCAAGATCGTCCAGGTCGACCCCCTGCCCGTGCTTAACTAAGTATCTCCTCAGTAACTCAAAACCTTTAAAGTACCATTGAAATAAGATGGTGTTATATTCGTCGGTCAACTGAAAGGCAAGGACGGCCTTGGCCACAGCTGCTTTCATCTTCTGAGTCGCGGCAGCAAGAAGCTTATCCTTTTGCTTCACTTGAGACTTCTCAGCCTCTAGCTGCCCAGTCAGGACTTTGACCTGCTCCATGGAAGTATTATGGGCATCCATTGCAGCGATCAAATCCTTGCGCAAGACTGAAGCCTCGGCCTCCAGAGCCTCGACCTTTGAAGCCACCATAACGGCCTTCTCTTCACTTGCCAAAAATTGGGAAGTAAGGTGTACAGTCTCCCCCAGCACCTGTGGACAAAAGTTTAAGTTTAAAAAATAAAAATAAAAAAAGAAAAAAAAAAAGAAAAAGGGAACTTTGAGGTTAACGAGGACAGCTCAAAAAGTTACTTGAACAAGCTTGTGTACGTGTTGGTCCACCAGCTGATGTGAGGGCACAAGTGAAATCTCCCTTTTTTCTTCAGAAGTAAAAAGCTCATTTGCCCGGGCAACAGCAACGTCAGCATCTTCCCAGACAGAGGAACCTACCTTCTCTTTACCCTTTTTCCCGGTCTTCTGCCTCTTGGGGGCAGGGACCTCCTCAAGAGAAATTGCTGGAGAAGCCGTCCTTGGTTCGTCCAGAGTAGAGGTAGACGAGCCCCTCTCCGTCATCTCTTTCTCTCTCTCTCTCTCTCTCTCTCTTTCTCTCTATCTCTGTCAGTAAACCTCAAGGTCTTCTGACCAATGCTCGAGAGGGGTTCGTTCTTCTTCGCCTTTATTTTGGCGTACATGTCCTTATTAAATTTACTCGTCATCTCTACACCAAAAAAAAAAAAAAAAAATTTTAGAAAGAGTTAGAGCAACAAAGAAACTGAGAACGATCCTGGGCATCAGAGTGACTTACGTTTTCGCTCCTCTCGATCAATCACTTGAAGGACGAAGAGTGAAGGTTTAGGCCCTAAACAATGACGGGCTAGAGTATGCGGATCAACGAGCTCGTCGAAGTCGTCAATCGTCTTTACGTATTTTATTGCCTCTTGAACTCTCTCCCTAAATTGGCTCTCCAATTCAGGACGCTCTTTCACTGCACAAGAAGGAAACAATTCGAAGTTGTAAGGATGAACAAAGAGAAATATCTGTGAGGATAGAAGAAGAGAAGTATAAGAGACGAACGCACCGAGACGAGGGGTCTCCCACCGTCGCAGCAACCTGGGAATATTCCCCCAAAAATCATCCGACAGGGTCTCCCAACCGTCTCTCGACACTAAGAAGTATCTCGACTTCCAATAACGGAAGGACGAAGGAAGGTCGACCACTAGACGAGACCTCCTATCCCAGGGAACGAGTTCATAATACCCAAACTCCCTAGACTCTTTTAGACGATAAAGATGGGTAAACTCGTTCACAGTTATCATCTCTCATTCTGCTATAATCGTCCATATCACCATACAGCTTACAATGATCCTCCAGGAATTAGGCATGAGTTGCCCAGGAGCGATCTGTAGATGGTCTAGGAGCTCCATGATAAAGGGATGGACGGGAAATCTTAGGCCACACAAGAAGGCCGCCTCATAAAAGCAGACCTCACCATGAGCAAAGGTGCAAGCCCTTTCACCCTTCCTGGGGAGACGAACCCTAGTCTCTACAGGGAATTGAAACCTATCCCTAAATTTATTAAAGACATCTACATTCAAGTTGCACTTTTCCTTAAGGGCATGGAAGGAATGAGGAACGACAACGGAAGTAGAGGGCGTTGACGAAGGAGGAGGCACGGAGGTAGCTGTATCCCTCACAGCCCCGTCCGCGGCCTCGTCAGAAGACGAACCCCCCTCGGGACCACTAGATCTTACAACGGAACCCATTTTTTCCCTCCTAAGAACCCCACGAGTAGATTTGAACCAAGAAAGCGACTGCTGTAGCAAGGGGTGCAAATCTCGCAAAGCTAAGTCTAAGCCACTTCCCTCCACCACAAAATCACCGGATTGTGGGAACCGGTCACCGGAAAGTCCTAAATGTCCCCCCAAACGAGCAAAGAAAAAGGTAATAGAGGGAGATATACGCTCAAAATCAGTATAATCTACCATTAAGAAGGGACATATACATTTCGAAAAAGGAAAGTAAACAAAAAGATTGCAAAAGGAAAGAAGCAAAGAAGAAGGGATACGCACCTTAAAAAGAAAGGGAGGAAAATCCGAAATCGGAAAAGTGAAGCAGCAGCGGCAGAAAACTCAAACGCAGAAGAGGTAAAGGCTAGAAAAAGACAAATAGAGGCAAAAGGTGAAGAAATTAGAAAAAGTAGAGGTTAAAATCTGCCTTGGAAGTCGCGGGAAATCAAAAAGACTCTCTCGCCGGAAACAATGCCTCCCTACCGATCAAAACTTGACACGTGGCCACGAAGCATACCACGCCGCCACAAGGCAATTAATGCAGAAAACACATTCCCAAGCGCCAAAAAAAGAAAAAGAAAAAAAGGGCGATTTGTATTCCCAAGACCGTCCGAGATTACGGACGACCTTGGAATAAGGGGGCAGCTGATGGGCCCAAAAGATGAGTAAGATCGTCCATCCTTGAGGAAGGACGATGTACAAGGACGATCCCATTACCATCAGCAGTATGAAGTGCATGTCCAAACAACCCAACAAAAGCCAGCCGTCACAACTAGCCGCAATAAATACCATTACCGTTGAAGGTGCGCCGGTAAACTTAACACCTGGCACAGGCGTTACGAACTCCAGCAATAATGCTCCAATAATGACGGAGCCAACGGCTAGAAGGACATTGAAATCACCTATATATATCCATGAACAAGACAAAGGGAAGGTATGAATGAAAAAACCAGATAACTCTATTCTCATTTTAGCTTTTGTGCTTTAACCTTGCTTGTTAAGCTTTCTTTGACTTAATCATCGGAGGTGTCGTGGGCAGCGCCCCACCGGTGATTCTTTCTTTTTCATGTGATACCCTAGGGTCGATACAGGCAGCGGACGATCTTTAGCTAGACGAACATCTCAACTGACGATCTCAACATCATCAATTATCATGGTTTTTTAATGGCGTTTGTGGTGTGCTTTCATATTATAACTTATTTTTCTCTGTCTTATTTCGTTGATGGAGTCACTCTTAGACAGTGGGGGACATACCCATCAGAAAATTAAATATTTTTCCTTTTTGTTTTGGTTTTTTATTTTTTTTTTATTTTTTATTATTTGAATCTCAGCGTAACGATTTGATTTTCTACTTTGCGTTTGTTGTTGTAGTAAGTCAAAATGGGTGTGTGATGATTCTTATAAGTCAAATCGCAAGTTAAAAGCAAATTGAAGATAAAGCAGCATAAATATATAGTTGTAAAGAGGACGGAGAGGATAAGGAAATTGTGGGGGTTACCTTACCTCTCTCCTTGTCTCTCTTTCATTTTCAAGTGTGAAAATTCTTCACAAACTGGTCCCCGTAAAAGGATATAAGGGGTAGTTGGATAATAGAGATGCTAGAGAAATTTCAAACTTTATGAGCATCCCCTTTTTAATGGCGTTGCAGAGCTACCACTTTTTAATGCTGATTATATGTCATCTAATGCCGTTGCAGCTACCACTTTTTAATGCCGATTATGTGTCATCTAATGCTGTTGCGGCTACCACTTTTTAATGCCGGCAAAGTCGTTGACTGAGTTGAGCGCTGACCCAACTGGTAACAACATGAAGCACATACCCTTTCGAGTGAAGCATAAGCAGCACCCCAAATTAAGAGAGAACAGAAGAGAAGACAACGCGTGTGTCCAAAGAAATATTGATGTCATCTAATGCATGCCATTGCAGCAGCTACCATTTTTATTTCTCTCACTTGCTTTCTCTCACACCATTTTGGAGGTCCACCCCACCATTAATCTCTCTCTTCTTTTCTTTTCCTTTCACCTGTATCTTCCTTCCCTGACATCACTTTCTCAGTTTCTCTGTAACTCTTTATTTTTACTTTTCATTATTTCTCCACCTACCACGAACCGTCTCGGTCCTTTGTCCATATTTAATGCCTTATAAATTTCTTCACCAACCACATTGTACAATGAATGTGCATGGTACTGGTAGGCACAGAAATACGACTCACTAACCATCAAAGCCTCAAGCTCTGTCTTTGTAAGTTTTATTGCAGGTTGTAAGTTTTCAGAGATGATAACAACGATATCGTATTGAGAGAAGAGATGTCTAACCTAGCTGAAACGAGGTCGCATTACAAAAGCGGCAAAGTGTACTGTTTCATTTAAATAGAACGGTGTCGTATTGCAGATAATCTTCAGGATTCCCAGCGTGCTAAATTACCCGCGTGTTTAGCACGTGATTTTTTGTAAAAACGTGTACAGCTTTGATTTGTTGAAGAGCTAGTTAGTTTATTTGTTATGCAGTTTAGGAATTGTAACGGCTAGTAAGTTAATTAACAAGGCTATTTTCAAAGATCCTTGAACAAATTCATTAGTGTCAACAGAATCAGATTTTCTCTCAATTCTCTTTTGTTCTTAGGATTTGTAATATGATATTGATCTTTTATCGATACTTTGCATCAAGCTTTACCTTATGATAAAATATGACAAGACTAAAATTTTTTAAAAGAATTTTTGGCCAGTGTAGTTCACAAAGTCCTCTTGCCTTTCATTTTAAGTTATGAAAAGAGATTTAAATTTTATACGACTGTCATGAGAGTAACATATGTAGCACTCCTATTAACATAAGAGACATTGGAGTAAAACTACTATAGAGCTCTCCTAGTATCAAACACTTTTAAACACAGTGTCTGTATGTTAAATTTTTGGAAAGAAAATGAAACTTACCCATAGTTTTTAACTCAATGCTTTCAGTAATGTCAACTATAGGTATATTCAGAGATAAGAGTGGGGGTGTGATGCCTTTAGCTCTAGTAACTCTCGTTAATCGCCGATGCTAATAAAAAAGGTGAATTATCATTTGATAATAATCTCACTAAATAAATTGTGCTTTTGTCATTCATATGTAATGGCTAACAAGCCCCTAATAATTTTTGTGAAGTTGTTATTTACAACTATGTATTTTGTTGGCTTTTATTCCGTGCTAAATTTGATTGTAATTATTATCAATCGTTTATACCCTGTATCTATTGTGAGATTTGTTGTAAGGGTTGTGTGATAGAGAGAGTGTGTGAAGATTCAAGCATTTGAAGGCTGAAGAATTCTCACGGGTATGTCGCGACTTAATTTCCTGCGAAGTAAAACATGTGCCCTGCATATGCTGGAATGTGAAGAGTCAAGCTAGGTGGAGACAGCTGTGTCTCCCAGGTATCTTGCGGGTAAGACCTTCCCGCGAGACACCCGCGAGACTATCTGTTCTGCTAGCCTGTACTGAATGACTCACACTTTCTGTGCCTATCCTATATATACCCTCATTACCCACAAATGTTAAGGAATACTTCAGAGAGAAAAACCCTAGCCAAACATATTGAGAATTAGAGATTGTCATCCCCACCTTTCTTTATTCACTTGCTTGTGGTATCTCCTCAACTCTTTCCTCTCCATTTTCCATACCATTGAGAGGTTGATAGTCCAAACACTTACCACACCCCTGGAGAGTGTTGTGTGACGTTTTGGTGCTGCTGGGAAGTATTGGAAGAAGCCTGGAATGGCAGATGCAACATGAAGCTTGTTGCGAGATCCGAGGAACTAGACAAGACACGGTTCCGAGAAGCCTTGTTGGAGTAGGAGTTTGGAGGGCTTAAGTACATCGGGTAGATTAGGCTTGGAGGGTCTCTTACTAACCAATGTATCCCAACTGAGTCTAGTGGATCGATTTCAGTTTGGAGGGCGGCGAAGAGGTTTTTCGCCAAGTTCTTCGGTTTCCTCTTCGAAAACACATCTTGGTGTTTTCTGTGTTTGCATCTCTCTTCCCTACTCTTTTATATTCCATTATATTGCTGTGTTGCTTAGTTTATGGATTAGAATAGTTTATTTGTTCATCCGCTCGCATTTACACTATTCCACACTTAGTATTAAGTTAGTGTAAAATCTATCGAGCCGTAATTTTAATTGAGGGGGTCTAAATTGCTCTTGTATTTTCAACATATTTTCGAACTTTCAATTTCAATAGTATGAGGGCCTCATTTTTTTTCGTCACACTTGAAATTCTCTTATTTCACAACCCAGATGTATTTTCAAACTCATCCAGTTCATCTTTGTCACAGCAACAAAGTGAGCAAGATAAACAAAAAAATTGATTTCCTGTCAATCCTATCAAAAAAAAAAATTGATTTCCTGTCAATATGAAGCTGAAGCTAGTAATCAATTAATCGCATGTGAAGTTGAAGCATTCCAATTGAACTATGATATTTGTCAGTAAATAGAAAATACAATCGTGTCTCAGCAGAAAACATTTTAGAGGGAACCTATCTGGTGGACGCATGGCAAATGGAAGATGTTCCAGGATACAACAAATAATTAAAAGCACAAGCCCTGCATTTATATCAGCTGTAGACACAAAATTGAATTATATGATTCTAGGCATAATTTTGACAGCATTTACACAGATGGGAATTATATTCATATATTTTAGAAGAGGTTCATAGATGAATTTTCATTATCAAGGAATCCTAGATGAACAATCTCATCTAGTGGTATTATTTTTCTTTTGTGAATGATTTAATTTTTTAAGTATAGAACTTATAATTCATTATTGTGATAAGAATATGGACACGTGGGTGCACTAGGTGTCTTATTGTTGATCAAGTCCCCAGTTCAGCACATTATGAGCATTGAGGTGGGTATTTAGTCCAAAGTGTAAAACAATGTTTAAATAGTTGTATAAATGCTTTAAATGTTGAATATCAACCATTTCTCTATCTCATGAGTTATGTCTTCTTAATTTAGTCAAGTCTCTGGATTTGGGATTTGGAATTTCTGACTAGCTTGGCAATCTTACTAGTCAGCTGCCTGCCTGCTTATTTCATTATTTAGAAGTTTAAATTAACTTAGTGGAGAGCTGCATGCACTAATACAAACAACACTGAAGCAAACTAAACGATTCTGGCACCAAGACACAGCATAGACTTGCATTATTTGCAGGTAAAGGTTACCCTCAAAGAGACCTGGCAAAGTTTTTCATCTAGACAAAAAATTATAATTTTTTCTTTTATTTCATTTCTTTAATTTGAACTAGTCCATGATATTCAGATTCAGTAGTGTCAAGGTCATTAGAGAAACTACCCATATTGGAGCATCTTTGCTTAGTGCATACCTTAACATTTTTTATTCATTAGTGAACATAACAGAAGGAAACACGGCAGTCCATGCACAGAGCCTAATTTTTTGTATATGCATATAGCAGCCAGCAGGGCTTTTTAAAATTTTTTTATTTATTTTTTATTCTTTAGTAAACAAAGAGAGAGCATGATTGATGAATCAGGAGCATAAGTGAAGAAATTTGGATTTTAACAATATCACGAATTATAAGAATAATGATTGGGTGTCTCCCTGATGGTGCGTGTTCACTTTTTTTCTCCCTGTATCTTCATCTTAATGCCAAATAGCCAAATATTTGTATATAAGGCTGTCTCACCCAAACTGTAGGAAGCAAATTGTTTTCAAGGCTCTGTCTAATCCACACAGGAGGAAGCCATGTGTTGGACCATGAGAACACTTGAAAAAGAGCAAGTCCTGGGAACTAGTTAGCTTACCTGCAGAAGATCTCAGGTCAATAGTGAGGCAGAGGAAACTTATATATGGGGAAATTCTCTAAGCCTCACAACCTGATATTGCGTGTATGGTCTCAACATAGAGTCAACTTACAGATTTTAGTCACCATGCAGACATTTTAAAAGATTGCACAATGCAGAAACAGTCACAGGAAGCTGTCGTGCGGATGCAACACTTAAGATCAAAGCCAAGAGGACTTTGTGAATTACTCTAGCCTAAAAATGCTTTAAAATTTTGAGTCTGGTACATACATAGAGTAGAAAGCCCTCAATTAATCATATCATATTCTATGATAAGGTAAAACTTGATGCAAAATATAAATAAAATATTAAAATGGGCTATGGACTGATGTGCAATGAAACAAATATTCTGTTTCTGTTTTTCCTTTAAATTTAGTTAAATATAATCTCAGCACCTTGTCTTAACAAAGAAAGTATGCCTAACAAAGCAATGCCTTAACTCCACCTTCTTAGGTTCAATACTAAAAAAAAAAAATATTAAAAAAAAACCTTTTACTAAAAAAAAAATAAATTTGATGTATTAGGAACAAGTATACACAGTTTCTGCATAAATTAGCGAAAGGCCTAAGAAACTGTTACCAATGTATAAGTTAGTTAAACAAAATAGTTCTGTAAGTTCAAGATGTCAAACGCATGCCTTTGTTTTAGGATGCCAAAGATATATAAAGATTGAGAATCGTGAGAGCTCAGAAGAGAAATCCCAGGGACTGGAAGCGAAGAAGGTCTAGCTTTCTTCTTCTATGGTTTGATCAGGAGCGAAGTGACCTGATGAGAGTTTGGGTGGAACAGAGCAATTCTCTGTGGATGGTTCGGAGTTTGGAGGAAAAAGAAGAAGAAGAGAGTGGAGTGCATGAGATTAGGGTTTGGGTTTGGGGATTTGAAGAGAGAGTCACGTCCATGGAATTTCACAGAGAGAGAGAGAGAGAGAGAGGTGAGGATAGAGGAAGAAGAAGAAGAGGTTGTGGAGCGAGTGAAAGACGGAGAGAAATGGACATGGCTTTTGGCTTTCGTTTTTGCTCATACAATTGCTGCTGATGTGGCATGGTAGTTGCTTTCTAACGGTTTTTTTTTTTTTTTTTTTTGAGTGTTTTTTTTTTTTAGTTCTTTTTTTCGTTTCAACATTTTTTTATATAAAAAAAAAAATCATTTTTTTTCTTTTTATGATGAAAGTATAACATTGGTTCTAAAATTGTTAAGTTTTATTTTAATTTTTAAAATTAAAAAAAAAAATTCCTTTGTATTTTAAAAAACTGTAATGTAACGTTAATAATTCCATAGCCTTATCGCTCTTTTTACCAAAAAATAATAATAATAATAATAATAATAATAATAACACTGAGGCTATGGAATTACAAACATGTTACATTTACAATTTTTCTTTTGTGAATGCTTTAATTTTTTAAATATAGAGCTTATAATAACTCATTAATGCGATAAGAATATGAACATCTAGGTGCACTAGGTGTCTCGTTGTTGATAAGTCCCCAGCTCAGTACATTATGAGCATTGAGGTGGGTATTTGGTCCAAAGTGTAAAAGAATGTTAAAATAGTCACAATAATCTCTTTTTTAGTTGTAAAAATGCTTTAAATGTTGAATATCAACCATTTCTCCATCTCATGTCTTCTAAAACTAGTCAAGTCTCTGGATTTGGGATTTAGAATTTCTGACTAGTTTGGCAATGTTACCAGTCAGAGCCGCCTGCCTGCTGATTTCATTATTTGGAATTTTTAATTAACTTAGTGGAGAGCTGCATGCCTTAATACATAGAACACTGAAGCATACTAAATGATTCTGGCACCAAGACAGTGCCTAGACTTGCATTATTTGCAGGTAAAGGTTACCCTCAAAGAGACCTGGCAAGAGTTTTTCATCTTGAGAAAAAAAATTATTTTTCTTCATTTGTTCTATTTTTTTAATTTGAACTAGTCCATGATCTTCAGATTTCGTAGTGTCAAGGTCATTAGAGAAACTGCCCATATTGGAGCATCTTTGCTCAGTGCATACCTTAACATTTTTTATTCTTTAGTGAACATAACAGAAGGAAACAAGGCAGTCCATGCACACTGCCTAATTTGTTGTATATGCATACAGCAGGGCTAGTAATTTGATTCTTTAGTAAACAAAGAGAGCACAGGATTGATGAAGCAAAAGCATAAGTGAATAAATTTGGATTTTAAAAATATTATGAATTATAAGAATAATGGTTGGATGTCTCTATGATGGTGCGAGTTTACTTTTTACTCATACTTGACATTACAGTTACAAAATTTAAATCCAAAATGGGAAGAGATTGATTAATTAGAAATCTTATTTTTCACCAAGGAACAAGATCTTGAATTTTCAGAGATACTTATACCAATCAATTTATTCAAAACTTCAATAATGATTATAAGATGCAAATTTTTTCAAATTTCTCATTTGCTAGAGTATTTCTCCCTTCTAATTTACAGGTTCTTTATAGTCGAATGTAGAATACATGTCCCTGTTCCTAATTTATCAAGTATTTATTAAGGTACAAAATGTGCTATCATTGATGTGGTCCATGTGGATCCCATGACCCGTGAGATACATGGCTCCTATGTCCATCTTAACTGTCCCCTCTATAAGAAAAACCAAAGGGCAAGAAACATTGTCATCTACCATCTTAAGTTTCTTTTCTTTTTCTTTTTTTGCCAATTAAAAGGCAAAAAAATAAAATAAAAAAATAATGACAATTGACATGATTTTCTAAAAAATCAACCTTAGTTTGTTTTCATCTTTGACCTGAGACTTTAATCATTCCTCTAATATGGTAGAAAAAATTGTTGTGAATCATTCAGGAGAAAGATATCAGAATAATTTGTTTCAATCTTAAGTCAAGACAAATCATTTGGCTAAGGTAAACACCAAGTTCAATTTTTACTCCTTTTTTTTTTTTTTTTTAATAGAAAACTGAAATTCAATCCACTTTGAGTCTTCTGCCTAGTGGTCTACGGAAATACCAAAAAGAGAAATAAACAAAACACAAACAACCATTAGGGCCATAGAGGCAACCAATAGAAGTCTAGGAGCAAGGAGTACTGACAGGTTTTTTTTCTTGCTCAATAGGATAGTAGAACCCAATAGTTCACAGGACATTAATAGCAAACATGGCTGCTCCTGCAACTTCAAGATTTTGGGAATGTATATTTATAATTAAAAAAAATGTTGTATTAAGAATGACAACATAATGGAGTTAATCTTAGTTCAATTATTATTATTATTTTTGGATGAATTAGTAAAGGATATTATTAATAGAGAACAAATAAGACAAAGCTAGGTAAACTCCTGACAATGGGGACATCGAACTCTAGGCCAAAGTGAAAGCTCGAATATGTGTGAAAACACAAGAGCTGTTTAGACTCCCAAATTAAAACTTACGGCTCGGTTGATTTTACTCTAACTTAAACTAAGAGCGGAATAGAGTAAATGTGAGTGAACAAACAATAAAACTACTCTAAACCATATTCATCAAATATCAACAATAAAATGAAAGCTAAAAGAGTAGGGAAGAAAGATGTAAACACAAGATAACACCATGATATGTTATCGAAGAGGAAACCGAAGAACTTGGTGAAAAACCTCTCCGCCGCCCTCCAAGCGGTAAATCGATCCACTAGAGAATAATTTGGAGTATACGAATAACAAAAGACCCTCCAAGCCTAGTCTACCCCATGTACTTGACCCCTCCAAGCTCCTGCTACCAACTGACTTGACGAAGCTTTGTCTTCTCTTGCTCTTTGGATCACACAAATCAGCTTGATTGCATTCACCAAATATATGGCTTCTTCCAATGCTTTCCAGCAGCACCAAAATCTCACTTTACACTCAGAATGGGTGTGGTGAGCATTTGGGCTATCAACCTCTCAAGAATTTGGATATGGAGAGGTAGGAGTTGAGAAAAACCACAATGGATTGTGTAGAGAATTGTGGGCATGACAATCTCTAACTCTCAAGGGTTATGGCTAGAGTTTTCTCTCTAAAAAGAACTCCTCTCAATATGTGGGTAATGATGGTATATATATAGTGATGGAAAAAAATATGAACGCAGCGGAAAAATAACGGATCTACATAATTCGAAGTTGATAACATGCGTTAAGTAAATTTCAGAATTAGAGAACAAGAGAGCGTACCTTGAAGCGGTGAATTTCAAAATTCACAAAGATTGAAGCACTTAGGAATACTTTTAATCTTCACTCCAATTCCGCTAACACCCAAGAAGTGTGGACTCTCAATTGGTTATAAAGGGATGATTAGAGAGTGACATACACTCACTTCCACACCATTACAATATTGTTTTTCTCATACATAAAATTCTATACGTTTTTTCCCTTTGTATCTAACCAATAATCTAATTGGGCTAGCCTTTTGGGTCTTTTCAATTGGGCTTAAGTGTGTGGCTTGGAGTGGGACCAAAAGGAACCAATAAGACACTATCTCCAATGGGCTTTGGGCTTTTCTGTCAACTCTTGACAAGTCCAAAGTTACCATTAACTATATTTAATACTGCTATATAAATATAGTTGCACTCTAGGCCTTATCTATAAATTATATCCCAAGACTTTATTATACATGCAACTCCTTCATAAAATATTCGTAGTAATACAAAGTCGTTAAGAAAATAATAAATCTCACAGCGGCCCAGTTCAATATGTTTTAACTCTTAAAACGTATTAACACATCAACCAGAAGTCTCCACTTCCATGATCAAGACAAATCATTGTGGTTGATATGTTATAGTCTTCGCAGATGAAATGCCCAATTTCATCACCAACTACGAACTATAATTCTGAGTTTACAAAGAACTTGTGATTTATATCTTCTGTGACTTTTCACATAAATCATATACTATGCATCTCATGGACTAAATGATAATGTTCGAATATTCATGTTACCATTATTTCAGATAATAATAAAACAAATTCATTAAACACAATATTAAGTCATACATAATGTCATACACAATGTCAAACTTAATATCATACATAGCATCATACAATAGGATTTAAAGGCACTAATCCTAACATATAGTGTGAGTGAAGACATAATGGAGCAAATATGCCAAAATAGCAAAACAGAATGTTTCGTAGGTATCTCGCGGGAAGGCCTTACCCGCAAGTTACTCGCGAAAACCAGCTATCACCATATGTCATGACTCTTCGCATTCCAGTCATGTGCTTTGCACGTGGCTTACTTCGTGGGAAGTCTTCTCACGAGCTACCTGCGAAAACTCCTTTGATCTTCAATGTTGTCTTAAGTTACGGTACATAAGATTGAACAAAATTACAATCAAATTTGGCATAGAATTAAAGCCAACACAAAATAGTCGTAAATAACAACTTTACACAAATAATACAATAGAGGATATTAAATCCCAAAACTCACCTCAAGAGACTAGATTCTTACACACAACAGAAACTAAGGTAAGAACAAATTACAAAAACTTTTACACCAAAACAGAACACCTCCTAACCGTCAGTAATATACACAAATAGTTGGAATAATAGGAGAATTTACCCCCAATTATAGCAGAAAATATTGTTCAGAAATGATAATTGGAATTTGGTTCAAGACTCTTATTTAAGTCTAACATCCTAAGTTCTTCTCAAAATCTGCTCTTCAGGCCACACTAACCCATTATGTATAACGACATTCTTTCAAGACCAAGCATAATACAGATTGGCCCAATGGGCAAACTTAGAAATAGATGATCTCAGGCTTTTTCCTTGGCAATGTCCTAGCTAATTAGATCATGCGAGTTACTCTTTTTCAGATGATCTTCTGCAGATAAGTTAACTAGTTCTAAGGACTTGCTCTTTTTCAAGAGTTCTCATATTCCAACACATTGTTTTAAATGTGTGGGTGAGATAGAGCATTGTACACAATTGGCTTCCAACAATTAAGGTGAGGCAAAGCCTTCTATACAAATATTTGACTATTTGGCATTAAGATGAAGATACAAGCAGAAAAAGACAACATCTTTACAAGATAAAGAATGATTTGGACATTTGGGCCCGGAGGTGATAAATAATTATAGTTAGCCCTTTGTGAGTGTCATATATAATTCTCTCTATGGAATCCTACCATTTAGTGTGAATGAACAAACCTTAAGAATTCATTAGTTAATTGTTGTAGGAGGCAGTCTAAAGTCTTTCCTCCCTTGATCTCTACTTGTAGTCCAAATTAAGAAGAAGACATCTGGGGAGACAAAATTCTTACAAATAAATTCTAACATATAATACATAAGCAAAACCTAGTTTACACATTTTGAAGTACAGGAAAAACGTGCACAATCTGTCAGAGGAACATGTAGGCCTTAAAGGGTACCATGAGAAGTATATGAGCAAGGAATCCTAACTTAAACCACCACAGTCCCCACCATCTCACCCCAACTTCCTTAGCTTCATGTTCATTACAGATGGCTGCACAAGAGCAGCAAGCCTAATCTAGTTGCAGGCCACCTAGCTTTATCATCTTTAAGCTCAACCAAACACAATTGGTATTGTATGGTGATTAATTTGCTGGACCTTGCAGGTTTCCAAACCCTTATTTTGTTCTTCAGAACATAGTCCATCTTTGCCTCAGATATAGTTGCTGCACCATGGATAATCTTGAAGCTATACTTCATGAAAAGGAGCCTAATAGGATCCTAATTATCATGTCATAAGAAAACCTTCTACCATCCCCAACATCAAACTTTATGAACCTCCTAACCTCATTTCTAAGTTTTGGGATAGCTCTGCGGCCCCATGCACAATCTTGTGGGGCCTTTATAGTCCAAAAATACTTGCCATGAGGTAAAATCTAGCACTCCTCTCAGTGCCAATGGAGGCATAGAAAGTTCAACAATCCTTAAGGTCGAAGTAAAACTATGTTGATCTATCCAAGTAATAAATTCTAAAATGTTTGCAAAGAAATAAAACTCCCATATGGTTATCAACTCAAGGGTCACCTAAAACATTAATAATGGGTATACTGAGAATTGAAAACATAAATAATCATTTGATACTACTCTCAATAGAAAATTTTCAAAAAAATATATCCTATATATGCAATGGCTATGATTCCCCACTAATCACAATAGTATAAGAACATCATTTTCTAGTTCACAAGAAGCATTTTACAACTCATATTCACCTAACACTCTATTCAACTAGAATTATATTTATTATTATTATTAAGAACAATCAAATTCCATCTTAATAATTATATTGATTATATAGGTGTTGAATTTATAGTGTTCAAAATGCAATAAAAGTTCCATCTAACATAATTTGTTTGCATAATTGCTTATTTCACAATTGCACATAACTAGTGTTTTAGTTACCAAATTGATACGGAAAAATCAGCAATTTCCATCCATTCTAATTGATATTCCCAACTCCAAAAGGTACAGTTTTACAGCTTAACACAAGGACTGACTAAACTAGCTTCACTATAAACAATATACATCTAAAATGCAGTGTCATAAACATAATTTGAAGAAATATAAGGAATCCCACATAAAATGAAGAATTATTTTTCTTCTCAAATAATAAATCGTTTTCTTTTGTTCAACAGAATACACAAAACAGAGTGTAATCACAGCAGAGTAGAAAAGCAAAACAAGAAAGAAACACGAAAACAAATACAGTACAATGCAAACAAACCACCCAAGAAAATATCACAATGCAGAGTACCATCA
The DNA here is from genome assembly GCA_023621385.1 of Quercus gilva. Classification (NCBI taxonomy): domain Eukaryota; kingdom Viridiplantae; phylum Streptophyta; class Magnoliopsida; order Fagales; family Fagaceae; genus Quercus; species Quercus gilva. The sequence goes on from CM042483.1 coordinate 53,324,517, forward strand.
CCAAACGAAAAATTCTTTACATCACTACACAGGCATCAAAGAATATTTTTAATGAGTCTATGCAATCATATTCTTCAAATTGTATAAGAGACACCAACCCGTACCAGTTGCAGACCATGGATGATTTCACTTGTAAAAAACACTGAAGGTGAGTGATTAAGCCCAAAAACATCAAAAACAAATTAAAATGAAATATGTTGTAGACATGAACTCATTAGTAACATTTAGAACTATATTTACACCATCTACCAATGCATTTATGTGGTAGGAATGAAAAGAAAATAGGACCCCCAAAAAAAAAAAAAAATAGATACACACCAAAAAAGGGGAGAAAAAGAAAGAAGAAACTGTTAATAAAAGCGGCAAAAATAAAGAGACCTCCACAAGATGAAGCAGAAATGAATTTGCTTGTAATATAATGGAGAGGTAGGTTGTGGGTTTAGAACCTAATAAATAAGTGTATAAATTGCAATTCAATATTTACTCCTGGTGAATGATAATGGTGAAGTTCTTTTTTCTTCTTTATTTATTTATTTTTAAATAAAAAACTAAAATTCAATCCACTTTGAGTCTTATGCCGAGTGGTTTACGAAAATATGAAAAAGGTAAATTAACAAAACACAAGCAACCATCAGGGCCATAGAGGCAACAAATAGAAGTCTAGGAGCAAGGAGTGCTGGTAGGTTTTTTTGTTGCTCAATAAGATAGATGCAGAAGAAGATAGAAGAAGACAATAGTTCACAGGACATTAATAGCAAGCATGACTGCTCCTATAATTTCAAGAATTTGAGAATGTATATTTATGATGAAAAAATGTTATATTAAGAATGACTAAAAAATGTAGTTAATCTTAGTTTAATTTTGTTTGGATGAATTAGTAAAGGATATTATTAATAGAGAACAAACAAGACAAAGCTAGGCAAACTACAGAAACTGGGGACAGTGAGACCTAGGCTTAAGAATAGAACAGAGGCTATTAAATCCCAAAACTCATCTCAAGAGACTAGATTCTTACAAATTAACAGAAAAAAAAAACTCAGGTAAGAGCATATTAAAGAAATTTTTACACCAAAACAAAACACCTCCTAAATATCAGTAATACACAAATATTTTGAATAACAAAAGAATTTATCCCATAGCAGAGAATATTGTTCAGAAATGATATTTGGAATTTGGTTCAGGAATCTTATTTGCCTCTAACATCCTTTTAATTTCTTCCCAAATTCTGCTCTTGGCCACATAGACCCATTATGTATAATGGCATTTCTCTGAGACCAAACATAATACACATTGGCCTAATGGGCAAGCTTAAAAATAGATGATCTTAGGCTTCTCCCTTGGTAATGCCCTAGCTCATTTGATCATGCCAACTGCACTTAGACTCTGAAACTAACCAGTGCCTAATGACAGTGTCCCAGAATCTCTTGGCAAAATAACATTCTAAGAAAAGATTATCTCTACTCTCAAAACACACACAAGCAGCCAAGTATAGCCCCACTGAGATAATCTTTCTCTAGTTGTCAATTTGTTTTTGATTCCTAATTAACCAATAAAGGCAACCAGGGGATAACAAGGTTAAACTACCACAGTCTCCATCATCCCACCTCATCTGCCTTAGCTTTATGTTCATTGCAGATGGCTGCACAAGAGCAGCCAGCCTGATCTAGTTGCAGACCACCTAGCTTTATCATCTTTATGCTCAACCAAACACAACTAGCATTGTGTGGTGATTAATTCTTCAAACCTTGCAGGTTTCCAAACCCTTATTTTGTTCTTCAAAACAAAATCCACCTTTACATCAGATTTAGTTGTGGCACCATGCATAATCCTAAAGCTATACTTCATGCAAAGGATCCTATTATCATGCCATAAGAAAACCTTCTACCATCCTCAACAGTAAACTTTATGAACCTTCTAACCTCACTTCTTAGTTTTAGGGTAGCTCTGTAGCCCCATGTATAAATCTTATGGGACCGTTATTGAAAGTTCACTTGGTGTGTAAAACACTAGTGAATGTTTAGACCCCAAATTTCAAAATAACCAACACAAGCTTATACTCAAACAATATACGTGCGGAATGATAAGTACAAGCTATACCCAAACAAACAAACAAACTACTCTAAGCCATAATTAAAACACAACACAACAATAATTAAAGGCAAAGAGTAAGGGTTACAGAGAAGCAAACATAAGATAATATCGGCACGTGTTATCAAAGAGGAAACTGAAGAACTCGGCGAAAAACCTCTCCGCCACCCTCCAAGTGGTAAAATGATCCCCTAGAAAATCAGTTGGGATACATGAATAGCCATAAACCTTCCAAACCTAATCTACCCGATGCACCTAAGCCCTCCAAGCTTCTTACTCCAACAAGGTTAAGCCTAATCGTGTCTTCTCTAGCTTTCCGAATCTCGTAATAAGCCCATTGCATCAACCAAATGAATTGGTCCTCTCTGAACTGATTCCCAAGCACCAAATAACCTTCTCACTAATATGGGTATGGTGAGATAAGGATTTGGCTAAATATTCTCTTAAGGGTATGTCAATGGAGAGGGTGAGAGTAGAGGAATTTGAGAATCAAAGGTATAAGATTGTGGATAAACCAATCTTGTTGTTCTCTAAGGTTTATCTCTCAAAGTTCTCACTGGAAACTCTCTACATTTCGTGAGTATAAGGGTATTTATAGTAGGGTATGTGAGGTAATGTGAAAAGTCATTTTTTTGCAAAACAAGGGGCTTTGGCAACTCACTCGCAATTGGGACAAGTCGCGAGTTTCAGTTGCCAAATAACTGACTGGCCAGACTATACTTTTTGTCCTGTAGTGCTCCAGTTGTCATGACCCTTCAACTTCCTGCATGCTTCACACGTGTGGCACCTCTGGCGAGTCATCAGTCGCGAGTCACTCGCGAGTTTTAGTCTCGAGAATGCTCTTGATTGCACACACACTTGAATTCTTCACACTCTCTCACACACAACCCTTACATGATTCCCACCTAAATACAGGGTATCTAATTGCTGAATTACAAGCAAATTTGGCACGGAATAAAGCCAACACATGGTTGAATAAATTCAACCTTACAATCTCCCCTTTTGGCTATTCCGTGACAAAACCCTAATATAGACTCTAGACTTAAAATGTGAGTTGAGAACAGTTGCCAAAACTTACTCCCACCTAACTCTAGATCTGAGAAGCTCTTGAGCCATACAGACAAGTTTTCTTGAAAACAATATCACAAAAAGTGGCCAAAATGGGAAATTAGCCATAACTTTCCAACTATATAGTTAGTAGGCAATGTTTTCAAATTATATTTTTTACTAGCATCTCGAGTCTAAGAGACTTGATTTAGGACCTATAAATCGAGTCTTTGAGGGTCGGTTTTCATGTTCTGATCGGGTTTGAGTTGACACTTTTTCCACGTGGCATCCACCTGGAAATTGAGTCTCTAAGACTCGATTTATAAGCCCAGACCCAATAAGATAAATAAGATAAAAAAGAACAACAGCCCAAACAAAGAAATCAGAGCCTAGAGAAAAAAAAAAAAAGGCTGCTCTCTTCTCTTTCTTCTTCTTCTTGTCTCACTTCTTCTCTCTCAATCTTTCTCATGCTTCAATCCAAGAAACAAAAACACCACCGCAACCACCAGATCCGTCTCACTCCCTCTCTCTGCTATGGATCGGGTCGAGACCTAGGCCACGCGAGCCCTAGGCCAGTCCATTCTCCAGCAAAAGCTTTGACGCAAAGAAATGGATAAACTTGGCAACTCAGAGTCGCCACCTGCAGGACTCGCTCGATAACCACCTGGTCGATCTAGAGATGAAGCTTCAGATGGTCTCGGAGGAGATCGCCGCGTCACTTGAGGAGTAGAGCCCCAGGCCGCGCCTCTAGATTCTCTCTCTCTCTCTCTCTCTGATTTGATTGTATTTTTTTTTTTTTTTGGGTATTTCGGCTTGTACATGAGAGACTTGAGACTTAAAAATTTTTTAAATTTTTTTGGTTTATAAATCGAGTCTTAAAGACTCGATTTCCAAGTGGTCGCCACGTGGAAAAAGATGCCACATCAGACGTGATTAGACCATAAAAATCGGGTCTTTGAGACTCGATTTATAGACCAAAATCGAGTCTATTAGACTCGAGATGCTAGTAAAAAATATAGTTTGAAAACATTGCCTACTAATTGTATAGTTGGAAAGTTATGGCTAATTTCCCATTTTCGCCACAAAAAGTTCATTGTAAGCAGAAATCTTGGAATGCATATGGAGCAAGCACAATGCGATCAAGTAGGAATGAGTATGACAATAAAGCATAGCTTGACCAAACAAGAACAATCACTATAAATAGTGACCACAATGAACATTCACATGGTGAATGAACATCTAGACATGCAAACTAATAAGCTTAATGCAAAGTATCATTTGCATGTCTAGCACTCAACTGATGCAAGAACACTAAGGTAATTGCATCAAGGAAACAAGATCCAACAAGGGCACAAGAGTACTAAAGAGAATGCAAAACATAATCTAAAAGTACTACGTAGCTACAAAAGCAAAGGTACAAAATAAATATTGTCAAGTACACAACATAAGCCATGAAATATGAACATAGACTAGAAGTAGCACCAAAATGTAAAGGCTTAAGAAAATGTGGAGGCTTGTTGTAGGTTGCTTTTCTTGCTCTTCATTGCGTTGCATTGCTCCCCCTTTGATCTAGCTCTTTCTCCCCTTATCATTGCTCTCCCCTATCATGAACCATCTCCCCTTTTTTGTCATGGAATAGCTAGTCATCTTCTTCTAACTTCCTTTGAATTTGATCCAATTGAGTTTGGAGAGAGGTGAACTTTGTGTCAAACCGGGTGTGTTGAGGTACCATTTGAGGATATCTCCAAGTTCTCTCCGAAAGTGTCCCGTAGCATTTCAAGATCCGGTTCCAACTCATCATACACCGGTGGTTTGACAAACACTGGTCGATTGATGTTTAGAATGATAGCAAGATAGGAAGGTGTGAAAGTGAAGTCCTTTCCTCTTACCCAACATCTTAGCTCATCCCTATCGAAGATGACATTTGCATAAAATTCCTTCACCAACTTTTCATATGGATCTTCAAGATTGGACAGAAGGTAGTTCCAATCTTTAGAGGCGAACCATTTTGGAATGTTCATATCAAGAAGAGACGCTTGCTCAACAACCCTTTCAATCAACATGGGGGCACCCTTAAAGTGATTTAGATATGCTTGATATGCAGCATATGATCTGAAACGAGTGTCGTCATATACTCCAATCGAAGATTGAGTCTTCTTCGACTTAAGGGAAAAGCTATTGAGATCAATTACCAGTTCTTTTCCCTTGCTACTACCTCCTTTAATAGCTAACTTTTTGAAGGGAGACATCTTCAAGCAAAGGTCATGTAATAACAAAGAGCAAGATGAAAATTAAACAAATGGCAACAAACTTGATTAGTAACAAGTTAGTACCAAAACATAAACTTTGAATTAAAACCCTAAAAAATGGAATTTAAAGAGTAATTCAAAAGCAAATTGACATGTGAAGATGCTAAACGTCACATCATGATAGAATCATTGGCATTATTCACTAAACATGTCAAAAGGTGTGTGTGTGCATCTAGGGCATGAAAACATGCAAGGGGCAATGTGTGAAAACACATAATCAATCGAACAGGATTATCGCCACAATCTTTGTACTCAATGGAGTCCAAAGATACACCCAAAAAAAAAAAAAAAAAAAAAGCAATGTTATTGGTTCATATTCCATAAAAAATAGAAGATAACAAGTTATTTGTTCATATTGATTTACCTAAAATGTTTTTGGATGAAGTAAAAAAAAATTGTAAATAATGTAATAAGCATTTGAGTTTAAAGTAAACACCTTCTCTTTCTTCTCATAAAAATAAAAAGTATCAACCTCTATATCAAAAAAGTTACCATGGCTTTTAAGTGAAGTTGTGGTGTGCCTTTGTGTTAGAACTCTTTTTCCTCTCTCTTGTGTATATGTGTTTGTTTCTAAAAGAAAAAATAAATAAAAACTTCTATATCAACGTTTCCTTTTTTTTCACAAAAAACATTTTCTTTTTTCTTTTTATTCATATAACCTTTTTTTTTTTTTTTTTTTTTTCACTTTTTATGGGATTTATGAGATAGCAACAAACACCTTGATTAGAAATCTTAATTCCAATAGGATTTAAATTCTATATTAAATGAAACTCTACCTTATATATATATATATATATATCCTTTTGGGAGTGAAGTTTACTCCAATATGTGAATGCCTAAATTCCATGACAACGCAAGTATGCATTCTTTCTTCATTATTATTTTTTCATTTTGTTTAAGCTATTTTTCATTAATTTCAAAAAAATTAATAAAAACTTCTCACATACGTACGTAAATTCATGAATTCTGCATTAGAAATTGACAGACAAATTAACCCAATTCATAATGTGGGTACCTTAGGCATGCTTCACAACGTCCTAGGCCTGCTAGGCGTGCTTGGCATTCACCTAGGCGCAACCACCTAGGCCGTCCTCGGATGGCCTTGCAATGTCCTCGGCATGCTTTGCATTCACCTCAGAATGCTTGGCATTCACCTTGGATGGTGTCCTAGGAGTCCCACATCGAAGGAAAACCCCCCCACTTGCTGCCTTATAAGTTTTGAAGTGAAGGAAGTAGTGTACCATCAGTTTATAGTTATTCGAATAACTAAACTGATGGTACACTACTTCCTTCGCTTCAAAGCTTATAAGGCAAGCAAGTGGGGGGGTTTTCCTTCGATGTGGGACTCCTAGGACACCGTCCGAGGTGAATGCCAAGCATGCCGAGGTGAATGCAAAGCACTCCGAGGACGTTGCAAGGCCATCCGAGGACGGCCTAGGTGGTTGCCAATCATGCCTAGGTGAATGCCAAGCACGCCTAGCAGGCCTAGGACGTTGTGAAGCATGCCTAAGGTACCCACATTAAAAGCGCCCTTTTAATGTGGGTGCTTGACTCCACACTAGCAGGTGTTTGTCCGCTTTGGGGAGCCAGGCCCTCACGGTTTTGTCACGAAGGGGCAGGAGTTCAGGATCACACCAAGGGCTTATGTACCTTGTAGTACTTTCACCTTAGTCCCACATCGCCTAAGTAACCCTCCCACTCATGACTTATAAGCCTCTGGAGCAACCATGAGTGTACCACTACTTGGCACGTGACAAAACCGTGAGGGCCTGGCTCCCCAAAGCGGACAAAGAGTGCCAAGTAGTGGTACACTCATGGTTGCTCCAGAAGCTTATAAGTCATGAGTGGGAGGGTTACTTAGGCGATGTGGGACTAAGGTGAAAGCACTACAAGGTACATAAGCCCTTGGTGTGATCCTGAACTCCTGCCCCTTCGTGACAAAACCGTGAGAGCCTGGCTCCCCAAAGCGGACAAACACCTGCTAATGTGGAGTCAAGCACCCACACATAATATCAAACTTTTGTACTCATTTGTTCTCTTTTACAGTAATTGGTTTAGGTTTTTGTTACATACTCACACTTTCATCTCTCTAAGTGATAGAGGAAACAAACATGTATATTCTTTGTTCTTTTTCTACATTTATATCTTAATTTATGATTTGTGTTAATTTCTTAATTTTAAATTATGAATAAGTTTGATTATATTCTTAATATTAAATTTAAATTGTTGTTTATAGGTTTTTAGTTGTTTTTACTAATAATAGTTTTATCAGTAACTTTTTGTTAACGTGATTTAAATTTTTTTTTTTTTTTGAATAAAGAGCTAATTTATTAAAAAAAGAAATAAAATAAAAGAGTTGATATCAATTTTGGCAACAAAGCTAAATAGATAAGCCTAAGAAACGATTACTAATAGTTTTATCAATAACTTTTTATTAACATGATTTAAACAAAATTTTGAATAGAGAGTTGATTTATTAACGTGATTTAAACTCTACTAAATTTTTTTTAAGGGATTGGTTTTTAAAAAAAAAATTCAAAGTAATTTGCTAATTATTAACTACTATGTGCTAACTTCTAACTACCAAAACGCACAATTGAAATACTAATCTGTATGAGATACCACTTCCAAAGATTAATATCTTTGCTATTATATAGTATACATTGACTTTTTTTTTTCTTTCTTCAAAAGAAGCGTTTCTCTCTCTCCCCCACAAAACAAAGGGATTATAAAAAGAATTAGCTAGACAATGATAAGACTACACTCCCCCTTTTTCTGCAATAAATTTTGAATCAGATATTTTTTTTTCCATGCATATACACACACACACTTTGCGTGCTCAAAACCCATGCAATGCTTGTGACTTAAACTTGAAGTTTATATATATATATATATATATATCCTCTTTTGTTTTTAATTTTTTTGGTAGGGTGAAACTTACTCAAGTTTTAGTGGCTTCTCTTCTCCCATACTTTGAAGGACAAAAATTAAATTCTCATTTGAGTCTTTTTACTTCAAATTTTTAAATGTCTAGTAATTTAGATTGTTGTTAATTATTGAATTGAAGATTCTACTTAAAAATGATTTCATTTATTGTTTTGGATAGTTTTTTTATTATTAAATTCAAGGTTTTTCCATTTAAATATACATGATTAATTGAGCCTTAAAGTTCAATGTATTATTCAAAATCCTTTTATCCTTAAAGTTTAATGTATTATTCAAAATCATTTTATATTTTTTTTTGGTATCTCTACCATCTTCCATTCAATTATTTATATGTGTGTGTGTGTGTGTGCACGCGCGTGTGTGTGCATTTTATGATACCTTCGTCTCACAAAATATGTATATATTCATTATATAACTTAAAAGTAAAATATTCATTTATTTTTATTATTTAATTTTAAGTAAATTAATAAAATAAAAATTATTTACGTATAAATTTTGATTAAGCCATGCATCGCATGGGCATAATGCTAGTATTTAGTAAAGTAGGAAAATCTAGTCAACAAAAAAAAAAAGTTTGGTCATCAAAAAAGGACTTAGGGTGGGGAACATTTTCCAATTATTTTTGGGTATAAAATACTTTCCATTCTTAAAATCGAAGCTACAAGAGTTAAAATAGATTCTGTTTTGGCATTTTTTACTTTTTTTTTCTTTTGCTAAATTGCGTTCTAAAACTTATAGTTTAAGGGGTGTAACAAATTAAATCTATGTATTGGGCTTGAAATTGAATATGTGCTAAAGGTTTAATTTGTTATTTTCCAAAATCTCATGATTTAATTTAATTTGTTACTTTTGAAACTATATAATTTAATTTATTTGTTAACGAACAATTTTAAGAAAATTTTGATATTATTTTTATGAGAAATAGAAAAAAAAATTGTGAAAAGAAAAACAATTTCCTTTTCTAGAAAAACTTCCTTAAAATGATTCACTAACAAATGCCTTTGAAATATCCAATTACAAAATTCATAATTTAATTTATTACCATTGAAACTTTAGAGTTTATTTTGTTAATTTTGAAAAAATAATAAGGTTTAATTTGTTATCAAAGATGTAGTGAGTAACTATCGTTTTCCTACTAATATTTTCTTCAGAGAGAGATGAGAAACGTCAATGCGGAAGTTTTGATTGGATGGCCAGCAAAAGAAAAATCATTTAGAAGATAGTCCAGCCCAAAATTTGTTGAAAATGTAAAAAGACGCTTATTCGTAGGACAATGCCTTCTATTCTATGGGCTATAATAAGTTATTGAACCAATAAAAGTTTGACGCATCCCTTATCAACAAAAAAAAAAGAGTTTGACATCCATAAAAGTAGGAGGTCAAAGTGGTCAAACAAATGAACTTTTTTTTTTTTTTTTTTGCTGAAACAAACACATGACTATTCTTATTCACCACATGCACCCAAAGTTTAAGTACGAAATTTGGAGAGAATTTCTCATTCACTCATTAAACAATTTGGGCAAGTGACTATATTACGTTATTCTCCTCCCGGACGAAAACATGACCCAACTTGGATTTGACTCAAATGTGTAGGTTTCACTTCTATATATATCTATATATATATATATATATATATTCCCCCTTATTCGCAAAGATATATAGCTAACTAGCTAATTTGTCAGAACCATCAAGATTTTTGTACCCCAACTAACACGTTATAGCATTTCTATCTATTGGTCTGACTTTCTAACAAGTAGGGTTCATATTTCATCAAAAAAAAAAAAGTAGGGTTCACCAAATTTCAGGTTGTGAGGCTTAGAGAATTTCAATATAATTAAGTTTATGATGCCCCAGGATTAACTGGAAATATTCCATTCTCAAAAAAAAAAAAAAAAAAAAAAAAAAAAAAAACTGGAAATATTCTGCTAGTAAGTTGACTAGTTCCCAGGACCTAACTCTTTTTCAACAGCTCTCATGTGTTGGAGAGACAGAGCATTGTACACAATTGGCTTCCATCAATTTGGGTGAGACAGAGCCTTCCATACAAATATATGGCTATATGGCCTTAAGATAAAGATACAGGATATAGGGAGAAGAAAACAACGTCTTCACTAGATAAAGAATGACTTGGACATTTAGGCCTGGAGGTGATAGTTATTGGTTTTATTTATTTTTTTTATTTTTTTGAAGGGAAAATATATTTCATTCAAAGAGAAATTGGAATACAAGAGAGAGAAAGCTCTGAAGCATTGGAAGGGTGACACCCTTCCAAACTTGTGTGGTTTCAGAAGCTCTTGCAAGAGCAGCAAGACCATGAGCTGCTCTATTGTGTTCTCTTTTCAGATGTTGAAATTTCCAGCTGCTGAAGGAATGAAGAGGGTTGAGAATCCCTTGAAAGATATGGCCAAGGGCACCAGCTGTGTCTTTAGCATTTACGGATTGGATGATTGAGAGGGCGTTGGACTCGACGATGACTTTGGAGACCTTCAATTCCTGAGCAATGAGGATGCCAATTGCAATGGCAATAGACTCCACAGTGTCAACTGGGAACTGTGCTGGTAAACCTTTGCTCATGGCTGCTGTAACATGGCCATTGGAATCATGAATGATCACTCCTATACTAGAGGGTCTGCCATCCTCAGAAGTTGCTCCATCTTCATTTATCGCTAGGTGGCTCTCTTGGTGATTGTCATATATAATTACTTTTCTATGGTGTCCCACTATTCAGGGTTAAGGAAGAAACATGAATAATTCATTAGTTAACTGTTGTCGGAGGCTGTCGTTAGCCAAATTTTTAACACTGCATGTGTGATCAAATATCATTTTAGCTTTTGGCACAAACAGTATTTTAACATTTTGCAAAGTGATCTAAGTTCAAACTTATTTTAATTGTGAGATTTTATTTTATGAATTTGACCATGTACAAAGGGTCATGTCATTTAAAATTTTGAATAATATACACTTAGATTTGTAATCTTTAATCTAAACCATTAAAATGATGCATTGCAAATAGGGTGGATCCTAATTCATTTTTATTCTACTACTATTTTTTAGAAAGAAAAAAATTATGTGTTAAGTCTCACTTGCTAAGGAAATCGTACTCTTTTTTTGTCTGACTAGCATGGGAAATCCTATATTCAGAGTTCCTTGCTTGGTGATGGCTGGTAAAATTAGCTTGTTGGACAACTACATGTCCTAAATCGTAAAACACTGAAGTAACCTAAATGATTCTGGCAAATTTTTAGCATCTAGAAGAAAAGTTGGGAGTTTTTAATTTTTTTTTCAATCGTTTCTTTTTAACCTGTTCGTGGTCTTAATGCATTAGTGTAAAGGTCACTAGACATAGTACACACAGTCTAGCTCAGTACATGGTCCACAATCAAAGGGCATATGAGAATGAAACATGGCTAGCTAGTACATGGTTCTTCAGCTAAGAAAGAAGGAACATGATTGATGAAATATTTGGCGAGTTGCACACTATAATATCCTTATTCCAAAGCCTGCATACGAACTTAACCAATCACAGTATTATCACCTAGATGACCCTCAACTATGGGCTTCTAGTTTAAAAGAAGCATTTCACAGCTCATATTCACCTAAACACTCGATCTATTCAACTAGAACTATTTAAATTATTATTAAGATTGGCCAAATTCCTTCTTAACGATTGTTCAGATTATGTATGATGTAGAATTTAAAGAATTCCAATTATGGCATAAAATTTAAAAGGAATAAAAGTTCCATCTAACATAATTTATCTGCAAAATTGTTTATTTCTCAATTTCACATAACTAGTGTTTTACCTGTATTGATATGGAAAAAACAGTGATACCATCCATGCTATTAATTTGATATTCCCAGCTCAATAAGATACACTACTATTGCTCAACAAAAGGACAAACTAAACTAGCTTCACTATAAACAGTATGCATCTAAAGTACTGTGAGATAAACATAGCTTAATGAAATATGAGAATCCCAAATTAAATTAAGAATTATTTTTCTTGGTTGTTTTATTCAACAGGATACATGAACAAAGGGTGGAATAATAGGAAAGCAATAATAATAATAATAAATAAATAAAATAAAATAAAATAAAATTCTTTACAGCACTATACATAGGCATCAGAGAATATGTTTAATGAGTCAAATCCTTTCAAATTGTATTATTTGCACAAACTCGTACAAAGTTGAAAAGCAGTGAAATATTTTGTTGATTTTTCATGAGTTGAAGCAGAGTATAAACTTTTGCTCCATGGATGATTTCACCTGACAAATAAATAAATAAATATATAAATGAAGAAGAAGAATAGAGGGAGACAACCAACTAAAATGATTAAGCCCAAAACATAAAAAAAAAAACGAATTAAAATGAATATGCTATATACATGAACTCATTAAAACAACAGTTGGAACTATATTTGCGCCGTCAACCAATATATTTATACTGTATAAATTAAGAACGAAAAAAAATGTAGAACGAACAAAAAATATTTAAAAGACCCCCAAAAAGGGAGAAAAAAGAAAGAAAAAACTTTCAAATAAAACTCATTACTTAATTTATTGATAACAGTGGCAAAAATTAAGAGTCCACCACAAGATAAGTGGAAAAGAATTTGCTTGTAATATAATGGGCAACTAAGTTGTGGGTTCAAAACCTAAATAAATAAGTGTGTAAATTGAGGTGGAAAAGAATAGATAAGACCTTCATTCTAATCAAAAGAATAATTACATTAGGGAAAATTTTGCTATAAATATAATTAGGGAAAAATTGAATTAATAGATAAGAAAGCGTCATAAGATATTTCAATAATGCAAGTGCAGGAATTCATTGTTCACAGTTATGAAATAAAATGGAAGGTACATGTTGGACTTTGTCAAAATCTGGTCCTCCTTCATCAAGGCTTTCTTTGAATGACAATAGCATGTTTATGATTTTCAATTCCTGTAGGGTTGTGATGAAACTCAATCCATCTGGAATTGTCTCCAATTTCTTGCAATCTTCAATTTCCAAAGTGCAGAGACTGAGCAAGGCTCCTTCCTCCACCGTCCACTCCTCTAGCCTTTTTAAATGACAAAGTACAAGAGATTTAAGCTGAAGAAATCCTCTTTTAGAACAAAACATTTTCTTCCCTTTGAATGATTGAGAAAGAAGGCGAAGGATTTTTAAATTGGACAACCTCTCTAAAGTTGGCATTGGGTCATTCTCAAGACCAGTCTCACATAAGGTTAACTTGGCAAGATTTGGAGAGAATTGACTAGGAAGCTTCTTTATAAACACGCGCAGACTTAGCTTATTCATATCAGGACTGCATGAAACTAGTTTTCGTATTGCAACTTGGGCCCGTTTATTACTCGTCACTTGAAGAACCTGATTATTAGTCCTCACTTGAAGAACTTGAAGACAGTTGAATTTCAACTCTCCGGAAATTTGGATGTTTGTGTGCTGAACATTCACCAATGTCTGCAAATGACAAAGATTAGCTAGTTCCAACTTAGCCCATACGGGCCATACCCAATAATCATAGGGTAGATAAAGATGCTTCAATTTTTCCATATTCTTAAACACATTTGGCACTCTCATGCAATTGGATCGCAAATCTAGTATCTCCAAGCCCCACAAATTGCCAATAGATGATGGCACCTTATTTATATGGCTATTCTTGAGAGATAAATATTTCAAGTGGATGAGACATCCAATGTCTTTAGGTAATTTTCCATTGGTATTTTTAAAATTTTCTAGATGTAAGACCCTAGCCGACTTTAATTTCTTGAAACGGGACCCTTTAAAATAAGAGATATCACAAGGATGCAGAAGGTGGAGAACAGACCTTACCTGAGGATAATCATTGAAGTTCATAACCTCTAAGGAATTATTACCTGATTCCGAAATGATAGAAAGTCTTCGAATGTTACCATTAGACACTTCATGCTGTTTCATGGAAAAAACATCGATGGTATGGAGAAATTTTTCATCTTGGACTTTTGATTGGCAACAGTATCGCATCAAATCATGAATTCGACAAGTTTTGATCCTACCAAGTGAGCCCCTTTTCCCCACTTGAACCATGAACCTCTGCTCTAACTCCCTTATATATCGCTCTCCCACATCCTCCTCCATTGTATCATTTCTTGTTCCTCCATGCTGAATTTTTGATATAAAACCTTCTCCCATCCACATTCGAATCACTTCTTTTGTCGGTATCTCAAAATTCCTTGGGAAATGACCTAAATATAGAAAACATGCTTTCAAGTTGGAAGGTAAATCATTATAACTTAAAGCTAACACCTTGTTAACTTCCAGCAAGTCTTTTTCTTCATAAAGGTGTGATTTGACATGTTTAAGCACCTCCTCCCATTCTTCCTGTGTTTGCTTTGTTGCTAAAACTTTTCCGAGTATAGTGATGGCCAATGGTAAACCCCCACAATATCTTATCATCTTCTTCCCAAACTTGTCCATATAAGTTTTGGTCACAGGGTCTGGAAAACAAACAAAATAATATCATTTTTTTCCTTGAACAACAAGAACCTTATAATCAGCAACAAAAATAATAAAATGAAACTATATATGTGTATGTGTATATATATATATATATATATCTCAAAATGATACCATATTTTAGGGGATAAAGATTTTTATATACAACCTATTACACATGCTCTATTACACACATTTTTTGAACTTAATCATGAGTTGAAAATACGATTTCAATTAAAAAAAAAGTGTGTAAGGGAGTATGTATAATAGGGATATGTAACAAACACTACCCTATTTTAAGACTTGAAAGGCTAGAGATGAACCATTGATGGTACATCCACTTGGAGAAATTTGATCCATGTCAATGGACTATACTAATATATGACTTTTAACTCTTACTCTTGCTCAATTTTAAATTTAGAAAAAATATTTAAAATGGATTTTAATTTAAATCACAAGTTTTAATTTTATTTTATGCATGGTAATATTATATTTAAATAATTTGGAAACATTCACCAATTTTTACTAGATTAAAAACACAAAAACAATAAGTCGACCTACAAGTTTTTTTTAGTCTTTTTTATTTTCTTTATTTGGTATAGACTAAGTAAGATTAGTGTTAGTTTCTAGAATTATCATTTGTTGGTGCAAGGCAAGTTTAAGTGCGAACCTTAGGTCCTTCTTAAAATTTATAAAAAAAAAAAAAAAATCCAATCAAAATTCCTATTATCAATTACTTTATTTTGGGCTTGCATCAATCACTTCAAAAAAAAAAAAAAGAAAAAAAAAAGAAAAAAAGATAATGGTCTTGCATTTATTATAAGGAATCGAAAGTATCACCTTTATTTTTGGCTTGCATCAATCACTTAGAATAATAATAATAATAATAGTAATAATAATAATAATATAATGGTCATGCATTTATTATAAGGAATTGAAAGTATCCCGTTTATTTTGGGCTAGGAATATATCGGTGAAAGTAGAGTTTGAACTTCTGGCAATGGCTACCACAAAGAGTGTTACTAGCTATTGTGCAAAATAACCTGAATAAGTTAAATGCAAAAAATGATTGGATATATTGTTAGCTCAATTAGTAAAGTCTCTGATGGTTGAATAAGAGATCTGGGTTGAAACTATCTAAAAAAAAAAAAAGGTTACTTAGGATTTTAATGTGTATAGGATTAATTCAATTATTTTTCAAAATAGTAGTTTTTTGGTCAAATGGTTTTAAATAATTTTATAACATCTTATTTTGGGGGATGGGGGGATATGAGTGTCTAGAATTCTTAGAGCACTTAACTATTTCCCTAAGTGTGAATAGTTTCATCGTTCCACACAAACCAAGTAATTACAAAAAGGAACATCTTGGAAGTGGTCTCAAGATGTTAGCTAAAAATTTGAACCCAAGATTGTATGAATCTTATGAGATCCTGGGAAGTATTAGACCAGCCCCTTGGGCTTATAACCTAAGTATATTTTAGAGAAATTTTTCTCTATATTTTATTATTTGTATTGAACTTTTTTATTCTTATGTCTTTAAGTTCTAGTTAACCATAATTTTTTTATATGAGGATAGTAGTCATTTCACGCTAAGGGTTTGTTTGAGAACTGATTATTTTGCTAAAATTAAAATTTTTTTGCTGAAAGTATGTAGAAAAAAAACTAAAAGATGACTTTTGAAGAATGAGACCCACTTAACAATGCAATGAGATCCACTTTAGGAGCAAAAATAAGCTAACTTTTTCTCAAATCCCCAACGCGACCAAAATCTAGAAAATATTTGATAATGAAGGATTTAATTTTGCTGTATTCTTGCTACTACTCTCTCTCTCTCTCTCTCTCTCTCTCTCTCTCTCTCTCTCTCTCTCTCTCTCTCTCTCTCTCTCTCTCTCTCCATGTTTTGCCTATAACAAAACCAAAATGTGATTACTTCCCCCTGTTTCTTTGATTCTTTTTTTTCCCTTTGGTGGATTTTTAATTGTTTCTGTAATCTATATGGTATGTTTCTAATTCTATCTTGCAACTCTAATTAGAGCTAATGTATTTTGTTGTTTTTGGTAAATCTGTTTTGGCTTATGCATTTCTTGGTGATTTAATTTTTCATCATGGGTCATTTCTCTCTTATCACTTTGTTTTGCTTTTACTTTTGGATTAATACTTACTAGATTTAAAAGTGGGAATTTTAGTTTCATACAATAGTTGGCTATAAATACATACATACATACATACATACATACATATATATATATATATATATAACATTTACTAGATTTAAAAATGGAAATTTTAGTTTCATACAATAGGGTTCAATCCCCGCCTACACCAGTCGATTTTTGGTGTAGGCAAGGATTGAACTCTAGATATTTTATTCAATTATAAAAAACGTTACCAATTGACTATATATTTTAACGTGCATATCAACTATTTGGAAAATTGCAAATTAAAAATTCTATCTCTTATTTATGATATTATTCTCTTTGAAGCAAAGTTTAATAAAATGTTTACAAGATTCATCTAATTACTCTTTTTTCTTTTTCTTTTTTTCATTTCTTATATATATATGTGTGTGTGTGCGCGCGCGCGTGCGTGTGCACGGAAGGGGTGTACATCAAACTCACCAACTTGACAAAACCGACCCAACTCAATGCCTCGAGTTGGGTTGGGTTTGAGTTGATAGTTTTTTAACTCAAGCTAGCCCAAAATATATAAGTTTTTATTTTTTATTTTTTGCTTTATATTAGTATTTTGAGAATTGTTTTTAAGAAAGTAGAATTTTGAAATATAATTTAGGCATATTATGTACATTATAATAATTTATTGAATAAAATGGCTTAAATAGTTTACTGAAAACCCATTTTTTACAAGATACAAAACATTTAAGCCTAACCACCAGCTCTACCTAGCTCTTGACTTGGGTTGGGTCATTTTCTACATGTGTGATAAATTGGGTTGGGTTGAGAATTTTCAGTCCAACAAAGTTGAGTGAGGTTGAAAAAACTCCCCAACCCGATCTATGCACACATTTAATACACAGGTGAAAGGGAGGTACGGAGTCCAACTCAAATCATTGAAGTCCAACTCATAATACAGAAGTCTATTTTATGTCTTTAACCAATCACTAAATGTCTATGTCAATTGCGTGTATGAACTCTAGATTTGCAGCTTAGTCTATGTCATTATATCGGCTTCTTGTGCTTTACTAAGTGTAGTTTATCAATTCTAAACTGTTATTAAAAAACTTTTAACTTATTAATCAAACGTATTTAACTATATAAAATACAATATTACAATGTAAAAATGTATCTTATTTTTATTTAAATTGTGCATTCTCGTTAATAATTAAATATTTGATATTCTTTAAAATTCATTTCTAAAAGAATCTATTAAAAAAATATGTAGAATAATTCAGCTTTTCTATAGTAGAAATTAGAGAAATTAAATCTAGACAGGTTAACATTTGATCTAAAATATTTCAAGCATTTGCAGGTTAGTGACTAATTTGTATGTTTTATGCTTATAACATCTTCATTTACTCTTCCATTTCTTCAATTTATTTACCCAAAAAAATAATCTTCAAATTAATTACCAAAAAAGAAAAATTATTAAAGTAATTTAGACTAGATAATAGTTGTACCTTCTTTCCGAGATATTGCTATCTTCTCAAGTAATTCCTGACTCCTTCCTTTATTTAGGCACTGCAATTCATGAAGGAAACCCCTGGGATCTACGGACTGAGGCACTTCTTTATTACGAGAGGTGAGCAATATTTTACTGCTAGTGTCCTTATTTGGAAAAAGATGACTTAGATTGTTCCAAGTCTCAACATTCCAAATATCATCTAAAATCACCAAACATTTTCGCTCCTTCTGAAAGTTACAAAGTTTATCAACAATCTCCTCATCTGTCAACTTTTGAATTTCATTCCTTTCCTCTTTAGTTGGAGAGAGAACCTTGATCAGAATTTCTTCCCAAATAGATCTTCTCTGACATTGTTGTGAGATATATACCCAAGCGCGGCTGACAAAGTGCTGCTCTATTTTATGGTGATTATAAACCATTTTGGCAAGAGTGGTCTTACCCAGACCACCCATACCACATATGGAAGCAACTCTGTCGCCTTCCTCTTCTCTCAGCAAAAACTCCACCAATTTATTTAGATCATCGTCGAACCCAACAACGTCATGTTCAAGACGATGAAATGTTTGTCTTTCATTTCGTTGACTTGCATTCAAAGGACTCAGCTTGCCTCCTATTATAGATTCTCTTATGCCATTGTTTCGAAAACTCGTTTCCAAATCAGAAATTTTCTTCTTGAAAGCATCAATCTTCAACCCAACCCCGCGGACTGTAATTCCTTCATCCAAGATGCAACAACACCTCTTCAGAGTCTTTTGCACGCCTCCTCCCTTTCTGGTTGCAACTGTGTTGGCATACTTCTCAATGATATCTTGTGCCGCATAAGCAAGATCTTTCATTTCTGCAACGCCCTGCTTTACGGTCGCTAATTCACTCTGCCACGCATCTGCTTCTGTTAAAAAGCTTTGCATCCGTGTAAGATCAGTTTTTAACTCCTCAACTTTGTCCTTCACAGCGGACAAGTATACTCCTTCTTCTAGGAGCAATTTACCAAGCGTTGTTGCCGCAACGGACACGACTGCCTCAGCCATTCCTCTTCACCAGAAAGAAGATGAATGAGTACTTTGGATGTTACTTCAGAATTTGCAAGAATTTACACTCTTTGTATGAATTCACTCAACCCTGACCTTTAGGCACTTCTGTTTCCGTTGGATCAGTGATAACAGCTACATAACATGATTATGGTTTTATACAGCTTGCTCTTTGCACGTCCGTAAGATGCAAGCTTGCTCTATGCAAGTTGTTGGAGTGAGAAAGATATGAAAAGCCTTCAACATATAGCATAATTATATGCAAGTTATGTACTAAGTAATTTATTTTATTATTTTATTATATATTGTTATATATCCTTCACATTTTTCTACCTCGATGACCTTCATCTCGATAAGAGATGCTTGTTTTTATTAACTTTTCTTCTTTGACGGTCATGAGTCCTAGGTCAAGGTGAAGTCTTTTTATTTATATTTTTTGATACTGTGACTGCGAGCCTTTTTTATAATTTGTATCCCACATATCTAGCATTGACTGGGGGAGGTGAGGAGGAAACCAAAGAAATAAAAGATAAAAAATTACTGATGGAGATTCTAGTTGTCTTTAATTTGTGGGAATCCCTTAAAGAATATTGCCAGAGCAATCAAGAAGGGGAAAAAAATTACCCGATTCACCTAGGCAGTTTTGAGTAATTAAGCC
Organism: Quercus gilva; assembly: GCA_023621385.1. Lineage (NCBI taxonomy): Eukaryota > Viridiplantae > Streptophyta > Magnoliopsida > Fagales > Fagaceae > Quercus > Quercus gilva. Next base: position 53,344,708 of record CM042483.1, read on the forward strand.
AAGACAACACGCTTAGCATAGTTTATTATCTCTTAAGAAATATACCAAGATAAGAGAAAATACTGAAGGAGGCCGGTCTGGTGCCTTCAATTTTGAGGGAATCATTAAGACAAGACATGTTCACAATGCATAACTAAGTGTAGTTAGAATATAGGTTAAATTCATAATTTCTTAATACCTTTTTTTAACTTTTAAATAATTAGAAACTTAATGAGCTTTTAAAACAATCAGCATTTTTTTTTTTTTGAGTAAAAAGCAATTAGTAATTTATCATAGTATTAACTTAGAATTTAAGTTTTTGAAACAATCAATAATTTATCAAGTATATATTAATATGCTTTATTTTGACAGATTTTTGAAAATTGACTACTTGAAATAATTAATAGAGAAAGAGAGACATTTAATTAGGGAGTGTTTGGTACATAAGTTCAAACAACAATTTTCAAATTTTAAACAACATTACACGTATTTTTACACAATTTTTCACCCACGCGTATTTCCAAAAAAAAACCTTTTAAACTTAAAAATTGTTGTTTAAACACACGTACCAAACATGCTCTTAACCACTTTTTTCTTTTTCTTCTTTTTAATTTGGTTTTAATTTTAAAGTGTCCTTCAAACTAGCACATAATATTACTTTCATATCAAAGGCAAAATACTAAATTTTATCTGGTAGCCAATGATGGTTTTTTGAGATTTAAAAAAAAAAAAAAAAAAAATTGATACGTACCTTTCTATGGGGAATAGTTAATTAGCTATTTCTCATTTCAAAAAATAGCTATTCCTTATAATGAAGTGCAACCAAACAATTGAATGACAATCACAAAGGAATAGTAAATTCCATTCCTACCAAATGTGCCCTAACAAATCAAGTAAACAACTAGTTTTAGTTGATTTTCAAAAAAGAAAAAGTTTTGCAAAGCTACTAAAAGGATGATTTTGGATATAGTAGAATAATACATAAATATAAATAAATGTAGGCAACCCTAAAGAGTATATTGAGATCCATATCTGTGACCTTAAATTTTTAATGGGAAGACTTTCTTCTTGACTTATGATATTGGTTTCTAGGTTCAAATATAATTTCTAAAAGGTAAAAGCCTTGTAACTCAATTGTTGATAATTCCTAGTGTTTCCAGTCAATTTTATTCTACTTTCCCTTCTTTCTATCTCAATGCAAGCAAGCTCCTGAAGTTCGAGTCTCTCATTCTCCATTATAAGGTCCTTTTTGTCCTAAAAGGTAAAAAAAAAAATCTTAAATAGCAAAGGGGACAACGGCGCGCCTTTGCGAAAAGGTAGACAAGGAAGAGGTCTTCAAGAATCTTGGTTCTAACTCTTGCTGAAATTAAGGTAATTTTGCCATCTTTTTTATCAATTACTGTCAGCCTATCATGTGCGTAATGTCTCGGTAAGTTAATAATAAGTTTCATAATATGATACTCCCTCCGTCCCATTTTTTTTGTCCTGTTTGAAAAGTCAAATTTTTTAAGGGAACATCATTTATTGTCTTGTTTACCTTTTAAAAATGTATAAATTTCCAAAACAACCCTTAAAAAAATTATCAAAAAATTGAATAAGTAAATTAATAGGGGTATAATAGGAACATTAGTAAATTAATGACTTTTATTTTTAGAAACAGGACAATATTTTGGGACATCTCAAAATGGAATAGAGGACAAAAAAATTGGGACGGAGGGAGTATGATATTACTAGATACTGCTCACTTGCCAATTTATCATATTAAATCATGTTGTTTGTTATGTTAATATAGTCATATACAGCTAGCATTTCCGTTAACGATATATTCCCCACCCCCCACACCCCCCCCCCCCCCCCCAACACACACACACACACAAAAAAAAAAAAAAAAAAAAAAAGGCTGGTATTCCAATATAATGAAGTTGCATGTTGATTTTAAGACAAAGACAAACCACAAACTCCATTAAAAAAATAGTTGCATTTTATTTATTATATAAGAAAAATGTTAATAAATGCTTTAAAAAAGCATTGGTTTAGGAACTATTTTTAAAAATAATTTATAGGAAAATGATAAAATAATTAATGTTTCTTACAGTTTTTTAAATTCCTCATAAAAAGTAGTGTTAAAACTTGTCTAATATAGTTTATTAACAATTACCCAACACCTATTAATTAAAAATAGAAAAATAATAAAAATAAAAGAAAAATAAACTAGAGAAAAAAAAAAAAAAAAAAAAAAAAAAAAAAAAGAGCAAAAATGAGCACTTAAAAACAGTTCAAAGCATTATGTAGAAAAGAAACTAGTAAAAATTATATACTATCACCTTTCTTTTTTTAATTTGTTCTTATTTTTAGAGTACAAGGACGTAATACTCTTTTCTTCGTCATGGATCTAATTAATGAAGTTCACTGTTAATACGAATCAAATCAACTCATTCATGGGAGATTTAAATATAATATTTGAAAATAAAATAAATTGCAGTTCTCTTTGTTCTAAAAAGTAATCAACTCTTTCATTGCAAGGGAGGCATGTGCCTTTCCTTGGAGAAAGACAAGTCTGCAAGCTCAGTACTATGAATTTAATCAACCCTTTCGTAGGTTTCTAAATTCAAATATGATATTTGAAAATAAAATAAAATATGGCTCTCTATATTTTAGAAAGTAATCGACTCTTTCGTGATTTTTGTTCTAACTCAGATGCTTAGATTATGGTAATTTTTCCATACTTTTATCAATTTTAGTCATGCTATCATGTGCCGAATTATTCCAGTCAATCAATAACAAGTCTTTTAGGGTCTATTTAAGAACAACTTATTTAATTGAAATTGAAAGTTTTTTGCTAAAAATATAGAAAAAAAAAAGTTATAAGTTATCTGAATAGTACAATAGAACCCATAAATAGTACAAAAAAAAAAAAAAAAAAAAAGCTAATTCTAAACTTATTCTTAATATATAATATTACTATATTTTTTGGGTAATTAATATGATATTACTACTAGACAGTGGACACTGCTCACTTGCTAACTCTTTTTTTTTTTTTTTTTTTTGAGATCGCCAATTTATCACATTAAATCAACAAGTTGAATGTTAGTATAATCATATACAGCTAGCATTCCTGTTTAATATATAGCTAGCATTCCAATGTAACCATAGATATTCTAGTCATTGATTGATTTGAAAATTAGATTATATATCAAAGTAATATTCCATATAAAAAGGAGTGATGACATAGATTTAGCCCAAGGAGTAAAAAAATTAAAATAAAAAGAGCAAAAATGAACACGAAAAAAAAGTTCAAAGCATTATGTAGAAAAGAAGCTAGTAAAAATTGTTAGATTCTAATACTTTAGGAACTAAATGTATTAGAACTTCGTTTTGTATATGTTGACAAATCATGATCAAAACAATGAGTCTAGGTTTAGACTTGCTCAAAGCTTGTTTAAGTGTAAGTTTGAATCAAGTGTTTTGTAGAAATTTGTAGTGTAAATCTGCAAGGCTTAATCGATTGAAAATTAGGCTCAATCAAACGAGAATTGTGGATCAGCAAATTCTGCGAAAAGTTCAAACACAGCCCAAGCCCATATGACTTGTAGGGTTAAGTATTTTACTTCAAGTATAAAAAGAAAAACCTTAACCACGTTTTAGATGTCCTTGAATAGCTTTGTGTTTTCTCTAATGTGAGATTTGAGAGGTGTTTACCTTTAAACACAAGAAAATAATTAGTAATTTAATAAGCTTTTGAAACAATCAGCAATTTTTTTTTTTTTTTGAGTAAAAAATAATTAGTAATTTATCATAGTATTAACGTAGAATTTAAGTTTTTGAAACAATCGATAATTTATCAAGTATATATTAATATTTTGATAGATTTTTGAAAATTGACTACTTGAAATAATTAAAAGAGAAAAAGAGACATTTAACCACTTTTTTCTTTTTCTTCTTTTGAATTTGGTTTTAATTTTAAAGTGTCCTTCAAACTAGCACATAATATTTCTTTCATTCAAAGGAAAAATACTAAATTTTATCTGGTAGCCAATGATGGTTTTTGGAGATTTAAAAAAAAAAAAATTTGATACGTACCTTTCTATGGGGAATAGTTAATTAGCTATTTCTCATTTCAAAAAATAGCTATTCCTTATAATGAAGTGCAACCAAACAATTGAACGATGATCACAAAAGAATAGTAAATTCAGTTCCTACCAAATATGCCCTAACAAATCAAGTAAACAACTAGTTTTTGTTGATTTTCAAAAAATAAAAAAGTTTTACAAAGCCACTAAAAGGATGATTTTGGATATAGTAGAATAATAAATAAATATAAATAAATGTAGGCAACCCTAAAGAGAATATTGAGATCCATATCTGTGACCTTAAATTTTTAATGGGAAGACTTTTTTCTTGACTTATGATATTGGTTTCTTGGTTCAAATATAATGTCTAAAAGGTAAAAGCCTTGTAACTCAATTGTTGATAATTCCTAGTGTTTTCAGTCAATTTTATTCTACTTTACCTTCTCTCTATCTCAATGCAAGCAAGCTCTTGAGGTTCAAGTCTCTCATTCTCCATTATAAGGTCCTTTTTGTCCTAAAAGGTAAAAAAATCTTAAATAGCAAAGGGGACAACGGCGCGCCTTTGCGAAGAGGTAGACAAGGAAGAGGTCTTCAAGAATCTTGGTTCTAACTCTTGCTGAAATTAAGGTAATTTTGCCATCTTTTTTATCAATTACTGTCAACCTAGCATGTGCGTAAAGACTCGGCAGGTCAATAATAAGTTTCATATAATATGATATGATGTTACTAGATACTGCTCACTTGCCAATTAAATCAAGTTGTATGTTATGTTAATATAATCATATACAGCTAGCATTTCCGTTAACAATATATTCCCCACCACCACCCCACCCCCCAAACAAAAAAAAAAAAAAGAGGCCAGCATTCCAATCTAATCAAGTTGCATGTGGATTTTAAGACAAAGACAAACCACAAACTCCATTAAAAAAAATAGTTGCATTTTATTTATTATATAAGAAAAATGTTAATGAATACCCTAAAAATATTGGTTTAGAAACTATTTTTAGAAATAATTTACGGGAAAATGATAAAGCAATTAATTTTTTTGATAGCTTTTTATATTCCTCATAAAAAGTAGTATTAAAATTTGCCTAATATAGTTTATTAACAGTTGCCCTAAAGATACCCATTAATTAAAAATAGAAAAATAATAAAAATAGAAGAAAAATAAACTAGTAAAAATAAAAAGAGCAAAAAAGAACACTAAAAAACAGTTCAAAGCATTATGTAGAAAAGAAACTAGTAAAAATTATATACTATCACCTTTCTTTTTTTAATTTGTTCTTATTTTTGGAGTACAATGATGTAATACTCTTTTCTTCACCATGAATCTAATTAATGAAGTTCACTATTATGAATCAAATCAACTCATTCATGGGAGATTTAAATATAATATTTGAAAATAAAATAAATTACAGTCCTCTTTATCCTAAAATGCAATCAACTCTTTCATTGCAAAGGAGGCATGTGCCTTTCCTTGGAGAAAGACAAGTCTGCAAGTCGCTTTGTTCTAGACGTGATACTTGATCTTTTCTTCTCACATGATTAATAGAACTCATCATAAATCTAATTAATGAAGCTCAGTACTATGAATTTAATCAACCCTTTCGTAGGTTTCTAATTCAAATATGATATTTGAAAATAAAATAAAATATGGTTCTCTATATTTTAGAAAGTAATCAACTCTTTCGTGATTTTTGTTCTGACTCAGATGCTTAGATTAAGGTAATTTTTCCATATTTTTATCAATTTTAGTCAAGTTATCACTTGCGGAATTATTCCAGCCAGTCAGTAATAAGTCTCTTAGGGTCTATTTGAGAACAACTTATTTAGCTGAAATTGAAAACATTTTGCTGAAAGTAAAAAAAAAAAAAAAAAAAAAAAAAAAAAAAAAAAAAAAAAAAAAAAAAAAAAAAGGTTAAGAGTTAGCTGAATAGTAAAATATGACCCATGAATAGTACAAAAAAAAAGAAAAAAGAAAAAAGTGCATCCCAAATTCATCCTTAATATGATATATAATATTACTATATTTTTTGGGTAATTAATATGATATTAGTACTAGACAGTGAACACTGCTCACTTGCTAACTTATCTTTTTCTTTTTTCTTTTTTTTTTTTTAGAGATCGCCAATTTATCATATTAAATCAACATGTTGAATGTTAGTGTAATCATATACAGCTAGCATTCCTGTTTAATATATAGCTAGCATTCCAATGTAACCATGGATATTCTAGCCATTGATTGATTTGAAAATCAGATTATATATCAAAATAATATTCCACATAAAAAGGAGTGATGACATAGATTTAGCCCATGGAGTAAAAAAATTTATAATAAAAAGAGCAAAAATGAACACGAAAAAAAAGTTCAAAGCATTATGTAGAAAAGAAACTAGTAAAAATTGTGAGGTTCTATGACTTTAGGAACTTAATGTATTAAAACTTCATTTTATATATGTTGGCAAACCATGATCAAAACAATGAGTCTAGGTTTAGGCTTGCTCAGAACAATCGTGTATCAGCAAATTCTACAAAAAGTTCAAACGCAGCCCAAGCTTATATGTCGTGTAGGGTTAAGTTTTTTACTTCAAGTATAAAAGAAAAAACTCTAGCGACATTTTAGATGTCTCTGAATAGCTTTGTGTTTTCTCTAATGTGAGATTTGAGAGGTATTTACCTTAAAACACAAGAAAAGCTTTACTAAGATCAAGATTTCAAATCAAGATTTGGTGGTGATTTAGTTGCTGCACAAAGATCCTTCAAAGTACAAAACCTTTGAGTAGAGTCTCAAAATCACAAATAGGTGAACTTGTGTTTTGTGTAAATTCAAGGAAATAAGTAGTCCGTGGACTCGAAACTATCACGTGGTCGTGGTAGTAAGTTTTCTATACGAGGTAGCATTAGGATGTTAGTGGTATCCTATTGTACAAACTTCAATTCTTTCATAGTGGATCTCTTTTTACCTTGAAGATAGCTAGGTTAAATCATGTCCAAGTTTTTTACCGGTTTGGTTTTCCTGGGTCATCACATCTTTGTGTTCTTTACTTTCCACATTATTAGTGTTTTGTTCACAATTGTTTAACCTAGACTTAAATATCAATCTTGTTAATCAACTTGGCTTAATATTAGGTTAAATATATTGTGTTAAGGGGTCTAAAACCTAACAAAAATTATATACTGTCACCTCTTTTTTTTATTTGTTTTTTTTTTTTTTTTTGGTAGTACAACAACCTGATGCTCTTTTCTTCATCATGAATCTAATTAATGAAGTTAACTATTATGAATCTAACCAACTCATTCATAGTCGATTCAAATATTATATTCAAAACTTGCTTAATATAGTTTATTTACAATTATCCAAACACCCTAAATGTATCTATTAACATGATCCTAAAATAAGATGGGATTCTCTTTATCTTAGAAAGTAATCAACTCTTTCATTGCAAATTAAGGAGGCATTTGTCTTTCCGAGGAGGAAGACAAGTCAGCAAAGTCTCTTTGTTCTAGACGTGATACTCAATCTTTTCTTCTTGCATGATTAATAGAACTCATCATGAATCTAATTACTGAAGCTCACTACTATAAATCTAATCAACTCTTTCGTTTAGAATTCATGCACATACACAGCTTCATCAGTGGAGGAATCGAGGAATGAAGCTTAGGGAGAAAGAGAGAGAGTTTGTATGTGTGTAAAGTTATTATTTACAACTATTTGTTTTTGTTGGCTTATATTCCGTGCCAAATTTGATTGTAATTATATTCAATCTGTTGTACCCTGTATTTGTTGTGGGATTTCATTGTAAGGGTTGTGTGTTAGAAAGAGAAAGTGTGAAGACTCAAGCATCTGAAGATTGAAGATTTCTCGCAGGTGTCTCGCGACTTAGCTTCCCGTGAAGTGATATATGTGCCCTGCACATGCTGGAATGCAAAGAGTCAGGCCAGGTGGAGACAGCTGTGTCTCGCAAGTATCTTGCGGGTAAGGCCTTCCCGCGAGACACCCGTGAGGCATTCTATTCTGCCAGCCTGTCCAGCTTGAGTCACACTTTCTGTACCCACACTATTTATATCCACATGACCCACAATTGAGATGAGAGCCTCTGAGAGAAAACCCTAGCCAAACACCTTGAAAGTTAGAGATTGTTATACCCACAATCCTCTACACATTTGTTTTGAGAATTTCCTCATCTCCTACCTCTCCATTTCCATACCATTGAGAGGTTGATAGCCCAAACACTTACCATACCCTTTCAGAGTGTGAAGTGATGTTTTAGTGCTACTGGGAAGCATTGGAAGAAGCCAATGATGGAAGATGCAACATGGAGCTTGTTGTGAGATCTGGAGAACTAAGACAAGACACGGTTCCGAGAAGCCTTGTTGGAGTAGGAGCTTGGAGGGTTTAGGTACATCGGGTAGATTAGGCTTGTAGGGTCTCTTGCTAACCCATGTATCCCAACTGATTGTCTAGTGGATCGATTTCTGCTTGGAAGGCGGCAGAGAAGTTTTTTGTTGAGTTCTTCGGTTTCCTCTTCGATAACACGTCTCAGTGTTATTTGTGTTTGCATCTCTCTTCCCTACTCTTGTTCATTTTATTTTTACTGCTGTGTTGCTTAAAAAATGATTAGAGTAGTTGTCTTGCTTATATACTTGTGTTTACACTATTCCGCACTTAGTATTAAGTTAGTGTAAAATCAACTAAGTCGTATCTTTAATTTGGGGGTCTAAACCGCTCGTGTGTTTTTGACACATTTTTGAGCTTTCAATTGGTATCAGAGTGGGTACACTTGCTGTGGTTTAAATACCTAAGTGTGATCCTTGACCCCTCGGTAATAGCCAACATGGAGGACAGTAGAGGTGTTTGTGAAAATGACTCTATGAGCATATTTAAAGACTGTTCTAGCAATGCTCTTTTAAAGTTATTTAATTCAAAGAAACATGCTAGAATTTTTAGTCACATGCTGAAATCCTTAGTTCACAGGAACCATGATATATATAACAGCCTATGTGAGTCAAATTCCTTAGTTCATGAATATAAGAGAAGGAATAGACACTTGAGTGATAAAATTGATCGTCTAAAAAGGGAACTACACTCATCTTTGAATGAAATAAAGAAAAATGAGCCCTGTTTTGATGGTCAAGAATGTCTCTCACATGCATGTCTTTTTGTTCATACCGCATTGAAAGTGTTTAACTCATGTTTGTGGTACCTTGACAGTGGTTGCTCAAGGCATATGATTGGAGATAAATCTCTATTCAAAACTCTTAAAGAGAAGGAAGATGGTTTTGTGACATTTGGAGATAGTAGTCATTCACAAGTTCTTGGAAAGGGAACGGTGGATATTCCGGGACTGCCTCTGTTGACTGATGTGCTGTACATTAAGGGATTGAAAGTGAACTTGCTGAGTATTACTCAGATTTATGATGAAGACTTCTTAGTCCAATTCTCAAAGAAAGGATGTCTAATCTTGAATGAAGAAGGTGTTCAAGTTTTGAAAGGATTAAGGACCACCGACAATTGTTATGGTGTTATTCCCAAACCAAGCATAGCATGTAGGAGTGCTCGAGTGAATGTTTTGGAGTTGTGGCATCAACGCCTTGGACGTGCAAACTACAAACAGGTGGCAAAAGTGTCTAAGCTTGAAGCTGTGGTTGGTTTACCAAAGTTTGGAAAAGTTGAAAAGAATGTTTGTGGTCCATATCAATTGGGAAAACAAACAAAGTCAAGCCATCCTAAAGTAAATGTAGTTGCTACGTCTCATCCCTTGGAGTTACTACATGTGGACTTAATGAGTCCAACTAGAATAGAAAGCATGGGTGGAAAGCGATATATAATGGTGGTTGTTGATGATTTCTCAAGATATTCTTGGGTGGACTTTCTTAGGGAAAAGTCAGAAGTATGTGACAAGATGGAAAAGCTATGCAAGAGGCTGCAGAATGAAAAAGGAGTTCCCATTGTTAGAATTAGAAGTGATCATGGGAAGGAGTTTGAAAATGCTAAGTTTGAAGCATTCTGCAATGAACACGACATTAAGAAGGAATTTTCAGCTGCCAAAACTCCATAACAGAATGGGGTGGTTGAAAGGAAGAACCAGGTGATTCAAGAAATGGCAAGAGTAATGTTACTCAACAAAAACATTCCACAGAAGTTTTTGGGCTGAAGCTGTGAATACATCGTGCCACATTGGGAATAGAATCTATTTTCGAGCAGGAACTAAGAAGACATCATATGAAATTTGGAGAGAGAAGAAACCAAAAGTGAAATATTTCTGAATATTTGGAATTAAGTGCTACATTCTCAATGATAGGGAGAATCCTAGAAAATTTGATGCTAAAAGTGATGAATGGATATTCCTTGGTTACTCCACAAATAGCCGAGCATATAGAGTGTATAACAAGCGCACTAAGACGGTGATGGAATCAATAAATGTGGTCATGGATGATACTATCTCTGAAAAAGGTATTGATGATGATGGTGAAGGCCAAACCCTTAAGAAGAATGAGCAAGATGATGAAATGTTTAAAGGTGAAGATGCTGAGAAAGAATTACCAGAAGAGGAGTCTACACCTCCTATACCAAGAAGGGTAACTAGATCGACTCAAGGATCTTCTAGTCCACTCGCCCATCCGGAAGTTCAACCTCCAATCTTGCGTGATGAGGAACCTTCCACGTCCAAGAGACCATCATCAAGAGTAATTCTCAATCATCCCTCAAGCAATATCATTGGTGACTTAGATGAAGGACTTTGGCTGAGAAAAGGACGAGCATATTCTGTGAATCATGTGACATATAATTGCTACCTTGCTCAGTTTGAACCAAAGAAAGTGGATGAAGCGTTGAAGGATAAGAATTGGGTATAGTCCATGCACCAAGAGCTACACCAGTTTGTTAGAAATGATGTATGGGAGCTGGTGCCAAGACCCAAGGAGACACATGTCATCGGCACCAAGTGGATCTTCAAGAACAAAACTGATGAAGACGGTGAAGTTGTTCAAAATAAGTCGAGATTGGTGGCTCAAGGATATACTCAAGTTGAAGGCATAGATTTTGATGAGTCTTTTGCACCTGTTGCAAGATCAGAGTCAATCAGAATTCTTCTCTCCATAGCTTGCATTATGAACTTCAAGTTGTATCAAATGGATGTGAAGAGTTCTTTCTTGAATGGATTTTTGAATGAAGAAGTGTTTGTGGAACAACCAAAAGGGTTTCAAGACCCTCACTTTCCTGACCATGTGTTACGACTGAAGAAGGCATTGTATGGGCTGAAACAAGCACCGAGAGCTTGCTATGATTGCCTCACCACATATATCTTAGATCATGGTTTCATAAGAGGTCAAGCCGATCAAACTTTGTTTGTCAAAAGGGATGAGAATTATCTCCTTGTTGCTTAGGTATATGTGGATGACATTGTCTTTGGATCCACAATTGATCATCTAGCTCATGAATTCTCAGAAGAAATGAAAAGGGAGTTTGAGATGAACATGGTGGGAGAACTAAACTACTTCTTAGGGCTTCAAGTGAAACAACGAGAAGATGGGATATTTATATCTCAAGAGAAATATGCCAAAAATCTTGTAAAACGTTTTGGCCTAGACTCAAAGAAGCACACTTCCACTCCCATGAGTTCGTTAGCAAAATTGAGTCGTGATGCAGCAGGTATAGACATGGATCCAACACTCTATCAAAGCATGATCAGTAGTCTATTATATCTCACTGCTAGCAGACCAGACATCGCTAGCAGACCAGACATCACTTTCAGTGTTGAAGTTTGTGCTAGATTCCAAGTAGCACCCAAAGAATCGCACTTGACTGCGGTCAAATGAATTATCCGCTACATAAATGGCACATCCGATTATGGAATTTGGTATTCAAGAGACTCAAATGAGTGCCTAGCTAGATATTCTGATGCTGATTGGGCAAGATGTATTGATGATAGGAAAAGCACTTCTGGTGGGTGTTTTTACCTTGGAAATAACTTGGTGTCATGGATGAGCAAAAAGCAAAGTTCAATCTCTCTTTCAAAGGCTGAAGCCGAATACATTGCAGCGGCAAGTTGTTGTGCACAATTATTATGGATGAAGAAGCTTCTACATGATTATAGAATCACTCAAGATACTATGTGTGTGTTTTGTGATAACACAAGTGCCATAAATTTATCGAAAAATCCAGTCCAACACTCGAAATCAAAGCACATCGAGATCCGGTACCAATTCATTCGTGATTTGGTGGAGAAAAAGACTATGTATTTGGAGTTCATCACCACTGACAACCAGAAGGCTAACATATTTACTAAACCTCTTGATGGTCCAAACTTTGAATCTTTGCATAAGACCATCGATGTCGGTATCATTCCTTGAACTCTATCTCGTGTGTGAACCTTTGTGCTTTGTGTTGCATACTTGTTGTTTTGGTTTCACATGTTTCGTTCGATGTTGTTTCTTTTACTTGTTTTGGTTTGTACTAGTTGATTTATGTTCATCTTACCTTTCTTGTTTTGTTTTGGGTGTGTTCAAAAAATTCAAAAACCCATAAAAATTGAAAAATCTCAAAAAGTTTGATCACTTGTTTTGTGTATGTCACATGTGAGTTTGGCCTAGTACCTTCGTACTCATGGCATAGTGCATTTACGAACTTAGCTTGTTATGTATGCACTCTTGTCTATGTGGAAGAAATCTTGAAAACTATGTGTGATTGTTGTAAATAGATCTTCAAGCTTGTCATGAATGATTGGTCAATAGTCTTGTTGGTCTTGATACATGCATAGACTTGTGTCTATATCTCTTCCCACATTATTTTTTGTTTTTGCAAAAGAGCTCTTTAAATGTAAATCTCCAAATGAAAAGAGATATAGAGCTGCAAAAACTTGTCGCACATACTAGTATTTGACTAGGAAAAAGGGAAAGCGACTTGTGTTCTGAATTGTATGGTGCTCAAAAAGCCAAAGGCTAATCATCAATATTGAAATATCAAAATTTCAGGCACCGATCTCAAAAAAGAGATGTATCATTCAAAATGGATCAAAAGTAATCAGTTTATGATTTATACAGAAGCCAAATGAAAAGCTTCTAAGCTATGTATTCAATTTGTGGGAGGTCATATATACCCATTTCTATAATTGAGATAGTCCACTAGATTTCGTATCAGTTGTGTATGACTCGATTGAGTTGATCATTGAAACTTCACTCTGGTCTAAGGACTATTTCACACTTGACACATACTCACAACACACAAGACTTTGATTCAATGAATGTTTATCTCATTTGTGTGATTGTACATGTTCAAATGTGATATGTATGCTCAAGAACTTGTTGATCAAACCCAAAAATATTTTTGAGTGTTTTATATGTTTTTTGAAAGTGATTTTATACTTTCGTGTTCTTTGTTTTTGTTCAAAATGCATTTTTGTGTTTTTCTTCAAAAACTGGTTCAGGAGTTGTTTCGCGAGAAGCTCGCGACATAGAGCTTCCTGCGAAAGTGTTTGAGGGAAATTAACTTTTTACAAATTTACAAAGACTATCGCGACTGTCTAGCGACTATTTTGTGGCCAACAACTTCTCGCGAAATGCTGTTTGGCAAAAAATTGGATTTTTCCAAATTCAGACAGAAGGTATTGTGACTGTCTCGCGACTGTATCGCGACCTAGAGCTTCTCGTGAAATTTCATGTGCTTCAGTGGCCATTTTCGTGACTGCCTCACTACTCTCTAACCCGCAAAGAACTCGTGTTTCTAGTTTTATATAGCAGATGTGATAGTTTTTCAAATCACAAACACTTCCCTCGCATAACCTCATTCGAACCCCTTTTCAACCCAAAATCAATTTCTTTCAAAATCCCTTCAATCTCAAGCATTCTTTTGCAGTTTCTACATCAAGGTATGTTTCCTTCAACATTTTCTTCATAATTTTTTTTGATTTTGTAGTAATGTATGTCAGGGTTTCAAAATTTGGGAATTTTTCGAAATTGGGTTGGGTTTCGTTCTAAAGTGAAATTTTTTTAATTTCTTTGATTGGGCTGTGTCCCACTTGTCTTTTGTGCATCTGTGTTGGCCCCTTGAGGCATTTTAACATGTATTTAGGCATGATTTCGTCATGTTCATGCATTATTCATGCGTGTTTTGCTTTGTTGCATGTTAGGTGTTTGACAAAATGTCTAAGTGACATTTTTGTGATGTCTAGACTAAACTTTGTTCTAATCATGTTTCTAGGTCTTATTTGTCATGTTTTTCATGCTTTTGTCAATGGCTATGTGTTTTACACACTTTGCCCATTTTGTGCCTCATTGCCATGTCATGCACACACTAGGCACACACTTAGGCACCCCTCATGCATCTCTTACTGCACACACAAATGCACAGTTACGTATCTTCATGCACTGTGTCTATGTTCTTGTGTTTAGCATGTTGTTAAGAGTTGGTTATGCTTTGTTTTTGGCTTATTTTATCTCTGTTATGGGACTAACTTGAATCTAATCAAGCTTTTTGTTCTGGTTTGTGTTTGTGCATTTGCTCTCTGTCTGCTTTGTAAATCTGTGTAGATGTCTCCTTTCAAACGCTTCGCAGTGAAAGGAAGCAGCAGCAAAGGAAAAGAGCCAATTATTGATGTTGATGAACCATCACCAAGGTCAAAAAGGCCTCGTTTTTCAACTGAAGTCTATGACCCTGATTTGTTCAAATCCTATGCTGCCTTTCAGAACTATAGGAACTATTTTCAAGGCGCCCTTTTGCTAGTTAAAAGGGCCGTTGATCAGCCATCACTCCGTGACACAAATATACCCATTTGGTTTGCCATGAAAGATTGGAATTTTCTGCTTTTAACTCTTGAGGATGCATACGAGAACATGGTTAAGGAATTCTTTGCCAATGCCAGTGTTGTCGGAGAAGAGATAAAATGTTGGGTTCGTGGAAAGAGTTTCTCTATCACACCAATGTACTTGGCAGAAATTCTACACATTAACCAGCCAATACTCCCCATACCACCGGTATATGATGAACTGAACCCAAATACAGAGTTTCTCAAATAGGCTTTGGGAGCTGATTTGGAATTCTCCTCCAATATGAAGTCAATCAATGTGGCATCCCTTTCTCCGGAATTAAGACTTCTCTCAATGATCATGTGTAGCAATCTTTATCCTTTATCCAGCACCGGATATATGAATCTTGGTCGAGCATTATTCTTGAATGATCTAATAACTGACGTAGAGATTGATGTGTGCTCTCACATTTTTCACATCTTGGCAAAAACGGTTGAACGGATTGCTTCAAGGAATTGTATTCCTTTCTGTCGCCTTATCTCAAGGATTTTGAAGCTTAAAGGTGTTTGTCCTTTGGAAGATGAGCGCCCATATGCAAGGCCAAGTCCAATTAACATTCGTACTCTCCATGCAAGTATGAGCCACACCAAGAAGAACATCAAGCAAGAGAGTCATGCACCATCGGGAACCTCGAGCTCTACACCCCATACCTATGATGAACAGTTCAACAATATCTCCACTGTTCTTCAAGAGATTAGTACCAAGATGTCCAAGCTGGCATCTATCATATACTCTCACCACAGTCGTTTTGATTCATAAATCACATCATCCAAACTCAGTTGGACGAAATTCAACGGAAGCTAGAAGAAAATGACTAGCTATTCCATGACAAAAAAGGGGAGATGATGTCATTGTTAGGGGGAGTATGGTGACCTTTGATAGGGGGAGTATGGTGATAAGGGGAAAAGAAGCTAGAAGATGAAACTACTATTCCCTATGTTTGATGTTTTATGTTTACAGTCTTTTCTACTACTGCTTTTGTTTAAAGCTTTAAATACTTTGTTTTAATCTCTGTTTTATTTCAATCTATTTTGTGATTCTCTCAATGCTTTTGTAGCATTTCTTTTGTACTTTTAAGATATTGATATTATGTCTTAAGTACCTCACTCTTGTGCCCTTGTAGGATTTTTCCTAGATGCACATACTTCATGTACTGTGCATTGGTTGAGCGTTGGTCATTCAAGTGATTTGCCTTGTGTTTGTCAACTTGAATGTCCGGATGTTCATTCCAAGGGTGAATGAGCATTGTGATCACTATTGTATAAGTGATTACATGTTTGGTCAAGCCATGGTCTAGTACTTTATTCCATTTTGCTTGATCGCATTGTGCCTGTTCCATTTTTCATTACAAGTTTTTTGCATAACAATGAACTTATTGTGTTGTTGTGTTTTAGGAGATACTTGTCACTATGGTTCAAGAACTTCACAATTTCTAGATTAGGTGTGAGTGAGTTTTGCCAATGTTCTCAAACTCACGTTTAAGTCTAAAGTCTGTTTTAGGGGTTTTGTCACAGAATAGCCAAAGGGGGAGATTGTAAAGTTATTATTTACAACTATTTGTTTTTGTTGGCTTATATTCTGTGCCAAATTTGATTGTAATTATATTCAATCTGTTGTACCCTGTATTTGTTGTGGGATTTCATTGTAAGGGTTGTGCGTTAGAAAGAGAGAGTGTGAAGACTCAAGCATCTAAAGACTGAAGATTTCTCGTGGGTGTCTCACGACTTAGCTTCCCGTGAAGTGATGCATGTGCCCTGCACATGTTGGAATGCGAAGAGTCAGGCCAAGTGGAGACAACTGTGTCTCGCGAGTATCTCGCGGGTAAGGCCTTCCCGCGAGACAGCCGCGAGGCATTCTGTTCTGCCAAGCTGTCTAGCCTGAGTCACACTTTCTGTACCCACACTATTTATACCCATATTACCCACAATTGAGATGAGAGCCTCTGAGAGAAAATCCTAGCCAAACACCTTGAGAGTTAGAGATTGTTATACCCACAATCCTCTACACATTTGTTTTGGGAATTTTCTCATCTCCTACCTCTCCATTTCCATACCATTGAGAGGTTGATAGCCCAAACACTTACCATACCCTTTCAGAGTGTGAAGTGACATTTTGGTGCTACTGGGAAGCATTGGAAGAAACCGATGATGGCAGATGCAACATGGAGCTTGTTGCGGGATCCGGAGAACTAAGACAAGACACAGTTCCGAGAAGCCTTGTTGGAGTAGGAGCTTGGAAGGCTTAGGTACATCGGGTAGATTAGGCTTGGAGGGTCTCTTGCTAACTCATGTATCCCAACTAATTATCTAGTGGATCGATTTCCGCTTGGAAAGCGACAGAGAGGTTTTTCGCCGAGTTCTTCGGTTTCCTCTTCGATAACACGTCTTGGTGTTATCTGTGTTTGCATCTCTCTTCCCTACTTTTGTTCATTTTATTTTTACTGTTGTGTTGCTTTAAATATGGATTAGTGTAGTTGTCTTGCTTATATGCTTGTGTTTATACTATTCCGCACTTAGTATTAAGTTAGTGTAAAATCAACTAAGCCGTATCTTTAATTTGGAGGTCTAAACTGCTCGTGTGTTTTCGACACATTTCCGAGCTTTCAATGTGAAATGATTCTGTATATATCTATAATTAACAAACTCTCAACCTGTGATTTAATATGATAAATTTCCCGGTCGGTCAATAACAAGTATCATATTATGATATGCTATTACCATATTTTTTTGGGGTAATTGATATGATATTACTACTAGATAGTGGACACTGTTCACTTGCTAATTTATCTTCTTCTTCTTTCTTTTTTTTTTCTTTTTTTTGAGATCGCCAATTTATCAGACTAAATCAGCAAGTTAAATGTTAGCATAATCATATACAGCTACCATTCTTGTTTAATATGTAGCTTTTATTCCAATGTAACCGCATAGATATTCTAGTCATTGATTAATTTGGACAATGGAATATATATGTCATGACATAGATTTTGCCCCCAAGAAAACAGATTAAAAAAAAAGATTTAATTACAAATTATACTCTTAAAATTTAGAATAATTTTAATTAATCTTTTAAAATTTTAAAAATGTGAGCCATTCTCATAACATTAGATAACATTAGATAGTGTTTGGATTTGCTCTCTTCTTTAACTTTATACAATCTTAAGATTTTAGAAATGTTTTTACAAAAATTTGAAAGTGTAGGAGTAAAACACAGAATGAGATGAGAAATAGATTAAAAAATGGAAAACGAAATTTAAAATAAAAGAAAATATTGAATATTTTATTTTCTAATGTTCAACAATGTTTTAAGCATGAATTTAAACAGGAGGGCTTTTTCCATCACTATCCAATGTTTTAGGATCAGTAGATCAAAATTTTAAAACTTTAAGGAAAAAAAAAATTAAAATCACCCCAAACTTTAAGTGTAATTTGTAATTTAGCCAAAAAAGAAGAAGAAGAAGAAGAAGTTGAAACAACTTGTAAAATAATGTTTTAGGATCAGTAGATCAAAATTTTAAAACTTTAAAGAAAAAAAAAATTAAAATCACCCCAAAGTTTAAGTGTAATTTGTAATTTAGCTAAACAAAAATAAACACAAAAAAAAAAAAAAAAAAAGTTGAAACAACTGTAAAAATTAAACTAGTAAAAATTATGTAACTCTATCGTATTTTTTTATTATTTATTTCTTCTCATTTTTGGAATAGTGAAAATTGTTAGGGGCTATTTTCCCACAACAGTTTATATATATATATATATAATAGTTGTTGCAGAACCAAAACTCTCAATGTTCTCTCTAAGCAAGAAGAGCTGCTCTTAGATCTCATAGAACAGATCGAAGACCCAGTAGTCAAAGCTCAGAAGCTTACAGAATTTAGAAGAACCTTAGTTAAGGAACCCAGTGATCCTAAACCTAAGTTTCAGGAACCCAAAGTTGATTTGGAAAAAATCTACAATAGGTTTACCAAATCCAAGAAGGAAGTTACAGTTAGCGACCTTCAAAAAGAAATCAAGGAAACCAAGTCTGAAGTTAGAACCCTTAAGAGTGAATTAACCATCCTTAAGGTTGATCAGAATCTCCTTGATCAAAGAGTTAGAAACTTGGAGAATACTTCTCATCAAGGCAATGAGGAAGGAACCTCATTACAGAACCCTTCTGATGTGGAAGTAGAAGAAGTTGAAGAGACAGTTAACCCTACTGCAGACATGGTTCAAGATCAAGAACAGCAGTCTAACGACAAGTTCTTAGTAACCATCAATAGGATTAACTTCCAGAAATGGCACTCCAAAGTCAGGATTGTCATCAGCAGAGATTTTGAATTTGAGGTTATTGCCTTAATAGATTCAGGCGCTGATCTCAATTGCATTCAAGAAGGCATCATTCCCTCTAAGTACTTCAGAAAAACCAAAGAAAGGTTAACTTCTGCAAGTGGAGGTAAAATGCAGATTGAATTCAAAATCCCCAAAGCTCATGTTTGCCAGGATAATACGTGTTTCAAAACCACATTTGTCCTAGTCAAGAATATGACAGATAAGGTTATCCTAGGAAACCCTTTCATGTGTCTGTTGTATCCTTTCACCACGGATAGTGAAGGAATCACTACCCATCCCTTTGGCCAGCCAGTCAAGTTTAAGTTTCTTAGGAGTCCTGAACCTAGAGATATTGCTACTCTCCAGGAAATTGCTATCTCCAAGAACCTTAACCTTATCAATGCCAAAGCCCCCCCATCCATGATTCCTTATGATCAAGCCAAGAACCTTGATTCATTTGCAATCACCATCCCATTCACAAAAGATGACTTTGTTAGCCCAATTCAGCTCCCAAACTCATCTCAGCATGTCATTTCATTCATGCATTATAATTATATGTGTTTCATGCCATTCCATGTTTTAAACAAAAGTATTTTTGAAAAAGGAAATCAACATACTTGTTTAAACCAATTTTGGCAGGATAAGGAGCATATATATCATTATAATACCATTAGTAAGTGGAAAATGGCTTCTTCAAAGAACAAAGGGAAAGCACCAGTACAACCTTTCCAAAGTTTGTCCAACAATGATATTGTGTTTACCTTACAAGAACTTTTGTCAAGAACCCTACATTTCCATAATGGAGTTCACAGTGAACTACCAAAACCCATCAGGTTCCTTCTTGAAAACCTTGAAGCAACCTCCACCTTAGAACATAGCACCTTTTTCCAAAGAACCCTCAGAGCCCTAGAAACCTACCTAGTCAATCTTGAGGCTGGAAATGTGGCACTCACCAATCTTGAAAATCTTACTAGTCAACTCTTTGGCAAAGAGGATACCTATTCAACAGGTATAAGGACTATACTAAGCACGGATTATGCAAGGTTAAGTCTTAAGACTCAAAACCAGTTAAGAAGTGCTATAGCCAACTTGCCACCTGAAATACAAAAGAGTATTTTAGATAGCAAGGCAATGTCTGAATCATACGACCAATGGTTCTTACATTTCAAAAAATTGGTCACCATCAGCATCCCTGACCCAACAGATTCTGATGATCTAGGAGACACTTTGTTACAAGCTGAATGGGAAGAATACTTTGGGAATAGTCTCAAGGTTTATGAAAACATGCATCCTTTCCCAGGCCTTGTTGTCAACTATGATGATCATTCAGAAGACAGTTCAGAAAAAGTGGACAGAGATCCCGACTGGTTATCTCAAATGTTTGAGTATGGTTTCATCAGGCTTATCAAAATCACAAACCATGCCCAAATTAGCCAGTTGCCTCAGATCATTCAAAGAGCTGTTGCAAGAATCAGTAGCCCTTTGATCTCAATCAGATGCTGGAGCACTCTACCACAATGGGACTGGGACAATTGGATGACAGTCCAACTTGGCTCTGATACCAAAAGGGGGGTAAGTTACAACTGCTTGGAGTAGCAGGCTACTGGGGCACTGGTACTACAAGTGAGGGTGCGGAAACGTAAATAGGTTACAGTTGACAAAGCCATGACTATGGCGTTACAAGTGTAAACTAGAAAAGAAACTGAGGCCATCTGATTACAAGTTCTGGGTTGTAATGAGAGGATTTTTAGAAACTAAATTGGTCCTAAAAATTAAACCCTGCTTCAGACTGGAGAGGGAGCTGCCTTTTATAGGAGAAGGGAGCTAGCAATCTGCTGAAGGAGAGCCTTGGATGCTGCTGGAAATCCGGAAGGTAAATCTGCTTTAACCTTGGGTGAAAATCATTTCAGCCGAAAGCAAATAGTAACTTCAGGATAATTTGTCGGGTACTGTTGATGAACAGTAACTGTCACTGTTCATGAATAGTGATTTGTCCCCTTGCTTTTCTGGCGTACTGTTCATCAAAAGTAACTCTGACTGTGGATGAATAGTAGGCTGTCTGGAATCTGCTGGGTGCGGATACTGTGCATGTACAGGGATCTGGACTGTAGATGAATAGTAACCGGGTCAAAGAAACTGTTCGGGATAATAATTGAGACTATCCGGAACACTTTTTAGTCTTCGTCCAAGTTGTAGCCATCATAAGGATCTTGTGAATCCTGGAATGGGTCCAATGGACTTTTGCTGACTGAAGCTTCAGATGAGGCAGGAGAAACTCTGTCTGCTGACTCTTGGATCTGCAATTGTTTGGCAAGATCTTTTAGTTCTCTACTAGATTTTCCGGCAATCTGGACGGAGTCTAGGCTAGACTAAGACCTTGTCTTATAAGGAATTGCTCTTGGAACAGGAGGAGGGGACAACATCAATCTGTAATATCATATGTGTTAGGACATATGTGTTTACATGTTAGGAACATATGTCACATTTTATGTAAATTGGCTAATCCTTTGACAAAACGCACTCTACTTGTAATTGGGTAGTTCTAGGTGTATTTAATACTTCAAGAAACTATGTTTCAAGATCAAGTGTTGAAGTCATCAAGTCTGTCCAAGAAAAAGCAAGTTGAAGTGCAGAATTTTTAAATCTCGACACCTTCTCGACACCTACCTCGACACCTGCTAGCTGTCGAGATTTACAAAAGTCAGAATTCTAATCTGATTTTCTTGGGATCCGTGAATGTGTTTTTGAGCCTTCTTTTCTTCTAACCCTAAACATATTTAAGGAGTGTTTTAAGAGCCGTCAACATAGACACAAGTTGCAGAAGCATTGAGCAATCCTTGTTCAAGCAAATTGTGCTCTAAGACGAAGTTCTTAACCTAGATCATCTTCTTCAAGAAGTTGCTGTGTATTGTGCACCTTAGGGTTTTGTGACCAAGCATCTTCCTGATCTTCATGCATAGGATGATCTGAAGAACTCTGCAGCCAACCTCTCTTCCTAAAGTTGGTGTTTGAAGTCGCGTACTGGGATCCGCGCATCTGGTTAGTCACGTACTTGGGAGTCGTGCATCAAAAGGGGGAACTGTCACTACAGATCAAGTCCGATTGGGTATTGGGGTAAGAGTTCAACTGTAGGTTGATAAGGTACTTGGGATTCCTTATTTGTAACTGCTTGATTTGATAATAGTGGAGTTTCGGGAGTGGTGACCTGAAAATCACCCGGTGGGGTTTTTGCCGTTAGGGTTTTTCCCCATTCGTGAATAAATCACCGTGTCTTTTATTTTCCGCTGCATATTTTAGTTATTCGGTGATTTGTTTGTGCTGCCACGTATTTGCATGTTAAATTGATTAATTAATAACTTGACTTAATTAATTAATTAGTTTAAATCACAAGGGGTCATTCAGTTTGTGGCCTATCAAGTGGTATCAGAGCGGGCACACTCTGATTAGTTATTAATCTTTGCTGTGATTGATCCATTGACCCCTGTTTGTCATGGATAGAGGACAATCTCTTATTATACCTCCTTTATTTGATGGGACTAACTATGCCTACTGGAAAGTACGCATGAGAGCTTTTTTGCAGTCCTTAGATGAGAAGGTGTGGCAAGCTGTGGAGATTAGCTGGACAAAGCCAAAAGAAGCGCCAACTGATTGGGATGAAGCCAAGATCAAGGCGGCGAACTTCAACAGCAGAGCGCTGAATGCTCTATTTAGCGCTGTCACCAATGAGGAGTTCAAGAAGATATCCTCAACAGAAACTGCCAAGGAGGCATGGACCATCCTCCAGACAACCTATGAAGGAACAAAGGCTGTCAAAGATTCAAAGCTACAAAGGCTCACTACTAGCTTTGAAGAAATTAAGATGGAGGAGGATGAGTCGTTCGATGAGTTCTATGCCAAGCTGAAAGACATAGTGAACTCAGCCTTCAATCTTGGGGAAACCATCCCTGAACCCAAGGTTGTAAGGAAGGTGCTCAGATCTCTACCTGAGAGATTTCATGCCAAGATTACGGCAATTGAAGAATCAAAGGACATTGATAAAATTCCTTTGACTGAGCTGGTTGGGAACTTGCAGACCTACGAGCTAGGGTTATCAAGGATAGGCAAGTCAAGCAAGGGCAAGAGCATGGCCCTGAAGGCGAAGAGCAGTGATACAGATGAGTCTTCCGATGATGAAGATTCAAAGATGAAGTCCTACATTACGAGGCAGTTTAAGAAGTTTATGAAGAATGCCAATGGGAGGAACTTCGACAAGGACTGAAGACAATCTAGCTCTTCACAGTTCAAGAGCCAAGATAAAGGAAGGAAGGATGCCAAGGATGGCAGTCAGTACACTGTTCCGGCAGGACCAAAATGTTTTGGGTGTCATGGGTTTGGACACATGAAGAATGAGTGTCCTACATATCTGAAGAGCATTGGAAAGAGTAAGGCTCTTGCTGCAACCCTGAGTGACACTGAGCCTGAAGATGATTCCGATAGTGAAGATGATGGAATACTAAATGCTTTCACTGCTTCAGTCAATTCTATTGATGGGATTGTTGAAGAAGAAGAAGAAGAATTGGTGGACACTGAATGTGAAAAGATGGATGACAAAGATGATATCCATTCAGCCTATGAAAAGCTTTACAAGCTTTCTAAAAAGCATGAAAAGCTATACAGGCTAGCCACCAAGAAGCTCAGTGATGTGGAACTCGATAGAGAAGAATTGTCCACAAAGTTTGATGAGGCAAATCAAACTATTGGTGCACTGAGGTTTGAGAACAACTTCCTGGCTGAAAAGACCAAGAAGCTTGAAGCAGAGCTGTTTCAAGTGAGAGCTCAACTGGAGAGGACTTCAAGTGCAAGACTTGATGAGATGCTCAGCAACCAGAAATCTGCTTCAGATCGAACAGGTTTAGGGTATGGTCTTTCTTTCTCTAACTCTGCTTCTACTTGTTCTACTGTTTTTGTTCCTCCTGCTAATAATGTTAAAATTGAGAACATTGATGTTAAAATTGAATTAGCTAGTGAGAACATAGACAAGGGTAAATCCATCTTAGGAGCACCCCCTAAATCAGAAAAGAAAGATGCTAAACTCCCTAGGGATAAGAAGGCTAACTCTCAAAAGCCTAAACAAAAGAAGCAGCATCTCTGTTATCATTGTGGAGCTGCAGGTCATACTCGACCAAATTGCTACAAGTGGCTAGCCACCCAAAAGAGCAACAGTATGACAGCATCTGGAAGCCAAAATCAGCTTCAATCCTCTCTTGCTCCTCTTGGAGATCTTCTGAAAGCCCTCATGTTCCTTTCGAACTTGAACGGGTGTAATCCTTCCCCCTCACCGCCGTTTCAAAGTTTTAATCAAAGGAAAGGTTCTTCCAAGGTGTGGAAGAAAAAGGACTCTAAGTGATTTTATCACTTTCTTCTCCCTTTTTGTTTTTCTCTTTTGTTGCATTGCTTGTGTGTTTTGCATTTTTGCTGAGTCAGTCTAGTTTTATGCATTGTTTTGTTTTTCTTAACATGTCTTTGTGTGTTTACTTTCAGTTTTGTTTATTTTGTTTTTCATATAAAAATAAATAAAAAAAAATTGAAAAATTGAAAAATACAAAAGCAATGTGTGTTTTGTGTACTTTGGTACTTGTGTACCTTAGATGGCCAATGAAACAAAGTTTTCTAAACTTTGTATCTCTTGTAACTTAGATGAGCATTCCTATGCACAACTAAGCAAGTAAGCTTTGTGGCTCGTGTTTGTGATGAGTAAGATTAGGTTATTTCTTAGACTTAACACTCATATCACTCTTTTTGACGGGTAGGACTAGAAAATCCTAAGAGAAAGGCATAAATAACCATCTCACCACTGTTGCCCGCCAATCATTAATGACATCTGTATGCTCCGGCATAGCAAAAGTGTGATGTCAATGACATTTGTGTGCTTAGGCATAGCAAAATTGAAATGTCAAAATATCAATGGGTATTTCTTTTCTTTCTCATAAGCCCATGTATGATATGCTTAAAAAGAAAATATGCAAAGAAATAAAAAGCAAAAAGATTAAAAATGCTTTAAAATGGTTGCAAGCGTGTATTCTAGGAGATGTGGGAGTTATAGGATGTACCTCGAAGGTGATAGTCCCCATCAAACAGTTATGATTGTGTGTGAGTTAAAGTTATCTGCTCATATCTCAGATCGTCATAACATGTATACACATATGCAATCTTGCGATGTTTTTCACACAACACGCAATATTCTTTGCTACTTTTGATACATGTGCAGGTACAATGTGATTTGGCCATCACAAAGGTTTACATGTGCTTTTGTATGCTCACTAAACTGTCATGACTTATTTTTGAAATATAAAATTTGTTAGACTTGTTTAGTGTGTGTGTGTGTTCTTGGGAGATCCATGTGCTCATTTTTTTCATTAAGAGATGTTAATTGAGAGCTTTTTATGTTGGTTGGATCATGGTTGAGGTGCATGTCTTGATTGCATTCATGTTTGTGTTTTTCACTTCTCGAAAAACTGCATTTCATAGCTGGCTCGACACCTTCTCGATACCTCCTCGATACCTGTTCAGCTGTCGAGCCTCTAAGCCTTTTCTTTATCGCAATATCGATACCTCCTCGACACCTGGTGGATCGATCGAGAAAATCTCTGTCTCCTCGATACCTCCTCGACACCACGTCGATCGATCGAGCTTCTGATGTTGGATGAGCTATTTGGTACCTCGACACCTCCTCGATACCTTAGCTGTCGAAGGCATTTTCTCTCGATACCTGTCTCGACACCATCTCGATACCTCTCGACACCTTTGCTGTCGAGATTTACTGGAGATTCTATAAAAGCTGCGATCACGATTTTCTTCTCACTTTCTCGATCTCTCTTCGATCTGTCCGAGGCGGTTCAACTTCCAGAGATCTTTTCTTCTCTCCAACCTTCATCCAACGTGATTTCTGGCACTTCCCTGCTTCAAATCACCTGGTATGATCTTGTTATTCTTTGTTTTTCATGCATTTCATGGTTTAAAACTTAGGTTTTGGGTTTTTCTTTGAAAACTTTGGGTTTTTCAAAATCATTGAGTTTTTATTGAAATCTTGGGTTGGGTTTTCAATAAAAAGAGTTTAAAATGTCATACATTGCATTCCATGTGCATCAGAATGATATTTTCATGCATTTAGTTGTGTGATTCTTGTTTGTGTGCTGCTAGGATTGGATTGGGCTGAGCCCATGATGCTTTTTATGTTTGCATGTCACATGATCATGCATTCCCATGCATACGTCCATTTTGTTCAACATATTTTGATATTTGAACTGTTTGGGACTTTTCTGATTGTCTCCCTCTCTATCTCTTTTCTCATTGTTTTACGTTAGTTGCACCTATGGCACCTAAACGTAAATCCACTCCTGCTCGGAACCCTCTGCGTTCTGGAGCTTCTTCATCTTCTGATACTGCTCCTCATAATCTTCGGTTCCGTGATGGAGATGCCTACAAGGCATTTACTGAGAACTTTTCTAAACGAGGTGTTCATTCGGAACGCCACGTTGTTCTGGCAGACTTTGCCGACACTGACCTTCCCTCTGTCATTCACAGTAGGGGATGGGAGTCACTGTGTGACGTCCCGGTCACTTGTCCTCTCGTACTTATTCAGGAGTTTTACTCCAACATGTACAGGATTGATCGTTCAGTACCTCTCTTTCATACTCGCGTTCGAGGTACGCGCATTTCTGTCACACCGCAGCTGGTTGCGGATGTGCTTCATGTTCCTAGGATAGAGTTTCCTGACTATCCTACTTGTGAGCGACTGAGGACTGTGTCCAGGGATGAGCTCATTTCTGCTTTCTGTGAGCGCCCTTCTGAGTGGGGTGAGCATATG
This sequence comes from Quercus gilva, assembly GCA_023621385.1. Classification (NCBI taxonomy): domain Eukaryota; kingdom Viridiplantae; phylum Streptophyta; class Magnoliopsida; order Fagales; family Fagaceae; genus Quercus; species Quercus gilva. The sequence continues at coordinate 53,371,710 of CM042483.1, forward strand.
TACACATCATGTAGACCTTTTGCTAAAGGTCCTAGATTCCTTAACATGGTGATGACTTGTGTACTTCATCCTCTTTCCCATTATAACTCTATCACCGAGCCTCGTGCTCGTTTCTTGCTTTCTCTACTTGAGCATCTCACGATAGATTTTCCTTCCCACTTCATTTTCTCTATCATAGATGTTCATTTAGATGCGGCGTCCCGTGATAAGCTCATCTTTCCTTCCGTTATCACGAGGATTCTACGCCATTTTTCCATCCCTTTTCCCTCGTCCGACCACTTCACACACATCTCTGCCATAGATGCCGCTACCGTAAAACGTAGTGAGGCACAGTTTAGGGCGAGACAGCCGGATTTCACTCCTCCCTCCCGTTCGGCTCCATCTAGATCTGCTCCATCTACATCGACTCCTCTTCCTTCCTCCAGCGATGTATCTCTTGGAGACATTATGGCGCAGCTGCAGCGCATGGATGCTCGCCTCGATACACTCACCACTGAGTTGTATCAGGTGAATGTTCGTGTTGGTCGTATTGCACGACAGCAGGCGACCATGGGTGGTTTTGCTTCTGAGGCTTCTCCTCCACCACCTCCTCCAGTGGCTTCAGATTCTGACTCTGAGGATGATGATGATGATGGTGATGACGATGATGCTTCAGATGATGATGATAGAGATGCTAGCTCTACTGATGAGATGTCTACATGACACTCTACCCTTTGTCATTCGTGACAAAAAGGGGGAGTAGTTTTGGATTATGAGAGTAGTCATCTTAGGGGGAGAGTTAGGATAGGACATTGTTGTTAGGGGGAGTGTTCATACTTTTTGAGGGATGTAGTGAGGCTTTTGTTGTATCTTTTTCTTTTCTAGTCTTATTAGATACATTGGTCTTGTATATCAATTTACATACATTGTACTTATCTTCTATATATGTGGATGTATGTTTCTTTTTCACCTACCTCTTCATGTGTTGTTTCTTTTCTCTCTTTATACACATGTTCTTTATATTTGTATGCAATCTAATTATTTCTGTTTCACACAAGATGCCTTGATGAGTTTTGTTTATAAGTGTTTCAGAAATACAGGTTGTCAAAGTCTACTTGCCATAAACTCTCTTTTTGCAAAGTTCTTCAAGAGTTTGTGTTAGGATAGATTTTATTGTATGTAACAAGTGAATATGAGTTGAATGATTCATGACTTCTCTCATATGTTCATTTGTTGGTTGTGGTTTTGTCACGGATTGCCAAAGGGGGAGATTGTTAGGACATATGTGTTTACATGTTAGGAACATATGTCACATTTTATGTAAATTGGCTAATCCTTTGACAAAACGCACTCTACTTGTAATTGGGTAGTTCTAGGTGTATTTAATACTTCAAGAAACTATGTTTCAAGATCAAGTGTTGAAGTCATCAAGTCTGTCCAAGAAAAAGCAAGTTGAAGTGCAGAATTTTTAAATCTCGACACCTTCTCGACACCTACCTCGACACCTGCTAGCTGTCGAGATTTACAAAAGTCAGAATTCTAATATGATTTTCTTGGGATCCGTGAATGTGTTTTTGGGCCTTCTTTTCTTCTAACCCTAAACATATTTAAGGAGTGTTTTAAGGGCCGTCAACATAGACACAAGTTGCAGAAGCATTGAGCAATCCTTGTTCAAGCAAATTGTGCTCTAAGACGAAGTTCTTAACCTAGATCATCTTCTTCAAGAAGTTGCTGTGTATTGTGCACCTTAGGGTTTTGTGACCAAGCATCTTCCTGATCTTCATGCATAGGATGATCTGAAGAACTCTGCAGCCAACCTCTCTTCCTAAAGTTGGTGTTTGAAGTCGCGTACTGGGATCCGCGCATCTGGTTAGTCACGTACTTGGGAGCCGTGCATCAAAAGGGGGAACTGTCACTACAGATCAAGTCCGATTGGGTATTGGGGTAAGAGTTCAACTGTAGGTTGATAAGGTACTTGGGATTCCTTATTTGTAACTGCTTGATTTGATAATAGTGGAGTTTCGGGAGTGGTGACCTGAAAATCACCCGGTGGGGTTTTTGCCGTTAGGGTTTTTCCCCATTCGTGAATAAATCACCGTGTCTTTTATTTTCCGCTGCATATTTTAGTTATTCGGTGATTTGTTTGTGCTGCCACGTATTTGCATGTTAAATTGATTAATTAATAACTTGACTTAATTAATTAATTAGTTTAAATCACAAGGGGTCATTCAGTTTGTGGCCTATCAATATGGAGCACCATTACTGGGGTCCTGAAGAAGATTATTACATCTGTGTTCATGATGTGTGATATACAGATTGCAGTATTCGCAGTAAAGGATTGGATCAGAGATTGGGGCTGTAGGGACAATAATCCTTCCCTGTGTGTTGTGATTAATCCTTTGCGATTGACTTACAGCATTTCCATAAGGTCTGGGAACAAAGACTGAGATCCTGTCTGTGTTTCCAAATAAATGGTAACTTTGCCATAGGTCTTGGGTTATGTCCATTATTTGATTGGTGAAGTATCTCCTCCAACAATCTGCAAGGTTGAGGGGGCGTTGGTAAGAGAGGCGTGTTCTGCCTTCAAACCATGGTCCTTGGTGGGTGTAACCACAAATGAGAACAAGATGATTAGCCGGCTGGACTGTCATCCAATTATCCCAGTCCCATTGTGGTAGAGTGCTCCAGCACCTGATTGAGATCAAAGGGCTACTGATTCTTGCAACAGCTCTTTGAATGATTTGTGGCAACTGGCTAACTTGGGCATGATTAGTGACTTTGATAAGTCTGATGAAACCATACTCAAACATCTGGGATAACCAGTTGGGATCTCTGTCCACTTTATCTAGAAGGTCTTCTGAATGATCGTCATAGTTGACAATAAGGCCTGGGAAAGGATGCATATTTTCATAAACCTTGAGACTATTCCCAAAGTATTCTTCCCATTCTGCTTGTAACAAAGTGTCTCCTAGATCATCAGAATCTGTGGGGTCAGGGATGCTGATTGTGACCAATTTTTTGAAATGTAAGAACCATTGGTTGTATGATTCAGACATTGCCTTGCTATCTAAAATACTATTCTGTATTTCTGGTGGCAAGTTGGCTATAGCACTTCTTAGCTGGTTTTGAGTCTTAAGACTTAACCTAGCATAATCTGTGCCTAGTACAGTCCTTATACCTGTTGAATAGGTATCCTCTTTGCCAAAGAGTTGACTAGTAAGCTTTTCAAGATTGGTGAGTGCCATATTTCCAGCCTCAAGATTGACTAGGTAGGTTTCTAGGGCTCTGAGGGTTCTTTGGAAAAAGGTGCTATGTTCTAAGGTGGAGGTTGCTTCAAGGTTTTCAAGAAGGAACCTGATGGGTTTTGGTAGTTCACTATGAACTCCATTATGGAAATGTAGGGTTCTTGACAAGAGTTCTTGTAAGGTAATCACCATATCATTATTGGACAAACTTTGGAAAGGTTGTACTGGTGCTTTCCCTTTGTTCTTTGAAGAAGCCATTTTCCACTTACTAATGGTATTATAATGATATATATGCTCCTTATCCTGCCAAAATTGGTTTAAACAAGTATGTTGATTTCCTTTTTCAAAAGTACTTTTGTTTAAAACATGGAATGGCATGAAACACATATAATTATAATGCATGAATGAAATGACATGCTGAGATGAGTTTGGGAGCTGAATTGGGCTAACAAAGTCATCTTTTGTGAATGGGATGGTGATTGCAAATGAATCAAGGTTCTTGGCTTGATCATAAGGAATCATGGATGGGGGAACTTTGGCATTGATAAGGTTAAGGTTCTTGGAGATAGCAATTTCCTGGAGAGTAGCAATATCTCTAGGTTCAGGACTCCTAAGAAACTTAAACTTGACTGGCTGGCCAAAGGGATGGGTAGTGATTCCTTCACTATCCGTGGTGAAAGGATACAACAGACACATGAAAGGGTTTCCTAGGATAACCTTATCTGTCATATTCTTGACTAGGACAAATGTGGTTTTGAAACACGTATTATCCTGGCAAACATGAGCTTTGGGGATTTTGAATTCAATCTGCATTTTACCTCCACTTGCAGAAGTTAACCTTTCTTTGGTTTTTCTGAAGTACTTAGAGGGAATGATGCCTTCTTGAATGCAATTGAGATCAGCGCCTGAATCTATTAAGGCAATAACCTCAAATTCAAAATCTCTGCTGATGACAATCCTGACTTTGGAGTGCCATTTCTGGAAGTTAATCCTATTGATGGTTACTAAGAACTTGTCGTTAGACTGCTGTTCTTGATCTTGAACCATGTCTGCAGTAGGGTTAACTGTCTCTTCAACTTCTTCTACTTCCACATCAGAAGGGTTCTGTAATGAGGTTCCTTCCTCATTGCCTTGATGAGAAGTATTCTCCAAATTTCTAACTCTTTGATCAAGGAGATTCTGATCAACCTTAAGGATGGTTAGTTCACTCTTAAGGGTTCTAACCTCAGACTTGGTTTCCTTGATTTCTTTTTGAAGGTCACTAACTGTAACTTCCTTCTTGGATTTGGTAAACCTATTGTAGATTTTCTCCAAATCAACTTTGGGTTCTTGAAACTTAGGTTTAGGATCACTGGGTTCCTTAACTAAGGTTCTTCTAAATTCTGTAAGCTTCTGAGCTTTGACTATTGGGTCTTCGATCTGTTCTATGAGATCTAAGAGCAGCTCTTCTTGCTTAGAGAGAACATTGAGAGTCTTGGTTCTACAACAACTGTCAATGCATAGAATGGGTTCATCTGGGCCACTAGAGGAACTAGAGGATGCTCTAGAGGATTCAGAGGACGACTGGTAGATCTGTTGGATCTCCGTGGAGTTGTCACTGTCCGAGTGATCAAGTTCAAGGAGCTTAAAGATCTCTTGCTTACTGGCTTGGTCACTAATGAGGGTATTGATAAGGGATTTAGCCTTAGCTTTACACTCTTTATTGAAATGACCTTTCTTTCCACAGTTGAAGCATTTTCCTGATGCTTTGGAAATTGGTTTTCCTGTGGACTTGGATTTTCCTTTCTTATAGAAATTATCCTTACTGAACTTCTATTTTCTATAATACTTGGATGAAGTCTTCTTCCTATGGTAATCCTTAGAGGTTTCCTTGCCTCTGTATTTGGACTTTCTTTTGGGAAGAACAGAAGGTAAGCCATACTGTGTACAGAAGTTTCCTACTTCGTACTTGGCTTTGCCTTTGCTGGCTTTGCTCTGGATTTTGAGATCTCTGCACATCTTCATTCCTTCACTTCGAATGGCGCTAGAGATGTCTCCATAGGTTAGGTCATCATAATCTATGACACCTAAGGGGTTACACAGGGTTTCTTTAACATTTTCTCCAAAAAGGGTAGGTAAACCATTGATGAACTTCTCCTTCCAAAATGGAGAGTTACAATCACTTCTGTGCATGACTCTGGTGGTGAACACATCCTCGTACCACCTACAGTCTCCAAGGGTTTTACATCTAAGGTTACTCAACTGGTCGTAAATCCTAGATGTGATGTTGCTGGGTTTGCCTACGAAGTGTTTCATGATCGTATAGATCAGGGTATTGACTCCGTCAGGGATACCTCTTCCTAAAATGGTGTCAAAGATGGGGAGTCCTTCCTCATCTTTCTGGACAGCATGTTTGATGTCTTCCTTAGACTCTTCTGTAAGGCAGTTATTCCACCATTGCAGAAGTTTACCTGTAAATCCTGAAGACATGAGTTCTATGACATCAGCATGGGATTGGCCTTCACTAATGTAGTTATTGGCTACCATGGTCATGTGCTGGATCTTGTTTAGGATTTCTTGTTCCGATAAACCATCTATGTTCCATTCATAGAGTTTACCAGAAGAGACTGAGAACTGGTTGCTAACATTCCTTTCTTCATACTGAAGATCAGGAGGGGTAGGCTTGGGATACCAATTCTTGGTGAAACTTGTCGGGGTTACGTTAGGGTGAAGCAGCTTGTTCACTTGTAAACCCTTAAACTGGTTTTCTAGATGTTCTATCTCCTTTTCATTTTCTCAGGAGGTTCTGCTAGAACTGCTAGATGCTGTATGGACGTCTAAGACACTAAGCTTGGGGGCTTTCTTAGGAGAAGGGGGAACTGGTTCCTGCTTCTTGCTAAGTTTCCTGGGTGAAGGGGAGACTGGTCTCTGCTTCATGCTAGGTTTCTTAGGCGAAGGGAGAACTGGTTCTTGCTTCGTTCTAAGTTCCTTAAGCTTTTGTTCTACAACTTCTAAGGCTGTCGGGTCCTTAGGTTTGTCTAAGACAACTAAGCGTTGGTCAACTGAGGTTGAAGTGGTGACTGGTGAAGGTTCCTTCTTCACGAGTTCTTCAAGCTTTTGGTTGACTATTTCTAAGGCTGTTTGGTCCTTAGATCTAAGACTGGGCTGCCTATTCGTAGGGAGCTTAACTAATGGCTTTTCTAGGGTTTTGATAGGTTTGCTAGGGCTTCCTGGTTGGAGGATGACCTTGTTATCAATTCTGTCTTCAATCCTATCAAGCTGTTTTCCTATAACTCCTAAACACTGGTTGGTGTAGTTGTTCTGCTCTAGAACCTTCTTGACAACCTGTTCTTCAGGGCTTGTCTGGGTCTTGAAGGGTGAGGCAACTAAATCAGTACCACGGTGTTTAAAAACTATAGCTTCCTGGGGTGGATGGTGAGATCTAACAACCTCTGGGGGATTGGTAGAGCTACTGGATGGATCTTTGGGATCCTTGGTTGCAAGTTTGGTCCAATTAGTTTTGGTAATGACACAAGACTTTTTATGCCATTCAAAGTGGTTCTCAAAATATTCAAAGAAAGGGACATTACTGGATATCTCTTTCATGAAGATTTTCCAACTTTCCAAAACTTCTTTCTTTTGGTCCAAAGTGTGGTTGGCTCTATAGGCTTCTCTTTTGAGTTTGTTTTCTTCTGATTCAAACTCATTGCCTAGGGCAACTAGATCTGGGGTGAACTCTTTCCTAATGGTCATGAGCTGGGGGTCTATTTCAGGTTCTTGCTGAAAAGGATCCTGCGGGTCATGGGGATAAGGGTTCAACATGTCCGTTCCTGTCGGAGAAGGGTTCTTTTGCTCATTGTTGTCATCCTGATCAACAACTGAGTCTTGCTTGGCTGTGTAGCAGGGTGTGTTAACCTGGGATCTGGTCTGGACACCTTGGAGTTCTAATCCTAAATCTCTTCTAGATCTGGGAAAAGGTGCAAGGGGTCTGGACGAGCTACACTGGGATGCAGGTCTATCTCTAATAGGGATAGGTGGCTGCCTAAAGGGTCGGTGTAGATCAAACTGAGATCTAAACCTAGATTCATCAAAATCAAGTGGTGAATCTACTGGTAATCTAAACCTAGACTGGTCAAAACTCATCCTAACCGTACCATCGGCTAACTGCTGGACGTAGTCTAAGTCTGGATTCTGGGCTGGGTTTTGGTTGAGCAAATGATGATTCTCATTTTCCAAAAGCCAATCATCAGGAAAGGTGACATCAGTCCACTTCAGGGTCTTGGGAACCTGAATCTTTGAACTAGGGTCAGCTGTTTGGATAAGAGTGGTTTCTCCTATCTTCCTGTGGTTAAGTGCTTGAACATTCAAGTTCGTCCTGATGCACTTGTAGTAGATCCTGTAGATCAAAGCAATCTGGTATACTCCTTTCACTAAGAGGGTACCATGGGTTTTCATGTTGAGGGTGAGAGCTTTCATGATATGCGGGTCATGTAAGCAAACTGTGAAATTGGGGAAACAGTCAAAATGAACTGGTCCACCACTAAGGCTAGATTGGATGGTGCCTAGAAGACTATCACTAAACCTGATATGTCTAGTGTCTCTAAGGGCCATGAGAATGGAACAATTCAGTCCTTCTCTAATCAAGGGTTTAACTCCAATCTGGACTAATCCTATGTGCAGGTAATTGTGGCCTGCTTTCTTGTGGGCTTTCAAGGTTTTGGAAGATAACAAATAGCAAGTCTCATACTCTTTGTTAATTCCATAAACTTGTTCTATGGTTCTAACATGGTAATCTGTCCTAAACATCTTGGTTAGGGACCATGAAGACTTATAGATCTTGTTGGTGGGGAATTTAGGGATATTCCAATCTCCTAATTTTAGATCTAGGTCTGACAACTCTAATTCTTCTGAATTGAGAATTCCACTTTCTTGAGGAATCTCAGGGAGGGATGATCTTTGGCTGGTGGTAGAGTTACTCCTGAACAACCTATTCATCATCTTTGATTAAAAGCCTAGTTAAACAACTATAACCTTAATACCTTTAACTCCTTACTTCTGGATCTATCCTTCGGTCTATAACAGAGCGATACAATGGGACAACTGCCTTTCTGAGCTCAAGCTAACCTCTTAACGCCACAATCTCTCCACTGCGTACAACCCTAAAACGCCTTCCCTCGGCTAACACGGGTGACCAACACAGAACAGGAGGTGAATCAGTGGTCTTACTGGGTTGCCTAACATCACAGATACGGTCTTACAAGTCTCAACAGTACACATCTGCAACAGATTTTCTAGATAAACACAAAAACAAGAAGAAGCAAGTATTTGGGAAATAATTGAACAACAGGGACAAATGAACAAAGAATGATAAACAGAGGGTTAGAAGGAGGCTCAGCCTACCATAAAAAGTAATCACAAATGAGAAGAAAGAATGGATGAATGAGAGTGTTATCAGAAAATAGATGTAAAATATATTCAAAGGAGAGTAAATATGCATGATCAAAATAATTTGATTATATTCAAAGTAATTTGATAACTATGGTGGTATAACCGTCCAACTTGATTGAAAATAAAAAGTAACTTACAAACACTAATATTGGCCAACTTGGCTCTGATACCAAAAGTAACTTACAAACACTAATATCGGCCAACTTGGCTCAGATACCAAAAGGGGGGTAAGTTACAACTGCTTGGAGTAGCAGGCTACTGGGGCACTGGTACTACAAGTGAGGGTGCGGAAACGTAAATAGGTTACAGTTGACAAAGCCATGACTATGGCGTTACAAGTGTAAACTAGAAAAGAAACTGAAGCCATCTGATTACAAGTTTTGGGTTGTAATGAGAGGATTTTTAGAAACTGAATTGGTCCTAAAAATTTAACCCTTTTTTCAGACTGGAGAGGGAGCTGCCTTTTATAGGAGAAGGGAGCTAGCAATCTGCTGAAGGAGAGCCTTGGATGCTGCTGGAAATTCGGAAGGTAAATCTGCTTTAACCTTGGGTGAAAATCATTTCAGCCGAAAGCAAATAGTAACTTTAGGATAATTTGTCGGGCACTGTTGATGAACAGTAACTGTCACTGTTCATGAATAGTGATTTGTCCCCTTGCTTTTCTGGCGTACTGTTCATCAAAAGTAACTCTGACTGTGGATGAATAGTAACCGGGTCAAAGAAACTGTTCGGGATAATAATTGAGACTATCCGGAACACTTTTAGTCTTCGTCCAAGTTGTAGCCATCATAAGGATCTTGTGAATCTTGGAATGGGTCCACTGGACTTTTGCTGACTGAAGCTTCAGATGAGGCAGGAGAAACTCTGTCTGCTGACTCTAACTTCTCTGCTTGGATCTGCAATTGCTTGGCAAGATCTTTTAGTTCTCTACTAGATTTTCCGGCGATCTGGACGGAGTCTAGGCTAGACTGAGATCTTGTTTTATAAGGAATTGCTGGATGTTAGTCTGTACCATAATAATCCGAAGGAGGACTATGATGGTAGTCATGCTCATGAAAAGTGGCGAACTGATTACAGACACCACACCAATTCAGGGCTTCATACTCTGGGGTTTTAGTGATGAATCTGATTGGATTATTATTGTGATTAATCCATCTGAGATTCATGGCTGCTTCAGAGTAAGGTTTGGTGGTGAATACTGAAATTCTTCCAGTACTTCCAACAAAATGGTAATTTGCCCATAATTCTTGAGCGACAGTGAGTATCTCATTGTTGAAATAGTTACGCCAACATTCTGCGAGGCTATCAGGATCTTCGTATGATAAATAAGAGTCTCCTTCAAACCAAGGACCATTGTAGGTGTAACCATTAATGAGTACAAGGTGTCTAGAGGGAATGACAGTCATCCAATTGTTACCGTCCCACTGTGGGAGGGTGCTCCAACATCTAATGGATACAAAAGGACTTCTGATCTTCTGGACAACTTGTTGAATGATCTGGGGGAACTGGCTGATTTGGCCATGGTGTGTCAGTTTGATCAATCTGACAAATCCATATTCAAACATTGTGGACAACCAGGTTGAGTTCCTTTGTTCTTCATCCATTCCATCGTCTAGTCCGTCTTCATAATTGATTATGAGACCAGGGAAAGGATGCCGATTTTCATAGGCTCTGTGGCTGGTTCCAAAATATTGTTCCCATACAGATTGTACAAGGGCACGATCCATTTTTGTGTCAACATCAGCATTATCTTCATTGTAGACAGGAAAGTGGGTAGTGACCAGAATCTTGAAATGCTCGCACCATTGATCAAATGAGTCGAACATAGCCTTGCAACCAAAAATATTAGTTTGTATTTCTGGGGGCAAGTTGGCAATAGCACTTCTTAAGACAGTTTGAGCCTTAAGGCTAAACTTTGCATAATCAGTACCCATGATAGTCGTTTTATCCATTGAATGGATTTCCTCTTTGCCAAAGAGTTGACTAGTAATGGCTTCATTTCTCGCCTCAAGGTCAACTAGATAGATTTCTAGGGCTTTGAGGGTTCTTTGGAAAAGGCCTTTTTTGTATAGGGTCCAGGCTGCTTGGAAATTGTCAAGTATGAATTTAATGGAAAATGGTAGGTCTTTATATGCACCCTTTTTCCATTGTAGTTCTTCTGATAAAACTTCCTGCAAAACAACAGCCATATCACAACTGGAGTATGTCACCTCTGCCGGGACATAATCCTGAAGGGATGTTGATCCTCTTTTAGAGGATGCACCTTCATGCTTTTTTGAAGACTTTCCCTCTGCCGGGAGTCTCTGAGGATAGCCCTGTGCAGGAGCTTTTCCTTTGTCTTTTTGGGTTAATTTCCTCCACATTTCAATGGGGCTTGCTTTTAAAGTTATTTGTTGCTTTTCCTGCCAAAATTGGTTTAAACAAGTATGTTGATTTCCTTTTTCAAAAATACTTTTGTTTAAAACATGGAATGGCATGAAACACATATAATTATAATGCATGAATGAAATGACATGCTGAGATGAGTTTGGGAGCTGAATTGGGCTAACAAAGTCATCTTTTGTGAATGGGATGGTGATTGCAAATGAATCAAGGTTCTTGGCTTGATCATAAGGAATCATGGATGGGGGAACTTTGGCATTGATAAGGTTAAGGTTCTTGGAGATAGCAATTTCCTGGAGAGTAGCAATATCTCTAGGTTCAGGACTCCTAAGAAACTTAAACTTGACTGTCTGGCCAAAGGGATGGGTAGTGATTCCTTCACTATCCGTGGTGAAAGGATACAACAGACACATGAAAGGGTTTCCTAGGATAACCTTATCTGTCATATTTTTGACTAGGACAAATGTGGTTTTGAAACACGTATTATCCTGGCAAACATGTGCTTTGGGGATTTTGAATTCAATCTGCATTTTACCTCCACTTGCAGAAGTTAACCTTTCTTTGGTTTTTCTGAAGTACTTAGAGGGAATGATGCCTTCTTGAATGCAATTGAGATCAGCGCCTGAATCTATTAAGGCAATAACCTCAAATTCAAAATCTCTGCTGATGACAATCCTGACTTTGGAGTGCCATTTCTGGAAGTTAATCCTATTGATGGTTACTAAGAACTTGTCGTTAGACTGCTGTTCTTGATCTTGAACCATGTCTGCAGTAGGGTTAACTGTCTCTTCAACTTCTTCTACTTCCACATCAGAAGGGTTCTGTAATGAGGTTCCTTCCTCATTGCCTTGATGAGAAGTATTCTCCAAGTTTTTAACTCTTTGATCAAGGAGATTCTGATCAACCTTAAGGATGGTTAATTCACTCTTAAGGGTTCTAACCTCAGACTTGGTTTCCTTGATTTCTTTTTGAAGGTCGCTAACTGTAACTTCCTTCTTGGATTTGGTAAACCTATTGTAGATTTTTTCCAAATCAACTTTGGGTTCCTGAAACTTAGGTTTAGGATCACTGGGTTCCTTAACTAAGGTTCTTCTAAATTCTGTAAGCTTCTGAGCTTTGACTACTGGGTCTTCGATCTGTTCTATGAGATCTAAGAGCAGCTCTTCTTGCTTAGAGAGAACATTGAGAGTTTTGGTTCTGCAACAACTATCAATGCATAGAATGGGTTCATCTGGGCCACTAGAGGAACTAGAGGATGCTCTAGAGGATTCAGAGGATGACTGGTAGATCTGTTGGATCTCCGTGGAGTTGTCACTATCCGAATGATCAAGTTCAAGGAGCTTAAAGATCTCTTGCTTACTGGCTTGGTCACTAATGAGGGTATTGATAAGGGATTTGGCCTTAGCTTTACACTCTTTACTGTAATGACCTTTCTTTCCACAGTTGAAGCATTTTCCTGATGCTTTGGAAATTGGTTTTCCTGTGGACTTGGATTTTCCTTTCTTATAGAAATTGTCCTTGCTGAACTTCTGTTTTCTATAATACTTGGATGCAGTTTTCTTCCTATGGTAATCCTTAGAGGTTTCCTTGCCTCTGTATTTGGACTTTCTTTTGGGAAGAACAGAAGGTAAGCCATACTGTGTACAGAAGTTTCCTACTTCGTACTTGGCTTTGCCTTTGCTGGCTTTGCTCTGGATTTTGAGATCTCTGCACATCTTCATTCCTTCACTTCGAATGGTGCTAGAGATGTCTCCATAGGTTAGGTTATCATAATCTATGACACCTAAGGGGTTACACAGGGTTTCTTTAACCTTTTCTCCAAAAAGGGTAGGTAAACCATTGATGAACTTCTCCTTCCAAAATGGAGAGTTACAATCACTTCTGTGCATGACTCTGGTGGTGAACACATCCTCGTACCACCTAAAGTCTCCAAGGGTTTTACATCTAAGGTTACTCAACTGGTCGTAAATCCTAGATGTGATGTTGCTGGGTTTGCCTACGAAGTGTTTCATGATCGTATAGATCAGGGTATTGACTCCGTCAAGGATACCTCTTCCTAAAATGGTGTCAAAGATGGGGAGTCCTTCCTCATCTTTCTGGACAGCATGTTTGATGTCTTCTTTAGACTCTTCTGTAAGGCAGTTATTCCACCATTGCAGAAGTTTACCTGTAAATCCTAAAGACATGAGTTCTATGACATCAGCATGGGATTGGCCTTCACTAATGTAGTTATTGGCTACCATGGTCATGTGCTGGATCTTGTTTAGGATTTCTTGTTCCGATAAACCATCTATGTTCCACTCATAGAGTTTACCAGAAGAGACTGAGAACTGGTTGCTAACATTCCTTTCTTCATACTGAAGATCAGGAGGGGTAGGCTTGGGATACCAATTCTTGGTGAAACTTGTCGGGGTTACACTAGGGTGAAGCAACTTGTTCACTTGTAAACCCTTAAACTGGTTTTCTAGATGTTCTATCTCCTTTTCATTTTCTGAGGAGGTTCTGCTAAAACTACTAGATGCTGTATGGACGTCTAAGACACTAAGCTTGGGGGCTTTCTTAGGAGAAGGGGGAACTGGTTCCTGCTTCTTGCTAAGTTTCCTGGGTGAAGGGGAGACTGGTCTCTGCTTCATGCTGGGTTTCTTAGGCGAAGGGAGAACTGGTTCTTGCTTCGTTCTAAGTTCCTTAAGCTTTTGTTCTACAACTTCTAAGGCTGTCAATTCCTTAGGTTTGTCTAAGACTTGTAGGCGGGGATCAACTGAGGTTGAAGTGCTAACTGGTGAAGGGGTGACTGGTTCCTTCTTCACGAGTTCTTCAAGCTTTTGGTTGACTATTTCTAAGGCTGTTTGGTCCTTAGATCTAAGACTGGGCTGCCTATTCGTAGGGAGCTTAACTAATGGCTTTTCTAGGGTTTTGACAGGTTTGCTAGGGCTTCCTGGTTGGAGGATGACCTTGTTATCAATTCTGTCTTCTATCCTATCAAGCTGTTTTCCTATAACTCCTAAACACTGGTTGGTGTAGTTGTTCTGCTCTAGAACCTTCTTGACAACCTGTTCTTCAGGGCTTGTCTGGGTCTTGAAGGGTGAGGCAACTAAATCAGTACCACGGTGTTTAAAAACTATAGCTTCCTGGGGTGGATGGTGAGATCTAACAACCTCTGGGGGATTGGTAGAGCTACTGGATGGATCTTTGGGATCCTTGGTTGCAAGTTTGGTCCAATTAGTTTTGGTAATGACACAAGACTTTTTATGCCATTCAAAGTGGTTCTCAAAATATTCAAAGAAAGGGACATTACTGGATATCTCTTTCATGAAGATTTTCCAACTTTCCAAAACTTCTTTCTTTTGGTCCAAAGTATGGTTGGCTCTATAGGCTTCTCTTTTGAGTTTGTTTTCTTCTGATTCAAACTCATTGCCTAGGGCAACTAGATCTGGGGTGAACTCTTTCCTAATGGTCATGAGCTGGGGGTCTATTTCAGGTTCTTGCTGAAAAGGATCCTGCGGGTCATGGGGATAAGGGTTCAACATATCCGTTCCTGTCGGGGAAGGGTTCTTCTGCTCATTGTTGTCATCCTGATCAACAACTGAGTCTTGCTTGGCTGTGTAGCAGGGTGTACTAACCTGAGATCTGGTCTGGACGCCTTGGAGTTCACCTTAATGTAACCCCGACAAGCTTACCCAAAAGAAAATCCAAATACCGAAGTATAGATTCCTCTGAGAAGTTTCACAGGAAGAAAACTGCATCCAAGTATTATAGAAAACAGAAGTTCATCAAGGACAATTTCTATAAGAAAGGAAAATCCAAGTCCACAGGAAAACCAATTTCCAAAGCATCAGGAAAATGCTTCAACTGTGGAAAGAAAGGTCATTTCAGTAAAGAGTGTAAAGCTAAGGCTAAATCCCTTATCAATACCCTCATTAGTGACCAAGCCAGCAAGCAAGAGATCTTTAAGCTCCTTGAACTTGATCACTCGGATAGTAACAACTCCACGGAGATCCAACAGATCTACCAGTCATCCTCTGAATCCTCTAGAGCATCCTCTAGTTCCTCTAGTGGCCCAGATGAACCCATTCTATGCATTGACAGTTATTGTAGAACCAAGACTCTCAATGTTCTCTCTAAGCAAGAAGAGCTGCTCTTAGATCTCATAAAACAGATCGAAGACCCAATAGTCAAAGCTCAGAAGCTTACAGAATTTAGAAGAACCTTAGTTAAGGAACCCAGTGATCCTAAACCTAAGTTTCAGGAACCCAAAGTTGATTTGGAAAAAATCTACAATAGGTTTACCAAATCCAAGAAGGAAGTTACAGTTAGCGACCTTCAAAAAGAAATCAAGGAAACCAAGTCTGAGGTTAGAACCCTTAAGAGTGAATTAACCATCCTTAAGGTTGATCAGAATCTCCTTGATCAAAGAGTTAGAAACCTGGAGAATACTTCTCATCAAGGCAATGAGGAAGGAACCTCATTACAGAACCCTTCTGATGTGGAAGTAGAAGAAGTTGAAGAAACAGTTAACCCTACTGCAGACATGGTTCAAGATCAAGAACAGCAGTCTAACGACAAGTTCTTAGTAACCATCAATAGGATTAACTTCCAGAAATGGCACTCCAAAGTCAGGATTGTCATCAGCAGAGATTTTGAATTTGAGGTTATTGCCTTAATAGATTCAGGCGCTGATCTCAATTGCATTCAAGAAGGCATCATTCCCTCTAAGTACTTCAGAAAAACCAAAGAAAGGTTAACTTCTGCAAGTGGAGGTAAAATGCAGATTGAATTCAAAATCCCCAAAGCACATGTTTGCCAGGATAATATGTGTTTCAAAACCACATTTGTCCTAGTCAAGAATATGACAGATAAGGTTATCTTAGGAAACCCTTTCATGTGTCTGTTGTATCCTTTCACCACGGATAGTGAAGGAATCACTACCCATCCCTTTGGCCAGCCAGTCAAGTTTAAGTTTCTTAGGAGTCCTGAACCAAGAGATATTAGTACTCTCCAGGAAATTGCTATCTCCAAGAACCTTAACCTACTTTCTGCCAAGTATCAGCACCTTAGATACCTTAAGGAGGATCTTAAGTATAAACAAGTTGAAGAACAACTAGTTTGTAAAAAGACCCAAACAGAGATCAGCAAGTTTGAAGAGAGGTTAAAGCAGGAAGTTTGCTCTGATCTACCCACAGCCTTTTGGCATAGGAAGAAGCATGAAGTGACTCTTCCCTATGTTAAAGATTTCAAAGAAAAGGACATCCCTACCAAAGCTCGACCTATCCAAATGAATCAGGAACTCATGGATACTTGTAGAGCAGAAATAGAGGATCTCCTTAAGAAAGGAATAATCAGAAAATCTAGATCACCATGGTCCTGTCCAGCCTTTTATGTCCAGAAAAATGCTGAGATAGAAAGAGGTGTCCCTAGATTAGTCATTAATTACAAGCCCCTTAACAAAGTCTTAGAATGGGTAAGATACCCAATTCCCAACAAAAGAGACTTAGTCAATAGGCTTAGTAAGGCAGTGGTTTTCAGTAAGTTTGATATGAAAAGTGGGTTTTGGCAAATACAAATCACAGAGTCTGATAGGTATAAGACAGCCTTTACCACACCCTTTGGTCATTATGAATGGAACGTGATGCCCTTTGGACTCAAGAATGCACCTTCTGAATTCCAAAACATCATGAATGAGATTTTCAATCCATTCTCCAGCCATGCCATTGTGTACATCGATGATGTCCTTATTTTCTCAGAATCCCTGAACCAACATTGGAAACACCTAAGAGCTTTCCTCCATACAATCAAGCTTAATGGTCTTGTTGTTTCAGCTCCAAAGATCAAACTTTTCCAAACTCGTATAAGATTCCTAGGTTTTGATATCCACCATGGTGTTATCAAACCCATAGACAGATCCATCCAGTTTGCAGAAAAGTTTCCAGATGAAATTCTAGATAAAACCCAGTTGCAAAGGTTTCTAGGATCTCTCAATTATGTGTCTGACTTCTATCAAAATCTTAGGCCTCAGTGCAAACTCCTTTTTGATAGACTTCACACCAATCCATCCCCTTAGACACCTGCCCATACTTCAGTTGTCCAAAACATCAAGAAACATGTCAGGACACTCCCCTGTTTAGGAATTCCTTCAGATAATTCCTTCAAGATTGTCCAGACCGATGCCTCTAACATAGGTTATGGTGGCATTCTTCTCCAACGTGCTAGCCCAACTTTCCCTGAACAAATCGTTTGTTACCATTCAGGAATTTGGACTCCCACACAGATTAATTATAGTACTAAAAGAAAGAAATACTATCTATAGTACTATGCATTTCAAAATTTCAAAGTGATCTTTTGAATCAAAAGTTTTTATTAAGAATTGATTGCAAATCTGCAAAACATGTTTTAGAAAAAGATGTTCAAAACATTGCATCAAAACAGATTTTTGCTAGATGGCAAGCCATTCTTTCTATTTTTGACTTTGACATTGAATTCATCCAAGGAACTCAAAACAGTATCCCTGATTTCCTAACACGTGAATTTTTGCAGAGTCCAAACCAGGATGTCCGGGAAAAGACCCGTTCAACCCCAACCCCCAAAACTGCCTAAACAGCAAAATACCTCCAGTACCAGTCAGGCAAAGAACCCTCCTGGTCACCAGTTAGTTCCCCTTTCACCCGCAGCCCTAGCTAATAGGTATATGGTTTCCTCAATCCCAAAACCAAACTACCAGAGGCCGTCATATGGCCAACCCAGTTATAGTTCAGCCTTAGCAGCTCCCCCTCATAGGGCAATCACCCCTTACACGGTTGATGAACCTTTTAGCCCAATTGTCCCTCAAAAGCTTTCCTTCAAGAAAGGAACCTCCTCCTTCATTAGGAAACCTTTTGTCCAGCACATCTGTTATATTGAACCTCGTTTAGTTCATATAACAGATCCTCTAGCCCTTGCCATGGAAGTTTTACCCACAGGTTGGCACTTCCTACCTAAGCACCCAGAAAAGAACATCAAATTCTATAAGAGCATACTCATCCAAGAAGACTCTGCTCGAATAGAAAACATTGTGAACAAAACAAACCCTTCTGAAGTTCTTTACCACAAGTTCATCTTCACAGGTTTTGTCAGTTGCGAAGAATGGGGACAGCATCCCTCTTTGCTCAAAGTTCACAAAGATACAGGCCTCCATTATAGTTACTATGATTATATGGACGCTTTTGAAAAAGTTTTACTTTACCAGAACAAGAACTTTGATCATTCATGGTTCATCATGTTCGACAAAAAATGCTGCAGTTCAATACCCTCATGGTTCCTAAAGTGGTGGGAAATGTTTGGCTCAATTCCACAGATTTTCCCAGAACCCCTACAGGACGCCCTCAGGTTTTTCAGCTCCAGGTATCAACCCTCAAGACATAATTCCCAGTTTCCAGCCATCCTACATATGACTATCAAGTACAGGATTCACTGGATAAGCATGTGGAATTATCAGATAAACAACAATCTTTTGGATAGGGAATTCTCAGTTAAATGGTGGGACACTTTCAGATTTCAAACTGTCATCACCCAGTTACACAAGGACTTCCCTCCTCCTGTTCCAAGAGCAATTCCTTACAAGACAAGGTCTCAGTCTAGCCTAGACTCCGTCCAGATCGCCGGAAAATCTAGTAGAGAACTAAAAGATCTTGCCAAGCAATTGCAGATCCAAGCAGAGAAGTTAGAGTCAGCAGACAGAGTTTCTCCTACCTCATCTGAAGCTTCAGGTAGCAAAAGTCCAGTGGACCCATTCCAGGATTCACAAGATCCTTATGATGGCTACAACTTGGACGAAGACTAAAAGTGTTCCTGATAGTCTCAATTATTATCCCGAACAGTTTCTTTGACCGGCTACTATTCATCCACAGTCAGAGTTACTTTTGATGAACAGTACGCCAGAAAAGCAAGGGAACAAATCACTATTCATGAACAGTGACAGTTACTGTTCATCAACAGTGCCCGACAAATTATCCTGAAGTTACTATTTGCTTTCGGCTGAAATGATTTTCACCCAAGGTTAAAGCAGATTTACCTTCCGGATTTCCAGCAGCATCCAAGGCTCTCCTTCAGCAGATTGCTAGCTCCCTTCTCCTATAAAAGGCAACTCCCTCTCCAGTCTGAAGCAGGGTTTAATTTTTAGGACCAATTTAGTTTCTAAAAATCCTCTCATTACAACCCAGAACTTGTAATCAGATGGCCTCAGTTTCTTTTCTAGTTTACACTTGTAACGCCATAGTCATGGCTTTGTCAACTGTAACCTATTTACGTTTCCGCACTCTCACTTGTAGTACCAGTGCCCCAGTAGCCTGCTACTCCAAGCAGGTTACTGGGACACTGGTACTACAAGTATATATATATATATATCATATTTTTGGAATTGGGAAAGTAGTTATAATGCATAAAATATTTAGTAATTGTGATTTTATAAACAGAGTAACAAATAGAATATAATATGTTTCAACTCCACTCACATATACAATTAAATTAAGCTAGAATATAATTTTTATCTCAAATAAAAAAAAAATTGTTAATAAATAAAAATAGAATCAAAACTCCCATACCGAAACAAGACAAAATGGAAAAATGAATCTAATTAAGACTAGTGCTTAACATAATGTTCCTAAGATATAGATTTTGTTCATCATAGTTGTGCATTAAGAAATCTTGAATGTTTGTTTTCCAAGATACAATGATCTACTACACACAAAATTAAAGAATGAGACAAATATGCGTACCTAGCAAATTTAATTTTGTTTCTCTCTCTTTTTGAAGGACCCTTATACAAGAAAATTGAGGATGAAAAAGTGACTGAAATGAATGAGGGGCGCCCTAGCTATAGACATAATGGAAGTGCAAGTGAAGGGCAAATAGTGACGATGTTTTGAAAGAAGAAGTGAATAAACAGACACAAAAATAAAACAATTAATTAATTAACTATTGGACGGGCCTGGACCACACAAATGACAAACCTAGTTAAGTGGTACACGTGTGTGTGGTGAAGGCCCACTTAAGCAAGTCCTCCCCCATCCACAAAATGGGGTGTCCTTTGGACCCAATCCATTATCAAACTTCTTGCTAGCTATAAATCCACAAATTGTCTCTTTCTTTTCTTATGTGAGATTATGATTATTCACCACTTATGCCCTTGTTTAAGTAATGCATTTTTGGAGTGAATAATTCAATTGTTAACGGTTTTGAGCAAGTGACCATATTATGTTATTTTCCACAAAGAAAAACATGACCTAACTTGGATTTTTCTCAAGGATATGTAGGTCTCACTTCAATGTCTTCAAAAAGATAGACAACCGACCAATTTTCAAAACCGCCAAGATTCTTGTAACTCAATTGGCCGCCAGTGTTCCTAACAAAGACATCTATGATTCAAATCTCCCCCTTCCTCATCTATCAAATTATCAAAAAATAACACTTTGGCAAAACCATTTACTCACAACTATTGTAGTTGTGAAATCTATTTTATCATTAACTCTAAAGTTAATTAACAATTTATTTGTTAATTCATTAATTCTTTGTTTAGAACTTTGGGATCTAAATCAGATTTTTCACATTAAAATAACATATAATCTACATACATTAAAACTTTTTACACACGTGTTTTATAAATTAAAACGTGGGCTCAACTCACAATTTCAAGTATGAAATCATGATAACCACGTTTTCATTATGAAACACCTGTGTAATTGTAAATACACACATGTAATAAACACTTCTCAATCTACATTTATGCCATCAACCAATATTTTTATGCCGTAGAAGCTTACCACAGCCTATCTTCCTATGATGGATCTCACAGCTCATCATCAGTAGCTATATTTATTGACTCCATCAACACTTGAATGCACTAATTAAGTAATTATACAATTGATATGCCCTAACGTTTGAGACGTATTCTAGAAGAATTTCTTCATCACTCTTAAGAGTCAAGCTTTGCTAAGTTTTCCTTGTCTCTTAGGATACAAGTACAACACTTACCTCGAAAGACATTAAAACCTAATCGTGGACTTCTTTTCTTTCCACAACTCATAAGGTATCTTGTCAATTTTACACAAACTCTATTAGTAATATAACAAGTTGTATTCATAGCTTTTCCCCAAAAGTGAAAGGGTAAATCCTTATTGTGTATTATGACAACCATTCTTGGATTACCCAATTCTTCATTTCCAGAACTCCGTTCTAATTATAGGGTAATTGGAGTTTAAATTTTTTTTTTGGATCCTAGACTCTATGCAGAATAGTTCAAAACTAAAATTGTTAAATTTTCTTCCATCATCATTTCTAACACTAACAATTGCTCTGTCTTGATCATTTTGGAGCTTTTTGCACAGAGGCTTAGCTTGTTGAAAACCATTGATTTTTTTTTCTCAGCATGACCACCTAAATGTACCTAGTGAAATCATCTACAACAACCATATGGTACTTCGTTCCTGCCAAACTTTCTATCCAACTCCAATTGTATATTCTCCTTTTTATCATAAACAGAACATTCCTTTTAGTTTACCAGAATTGTACAATGAGCTCTTCATAACTTATTTGATTGATGCTCAATAAGTTTTACTGAAGGCCCTCAATGCATAGCACATCATTTAGGACTAGTAGACCAAAAACATCAACAATTCCTTTGCCAAGGAAATGTGACTTACCAAAGGAAGCAGTGTCTCTACCATCATTTGGTACAGTCATGAACAAGGATTTATCACCATTCATATGTCTAGAGTCTCCACTGCCAAGGCATCATACATAAACTTCGAAGATCTTCTGTGGACCATGTAACATAAGACATAAGTGATCTTCCTTTGATTTTAAACTAAATTAACTTGGTTTGTCAAACCCCTTTTCATTCAATTTAGGATAAACTGAATTATACACAAGGTTTGGAAGGACATTCTTCCTTTAGTCCCTGAAGGGGACTGTAGATGAATGGGATAGAGAATCCCTCACTAATGTATCCTAACTCACTTTTATCATAGCTAGTTTTCTGAGAACAAAACAACTAATTCAAATTTTCACTCAAAAATTTCTTTAGCAGCGATTTAGAGTTTTCAATTTCTCACCATATTTCTTAGTTTTTTCAAAAAGAGGCATTTTCTTCCTTGTCGTTTCCAATCAACCTCTTTGCTTCATCCAATTCAATCAATAAGACCTCCTCTTCATGCAACAACTTTGGAATTTTATTCTATCGAATACAGTCCTTGAAAGGATTATTATAGGCTACCTAAAGTCCTTCCTCATCATCAACCTCCTCCTCACTAGATTCTTCACAACTCTTAGTGGAGGCAGTAAAAGGCTAAGTAGCTATTTGCTATTTTTTTTAATCTTTTTTCCTGGGTTTGAAAAACTTTCTGAACTTCTTATTCTGGGTCCTCATCATTCAACCACTGATCATCTGAGGTATCATTTTCTTCTTCCTTGACTGTTTTTAAGGTAATGGATTTGTTTTTCTTAGGCTGAGGTAAGGAGAAGTCATAGGTTTAAAAGTGAGCTATGATCTCCTATCTTAACAATGTCAAGATCCTTGCTTCCTCAATGACAGTGACTTTGGGATGGAAAATCTTAGGGAGAGATCTCGTGACTTTCCTAGCTATCTTGGACTCAGGGTTCACTCTCCCAGGTTAAAGCTTGAGTTAACTATGTCACTTAGTTAGGTGCAGCAAAAGCTTCATCCTAATCTCTTCTAACCTAGATGTTAACATTTGTAATCTTGAGTTCTTCACAGTTTTAGTTCCCTCACGAGTTGTTTCAATGATATCCCAAACCTCTTAACTCTTCTCACACAAATTTCTTTTCAAACTCTTGCGAGACAAACATGAAAATAGCATTCAATCCTTTACTATTCCAATTGCTTTCGCATCCCTCATCCTTAGACCACTCACCTACACTAGTTTAAGGTTCGGTCCAACTGTCTTCAACAAACAATCATACCTTTTCATCTACAGATTTCGGGAATGTTCTAAGTTTACAGACTCACAAAACCTTTATAACTAGACCCTACTAACTCAGTAGACAACTTATTGACTTCACCAATGGAACTCCAAAACCTCTACACTTTTTCTACATGAATTCCAGAATATCAATGCAAGCACTAATGTTAAGCAAAGAACTTTTGGTTTCAATAAAATTTGGATCTTGAAGTTAATTAAAGTTTAAGTGTATGCCGTGAGAATGCAAAGCCCAGAACAAAATCAAGATCAAACCAGGGGAAGTTAGAAGCAAGGAGACTGCAGAATTTTCTAGAATGGCTCGCCTACCTACTGAGTAAGATGTGCCATGATATATTCAAGAAGTTGTGCACATCTTGCACACCAGATTATGTTTTATAAAAAACAATATCTGACTATCTTGCTTGAATGAGACTCAAGCAAACTTTCAGGTTGATAAATTGATTCGCTCGAGCAAGAATGAAATTCTCTTTGTGCAGCCTTACTATTTTAATTGAATAAAATGGGTTTCACTTGAGCAAGCTTACCTAGACATCTTCTAAACATATCAAGATTTGGCTCTTTCTTCACAAATGATCAAGGATACAAATTATGTTGTAGATTACATTGTCAACTGATATTGTGAATCAAAATCTTACCACAGCAGTCTTTGTAACCTGGAGAACTTTGCAATAGTTGTACTTCAACCTCAATGCATCACTTCTTTGTCCAAATTTGTAACCCATGCTTCTCATGTATATGGAAGGAGTGCAAATTTTTCATTCTCATGGAAATAGTTGTACAGAATTTAATTCCCTTTTTCCAATACTTTCTCATATTTCTGCATAATCTAGGTATACATTTCTTTAAAATCAGATTAATAGCATTATCTAGTCTTTTCTAAATATCACATTCAGCATTATTTATAACTATACATTCTCGAATTCTTGAAATTGTAAAACAGTCATGATTACTATTAATGTTGAAAAGAAATGAACTTTCTAGAAGAACATCAATGAAAAGCTCTCTGAATCTGAGAGAATTGTATAACTGAATCACTGAGTGATTATGAGAGTATGTACAAAAATAATTAACTGCTTTAGTTATATACAACACTTAGAGGAAAGCAAAAAAACACAGGAAAACTAACTCACTGACTAATTTCCTAACAAACTCCACTGTGCAACGGCTTCAAGCAGTAACTAATCACTTCTTAACACTTGGCCTTTTGTGTGACCTTTGCTTCACAACCTCGCACGTGTTGACTGTGCGTTTTCATTAAACAGAACACTGCCGTTTCCCTTGCTGCTTTATTTCTTTCACCAAAACAACTTAATGTCGTTTCTTCTTACTCTTTGAACTCTCTTTGCCATTTAGCTTCTGTTGTCATTTAGCTGATGTTGATGCAACTTCAACACTCCCCCTCAAGTCTTGAACTTCAAATTCTGAGACTTGAATTGAGGAAGGAGCCTTTTGACTGTCTTGGAGTGAAAATATCTCTTAAGCCCAATCTGCCAGAAAGCCTTGTGAAAGATGAAATTCCCAAAGCTTTAGTAAATATGTTTGCCACTTGTGAATCAGTAGCTATGTGAAATGTTTTAATCATCCCTTCCATAATCTTGTCCCTTACCAAATGACAATGCACTTCAATATGTTTTGTCCTCTCATGGAAGACAGGATTTGCAGCTATATAGAGTGCTGCTTGATTGTCACAGAACAGCATACTAGCTTAGGGTGTTCTATCTTCAAGTCCTTGTGCAATTGAAGTACCCAAGTGATTTCACATGCGACACTTGCCATGGCTTTGTATTCAGCCTCTGCTGATGATCTTGTGACAACACCTTGCTTCTTTGATCTCTAAGAAATTAAAGCTTCTCCTAAAAAGACTACATAACCTGTCAAAGACCTCCTTGTATCAGGGCAGCTTGCCCAATCTGCATCACAAAAAGACTTAATGTGCAGTTCTGAGTTACTAGGAAAGAAAATTCCCTTTCCTGGTGAACCTTTGATGTATTGTAGAACTCTATTGGCGGCAAGTAAGCAAGGCTCTCTAGGTTGAGATAAGAATTGACTCAATCTATGCATAGCATAGGTGATGTCAGGTCTTGTCAAAGTAAGATACAAGAGTCTTCCAATCAATCTTCTGTACTTACTAGGACTTGCAAGAGGCTTCCCTTCATACTTGGAAAGTCTTAAATTTTGGTCCATAGGAAACTTAGCTGGTTTGGAACCAAGAAAATCTGTATCCTCAAAATTTCTAAGGCATATTTCCTTTGATTTAGGCTAATACCTTCATCTGTTCTATCCACTTCAAGGCCTAGAAAATATCTCAATGAACCAAGGTCCTTCAAACCAAACTTGTCATCAAGTAACTTCTTCAAACTATCAACATAAGCAGGGTTATTACCAGTGAGCAATATGTCATCTACATAAACTAAAAGCACAGTAAAAGAAGGGCCTTGTGTATGAGTAAACAAGGAATAGTCAGATTTAGATTGTATGAACCCCATATGTAGAATTGTTGAGGAAAATATTTCAAACCATTGCCTTAATGCCTGTTTAAAACCATAAAGACTCTTGTTAAGCTTGCATATCAGATGCTCCCCCTTGCTGTGAAAGCCAGGTGGTAAACACATATACACATCCTCATCCAAATCACCATGCAAAAATGCATTATTCACATCCATTTGTTGAAGAAACCACCCTTTCACAACAGCCAAAGACAACACAATCCTAATTGAAACAGATTTGGCAACAGAAGAGAAGGTTTTAGAATAATCTAAACCATGTTTTTGAGTAAAACCCTTGGCTATCAACTTGGCTTTGTATCTCTCAATAGTGTCATCAGAGTTATATTTAATCCTGTATACCCATTTGCATCCAATGGGAGATTTACCTGGTGGCAGAGAAATAAGAGTCCAAGTCTTATTGAGCTCCAAAGTAGCCATTTCCTTGTCCATTGCAGCCCTTCATTCAGGCAATTGAACTGTTTGATGAAAGGAAGTAGGTTCTGCTGGAGAAGCAGTCACAGCCATAACAAAAGAATGGAAGGTAGGTCCAAAATGAGAGTAACTCAAATTCTCTGAAAATATCATAAGGCAAACCAGAAGCAAGTTTTGAACTAATAGATTTACAAGCATAGTCTGAAAAATAGGCAGGAGGGTGATGAGGCTTGGTAGACCTCCTTAAAACAAGCAAATCAGAATTAGAAGGTATAGGTGAATGTGAAGGAAGATAAATTGAATCAGAAGTGGAAAGAGGAGTGGAGGTAGGTAATGTAGAATCTGCAAAATCAGAAACAGAAATAGGGTCTGCAGAAGTGTGTGGAGTATCAAGAGAAATAGGTATAGTTGTACTAGAAGAAGGAACTAAGGTAGAGTCAGTGGTATGACTAGGAGTAATGGATGGAATAATAGGAACAATAGTCTCATGAGGAGTACAATGAGGAAAAACAAAGGAATCAAGATAAGAAGTGGATGTGTGGTCAGATGTAGCATAAGGGAAAATATGCTTATAGAAAACATCATCTCTAGAGATGTAAATGGAATTTGATTCAAGGTCCAAAACTTTGTAACCTTTGATGCCATGGGAATAGCCTAGAAAAACACATTTTCTGGCCCTAGATGCAAATTTGTTCCTATTATGTGATAATGTGGAAATAAAGCACAAACATCCAAAAAATCTAAGATGGACATAAGAAGGTGATGAATTGAAAAGAAGTTCATAAGGACTTTTGTTATGTAAATTCTTAGAAGGAGTTTAATTAATGAGGTACACTGCAGTTAAGATACAATCACCCCAAAAACACAAAGGAATTTTAGATTGAAACATTAAGGCTCTTGCAACATTAAGAATGTGTTGATGCTTCCTTTCAACATTGGCATTTTGTTGAGGAGTATCAACACATGACAACTAATGCAAAATGCCACTAGAGTGAAAAATTCCTTTAGATAAAATTCAATTCCATTATCACTTCTAATTGCCTTGATTTTAATTTCAAATTAAGTATGAACCATATTGGCAAATTCAAGAATCAAGAATCGAGTGTCAGATTTGTTCTTAAGCAAATAAACCCAAGTACAATGAATGAAATCATCCACTAAAGTCAGAAAATACTTGAAACCATCAACAGTACTAGTAGAAAAGGAACCCCATAGATCACAATGTACAAGATCAAAAGGTTGATGAGATACGTGTGCTAGGAGAAAAGGAGAGTCTCTTTTGCTTAGAAAAATGACATACATCACAACAATGTCTTATTTAAAACATCAGAAACTACAATTTTATTCAACAAAGCAAGTTTTGAAAAGGAAAGATGGCCTAGTCTATTGTGCCACAAGTCTAAAGAAGAAGAGTGGCCAGTGTTGACAGCTAAAGCAATGTGTGAAGCCAAATCTTCTAGCAAGTAGAGTCCTCTGCATTCTTTACCCAAACCAATCGTGCTCGATTGAGTGAGGTCCTAGATAAAACAACAATTACCAAGAAAAATGAGACAACAAGAATGATTTTTTGTGAGTTTGCTTACAGATATCTAATTGAAACTGAAAGAGGGCACACATAAGACATTAGTAAGTGTTAAAGTGGAAGAAATCTACCCAGTGCCTATGTGTGTTACTAAAGCTTGTTCCCCATTTGGTAAGTAAACACAAGAATGGACAATTGAAGTAATAGTGGTAAGTTGAGTGACTGAATGTACCATATGATTTATAGCACTAGTGTCTATAATCCAATCATGTGATTTATAGGCATGTCTATCAACAAGATTAGCAAAAAAAATAGAATGTGAGAGGTTGGGAGGAATCTAGAATGGATTACATGAGAAATTGGATGGAAAGGATGAAGCAGAAGAAGCAACAAATGAAGCTAGCTGAATGGGTGAAGCAGGAGCCATCACATAAGCAACTTGATGAGAAGGTTGAGTACCAACAACTGATGCTGATGCTGAAAGATCTTTCAAAAGAGTAATGAGTTGCTCACATTGAACTTGTGAAATAGGGAATTATGACAAAGAAGCTTATGAAGGAGTCTGTGGTGAAGAATCAACAAATTGAATGGCAAAAGGATTCTGTGGTGCATATCCAATCTCAACTTGAGAACCAGCACTAGGAAGCATCCCATTGTTTTGGAAACAATTAGGGTTAGCTGAAGTAAAACCACCCAAATTCCCAAAATTAGCAAATGGCAAAACAGTTGAAACTTGACTACCCAAAGCTTTGTTACATCCTTTAGGCTTGTACCCTGAGGGATAGCCATGAAGTTTATAACATTTATCTGCTATATGACCAGTAAGACCACAGTATGTGCAAATTGGCCTTTCCTTTCTAGAATTCCCTCCTTTTCCACCATGAAAACCCTGATTATGACCTTGATGACCTCTATTGCTATTAGCATACATTGCAGTAGCTTCAACAGGATAAACCATGTTAACACCATGAACTATGCTCCTCTTTTCTTCGTGTAAAATCAAAGAATAAACCTTGCCAATGGACGGAAATGGTTCAATTAACAAGATCTGACCAATAATATACCCAACTATCATTCAATCCCATCAAAAAATGAAACACATGTTCTTTATACTGAGCATCCAATTGAGAAGACTTAGATCCACAAGTACAAGTACAAGCACAAGTGCACATAGTAAAAGGTTGGTAATTGATGAATTCATCCCAAAGTGTTTTGAATTGGTGAAATAAGAACTCACCATTGTTAAGGACATATTTTATGTAGTTGGCTAATCCTTTGACAAAACGCACTTTACTTGTATTTAGGTAGATCTAAGTTGTGTTTAATACTTGAAGAAACATGTTATTCAAGTCTAGTATTAAAACCATGAAGATTGGACCAAGAAACAAGTGAAGAAAAGGTGTTCAATAAAACTGGACAGATAGCTTGATAGCTGCTCGACACCTCCTGAACACCTGGCTATCTGTCAAGCTCTTCAGCTGATTCTTATCGCAATCTCGATAGCTTGTCGATCGATCGAGAAAGTTTCTGTCCCCTCGACACCTTCTCGACACCTCCTCAATTGCTGCTATCTGTTGAGATTCATTAAACCTCGACACCTGCTTGACACCTGCTCAATAGCTGCTATTTGTCGAGGTTACAAAAAATCAGATTTTTTATTTTTGGGCCAGGCTTATGTATTTGTGTAAGGTTTCTTTTCTCACAACCCTAAACCTATATAAGGCTTATTTTAGAGGCCATAATATAAGAGAATACAAGGAAAACATATGCAAAAGTGACTGATGCCTTATTCTCTCTGAAAGAAGCTACTGCGTCTTTGCGCCTTAGGGTTTTGTAACCAAGTGCTTCTTGATCTTCATTGTTGATGAAGTGAAGAACTTTGCAGCCAACATTCTTCTTCCTCAAGTTAGTGAGTGAGTCACGTACTGGGATTCGTGAAAAGGAGTTAGTCACGTACTGGGATCCGTGCAACAAAAAGGGTGGCGTTCATATATTGAAGAGTTCAGAGGTTCTGAAGCAGTAAAAGGTTTCTATTTTAAGTTCATCTATAGGGATTGTAGAGTCTAGGGACAAAGGTTTTGTACTAGATCTGAAACTTCTCTTTACTATAGTGGATTGCTTTTCGGGAAGGTTTCCGCCCAGGTTTTTTACTGTGAAACTAGTTAGTTTCATTGGTTTTCTTGGGTCATCATATCTTGTCTTCTTTAATTTTTTCCGCTGCATGATTTTGACATGATATTGATGTTTATTTGTTATTAACAATGTTTATTCATAATTAATCTAATTAACAACTTGGGTTTAAAACTTGTTAATTTTATCAACCGGGGTCTAAATTTCCCAACAAGTGGTATCAGAGCAGGTTCACTCTGATTGGATTAATTTCCTGAGTGTGATCCATTGGCCCCTGTTGTCATGGATAGAGGACAATCTTTATTTATACCTCCTTTATTTAATGGAACTAATTATGCATACTGGAAAGTTCGTATGAAAGTTTTTTTGCAGGCTCTAGGTGAACAGGTATGGCAAGCTGTTGAAGTTGGCTGGATTAAGTCAAAGGAAGCACCTGTGGATTGGGATGATGCAACAATTGTAGCTGCAAATTTCAATAGTAGGATCTTGAATGCTTTGTTTTGTGGAGTGACCAATGAAGAATTTAAGAAAATATCATCCACTGAAGTTGCCAAGGAAGCATGGACCATTCTTGAGACTATCTATAAAGGTACCAAGGCAGTAAAAACTGTGAAGCTTCAACAACTCACTAGCAGTTTTGAAGAAATAATGATGGAGGAGGATGAGACCTTTGATGAGTTCTATGCCAAACTCAAGGATATTGTGAATTCTGCTTTCAACCTTGGAGAATGTATTGCAAAATCCAAAATTGTTAGAAAAATCCTTAGATCCTTACCTAAAAGATTCCATGCTAAGATCACTGCGATTGAAGAAGTCAAGGACATTGATCAAATTCCTTTGATTGAGCTTGTAGGGAACCTTCAAACCTATGAGATGGGATTAGGCTCAATGGGAAAAGGTGGAAAGAGTAGAAACTTGGCTCTTAAAGGTATAGAGGAAGAGATTGAGGACTCTGAAAGTGAAGATGAAGATCAAAGTGAAGATGAGGATGAGGATCTAACCTTCATAACTGATGAGATTATCAAGCTTCTTCAGTTTAGGAAAAAGGATAAGGGCAAAGCTTCTAGGAAACCTAAATCCTCTAGGAATGGCAAGAATGAGAAACCCCTCATCCAATGCCATGAGTGCAAAGGTTTTGGTCATATAAGGATAGAGTGTCCAAACTACCTCATGAAGAAAAAGGCCAATGAGTCAAAAGATAAAGGGTTGGTTGCTACTTGGAGTGATACTGAGAATAACTCTTCTGATGAGTTTGTAGATGAATGTCGTCACGTTATGGCCTTTGCTGCCTCAACCGATAAGGTGATTGTGGAGAGTGCTAGTGACAGTGAGGATTCTTCTGATGATGAAGTACCCAAGAAGATGACCCTTCAAGAAGCCTATGATAAGCTATGCACTGAATTTATAAAATCTGAAAAGATTTCTCATCTTTGTAGAAAAGAGCTTAATGACGTAAAAACTGAAAAAGCTGATTTGTTAGTCAAGCTAGATGAGACTACAAGATTAGTTGAGACTCTTGTTGTGGAGAACACCTCATTAGAAGAGAAGGTCAAGAATCTTGAAGTTGAGCTTAGTTAAGCTAGAACTCAAATAGAGAGGATGTCTAGTGCAAAGCTTGATGAGGTCTTAAGTGCTCAAAAGCCTAGTTCTGATAAAACTGGCTTAGGATATGCTGTTTTCTCCGGCCCCTTCTCTTCCATGACTTCTGGATCAAGGACTGTCTTTGTGTCCCAATCTGAGAAAGGTAATAAAGGTATGAAATCCAAAACTGATTTGGCTAATTCTAAATCCTTTGTTAAGCCTCATATTTGTCGTCATTGTGGTGTTGCTGGACACATTCGTCCTAATTGATTTAAGTTGTATTCTCATAAGCAATTGTCCAAACGGTCACAGGTTTCCTCTCAAGGACCTACATCTTTAGTTGGAGAGTTATTAAAAGTCTTGAGCTTTTTAACTCAATTTCAGGAGAATTCCAATTCCTCTATGTCCTTTAGTAGACATACTAGGACATGTGCCTTTTCATCTTCATGGCCAAAGACTCATGCTGTGTGGGTGAGAAAGGAGCCTAAGACTTAATTGTCTTTTCTGTTTGTCCTCTGCTTTGATTCTTTCTATTTAAAGTAGGACTCTCTTTGCTTGATTTCTTATCTGCTTTTGGAATCATAGTTTCATGCATCTGCATCTTTCTATCATGCCTTCATGCATATGCATTTTTCTTTCATGCATTCATGTTGTTTATCTGTTTTTGTTTAGTTGTTTAATTTTTATTTTGTTTTGTTTTCAAAATAAAAATAAAAAGGAAAATCAGAAAAATACAAAAACAGTGTGTGTTTGTGTACTTTGGTACTTGTGTACCTTGGATGGCCATTGAAACAAAGTTTTTAAACTTTGTATCTTTTGTAGCTTTGATGAGCATCTCTATGCACAACTAAGCAAGTGAGCTTTGTGGCTCTTGTTTGCGATGAGTAAGATTAAGTTATCTCTTAAAACTTAACACTCATATCACTCTTTTTGACGGGTAAGACTAGAAAATCCTAAGAGAAAGGCATAAATAATCATCTCACCACTGTTGCCCGCCAATCATAATATGACACATGTATGCTTCGGCATAGCAAAAGTGTAGTGTCAAAGACATTCGTATGCTTCGGCATAGCAAAAGTGCGATGTCAAAAGCTTAACATCTTGGGTATCTCTTTTCTCTCTTTTATATACTCATGTATGATATGCTTAAAAAAAAATATGCAAAGAAAAATAAAAAACAGAAAGATTAAAAAAAAAATGCTTTAAATATGATTGCAAGCGTGTTTTCTAGGAGATGTGGGAATTATAGGATGTACCTCGAAGGTGATAGTCCCCATCAAACAGTTATGATTGTGTGTGAGTTAAAGTTATTTTCTCATAGCTCAGATCGTCATAACATGTATACACATATGCAATCTTGCGATGTTTTTCACACACAATACGCAATATTCTTTGCTACTATTGATACATATGCAGGTACAATGTGACTTGGCCATCACAAGTATTTACATGTGCTAATGTATGCTCACTAAACTGTCTTGACTTGTTTTTGAAATATAAAATTGGTTAGACTTGTTTAGTGTGTGTGTGTGTGTGTTTTGGGATTTATGTGCTTAACATTTTTCTTGTTTTTCACATGTTTTGCATCCTTCTATTATCTTGTCATCCATAGCATCTTGTTTCATTATATTCATGCATTTATATGGATTTCTTTGTGCCCCTTGATCATCCTTGATCATCTTTATGTTTCTCGGGTGAAGCTTTCTAGCTTCTTGTACCCTTTGTCAATCATGACAAAAAAGAGGAGAAATTGTGGAGACTTTGTGGTTTCTGTTTAAGATTCTACAAGTTAAGGGGAGAAATACATTCCTTTATAAGGGAGAGATGTGTTTCATCTTGTTAGGGGGAGTGCTTACTTCCTTGCTCTTGTACCTTGGGTCTTGTGACCATGTTTACATACATTGTGTTTATCTTCTTTATATGCTGATGTATGTTTCTTTCACCTACCTTACATGTGTTGTTTCTTTTCTTTCTTCATACACATGTTTCTTATACTTGTATGCAATCTATTATTTCTGTTTCACACTAAGATGCCTTGATGAGTTTTGTTTAAAGTGTTTCAGAAATACAGGTTGTCAAAGTCTAATTGCCATAAACTCTCTTCTTGCAAAGTTTTTCAAGAGTTTGTGTTAGGATAGATTTTATTGTATTGAACAAGTGTGTATGAGTTGAGTGATTTATAACTTCTCTCATATGTTCATTTGTTTGTTGTGGTTTTGTCACGGATTGCTAAAGGGGGAGATTGTTAAGGACATATTTTATGTAGTTGGCTAATCCTTTGACAAAACGCACTTTACTTGTATTTGGGTAGATCTAAGTTGTGTTTAATACTTGAAGAAACATGTTGTTCAAGTCTAGTATTAAAGCCATGAAGATTGGACCAAGAAACAAGTGAAGAAAAGGTGTTCAATAAAACTGGACAGATAGCTCGACACATGCGGATAGATAGCTCGATAGCTGCTCGACACCTCCTCAACACCTGGCTATCTGTCGAGCTCTTCAGCTGATTCTTATCGCAATTTCGATAGCTTGTCGATCGATCAAGAAAGTTTCTGTCCCCTCGACACCTTCTCGACACCTCATCGATAGCTGCTATCTGTTGAGATTCATTAAACCTCGACACCTGCTCGATAGCTGCTATCTGTCGAGGTTACGAAAAATCAGATTTTTTATTTTTGGGCCAGGCTTATGTATTTGTGTAAAGTTTCTTTTCTCACAACCCTAGACCTATATAAGACTTATTTTAGAGGCCGTCACATAAGAGAATACAAGGCGAACATATGCAAAAGGTGACCGATGCCTTATTCTCTCTGAAATAAACTACTGCGTCTTTGCGCCTTAGGGTTTTGTAATCAAGTGCTTCTTGATCTTCATTATTGATGAAGTGAAGAACTTTGCAGCCAACATTCTTCTTCCTCAAGTTAGTGAGTGAGTCGCTTACTGGGATTCGTGAAAAAGAGTTAGTCACGTACAGGGATCCGTGCAACAAAAAGGGTGGCGTTCATATATTGAAAAGTTCAGAGATTCTGAAGCGGTAGAAGGTTTCTGCTGTGAGTTCATCTACGGGGATTGTAGAGTCTAGAGACAAAAGTTTTGTACTAGATCTGAAACTTCTCTTTACTATAGTGGATTGCTTTTCGGGAAGGTTTTCCCCCAGGTTTTTTGTTGTGAAACTGGTTGGTTTCATTGGTTTTCCTGGATCATCATATCTTGTCTTCTTTAATTTTTTCCGCTGCATGATTTTGACATAATATTGATGTTTATTTGTTATTAACAATGTTTATTCATAATTAATCTAATTAACAACTTGGGTTTAAAACTTGTTAATTTTATCAACCGGGGTCTAAATTTCCCAACAACCACGAGTGATCCTTGTGAAAGATGAGAGATTTCCTTTTGCAACTCGAACAATCTTGGAGTGTTTCCTTGTGAAAGCCTATCTCTGAGGTCAATCCACAAATCTTTGGCAGTGTTGATATACATAACACTTGCCTTGAGATACATGTTGAGAGAATTGGTCAGCCATGAAAAGACTATGGTATTGCACCTACTCCAAGTGTTGAATAATGGTGAAGACAGATCTGGCTCTAGAATTGAACCATTCACAAAACCAAACTTGTTTTTGGCACTCAAAGCAAAAAACACTAATCTCACCCAACTCATGTAATTCTTTGGTCCAGTTAATGGCTGCAATGTAAGAACAATTCCAGGACTCTCAGTCGTTGGCAGAAAATAAGGATTGTTAGCAGACTCATTAACCATTGTTGTACCAAATGAAGGGGCAAATTGTGTGGAATTGGAATTGGATGCATCATTTGCGGAACTAGAAGCCTTGAATGAGCAAGAAAACTCTGATACCATTTAAAGAAAATGAACTTTCTAGAAGAACAACAATGAAAAGCTCTCTAAATTTGAGAGAATTGTATAACTGAATCACTAAGTGATTATGAGAGTATGTACAAAAATAATTAACTGCTTTATTTATATACAACACTCTAGGAAAGCAAAAAAAAAAAAAAACATGGGAAAACTAACTCACTAACTAATTTCCTAACAAACTCCACTGTGCAACAACTTCAAGCAGTGACCAATCATTTCTTGACACTTGGCCTTTCGTGTGACCTTCTTTGCTTCACAACCTCACACATGTTGACTATGCATTTTCATTAAACAGAACGCTGCTATTTCCCTTGCTGCTTTATTTCTTTCACCAAAACAACTTAATGTCGTTTTCTTCTTACTCTTTGAACTCTCTTTGCCGTTTAGCTTCTGTTGTTGTTTAGCTGATGTTGAAGCAACTTCAGCAAATATCCATGAACTTTGATAAGGGTATTTTTAGACCTACAAAGCTGACAACACGAAGCATAAGTGAACGGACCAAATGTCTAATTATTTAGCCTGACAAGCCCACCCTGCAATATAGTAGATGGTCTTATTAGGCTGACGACATGACAAGACTGACGAACACATTTTCATGGGCAGATGGATCCACAGTGAAGGGGGTAAGATTAGGATGACGGATTCATCCAAATGAACTTGATGATATTAAATCAATGGACTGATAGTAGACGGATTCTAAAGGTAGAAGGATCCTCGGTTTGCGGGCGCAAGGTGGACGGATCTCCATGGCCACGTGACCTTTACATGATTTGAGTGACCTCCAAGTAATCCAAAATCGAAACAACTTGCGTCTTACGATTAACCCTAGTCGATAGAGTCCCAATATGGCTAGAATCCTAACATGGAAAGGATCCCATAATATGCGCCCATTAATGATGCTCTTCTCCATAAGGAAAAGACTTCCCATGCAAAAAAGGAAGGTCGGTTCTACATCATTATAAAACCCAAAGGCTCCCAAGAAAACAAGGTATGCACAATTTCTCTAAAGTTCATACTCTCTAGCATTGTTGGAGCTCTCTTCTGACTTAACCTTCGGAGGGTCTTTAGCCGATACCCCACCGGTGCCCTTTGATTGGTTCTTCTCTTTTTTTCTTCAGGTGCACCCATTAGCTATATTCATTTGCATCTAACTTATCGAGTGACAAAAATCCCCTAGGAGTTAGGACTCCTTGCTCCAAAAACTTCACTTGGTAACCTTTATATATTACTCTACTTTGTACATATTTTTCTTTTCTGTCTGTTTCACAATTCAGAAAACTTGATTCTAAACGCCTGTAAAAAATGACTTCCATAAAGTAGCAAGCATTTCTTCTCTACAAAGATTCAATCTTCAAAGAGAGATCAAGGTAGTAAAGACTAATAATCGCATCTCATAAAGGTTAACTAATCAATTCTTCATGTTTCTTCCTTTACACTGAACAGTGGGACTCAAGGAAAAGGAATTATATATGATAGCCACCAAGGAATCCACCTAGAAAAAATTATCAGTGTATCAGCTCCAGGCTTAAATGTCCAAGTCATTCTCTAACTCGTGAAAAAGTCTGTTTTCTCCCGATGTCTTCATCTTAATGCCAAATAGCCAAATATTTTGTATATAAGGCTGTCTCACCCAAGCTGTAGGAAGCCAATTCTGTTCAAGGTTCTGTTCTGTCTCACCCACACAGGAGGAAGCCATGTGTTGGAACATGAAAGCACTTGAATTATAGTAAATCCTGGGAACTAGTAAGCTTACCTGTAGGAGATCCCTGGTTGATAGTGGGATAGCAGAAACTTATATATGGAAATTCTCTAAGCCTCACAAGTCACAACCTGATATTGTGTGTATGGTCAACTTACAGATTCCTTGACAAAGGTTACACACTTTTACTATATTAAAACCCATTTTAAATGCAATTAACTTTAATCACCATTCAGCCATTTTAAGAGATTGAACATTGCACAAGCATTTGCAGGAAGCTGTAGTGTGGAAGCAACACATAAGATCAAAGCCAAGAGAAATTTGTGAATTACTCCGGCCGAAAATTGCTTTATAAAATTTGAGTCTTGTACATGCATAGAGTAGAAGGCCTTCAATTCATCGTATCATTTATATTCTATGATAATGTAAAACTTGATGCAAAATATAAATAAAATATCAAAATGGGCTATGGACTGATATGCAATGTAATTACTCTAAATTTAGTTCAATACAATCTCAGTACCTTGTCTTAACAAATAAAGTTTGCCTAACACAACAATGCCTTAACTCCAACTACTTAGGTTCAGTACTAAAGCATATAAAAGGGCCAAAAAAAAAGTTTGCCTAACACAGTTTCTGCATAATAAGCTTAAGGCCAAAGAATGAGTAATCAACAATCTTATCCTAATTCTTTTCCTAATTTTAACAATTAACATCAGAAGAATGCAGTGTAGAATGCACTAAACAAATGACTTCTGATCCCTAGAGCAGATATTACTTTTCCTTTTCAATGGATACCTTATTAGATTTAGGCCGTGATGCTGACTGAGAAGAAACATACTGCAAAATCTCAAAAAACCTTGTTTGGCCAAAACTCACAGCCTTTCACCAATACAAAATTGCTATATCCCTAGCCTTAACTCTCAACTCCAATAAGGTGTGATCAATTTCCACTTCATGTTTAGCCACATAAGGCCGGAAGAAAGTATTACAAACATATGATGTTCACTGGAAACAATTAAAAATTATTATGTGAAAGAAACTGTTACGAATGTATAAGTTAATTAAACAAAATAGTTTCGCAAGTTCAAGATGTCAAATGCATGCCTTTGTTTTAGGATGCCAAAGATATATAAAGATTGCCAACTTTGCTTCACTGTACAATGGTAGCCTTGTTCCAAAAAAAAAAAGAAGGTCATGAATCCAAAGATAAATGCAAAAGAGTACCAGGAATATATGAAAAATCAACTTATTTGTGCTGTGTTAAAAAATTGCATACCTTGAAATGAAAGTATCCCCAACTCTCTCAAAGACTGTAAGCATAGCAACTATAATCCTACAAACTTAGAAGATGACACAATTTAGCACTAAAATAAGTTGTATCCTAAGATACTGTCATACTAGCACAACATGAAAATACATACCAGTATTGGCACCAAAAAAAAGTTGCTCCATCTCTGGCTTATTCTTCTCCACAGGTTTTAGAACACTCATAAGCCGGATAAGCATAGCCAAAAACAAGCCTGCAAATACAAAATTAGAATTGTTAATTTTCCTGTATAACTGATGAAAGTGGTGAATTCCCATATCACTTTTTGTTACATACAAAAGTACTCTCAAAAGAAATGACCCCATCATTTTGAATCCGATAACAATTGATGCATTTATTTCTCAAACTTTCTGAAATCAATTATATCTGAAATGAGAGAAAACAGAAGTCCCTAATAAGTTTGAGGAAGTCACAACAGATGTTTCCTAATTATGGGCCAATATCAAAGGTTGATAACTCAATCGACTACCAAATATAGAAGCAAAATTCAACATTTGAACATAAATGAAGTTATTATAATATGACCCACTTGTCATTCTTCTTTTCTTTATATATATATTTTTATCATCGTCTTTTAAAAACAAATTTTACAATTGCTAAGTTGATCAACTGTGAATGATGGACATGACTAACATTCATGGACCCGTTTTTTTCTCTATCCCTCACAATTATCTAACACAGTAATTGTGAAATTGGCTGTAAAAAAAAGGTTGTTTTCCTAACATTAATGTATGCCTAGAGTCTAGAGACGCGTTAGTAAAACTTGAAATAAATGCATTAACATATAGAGATGACAAAGGAAAAGAACATACAGGTTTAGAGAGAGTCTGGGAACATGAAAGAGTTGTATTCAATTACGAAGTGGAAAAACCGAATTGACTTCTTTTTTTTTTTTTTTTTTTTATGGGAACTGACATTTAATGAAGCAGAATGTGGCACGAAACGCCGCGAATAGAGAGTGCCTTTGGTTTTGAATTTCCTTTTGACAGTTTTTGTAGTTAACCGCGGGACTCCCTCTCGGTTGCCGTGGTTTAATGCCACATCATTCATATTATTCAATCACACGGCTGAGAATTTTGGGTAAAACCACGGGTTTAGTTATTGCTTCTCACACTGAAACCGCTGTTCATAAGGCCGACTTCTATAAGATGTTCACCATGCCTTTGGCTAGGTTTTTTTTTTTTTTTTTTTTTTTTTTTAATCTTTTTTTGATCGGCAAGCCTTTGGCTAGGTTATTGTTTAAAGGTGAGACAAAATAGGTTTTAACCAAAAAAAAAAATGAGATAAAATATGATTTTATGTAAATAAA
The DNA here is from genome assembly GCA_023621385.1 of Quercus gilva. Classification (NCBI taxonomy): domain Eukaryota; kingdom Viridiplantae; phylum Streptophyta; class Magnoliopsida; order Fagales; family Fagaceae; genus Quercus; species Quercus gilva. Next base: position 53,411,080 of record CM042483.1, read on the forward strand.
TTGATTTACTTAAGTTGATTTTAAGTAAATAAGATAGTATTTTTTTTTCGATAAAAAAGTATCTTATTTACTTAAAATCACTTTAATCTCACTTTTTTTCATTAAAAGAAAAGTTATTCACACACTTAAAGCACATTTGGTACATCATATATTATTATATACATGGTGAGGCAACTTAACTCACTCTTTTATGAGAAATAAATGATAGTTGATGCAATTTCCTGTGCTTTTTGGTAGCAAATATTTTATCTTGTTTTTTTTTTTTTCTATTTTCACTTTTTGTCTCATCTTTTAGTAAATAAATATATAAACTAGCTGTTTTATCCCTAGTACAAGCATGTGAAATTTGAATGTTTGTAGCTTACTTGAATAACATAATAATGGAGTATAATAAGTCTAAAAACAAAATAAATTTCACAACATTTTTTATAATTTTCGATGTGGTAGTTTGTGCTTTATTTTTCACAATGATTTTAAGTAATGATATCACGTTACCAAAACATGACTTAAAAAAAAAAAAAAAAAAAAAAAAAAAAAAAAAAAAAAACTCTATATCCCAAAAAACTTGAAAACAATATCAATTTAATTATTTAATTCTAAAAATATATTATTTTGTAAAATTTTCCAATTTTTTTACACTCTTCAAAATATCATTAATAACATTAATCCTATAATAAAAATAAATAAGTAAATAATTAAAGGAGAAATAAATTCCTTAAAATGAGGCCACACCTCATATTCCTTAAAATTATCTCAATGTCACTATTAGGAGCAAAATGTTTACGCATAAAACTAGTTTTCCCAGTATATTTAACTTTATCTGTACTTATTTTTAGGTATTTATCATGTTTTTCAATTGTCTTCTCTTTACATTGCAAATTTCATTAATTCTCTTTATCATGTTCTAAACACGTGCCTAATTTGTGCAAGGAGGCAAGTTAAATTTTTTTTCCTGCACTAGATGTTTTCAATGCTTATGAAAAAAGTGACAGCTTGAAGAAAAAATAACCAACAGGGGTCCTAGCTAATGGCTAGTTCAGTCATGAACACTAAATAAATTTCATCAAAAACATTTTTTGAAAATATTTTTCGCATTTTCAAATATTTAGTAAAGTAGGAAAATCTAGTTAACGAAAAAACTTGTTGTCTGATCATCAAAAAACAACGACTTAGAGCCCGTTTGGTCCTTCAGTCCAAAACATGTGTTTTGTGTTTAAAACACATAACAGTAGTTTCCAAAAACAAGAAAGCGTGTTTGGTGGGCCATTTCAGGAAAGGGATGTTTGAAAAGTATTGTTCAAAAACCGGTGTTTAAACACAGGTTTTAGGAACCACCTCAGAGCTGATTTTAAGCAACAAAACACCAATTTCAGTGGCACTTTGGTAAAAAACTGAACACTGTTATGGGGCCCACCTGATCAGCTTTTTCTCAATTGCTGTCTCCTCTCTTCCTCTCATTTCTTCACGCCACACAGACAGCAAACCCAGCTAACCATTTCTCTCACCCACCTCCATTACTCCCCTCACCGACCCAACAAAATTAAACCCATCACCATTATTAAATCCTCACCGACCCAGCATAAACGTGTCTTCTACACACAGCTTACACCGCATCACCCAACCATTTCAGTCAATCACATTAAACTTCCTCATGATCATAATTCATGCCCAAGTACCCCTAATCCCACCCTCGCCTACACATTTGGGTGCTAACCAAATTCCCAACAGTGCGAAGGGCTTGGTCAGGTAAATAAGCTGCAGAGATCCCACCCTCAGCTAAAGCTTTGGTGCTAACCACACTGCATAATTTATCACAGTGCGAAGGCCTTGGTGAGGTAAATATTTCTAATTTTCTTAAGTGCTTGTTGCAGCTTTCTTTCACATCTCAATCTAACTCAGCTCTGTTGTCATTAATCAAGCTGCAACAATATTTAAGTCCCACATATTCATTCGGATGGAAGTCTCATCCTCATCATCCTCCGCCTCTCTCGTGCTATACAGAGCGTGTGGTCCCTCCTCTGCTTCCTCCAACAGATCTCATCGTGTTCCCTTACTGGTAGGTCTGCCTAAATGTGGTTTGTTTAAATTGTTAATAGGTAGTGAATCATTTGTGACCGCTTGTATTATTGTCATAATTTTGTACCTTGGTCATGCATTTTGTGTTGATTGGGCCGTGTATGTAGTCAAAAGAGGTTCTCCTTTTATTGCAGTAATAATACACTAAAACTATCTGTCAGTTGAAACTGTGGAGTGAATAATCTTATTTGTTTACTATAAGATTAAATAACATCAGTCCTGCCAAGGAATGGGTATAAAAACGATTGATGTTGATATGAGTTACTGAGGAATTATTGTTGTTGATATGTAATTTATGTCTGTACCATTTCATAGCTGTTACTAGACAGTTTATATGTTCTTCAAATGTGCAATTCTTGTTGATCCACTTCGTTAGCAACCTTGAAGCCACTTAAATTATTGGACTCTGCTAGTTAGTTTCTATTATATGCCTGCTGGTTGGTACTGTTAGTGAGTAGGTAATTGTTTTTAATCCGTATTATACAATTTCAAGTGACAACTCTATGTAAGTATACCAACCTGTATTTAGATGGATGAGGGAACAGCTGCTGCCCAGGATAGGAAGTTGTGGCCTACTGCAGTTGAGAGGCATTTCATTGAAATATTGTTAGAAGAGGATGCAAAAGGGAATATGCCCCAAGGACAGTTCAAGACTGGAACTTGGACAGCTATTATGAATGAGTTTAACAAACGCACGAATAGAGATTACAACAAGACACAACTTTCACAAAAATATCAACGAATGAAAGGTCGACACCGCATATTCTCCCAGCTCATCGCACGTACAGGAATGGGATGGGACTCCATTTCAAATACTGTTACAGCCAGTGAGGAAGCTTGGGCTGCTGCATTTGCGATAAGTCGTTTACCATACTCCAACAAAATTTATTACAATTGCGTATATGCATGGTTTATGGATCTATTGGTACTATTGTAAATTACTGCTGCATTTGTTTCTGTATGTGTGTTGTCTTTCATACTGTTTGTCCCCTTGAGGTGGTGATGGTGGGTCTGTGCAAGGGTTCAATGTACTGTTACTGTAGGTTTGTGCTACAAACTAGACTGGAACTGAATTAAGGATAAAACCTGTTACACTCTATTTTCAACTCATAATTTTAGATCAAAAAATGTTCTCCATCGTGGCAGTGATGGGCTAGGAAAGTGATGGACTGTGGTATGATTTAAAATTAAAATTAAATTGATCCAACTTAAAGGCATAGTACTTGGTCCAATATTCTCTCTAATATAACCAGTGAAACACCCAAAACTTTACACCTTTTATAGAGCTTATGCTTCATATTGGATAGCTACACTTGAGAGGGTATTAAGAATTGGCAAAAATGAAGTCACAAAAGTTTTATTTATGACAATCTCTATACAATATTTGAGTACAAAATTATTTCCTTATCTTCCCTCAACTTAATTACCGCCAACTCTTTCTACTAATTTTAGTAATGCTGATCCATTGCCAGCTCAAATCTTGCTACTCCCCACTGGCCAGTTGCATCATGACACCCATATCACACTATGTAGGCACATCTTCAATTTTCATTGATGTAAAGCAGATGAATCATTTAATATTTGTGCAATGGCACCTCACAAAGAACACAAATTATTCAAATAAAGGCTCTTAAGGCTTATTTTCAGTCATATATACAACTAATCTACACAGTGCTTATTTATAGCCCTTATATTTTGCTACTTATATGACAGTCATCTAACCCAATATATATGGTTGTTAATAGGTGAATCATAAATTCAAGGAGTTCAAAAAACAGGGGCTGAAACACTACGATCTGTTGGGCAAGCTTTTCAATTCAAACACAGCCACGAGTTTCCTCCAAATGTCATCTGCCCAACCAACACCCAACAGTGACGAAGAGAGAGAACTTGATGCAGCCTTCCTATCTGAGGGGGTACATTTCAATGTCAACACCGATGGTGTGGATTACTTGGAGGAGCTGCCCACACCGAGTGAAGCCCAAAGTCGGAGGCAAGCTGAAAAGCGGCCAGCTGAACCATCTCATTCAAGTGGAAAAAGGAAGAAAGGGCACTCCCTTGAATCCATAACTGAGGCAATATTGGGGTTTACTGACATGAGGCAGCGTCGGGGGAAAAAGTCCACCGACACTGGAGAGTCAGGTGTGGGGGCTGTCAATGACTCAATTACACAAGCTATAACTCTGCTCAACCAGCATACCGATGTGGATCATGTCACATATTGCAAGGTCGTGCAGGAGCTTCATAACTCTAAGAGTAGAGCTGCTTTTTTTGCTATGACGGTTGATAGAAGAAGGGCATGGATTGAGTTTATTGGGGATGGATTGCAGTAGTGATGGTTGTGGTTGACAACCTACGAAGTTAATTGATGATGTGCGCCGTGTAGATAGCGTAGGAAGTTAATTACTACTCTTAGTTTGTTTTAATGTGAATAGGCAAAGTCTGTATTATGTTAATATTTTGGACAATGTTTGTATGCTGCCTTCCTTTATTATGTTGAATATTATGTTGAATGCTTTGGACATCTATGCTACTTATGTAAGAAATATGTGTTGTGGTTGTTGTCTCTTCTATGAATTTCTTTGTTTGGTGACATATATATATATATATATATTACAAAATTCGACGTTTTCTTTATGGAATTTTTGTGGTACACACAGTAACAGCTATATATATATATATATATAGTGCTTCCAGCAATATATAGACTCATTTATATATACATGCAGAATTATATATACTCACTTATGCAGATATATTTTCTCACTTATGTAGACATACACTTATGCAGAATTATAAATACTCACTTATGCAGAAATATATACTCACTTATATATACTGACTTATATATGCATACAGCTTATATATATATATATATATATACTCATTTATACATAAGTCACTTACTCAGAATTAGAAATACTATTATGCAGAAATATATATACTCACGTATATATACATACAGCCATATATACTCATTTATATATATACTAACTTATATATATACATACAGCAATATAGATATATATACATATAGCGATATATATATGTGTACTTCTTTATAGTGGCTAATGTGAACTATTTGGCTGCCCACAGGTGTGATTCAGTTACGGCCGACATCGATTCAGATCGTGATTCAGTTACGGCCAACACCGATTCAGATCGTGATTCAGTCATGGCTGACTCCAATTTAGATGAGTACGATAGTGAGGTGGAGCTCGAGATTGCCACAGCCTACGTTCAGTTGTGTATAGAGTACGTGCAAAAGTACTACATGAAGCGACCTATGTGCACTAGTATCCTGAGTGGGAGGTCATACGTGATTGAAGTACTAGAAGGAAATCCCCAAGTGTGTTACGACATATTTCGCATGGACAAGACCATTTTTAGGCACTTGTGTAATGAGTTGAAGCGGTTGCACCTAATAGAGGAGGACACTGGTATTGTTTCAGTCGAGGAATCCGTTGGGACAATGCTATTTATCGTCGGACACAATGCCGACTACCGGCTTACTGCCAACCGCTTCCAACATTCTCTCGAGACCATTCAAAGGCGGTTCCGGCGTGCCTTGCGTGCTATCCATGCTTTGGGATGTCTCATCATCCGGCCCAACGCTGATGCAGCTAAGCTTCCTCATTCACTTCGAGGGAATGAGAAATATTATCCATGGTTTGAGGTATGCTTCGATTTTTCTTTTTTTAGTTCTTCGATAAATAATCATTTTGATTCGTTAAAATGTAAAAGATCTGTAATAGAGAATAGAAAGAAAACAATATGAAGTATGAAAGAGTTCTGAAGTATTTCTAGTTTTTATAATTGAGCTTAATTGGAAAATATTAAATAAAGTAGACAAGTTAACATATTGTTCACACTATATTGAACATAAGTTTAATTTATTAATTAGTGCTACCTATTTTTTTAACAGAAATGTGTGGGGGCTATCGATGGGACGCACATAAGTGCTTCTGCCCCATCCGGTAGGACCACCGCATTCAGAGATAGACGGAGTGACATCACCCAAAACGTGATGTGTGCATGTAACTTCGACATGCGGTTTACGTATGTGCATTCTGGATGGGAAAGGAGTGCAAATGATTCACGAGTCATGCAAGACGCACTTGGACATGCCAAGTATGAGTTCCCTTGGCCGCCTAGAGGTAAAAAAAAATTTTAGTGCATTTGGTTTTGGAAGGGTTTTAGCCACTTGTCATCCACTTTTATAATTTCAACTTATTTGAAGTAATTCAGTTGGATTTGAAATGTGGATTACTAGAGATGGTTCCCTTATTTGAGCTGAATAATTAACATTGTTCTCATATGCTATGATGTCACTCCCATGATTTTGATCAACCATTTAACTAGAAAGTAAATTAGTTGCATTTTGCATTTTACTACATCAGTGGAGCTGCTGCTCCACTCCTATTGTATTGAGATTTGAGAATCTTACTTTAGTTGCTTCAAATATTTGCAATATCTTGTTTCAAAAAAAAAAAAAAAATTTGCAATATGTTCCAGATAAGTAGACTTTTTAACATTAACTGAAGTTTGAAATAGATTATTTGAAATATCAATTGACTGGGACTAGCCTTGCAATTTTTCCTGTAAGAGGTTTCTTTAGATTCAAAAACTATTGTATTTGCTTATGATTTTAGATTTGATTTGTATCTAGGAAAGGTTTCATGGTTATTTGGTTTCGATATGGGTTTGGAAGGCTTGAAATCAATGAGCGCTGACTAGAGAATGTGAGATCAGATTTTAGAAGACATTTTTTTCAACCATTTCTAGGATGTGTATTGGGTTATTGAAATGGTTTGTAGAAAGAAAAGCAGTGAAAGATTCATTGAGATTTTACAGTTTCATATTAGGGTGAGGAAGGGGGTTATTTGCATACTCGAATGGAGAAATTTGTATGGATGTAAGGTCTTTGAATTTGAAGTTTAGGGCTATTTCTTGGGAAAAATTTTGTGGGGACACAGCTAATGAAATCAATGAATCCTTGTCAAAATCATGGATAAGATTCTTCCAAAGTAGAGTCACCAATCCCGTTTGAAGATGACTGGAGATTCTTGGCAATAACATTGAGGGTCTGTTGTATCGAGTTGCTGACACTATAGTATTAGGTGGTGGCTTTTGCTGACCAGCAGGGTTATCAATGTGGAGGGTTTATATCAAGCGGGGGAGATAGGATCTCAAAGGATGCATAAGGGTGGAGTTTATACTTTGGAACAACAAGCTAATATTGGAGATGCGTGGTTCTCACTTCTCATGCACCAGTATGAGATATTAGTAAGAACCAGATCATGCATCGGGGGGAAAAGCATAATAGAAGAAGTATTGTCTCTAATTACCAACAACATTCAAATATCACAAAAAAGGAAAAAAAAAAAAACAAAAAACAAAAAAAAAAACCTTCTGGTATTTTTGTGCCTGGTTAGTTCAGCATGTATGTTGGGTTGATAAAATATATTTAAAAAAATTGTGGGGCTGGGTTCCAAAGGGAGAAATAGTTGGTCCATCTAAGGCACATCAAAATAGCTTGCATTTTAAATAGTCCAAAATGTCAAAGAGAAGAGTGATATTTTCAAAAATGTTGAACTTTCCAAAGAAGAACTCTGAAATTGGTGAAGCCTCAATTTGTAGCAATTGGTACAGCAAGGTATTGAGTTAATGAGGGATATCCAGTGGTTTTTTTCTTTGAAAGAAGGTGATTATTCCTTAGTGCTAGGTGACGGTCTAGATTCTTCCCCTCCTTTTTCTTTATCGGTATTTTTATGTTGTGAGCAGAGAAGGATCATATAAGTCTTAGTAATCCTTTGATTGTGGAGCAGAAAAATATGGGGGGCTTTTGGTATATTTGGGGAGTGTGGGGTTTAGTGAGGATTAGGATGGGCAACCTGAATTGGTAGTGGCTTAGTGAGGGTCTAATGGTAGAATATTTAGTTGACAGTGGAGATGGTTATTTATGATGATGCTTTATACTTGAATCGCATAAGCTATGAACCACTTGTTTGAATCGACCTAACAACTCAACTTGAAGGAGTCTTGAGAGGTTTGCGTGGCATTTGTTTTGTTTTCTGCTTCTCTGCATTTGTTCTGCACAGCTGATATACGGATTTGGAAGTGAGAGAGAAGTAGAATTTATTTATGTGGAGTATTGTAAAATAGCATTTCACGTGATGTTTGTAATTTTAGGATCCAATGTTCTAACTTCTAGTTCTAACGTCTAACTAATTTTTGGATTTCTCTAATTTTTCTCCATTATTATTAATGATTAAAAGTATTTTAGTTTTTTTAGTTTTGGCATGAATAACGTGGATTTTGATTTTAATTTCCCTCTTGTTTCTAAAAAAAAAAAAAAAAAGATTTTAATTTGCCACTTGAATTATTCTATTAACAATAAAAAATAAAAATAAAAATAAAAAATAAAAAAAAAGAAGAAGAAGTAAGCATAATGCAAAAGTGACTTTTAAACCATGAGGAATTTATTTGAACTTACGGTATAACAGCTGCATCAACTATCTCCGGGTGGGACTGAAGCAAATGTTCCAGCTCTACAGGGGCTACCTGCAAAATGTATATACCAATGCATGAGCTCCTACTTGTGTTCTTTAAAGAAATAACATATGCCTGTTATAAAAAGAAAAATAAGAATATGCATATATACCTGATATCCCTTGTATTTGATCAATTCTTTAAGCCTATCTACAACAAATAGGAAACCTTCCTCATCAATATAACAAAGATCACCTGTTCTCAACCAACCACTTGCTACTAAAGTTGCAGAAGTTGCTTCCGGATCACCAATATAACCTGCAGTAACATCACAGAATTCACATGGTGTGTGTAGAGAATTACTATTAACAAAAAGGCTGATCACAAAAGCTATGCTAGAATTAAATCCAGATTGCCACATCGAGCTATCTGAGGCAAACTAACCATGCGAAGAGTTAAATACAAGAGATTGCATTATATTTGTCTTCATTTCAAAAGTAAATAATTTTGAAAATACTTTCATATATTGTAGTGTAATTTATTGGAAGGTATTTTCCTTAATCATTAACTTTGAAAGATAGGATAGCTCTGAGTAGTGCAGCAAACTGTGATTAGTGAATGATGATAAGTGATAACGCAGCAAAGTTGGATTTTCTAGATTGATTTGGTTCTCTTTTTTAGGGGCACAAATATGCTGCATTTGTCTGGCTTTGATAAACTTTAGCACTACTGCATGTTTGTCCTGGTTCCATTTTCTGTTGTCATTGACTTGCACTTATGAGTTACAACAACTTATTAGAACTTTAGATTATAATTTGTTACACTTCATATTTGGTTTTTATTGTGATTCATCGTCTTTGGACCAAATGGCATCTCATTTCCTAAGATGATCCTTTGCAATATTTACTTTATTGTCACTTAAAAATAGTTATGTTGGGTAACATTAATTGTTAATGGTTATCACTCTTATTGCAGGATCGTACTACCTCGTTGACTCGGGGTACGCAATAGGCAGTGCATTCCTCCCCCCACACAAGTCTGCACGCTACCATGCCCAAGAGTTTCGGGGTGCAAACCGGCAGCCTACTACCCTACAAGAGTTGTTCAATTATAGGCATTCCTCATTGCGAATGGTGATTGAACGATGCTTTGGTGTGTTGAAGGCAAGGTTCCCGATTTTGACTGAAATGCACTCCTTCTCCGTCTCTAGACAACGGCTAATTGTGACCGCTTGCTGTGCACTACACAACTTTATCCGCATGTATAACCGAGCGGATGAAATGTTCCATGTGTGGGAAGGATCATTTGTGCGTAATAGCAACGCAAACCCAACAGGAGCTGCACGCGTAGGCAGTGGTGGCACTGAAGAAGCTTTTAATTCTCGGGCACAACAAGCAATGTCGGAGTATCGTGACGCGATAACTGCTGCTATGTGGGCAGATTACACGGGCAACCGTGATTGAGCTCTTAGGGAATAGATTGTAAAAGTGGATAACATGAACTTTAACTGTTGTTGACATTGTTGGCTTATTTTTCTTGCTTTTTAGTTTAGATATGACACTGGAGAATCCCCTGTTTTTTGGTTGGTCTTTGAAATAGTTGTCATCAACGGGAACGTTTATGTTGTTGTTTTTTGTAATTTCCTCGTGTTTCATACGATGGTAAACTTGTGTTTGGTAGATTATGATGAGTGTTGGGATGAGTTCAAGTTTGGGAACACCATTTTCATTTTATAGTGTAGCAGTTGCAAATGTTGGTTTTCTTTTATGTATAGGTACTGTTTAAATTAACTTGAGACTGTTTTTTGGATTGAAATTGCTGGTAAAAGGTAGTACATGTATTATTTTCCATAGAAAATGGTATAGTGGTAGAGGAATGCAAGGCATGGAAGAGACCTATAATAACTCATAAGAGTTATTGTGCAATATGTTGTACTCAAAATTCTTCAAAGTGCAATTACTGAGAAATCAATGACTATGACTTGATTTACAGGTTTGCCCAATTTTGCCTCAAGTTGATAATTTTATGGTTGTAAATAATGTAAAATGTACTATAATCAAACTTTAGATAACATCAATTTCAAGGAAATACCGCACGTTCAACTTCAAGAAAAGTCAATGAAAGTTGGAGCATTCATGAAATAAGTAACTGACTACTAATCCAATTATAAATACTATTGTAAAAGTTCCATTAAGCCAATAACATAATATTGTAAGAGTCAAGAGTCAACCCCATACATATGCCTAACACTAGCAAAATGGATGACTCAAGATTGTCAAAAAATAGTACAGAACGCACTAAGGTCAAGAGAGGTCAGTAATACATAATAAGATGATATGGTTACACAGTAAGAACGAACACATCATCATAACAATTTGGTTTACATAATTGTCATAGTTAGCAGTAGTGCAAGCGCGGTGCATAACAAACACCATCCAATAAACATAATCTTGACCATTTTTTTTGTCTGATGTAAGGGGTGGACCTTGTCATGTATGACCCTCAATTCCTCTCACAATACACACAGCTCTTCTTGTAGTTGCTCGAAATCCTCCGCATAAGACAATGGCATCTTCAAGGGAATACACCATTGAAAAAACTGACATGCGTCCTTTGGGCAACATTGGAAAAGCCTGTACCGGTTCTCATTTTGCTTATCCAAGATCCTCACACTTGCTCTCAAGCCACAAAAACAATTGCAATTTCGGAACCGAAGGCCATCATCAATATCCTCATGCATTGCGTCCGACATCTGCAAGAAGAAGCCACAAACCTACTCACTTACACATTACAAAATGTAATGAACACTATTAAACAACCATTTGAACATGTTATCGATGCATGCAACGAAAACTATAGCAACATGTCCAAGCAGACCAATTGATATTTATTGGAGTATACAACTCTCATATTATCTTATTGCACTAAAATTACGATTTTAGTCTGTATAGTAGGTTAAGATTTTTAATTTTTAATTTAATTCTTAAATTATCAACTTTGTACAGCAATCTCAGAAGATCTAAAAAGTAAAAGCACTTCAATGTTACTCACACTGCCTTACTGACTTAAAATATCAACTGTGCAATCAACATTTCTTCCTCAGTCGTGCAATGAACCATTAGAGGAATCCATGTGGTTACTACATACGACCCTGTTTTTGTTTTTTTTACTTGATAAAGTTTGCAGCTAATAATCTAGTCAACAATGAACTAATCAAGTCCATAAAATCATGCCTTCCAAGGCAAAGTTTAATACTACACACTTTCATACACATTTTGTTAATTTGTTACAATTGTTCTACATGCCAAACATTCCAGTAACAAAAATAAATCATGTGCCGATCACAATTTTTAATTTCTTTTTTGGGTTAAAAGGAAGATATTATTAAATAATCTAACTAGTTACAGATACCAGAGATGGGCTTGCCAGCCTACAAAAGGACTAACCCTTCCCATATCCGAAGATCACAATTTTCTACGTAGAACAATTGTGAAAAAAGTGTGTAGGCACTAACTTATTGGCTTAAGAGTGCTGGTGGACAAAAATTCTAAAGGAAAATTTTAACAAAGTCCCTAGAGAAAGGGCTGAAACAGAACAGTGGCCGACCAGGTTAGCATCAACATCACAGAATTAGGATAAAAAGCCTCCTTAGAGAAAGGGATTGTTGGTCTAGGAGATTGGCCAACCAAGAAATAAGTGGCTAAAGGGAACAATTTTAAAAAGTTCCAAAAAAGAAGACTACTCAAACTGTAGTATGGATCCAGGCCAACTCAGAGTAACATGTGCAAACTGGAGAATCAGCTACAAACTCAACCAATTTATTTTAGGCATCAAACAAGTAAGTCCCTAAGCATTAAACAATTTCGTACCTCCGAAACATGAGATTCTCTTTATTATACACACCTGACTCGGAATGTGGGGGCAACTAAGAATTAAGATGGATATAATTACATTGCTCAACTTGCAAAAATCCAATCAGCAATGAGCTAGCCACACTGCATAATTTATCCGGATGTACAAGCCATTACTTGCCATCTACCATGACATCGATATTCAAGGAAATAGCTCTCCATGAAGATTCAGAAGATTTGTTACCCTTTTTATTTTTATTTTTTTTCAGTTAATCTTCCGACACTTTCTCGGCAACCAAACAGAGTGTTAAGAAGAATGAAAAATTGAATGGGTTGTAAATCAAAAATTGTTTCAACAACAAAAGATTTCGAGAAAACCCATTCTAGATTTCAAGAATGTAGGGCGTGTATGTTTGGATTGAAAATGAAATATTGTCTCAACAGCAAACAAAGAACAGGAAAAATGGGGGTTTTCCCGATTGGTGAGGAAAACCAAAACAGAACAAAAAAAAAAAAAAAAAAAAACAAACATCCCATTCAGAAATCTGTGAGTGAAGAAGGAATTGTTCACTCTTTACACAAAAACCCATCGACAAGCAAGGTGAAAGTCAGATTCGAACCTGGATCTTGGAGTGATGGGTCGACGGCGACAAGCTCGATTAGTTGCCGGATCTTGGAGTGCTGACAGTGGAGATGAGATCCGAGGAAGGTGAAGCCCAGCCGTGGATCTTCTGAGTCGTCGACGGAGATGAGGACTGCGTGGGTTTGGTTTTCTGCTCTCAGGAAGAGAAGGGATAATGCACGAAAGAGGAGGAGCAACGGGGTATAAAAAATTGTTTCTTTTTTGTTGTCCTGATTTAAATATGTTTATTTCGTACTTTTGATCAGCTTTTTTTACATTTTTAAAAACACATACCAAACACATTTTTATGTTTTTTGAACACTAAAAACAATTGTTTAAACTATAATACCAAACACATTTTTTTGTTTTATAAACACTAAAAACACGTTTTTCAACAACACTTTTTAAACAATAGTTTTCACATCTTTTTAAACAACAATTTTTAAACTCTATGACCAAACGGGCCCTTAGGGTGGGGAACATTTTCCAATTTTTTGGGCATAAAATATTCTCTACTCTTAAAATTGAAGCTACTAGAGTTAAAACAGATTCTGTTTTGGCATGTTTCACTTTTTTATTTTTTCTTTGGTAAATTGCATTCTAAACCTTACATGCCTCCCGTTCAATCTCCCCCTTAACACACTGATGATATGTGGATGGTATAAGGCGATGCTTATGGAGCCATGGCCGTCCCAGCAGTACATGGTAGGACACTTCCGAGTTGATTACATGAAATCTGGTCAAGGCTACTATTGGCCCCACTCTTAGGGCCAGCTGTATATATCCCTCGGTTGATTCTGCTGATCCTCCAAATCTGGTTATCTCCATGGGAGCCCCCAGGATCCTCCTTCCAGCTAGGCCCACGACTTCCAAGGTACTCAAGGTTATGAGGTTGAGTGATGCCCCTGTGTCCACCAATGCTCTTCTGATTTGGACACCGTTTATGGTGGCCATTAGATAAAGAAGTCTACGGTGCTCTGGATGCTCAACCTCCATGTCTTCATCAGTGAAAGTTATAGCATTGTTTGTCTCCAAGAAAGCTCAACTAGCATGTGATTCTGCTGTGAAACATTCCATTCCTAAATCTGCTGCTATAGTCATGAGAGATTCCATGGCCACCCTTCTTGCTTCTAGTCCAAATCCCAGCTGGTTAAATAGTGATATGAACTTTGGATTCTTCTAGAGGGTCCTAACTATGTTCGGGTGGAAAGATCCTTCTGGCTCTTCTGCTTCTGTTGGGTTTCCATGGATTACTACAGCCACCACCCCCTTTCCTTTGTGGTTGGGCAGGTGGTTCCTTTGTACTTCTAGTTCCTTCTGGGTGAGCTCTAGGGTTCCTTCTCTTACCTTCTTGTGAAAGAGCCTGCAGAGGGTCCAGCAATCCTTGGTGGAATGCTTGACATAATTATGAATCCTGCAAAACAAAGGATTTTTCCTTTCTTCCTCGATTGGTGGTCTGAACACAGTGAATGGCCTAACCACTCCATCCCCGATCCATTTGTCCAAGACATGGTTTAACTCTTCTGCGGTAAATGGGATCACCAGTGGTTCCTCGAACATTTTTCCATCAGGCCTCTTCCTTTTTTCTCCCACTGATGCTGTCATGGCTTGGGACGCTGGCGTCTTCTTTGCCCTCATAGTTTGTGCTGTCCTTCTAGTTCTCTGTAACAGGTCAGCGAACTGCGTGATAAATAAATTTTCGAGGTTGAGTCTGTAATCAAAGAGCATGTTAGATATGCAAGTCTCTACAAGTTCTTTTTCTTCATGGTCCCTATAATAGTCTAGGGACACATCTTCAAATCTTTTGATGAACTGGACGGGGTCCTCTCCAGGCCTCTGCCTTACCATCTGAAGGCTTTGGAAAGTGACCTTGTCCTCACCAGGGTAATATTTTGCACAAAATTTCTCCATCATTTCGTCCCAGGTCTTAATGGACCCAAGTCTCAGTGTGGTGTACCAAATGTATGCTCTGTCCACTAAGGACTTAGCAAACTCTCTTAGACACAGCTCTCGGTTTCCTGCGTAGGGGCCCATAGTGTGGATGAACCTACTCATGTGTTCTACTGCGCTTCCATTCATTCCATAAAAAGGATGGAACTTTGGTGGTTCATATCCCTTGGGGTATGGCTTGCCAAGGAGTTCTGGTGGGAATGAGAGATCCTGAGAAAATTGATTGGGGATCTCTGAAAGTTTTTCCCTTTCTTGGTCCAGGAGGGCACTGTCATCTGCCAGAGTTAGGTACTGGGGGTTGGTTCCTCCTCCCACCGCTGACCCTCCTTCTGGTTGGGTCCTATCTTGGTTGTCCACGAGGGGGGCGTTGTCCCTGACTTCCTGTGTCTTGCCTTCTTTGAGAAGGCAAACTTCTTGTTACAAGTCTTTCAACATTGCAGTCATCTGAGCCATGGGGTGTGGCTCCTGCCTTGCGTTTCTTTGTTTTGACACGACTTCCTGCTCTGTCAGGGGCACCTCTCCTCTTTGTCTGAAGGCTATTTCATTCTCTCCTACGGGCTCAGAGGCCGCGGGTGGCATATTAGCACCTTTGCTGTTCCTTGGTCTTGGAGGCATGCTCTGCGAAGGGATTGTTTTCTTCCCTTTTCTTTTCCCGGTCCCCAGCGGAGTAGCCAAAATGTGAGAGTGCCTTTTTTCTTCTCAGCACTGTGGCCCAAAGATCCTGGGCCAAATAAATATTCTTGGTGGATTGGGCTTAGTTCACAGCAGCTAAAAGGTTGTTTAAGAACCAAGTGGTGCACAAAACAAGCTCCCTACAATACAAATAACTGACAAACAAAAATATATGTATTGAATGACGTTTCAACAGCAAAGGAATGCACAGCAAATGAAATATAATGTAAGAAAAAAGCTAGGGATCCTCTAATTAGTGAGGTGCATTTTATTAATTTCCCTTTGTTATGATTACAATGCTCACTAAGACGTGATACAAGGTTCAACTAAGTTCAAAAATTATAGACTTTGATAGATATTCAAGCTTCCAAGACTTGCAAAGTTTGAATTTGTTGAATCCGAGCATGTGCTATAGTGGCTGTCTCTGGGATACCGGGAGCAGTTCCTCTGTTTTCTTTTAGTTTTACAGAGCTTTTCCTATGGCTCTATACTCTTTCTGATAATCCAGAAAATGGTCATGGATGCCTGAGTAATCTAATCAAAAAATGAATCTCTATTCCAAATCCGAAGTTTTCTTTCAGCATGGACCCCCTCCTTCTTTTATAGCACAGCTCGGGCTTCGGGGTACTAGTGATTTCTCGCTTTTGCCCCTTAAAGTTCGTGTCGTGCCAGTTTGCTCAGGGCTATGTCGTTTCCTTTTTTTCTCATAGCTTCTTGCTTTTGGTGAGACCAAATGAAAGTCCCTCAGCTGGTTTTCCATTTCCAGACTTCTTCGTTAACTGATCTTTGGCTTTTTCTTCCACCTCTCCAGCTTTTTCAGCTGTACTCTTCCTTGTCATTTCCTCTAAATGGTTGGAATCACGACTCCTGCGTTTTTGCTTCGTACTCTCTGATCCCACTGCACGTCTGGAGCATGAGACCCGCATGCTCTTTGTCTTTTATCCCTCTTTGAATTTGCTTCAATCTTACTTCGCACGCCCCAAGGATCCCCAGATTCTGGTGGCTTCTAGGATCCTGGCCTAGTCTTTTCTTACTGCGCTCTTTTCGGTTTATTGTTCCTGGAAGGTTTTGGGCCTTTCTCTTGCTTTTCCATGAGTCTTTGGATCCTTTGTACCTCTTGCCCTTTTCTCCTTTTCCCTTTTCTTCATTGTGTGAGCCCAGCCCTCCTTTTTCTCTCATTTTTCTCTTAGCTTTATTTTTTTTTTTTGTGAAATGAGCCCAACGTTTTATTTCTTTGGGCCTTAGTCTGTGACCGATTTTTTTGAACCTCAACAGACATTTATTTACAAAACCCTTAATTTATTATTTGAAACTTTAGAGTTTAATTTGTTAATTTTGAAATAGTAAGTTTAATTTGTTATCAAAGATGTAGTGAGGAACTATCGTTTTCTTACTAATATATTTTTTCAGGGAGAGATGAGGAACGTCAATGCTAAGGTTTTGATTGGATGGCCAGCAAAAGAAAAATCATTTAATAGATAGTCCAGCCCAAAATTTGGTGAAAATGTAACAAGACGCTTCTATGAGTTATAATATTGAACAAGTATAAGTGCTTGTGGAGAATGAGAGAGTAAGAGTTGGAGTTCAAGTTTCTAGGAGGAAACTTCACACATATACAGGGACGGACCCAAGCGGGGGCCCAAGGAATCCCGAGCCCCTCCTAGGTCCCATTTTTTTTTTTTTTTTGGAGAAAACAATTTTTTTAGTCATTCTATATTTCATTTTTGTAGTTGAATTCCCCTTCTCCCCAATCAGTCTAGCTAGCCTAACCCAAATAACAACTAGCCAACTCAATAACTTAACAAAAATAATAAAAATATTCACAATGGTGATTGTATTTTAGGAAAAAAAAAACTATTTTACCACCAAAGAACAAAAAATCATGTGTTATTAGAAAAGCTAAAGCTAAATTTTTTGCAACTATAGTAAACTAGTATAAATACCGATTGACTGTAGCGAGTTGTTAAAAATAAAATACATGATGTAAGGACTCAAAAATCAAACAGCCCAAGCCCACTTAGAATAGTGAGTATGTACAGTTCAACTAGGCCCAAATCAATATATTTGTAAGAGAGTGAATTAAACAAAAAGGGAGGGCTTAGCCCAAGGATGAAAACAGGGAAGAAAGACTAAAGATCATAGTTATATATATATATATATATATAAATGGCTTATTACACACTTGCCCGATGAGGCATACAATGCACAAAATGATACTCTATTCACGCCCCTCTCTCAATGCTCTTGTTCTAACTCTTATCTCCCTGTCAATTGTGCCTCCCCCCTTTCTCTATAAATTTCCTTTCCTTTATATCCTTCTTTTTTCTTCACATCTTGACCCCCCATCTTTACCTAACCAAACTCTCATCATGACACTTATCCCTTTAAACATCTGCTGAAGGTGGTAGAAGGAGTTTCTTAGCTGTGAATTACACTGTTCAAGTCACCTCCTCATCAATGCAGCTGATAAAACTATTGCCCACCATTTAATGCAAAGGCAACAAATTATTTCTCGCTGGAAATTTCCCCTACCATCCATAATTCTCTCTCCTCAACCTATCTTTCCCACCTGGAGCTCCCAAGAGTCTTTTGTCTCTTCTTCTCCTCTCGTCGGGTGAATTCCCTCTTCGGGCATGTGATGCCTCAATAACAACTCTACCAGCTCAACAACCCCTTCCTCAGTCCTTGGGCCCCGCACATGATATTTTATTAAGATTATATTTTTTTTCCTTCAATTAAAAAACTCAAATTTTCTATCTTCCTTATTATTTTAATGAGTTGTTTATATTATTTTAAATGAAGTGATAAAAAAAAAATAGAACATTTGATATTGGGTTTATTATAAAGTGAGATAGTAAAATAGATAAATTAGTTTTTTGAGGTACTAAAAGCTAAAATATTTAGCATCACTACTGTGAATGCTCTAACTTCAAAAAAAAAAAAATCCTAGCCAGCCTAGTATTTTTTTAAAAAAAAAAACATTATTTTGTTTATGTTTTTGTCTTTGTTGGTAGATGATTGTATCTTAATGTATTTAGAAACAATTTTGTATATTTATAATTTTTTTAATACTATATAGATGTCTATTTGGAATTTTTTTTTCTTTATACTCCGGCCTCCGCTAGCTTAAAATTTTGGGTCCGCTCCTGCACACATATACACTTAGATTAAGCTAGAGTAAAATTTCTATTTTATATTATAAAAAAAAAAAAAAGTTTGACACATACATGAAAGTCTCGGCAAAAAAAAAAAAAAAAAAAAACTTGAAAGTAGGAGGTCAAAGTGGTCAAACACATGAACTCAATGTCCGGAAAGGATGAAGGGATTCATTATTACTCACTATTGACTAAAAATATTCTGCTAGAAAGTTAACTATTTCCCAGGACTGACCATTTTCAACAGCTCTAATGTGTTTGTGAGACAGAGCATTGTACACAATTGGCTTCCTTCAATTTGGGTGAGACAGAGCCTTCTAGTTCTATACAAATATATGGGCTATAGCCTATATGGCCTTGAGATAGAGATACACCTGAGAAGAAAGCAACGTCTTCACAAGATAAAGAAATGACTTGGACATTTAGGCCTGGAGGTGATAAGTATTGCTAGGTGGCTTTCTTGGTCCCTGTCATACTCATATATAATTCCTTTTCTATGGTGTCCCACCATTCAGTGTAAAGGAAGAACTTAATAATTTTGTTAGTTAACTGTTGTCGGAGGCGATCGTTAGCCAAAATTTTAACACTACAAGTGTGAACGTATATAACTTCAGTTTTTGGGTCCAATAGTAATTTAAAATTTTGCAAAGTGATTTAAGTTCAAACCCATTTTACTTGAAATAATGAGATTTTATTTTCTTAATTTTACAGTGTACAAAATGCCTTATTTAAAATTTTAAATAATGTGTCACTAGGTACACTTTCAAATTTATAATATTTAATCTAAATCATGAAATTGATGCATTGTAAATAAAGTGGATCCTAATTTTATTATTTTTTATTTTTTATTTTTTGAGAAAGGAAATGGATCCTAATTCTTTTTTATTTTACTACCTCTTTTTTAGAAAGTAAAAAATCCTAATGTTTTAAATGACTTAACTCTCACTTGGGATATTTGGACCCACCCAAGGGGTAGTGTTAGAATAATGCTAACTTGATTAAATTCAGCATTTTTTTTAATGGATAGAAATGTTAAGATTAAACTTAAACCTATAATGTTCACTTCCTTTGTGATTATAGTTATTTATTGACAGTCTAAGATACTAATTAATTTTTAAATTAAAAAAAAATTAGTTTTAGCCTTTAAAAAAATGTTTTTTTTTTATTTATAATTTTATTATAGGTGGGATTTGAATCCATGTTCCTTATTCAATAAGAAGAAACTTTACAAGTTGAACTAACATAAATGATAAACCCACTAAAATCACCATTTCTTAATTACATAAGCTTTATCACAAGTGGTAACTTATCAACTAGCACATAATACCACTCTCAAAAAAAAAAAAAAAAAAAAAATCTAGCACATAATACTGTTATGGAAAAAACGCAATTAAGGTAATTTTTTTTAACTATTCTATCTTTTTACTTTTAACAATCAATGATTTACATCTTTAATATCCAAAGTGCCAGCTCCTTCAATAAAAGTGTTGCGCACACAAACATTTGGGAGCTTCTTCAATAATTACATATATCAATTTGTAGGCCAAAATGGCCTTTTACCATCAATTTTTGAAATATTTGGCAAAAAAACACTGTTTCAGAAATAAACAAGAATGTACTACTTTTTCAAGTACTCGAGTTTGGTGAGCTCGAATACCATATTTTATGCTTCCATCGTGGCACAATGACATGGCATTTGGGATTTAAAAAATGCCACGCAGTACTCGAGCTTCTGAGCTCGAGTACTATTCTAGCCAATTAACACCGAGTGTGGCCCTTGTTACCCACACTTAAACTTACCAACTCAGCTTACTCTCTCATCTATCACTTTCTCAATCTCCCTCTCAATCTCGCTATCTCCCTCTCAATCTCCCCTCTCAATCTCACTATCACTTTCTCAATCTCCCTCTCAGTCTCACTCTCGCTCTCTTCTTTGGCACCACAAGCTCTTCTTCTTTCTCTATTTCTCACGACAACACAGGTTCATCACTCTAACTTTTCTCTTCTTCGTTGACCTCTCCATTTCTCTATTTGTACTAAATCTGAATCCATATAGGCTCTGGGATGTGGGTTTCATTTGATTTTTTTTTTTTTTTTTTTTGTGGGTTTGCTTGGGTTTCATTTGATTTATTGTGGGTTTTGTTGGGGTTTTGTTCATTTGTTTGTGCGTTTTGTTTCATAGTATTTTCAATGATTTGTTTTGGGTTTGTCTTTATTTTCTATTTCTATTATCTTTTTGTGGGTTTGTAATGCAAATTATGTGTTTGATGAAATGCTTCTATGAACTGTCTATGAGTTGTGAAGTAATAACTAACAAGTAATTGAAGAAGGTAAGCAAATTATGTGTTTTACTTGAGGTAGTTGGAATATTATGTAGAAACAGTTTCACAATTGTAAGAAAAGCATCCCATTATCCCAATAGATCTGAATGGTATGAGTTCTAATGGAAAATCAATGTAACAATAAAGTCTTGAAGTGCTTTCATTGTAGAATGTCCCAATAAAGTCTTCACACCTGCTATTAAGCTATTTATGAGCATGGCTTACGTATAGGATTGCAGTCAAACATGAATCATATATGCTTATGTGCTTGAATTTGTTGGGATTAAGTTTATATTTCAGAATCCTTAATACAAAATTTCCAAATTCACAGTACTAGAACCTTACAAGAGTTATCTAACTGTTTCATCTTGAAATGATTTTTTGGTGTTAAATTTAGATACATTTGACTAATACCATTGTCATATTCCTGTTTCCTTTGTTGTCTTTATAATTTTTTGAGTTATGGGTTTTTTATTACTATTAAATTCAGTGAAAAGGTAGAAAATGCGAAATGGAGGCTCAAGTGTTTTGTTCCTCCCCATAACCTTGGTGTACTATCTTTTTTCTTTAAAAATTACCAATGCACTAAGTCAGTGAAACTATAAGCCCATGGGGACATTTATACTGATGCATTCATACACTGATTTGCTTAGACTATGTAAAATAATCTGCTTTTTTTTTTCTTTTTTTTTTTTTTTACTTATTTAGAAAAATGCAAAAGTGGGTGCTTATAAAAAAACCCATTCATTTAGGTGTCCTTTCTAGTTGATATAAAACATTTTAGTTGTTAGTAGTTGGCAAGATATTTTTTTTTAGTTGGCTATGACTAAAAATATTTAGTCATCAACTTGTCAAGATATATCAATATTCTGATATATGCAACTTGTTATTCTATGAAATTCCCAGAATGACAACACTAACTTAACATAGTCAAGATGATGGTTAATTAGGTACATTCACGTATGCTACAGTACAACTTATGGTTAATTTTCAAAATCAAAATTAATATGATGTGGGTATTTTGTGGTGTAATTTTTGTTTTTGCTTTTTTTTTTTTTTTTTAATGACCATTTTCATGTGTTATTAGAGCAATCAGTCATTGTAGGACACAGTTAGCGTTCTCATTGAGGCCATAATGAGTACGATGCTTGGACTATTAAAGTGAGGGTTGATTTTAATAATGTAGAGAGACTTTCATTTTAGAAATTCCTTCCATCTGAAAGTTGCGGCTTTCTCATTTATTTATTTAGGGGTGAAAATGTTTTATCGTGTATGCTGATGTATTCTATTTCTATTAGCTGAATATGCTGTAATCTACTTAACATTCTGAAGTTTAATTCATTTGTTTTCATTTTAGATTTATATTATTGCCATTTTCAATCAAATATGTTTATAATTAAAAATAAATAAATAAGAAGAGAAGAAAGTTTATGTATTTGAAGTGAATTTTCCCTTGACTATTGTTTTCACCAAATGCCAGATATGGACCCACATGAAGCGGGACCCTCTATACAGACTGTCTTGACAAGGCAGCCTATGCATCGTTCAAGTTTGCTTTGGGATGCTCCTTTGGAAGGTGATGTATGCACTTGTCCAAAATTGTAGTCAATATATGTAGTAGAAAGAGTTTTGGCATTTAAGAAGCGTAATTAATACTAAGCTGCTTTATTTGCAGGAAGTGCTAGGTGTACTGACTTGTCGTCACCGAGATAAAGGTCTGCTTGAAGATGGTGCAGTTTTAGATCCATGGATTGCAACCTATATCACGAATGCAGGGTTAGATGGGCTACTTCGGGTCCCACATATGGACCTTGACCATGCATAGATTCTTTAAGTTATCATGATCAAAATGAAGGATGGGATATGGAAAATTATGTCAACCATGAACATATCATAGTTGTTTTATTAACTTATGCATTTGGCGATACTATTAGGTTGATCCAACCACTAGTGAGACAGAGGATGATGGTATTGAAGATGAATACCAACTAGAGGACCTAGAGGTTGTAGCAGCTGATTACATGTTGAAAGTGGGGGTCTCCAATTTCAGAAATGCATGGGAAAGCATGGGTGATGACTGCAAATTGATAATGTTGTTCACAAATATCATGCCAAGTTCAATCGATGGATTAAAGAATTTTGCTACAAATGACTTTTATATCTTTATTAATTTGAAGTTAGTTGTACCAACTTTGAAATTGTTTGTTGCAAATCTACAATTGTTAAAATGGTGGTCGCTTTGATTGTTTCAATATAAGCCATATTTTAGTTATGGAGGAAATTTTGTGCATGTTTCATGGGGTTTGGCAGTGTCCTGTGACTCTTGTCCATTTCCATGAAGTTCTAGCTTCATTCACCAAAATCAACTTATCAAACAAAAAAAATTGTTCACTAAAAAATCAAATCAATGTAAAGATTTTAAGCAGCAATAACCGAGAACTTCATATGGACGTAAAAATTTGACGTGCATGATTTTTACACTCCAAAAATTGAGGCCACATACAGATTAATACTCGAGCTTAAAGAACTCGGGTACAAACGGTACTCGAGTTCCTCAAACTCGAGTACTATACTGTATTAGTATACCCAAGCACACACTCTGTATGTGGCCATTACAGAATGGTACCCGAGTTTAGTGGACTCGGGTACCACAGTAATACAGTACTCGAGCTTCATGGGCTCAAGTACCAAGCAGAATATTTAAATCTTGCCATGTCATCGTGCCACGGTGGAACTGGAAAATGTCGTATTCAAGTACTTAAAAAGGTGGTAGATTCCTGTTTATTTCCGAAACAGTGTTTTCGTGCAAAAAAGTTCAAAAATTGATGGTATTTGGCCAATTTGGCCTCAATTTGTATATGATAAACTATTTAAGGCAATAATTCCACGTCAATCCAGGCAAAGAACTCTATCGTTCTTATTTCTTCTATAGCGATTGAGGAACAAGATAGAGACGACAGAGAAAGTGACCACTGCGGGATGACGACAAGGACAGAGCGAGAATCAAGAGAAGCGCATATGAGAAAGTACGGGGAGTGGAAGCGAAGAAGCCCTAGCTTTCTTCTTCTGTGGTTTGTTCAAGAGCGAAGTGACCTTTTGTGTGGAACTGAGGAATTCTCTGCCGATGGAACCAAGCTTAAATTATCTATCATTTTCAAGTCTCACGCTACTTTTTGTTTCAACTTTATTTCAAGTAATATAAGTTTCAGTTTTTTAAATATAATCTAACTTTTAACTTTTTGCCATAGATTATGCAAATAAGCTATTGAAAACAAGTAATTTCCAATTGGATACATAATTTCTAAACTTGAAAATTTTATTTATTATTCTTAAGAAAATGGAAAATAACTAAATATAACTGGTTAGTCATTACATGCACAAAATTTATTTTTTTGAATTGAAATTGTGAATTCAAGTTACGATTTCATTTCAAAGATTTTTGAACTAAAATCTTGATTTGAAGTCACGAGGTCAGTTCAAAAACTGATATATGTGTGTAACGAGCCATGTGTAATAGACACCCATCTTCAAGCAGAAGCCTCCGCCGTCCTATGGACAGTTCAGCTCGCCAAGAAGATTGAAAGATGGGACATGTTTATCTTCGAGGGAGATGCCAAAGCTTGCTTTGATCCCCTCTCTTCTCCAAGATCTGATCCAGATTGGTCCATTAGCAATACTATTAGAAATATTTTATGTTTTGCTGAGTCTTTTTCCTATTGTTATTTCTGTTGGGTCAAAAGAGAGAGTAACACAACATTGCAGCCCATGTTACTGCCAGGTTATCTCTTGAGTCTTGTCAGTCCTTCTGTTATGATAAATACAATCTACCAATTGTCATTGAGCCTGCTTGTAAGGTGATGGAAATAAAGGAGAGATAATACCTGAATTTTTCTTGGAAATTACACAATTTGATTTTACCAAAAAAAAGGTGGCAGAGATAAGGCGTGGACCAAGTCACTGTCTTAAGACAAATCGTGCCGTCAACGTTATATCCGATGTAGTTAGACAAATAATTTCTACATGTTGCCCCTAGGATACAACAGCCTAGCCACATTTGCTAATTATCCTTGCGAGCCTACGCTGCTCGTAGGATATAAGCTTTCTATAGTACTTTCTTTTTCCAGAAAATTTTGTAAAAGATAGAATATTTTTGTGAGTAGTAAAAAGTAATAGATGGTAAATGTTTAGGACAATAAAAAATTGTTTTTGAAAAGCTTTCAGCTTTGTAATTCAAAAATAATGTGTGTCTATCCATTTTTATTTCTTTCCATATATATATATATATATATATAGTCGGACCTATAACTTGTCCTTAGCCAAAGAATCAAAAGGGTTTGATATCAATTAAATGATCATAAAGTTATTGAAATTAATATATATAATCAATGGCTTTCTTTATATATATATATATATATAAGAGTTTTTCTTTGCCAGACTTTTGTACATTGAGAACAAGAAAAGAAAGGATCATGATGCTATGACATTAAATGTCCCATAAAGTGGCTGAAGATTAAAAGCCAAACCATGTAATACAATTTCAAATATGCATAAATATTGCTATTTGTTTTTGACTTTCCTTAAACCAAATAGTAAACGCTTGTGTATATATGGTAACTTATTATAACATAAAATAATTTAGCAATAGCTGTACATTTAAATGCTGAAATATCTTCCATATATGACGTTATTATGTCATATTTAAATAAGAATGTTTGAATACAAAACGTTTAGAATGGAAAGTATATATTTGTAATAAAACCAAATATGCTGGTAATTATGGCATTAATATCACATTAATGTTTATAAATTTCTTGATTAAAACCATTGACAAAAGCTATTCAAATTTTGAATTATATTTGAATTTCAAAATTTAGCAATCAACATATCTGACATTAAGAGATAATTAATACACATAAACGAGTAATAAAACAAATATAATATTTTTTATAAAAATATCCAACATAAGGTGGATTGTTCATTGCTTTCTTGAATAAATATTGAAGCTTTTTAAAAAAAGAAAAAGAAAAAAGGAGTCATTTAACTAAGTGACTTTGTCCAATTGGGCCAGTTAAGCAAGAATTAATATACGGTTTCATTATGGAATACACTGACTTAGTATCTTTGTAGTTTTTATTTATTTATTTATATATACACACAGAAAAGCAGTACATATATATTAATATAGAAAAAAAATACAAAGTAAAAAACCAAAGGGGTCTACCATACATAGAAAACGCCAAACATAGTGGCTGGCAGACCCAAAGAAGAGAGTTACTAAACATGCAAAACAAGCCAAACTAGATGAGTAATACTACTGCCGTTTATTATACACATTAATATACACATGCTTGAAATGCACTAAAGTCTTCAAAACTATGTAGTAATATGTCCTTTTGAAACAATTTAGCAAAATGCACATTGTGGGGCCCTAAAATGTCAAACATTCATGGCCCACCTCACAGCCGGCCCAAGGCCCATGCCGAGGAGAATACAGAGGCTGAAAATAGAAAGGATGGGCCCAGACCCTCAAAAGGGCCTGTCCGAAGACGCTCAGGTCCTCGGCAAACTGACATTAGTAAAGGGAAAAAATCCCTCACCATTAAAAGTGTTCTACCAACATCCTGGCCATCTTAATGACGAAATGACTAACAAACCCAGATACCTCAATCACTTCAACTTAAAAAGTCTGCTAATACGGCTGAGAACTAACATAAAACCTGCAAAAGCAGATGATGGAACAGTCCTTATGCAGAGAGTTCAAATAACCAACAAATGGACGGCTAAGATTAACTAAAAGAAGGCTATATAAACAAGAGTATTCCCATTAAGGGGGGTGGCCAGTTTGAGGGAGGAGCGTCCTCGGACTGAGCCGAAGACGAGAAAATTCTCATAGACAGCTAAGACTCCCACCGGTGCTTTATAAAAATCATGGGGAAGACCCTGAAAAATTCGGATCTTTCGTTAATACTCTTAAGAATTTTAATAGCACCTTCTCATTGCTTTGTTAGTGCCTAGCCTTTTTACCCATGCTCTACAAATTCTATTGTTCTGGGTCCATTACTAAATCTGACCTTACACACATGTTTTGAAACTTAATTTTAACAAATTTGAGTTTTATGAAGAACTTGGTATCATTAAAATTGAGTTTCATGTAATTTGTGCCATAGTGGAAGTCGCTAATCTGGCTTTTTCGATTAAAAAAACCACATAAATCTCAAATTTTAGTAAAATTGAGTTCTGCCCAAAATTTTTTTTTTTTTAAATACAACTCGATATATGTAGTAGTATCGAGTTTTGTACAATTTTTCAAAAACTTTTTGAGTGGCTATAGTATTTGGTGCAACAGTCATGCAATGTCCTTGAATATATGTCCTCTGGGTCAGATAAAAGCTAAAAAATTAGTTGCATTAATTAAAACATATAATGTTTCACTTTCTTTCTTCAGAGTCTTTGGCCTTACACTATCTGAAACTCACCACCACCGATGGGGGAAAGAAACCCAGAACACCAAATTACTATCTCTCTTTATTAACTCAAAAAACCCACTGCCCTTTTTTCCAATCATCACAACTATTTTTCCCTAGAACAATTTCTTCCAATCCGACCGAGACAAGACCACTATATTTTTTTTGACAAGCCCATATTTGTCCAAAAAAACTAGTCCCAAAAATCCCATCCACCCCAACAATCTCTACTTTGATGCCCATAATTCATCCAAAAAATTTAGTCCCCACCATTCCCATCCGCCCCCAACCCCTCATGAACCCAAATTTCCTCATAATTAGTCCCCAAAATCTCTCTCATATCAGCAAACGTGTCAATAGATCCACCAAAATCATAAAAAGTAGATGATGATTGTTGTGAGTAAAGAAAGAAAAACAATTAAAAAAAAAAAATTTTGATATTTTAGTGAAATATAGTGTAAAATAAATAATCTAATATGAGATTTTTGAAAACTAAGTATGAAAAATAGAAAAAGTGAGTTATTATGCTAAAATAAACAAAAAAATTTGGTGAAACTATACTGTTGGTTCCTAAAGTTTACCTATTAAGTGCTATTGGTCCCTAAAATTTGAAATGAGCACAATTAGTTTCTTAAGTTTTAAAGATGAGCTTTATTGGCCCCTCTATTAACTTATGTTAGTTTTTTTGCTTATGTTCGGAAAATGAGATGGCATTTTTTGAATGATGTGGCTTAATATTTTATATCAAAAAAAAAAAAAATTACATATGATAAATTTTGACTATACCCATTTTAAGTGGTGGGTTAACCTAGCACACCCAGATCAAAAACATACAAAACATCAAACCCATATATATATTTGGGTGCTTGATGACTTAATTTGGGTGAGTATGGGGACTTTGGCCCCGTGGCTGTAGGGATCTCTTCGTCTCGTCTGTGTTTCACGCTCAATTGCTTGTGCAATTGTTTCATGTTTGCAATTCTTTTATCAATTTTCAGCTATGCTACCTGGTTTGTGAATTGCGAGTTTCAAAATTTTGAGAAATGGATTGGAAGTGTAAAATATAAACAAACAAAACAATGAATGATAGATTTGTGAAATAGAGTTGGGAGATTTTATTTTTCTTTTTAATCTATCAAGATTTATGACCCGCTATGCTATTGCTAACTGTTAACGATTTCTTCAAAAGCAATTATGTGTGGCTATGGGAATGGGGATGGAGTAATTAGAAAGGGAAAGAGAGGGCTTTGGAATTTTGGAGCCACTGTGCTATAGATTTTGCTACCATGGACTGACGAAGGGAAGAATATTGTTATGATTCTCGTTGTAAGTAATTTACATGCATTTCTCCTTGTGATTTTAGCATTTCTTGACATAAGTGGGACTTGCATAGTGTTTTGTCGGAGCTCTCTTTCGGTGAGTTATGTTGCAGCGCCAGATGGAGGTGGAACCTGGAGAAGTGAAGAATATGAAGATTTGGAGGAGTGGAAAAGTTGGAGGATGGAAAATTAGTGAAAAAATAGAAAAGATTTGGTTTTCCCTTATGTGTGTCTGGTTGGAGGGGTGAAAAAGTGAGAGGGTGGAAAACTTTTTTATTTGATTGGAGAAAAAAAAAAGAGAATGAAAAATGTAGTTTATATAAATTGACTATTATGTCCTTGTTATATAATATATAAGAAATAGATATATTTACCCTTATTAAATAATATATAAAAATTAACACAAATACATTTATATTACTTTTCTTTATTATTATATATAATTTAAAATTTATGGGCAACAAAAATTGATTATGCATTAACTAGAAAGACATTTTCAAAAAAAAAAAAAACCTTTATTCACATGGGCAATTGGGCAAATTAGGCAACTGGGTAAACTTGGCAAAACATCCTTCACCTAGCAGCAAAACAATTCACCTGGCAGCAATTCAACTAGTTTTTAACACATCCTTCACATAGCACAATGGTGTGTGTGTATTAAAGGAAAAAGAATTTTATATATATATATATATAGGAGAAAGATCCTGGGAAGAAGGCAAAAAAAAAAAAAAAGTGGAGAAGGTCATACCTATCTCGGCTGGAGAGGAAATCAAAAGACCCCTTGGCTGGAGAAAAAAACAAACAGAAACTAATGAGGACAAGGTAGATAAACGAATGATGACCAAAAAAAAAAAAATTGAATATCATACAAAACAAAAAAAATCAACAAGAAATGATAGATTAATGAGGAATATAATAATAACGACAAAAAACAATAGAATGGGGAATATAATGAGGACAAGGCAAAAAAAAAAAGAACCTGGAGTTCACGTTGCTGTGTTGTAAAGATGCTATGTTGTAAAGATGCTAAGAAAGTGATAATGATGGAGAGGCAAAGGGTTAATCAGGTCACAGGTGTAGTGGGAAAGTGAGATGAGTAAGTGAGTGCAATAAAGTAAGGATATTTGTGTAAATTATATAATTCATCATCTTTTCTCTTTAGTTTTCCTCCCAAATTGGGAAGATAAAAAAATGTGGGCCTGGAGGGATTATTTTCCACCCCATTATCTGTCTCTCTTGTTTTCTCTCATAAACCAAATAAGAGAAAATTCTATTTCCACCCTGTTACCTCACATGCTTATATACCAAATATAACTAATAATAGATAAACACAACATAGTAAATATTCTATCCTTTTATTGTGTCTTTTCTTGCAGTAAAATATAACAAAGTATTCAAGGGAATGACTTTTCATTTCTAATATATATCCTCTCACTTGCAATGCAGTCATGAGAGGTATTGAGTATAGGTTTTTGACCGTTCTTCCTAGTTATTTGCTAAGAGTTGTAACCTTTTTTTTTTTTTAAGTCTTCCTTAAATTAGTCACCAAATGTGTACTTAATTTTAGCCATGGCTTCCCAGACTTTTCTAAAACTTCAAGAACAAAAATTTCTCTTTTAGCCTTCCCAAGGTTTTGTCAAGTGAGGGGAAAGAAAAGAAAAGAAAAGGAAAGAAAAGGTGTCTTTTTCCTTTGGACATGTGTCCTACACGGCTACACCTATGACATCAACTCCTCCATTTTTGTATTTCTACTTTCTAGTGTAACTGGTCCAACTGTTGGTTGGTTACTTGGTTCCTCCAGCTAACCAGCCACGAATCCAATCCACTTTGTCTGTTGAGGAAATATGGGCTTCACTGGGCTGGTGCTAGAGCATGGGCTTGACCAACTGAATAGCCCAAAAGGCTTTCTTGAACGAAGCTTTAACTTCTTGTAGCCCATTTCGTGTAGCTGAAGGAGCTTGGGCTTTAATAGAGTGAAGCCATGAACTTCCAAACTTGATTTGTGCTTTTGAACCCAATTAATGAGGCAAAGAGATTATGGGCTTGTAACCGCATTTCGTGTAGTATGCTATATGCTTTGCAAAAATATTGCTCAAAACTCAAAAGCCTTGAGGCCAGTTCGTCTGGTGAGGAAGTTTGGTCATTTAATGAACTGGGACATTTTTGGGCTTTTGCTTTAGCTTTGATTGAACTGGGACATTTTTTTATTTTCCATTGGTTCAAGCCTTTTGTTGACGTGGCATAATTTTGCGTAATGAGACCACGTTGTGTGGCGTATGAAAAGAAAAAACCCTGAACAACCTCTAACTTCATGTTCATCTCGATGCAAAGAAATATTAGCACTAGATGTGAGAAAATCAGAACCAGGTGACTGTAATGTTTTAGACTTTTAGTGACAAGAGCCTCTTTATGAATCAAAGTAGTAGTTTGGAAAATCAACTTGTGGGACTCTTCGTCCTCAAAAGCATGGCAGTTCTCTCATGTAGCTCTCCAAAGCCTACAATCTAACCTTCAAAGACCCAATTCATAACATCTTGTCCTAGTTCGGATGACACAAAATTTGGAGGTCCTGACCCCTATAAACATCAAAAAGTGAGCTCATGTTAGTACATCAATTTTTTATTTTACGAGGATAAAATCCTAAAAAAAAAAATTTATGACCACAATGGCGTAAATACATTTTTCGTCCCTACATTTTGGGGCCATTTCTATTTTGGTCCTTACATTTATATTTTACCACTTTTAGTCCCTAATCTAATTAACGCTTGTTATTTTAGTCCTTTCCGTCAGCCAACAGACAGAAATAGCTGACGTGGCTAACGGACTGATTAAAATAATAATTAAAAAATATATTTTGACATTAAAAAATGCCACGTCAACATCTAATTTAATTTTAATTAAATTAAAAAATTAAAAACAAAAAATTATAGATCTAAGAACATGAGAACTTGTTCTTTAATGTTCTTCTTAAATAAAAAAATAAACCCAGTAATGACATTAAACCCATAATCAAAGAATATTAACATCAAAGAACATAAACATCAAACTTACAGGAAAAAAAAAAAAAAAAAACATGAACATCACCAAATCAAAGAACATGAACAAGAGCAAACACAAGGGACTCATCGTACCCAACTCACCCACTGCCATTGACCAAACCCAACCAGCTGCCAACTGAACTGACTGCTCCGGCAAGATATTTTAGATCCGGCAAAATTTAGGATATTTTCGGGAAGATCTAGCCGAGATCTTGTCGATAATGGCCGAGATGTCACTAGTTCTAGCAAGATCTTGCTGGATTTCGACCATTTTTCAATTTTTCTCACCAGTTCTTACACCGACGCTTACCATGGCTTCGCCACCTCACTCGACTCCGACGAAGTCGACTCACTCCGCCAATCCGACTCTGTCCTTGGCATTTACGAAGACACTTTCTACACTCTCCACACCACTTGCACTTCCGAGTTCATAGGCCTCAACACTGAGTTTGACAGCCACAACACTCAGGTCCTTGACCAAGCCTCTAACGATGTCATCATCAGGGTTTTAGACACGGGTGTCTGGCCCAAATCGAAAAGCTTCAACGGCTCGAGATCCCGACCAAGTGGAAAGGCAAGTGCAAGTCCGAACCCGATTTCAAACCCACACTCTGCAACAAAAAACTCATCGGAGCACAAAGCTTTTCCAAAGGGTACCGCATGCGAATAAGCTCGTTGAAGAAATGGATGCAGCAACAGCAACCATTTTTAGTTTTGGCTCAAATGAAATGAAAGAAGCGGCAAAGAAAAGTATTGGGAGTTTTTTAACCCAAACCCAGATCTGCTCCAAGCCCAAAAACGGCGCCATTGGATCTGCTCCAAACCCAGATCTGCTCTGCTCTTGATAAGAACATAAAAAAGGAAAGAAAAAAAAAAAAACCATTCAGATCTGGGTTGGTGTTTGTGTACAATTGATTTTTATGTAAGAATTCGTGTACAAATTTTGGAATATTTTGGGTTTCTATTCTTTTGTTCTTGGGATTGAATATTCTGGGTTTGTTGTTCTTGTGCGTTCATGATCAAGAAGAATTTGGAATAGGAATTTGATAATTTAAATGTGAAATTTATGAGTTTATGGGTTTCTAATCTTATTGTTCTTGTTCAAGGATCTGAGATCTCTATTCATATGAATTTTTGTTTTTAATTCTGTTTGTAATTTTTTTTTATTTAGTTAAAATTAATTTTTTTTTTAATTTAGATACTACGTGGCATTTTTTAATGCCAAAATATATTTTTTAATTATTATTTTAATCAGTCCGTTAGCCACGTCAGCCATTTCCGTCTGTTAGCTGACGGAAAGGACTAAAATAACAAGCGTTAATTAGAATAGGGACTAAAAGTGGTAAAATAGAAATGTAGGGACCAAAATAGAAATGACCCCAAAATGTAAGGACGAAAAGTGCATTTACGCCCACAATTTGTTATTGTGATTGATCGTGAGTGGTGAACAATTATTTTCATATGAACTATTATTTTATTTCCATCACTCAAAACTAGTTAGAATTGTGACACAAAAAATGACTCTAAACCCAAAATAAACCACTGTTATGTAAAAGAGACTATTGAAAAGGTAGCCATTTTTTTTTTTTAATTTTTTAACACTACAAGTGTTCAAAAAAAGCCACTGAGCTAATTTAGATAACACTAAATTTAGAGACTCTAGCACCAATAATCAACATAGAAAAGAAGGATGGTTATTGCATAAAGCAAGCACAGAAGACACCCATATATAGAAATCCCAATTATATTTCAATGCTCAATCAAGTAAAGGAACTAGGAAGGCCACTTTTGGATAAAGGAATTACCTAATGAAAAAATAGCTATAATTGAGCCACTTTTAATTTTTTAATTGTAGATGAGATTTGAATCAATGTTCCTTATTTAATAAGAAGAAACTTTACAAGTTTCTTTTTTTCTTAAAAAAAAAATAAAAAAAAATAAAAAACTTCACTATAATTGAGCTAACACTCACTAAATTCACTATTTCTTTTTTTTTTTTTTAAATAGAAAATTCACTATTTTTTTAATAAGAAAATTCACTATTTCTTAATTGCACCAGCTTTGTCATATACTAGGTGGTAACTTAATCAGCTTTGTCACATAATACCGTTAATAGAAAAAACGTAACTAAGATAATTTTTATTAAATATTCTATCTTTTTACTTTTAACAATCACTGATTTACATCTTCAATATCCAAAGTTCCAGCTCCTTCAATAAAAGTGTTGCAAACACAAACATTTGGGAGCTTCTTCAATAATTACATATATCAATTTTTTGTAGTATATGATAAATTATTTAAGGCAAAGAATTCAAAGCTATATATAATTTAGAGCTCATGGACCTCTCTATCGTTGTTCTTTCTTCTATAGCGATTGAGGAAGAAGACGGAGATGCCGGAGAAAGTGACAACAACGACGACGATGAGGACGGAGCGAGAATCGAAAGAAGCTCGGATGAGAAATTGCGGGGACTGGAATTGAAGAAGCCCTAGCTTTGTTCTCCGGTGATTAGTTCGGGAGCGAAGTGGCCTGAGAGTTTGTGTGGAACTGAGGAATTCTCTGCGGATGGAACGGAGCTTGGAGGAAGAAGAAGAGGAGAAAGGAGCACATAAGATTAGGGTCAGAGTTTGGGGATTCGAAGAGAGAGTCACGTCCATTGAATTTCAGAGAGAGAGAGAGAGAGAGGAGTGAGGATAGAGGAAGAAGAAGAAAAAGAGGTTGTGGGAGTGAGTGAAAAAGACTATGGGAGAGAGAGGAAGAAGGAGATAATAGTTTTTGCTCAGCCAGTTGCTGTTGACGTGTCATGGTGGTTGCTTTCTAACGGTCTATGTCAGTTGTTGTTCTTTTTTTCTTTTCTTTTTTCTTTTATTATATATATATATATATATTTTTTTTTTTTTTTTTTTTTTTTTTCGTTTTAAACTTTTTAAAATAGTTTTTTTTTTTACATGAAAATATATCATTCGCTCCAAAAATGTTAAGTTCTATTTTAGTGTCTATTTCGAAACAAGCAAAATTTATGCTTAAATAATCCATTACTTTAGTGGTCACACTACTTTTTGTCTCAATTTTAGAGTAATTAATATAAGTTTAAGCTTTTTTATAAATAAGTTTTTTTTTTTTTTAAGAAGAAACTCAATTCTTATTCATTAAGGGAGGGTATTAAAATTAACTTGGAGTACAGGTTTATGGTACATCTTCCATCTAGACTAATAAAAAAGGGGAGTGAAATACTTTTAAAAATAAGCTTTTTTTTTTTTTTTTTTTTTTTTTATATATATATAAAAATTTGCCTCACATTATGCAATAAACTACTGAAAATAAGTAATTCCCAATCGAACACTTATTTGATTATTTAGGAACAACTTATCTAGCATTTTGCTCAAAACTTTTTGTTTAAAGTATGCTAAAATATACTTGTATTTCAAAAAAATGAGAAAAGTTGAGGTTTTAAAAAGCTATACATAAACTAAAAGTGAAACACTAAGCTTCTAAAATTGAAAATTTCTTTTTTATTTGTTGAACATAATTGATTAGTCATTTCATAGTCATATCATAATATAGTAATTGTGGTCACCCAAGACTTATTCAACGATAGTATTTGGGACACAATTCATTTATATGTGGTTTAAGTCTTAATCCTATAGATTAGGCCCCAAACTTCACCTGGTTTCTCTCAACTCTCCAGTGTTTCCTTGTGTTTCTACTCTCTGTCTCTCACTCCCCAGTTTTTCCAACCCCCAAGCCTCTACCCTCTTCCCCTTTTTATAGTCTCTTGTTAGTGGGGTGGTCATCATTATTTTCCCACTTCACACGTATTCCTATGTTCATCAGAATTCCAAAGGATCCTCACAAGTTTAGAGGATTACCTTGAAACTCGTTCTAAATGCCAAATAGTGTTTGGTGGGGAAAATCCAATGGCACTATCAGTCCTCGGCTACTGATCTCTCTCGGTTCGTGTTTCACCCTGACTTCCTTCGTCATTGGTTGGCGTTTAGCCAACCACTTAAGACTCCCTCAAGTAGTCGTCTCCTCGGCCCACCATCCCGACCTTAGGGTCGGGCCCGTTGTGATAGAGCCCAGGGTTAACTCCCTCCCTATGTACCAAGTTTAACTCGTCTAATGGGCATCAGGTTTTATGTTGGGTTTTGATTAGGTGGGCAAACATGGGTCGCTTTGGCCCAACCCCCCACAGTAATTATTAGTTCACATATTGTACGTGCACAAATTAATTTTTGAATTGAAATAGTGGCTTTAGATGGTCATGATTTTAATTCAAAAACTGAAATATGCGTATGTTATGTGTAATAGCAAGTGTGTAATAGATAGCGTCCATCTTAATAAGTCATGTGACTAAGTGAATTTGTGGAATTTGACCAGATAAGCAAGAATTGTGACGGTTTCATTATGGAATAACTGATTTAGTACGTTTGCAGTTTTTTAAAAGTCGTGTGACTTTGTTGAATTTTGACACAAAAGCAAAAAATACAAAACTAAAATTATGGAAGGACTTAGTTAATACATACTTTAGAATTAAAAATGAACTTTTAAAATTTTAGTGACTAAAATAAAAGTGGATTCAATTTCAAAAAAAAAAAAGTACATTTTTTTTCCTTTTTAATTTTCATTTCTACACATCAATGTATTGTTTATTTATATGCCTTAGTACGGCTCAAAGTGAGTTAAGGCTTTGTTACGTTATGCAAACTAAATTGTTATGCAATGGTGAAAAGATTATGTTCAACTAAATTTAGAGTACTTAATAACTTAAAAGAGAATATCTGTTTCATTGAACG
The DNA here is from genome assembly GCA_023621385.1 of Quercus gilva. Taxonomy (NCBI): domain Eukaryota; kingdom Viridiplantae; phylum Streptophyta; class Magnoliopsida; order Fagales; family Fagaceae; genus Quercus; species Quercus gilva. The sequence goes on from CM042483.1 coordinate 53,447,837, forward strand.
TCCGTCCATGGTCCGTATTGATCTTTTATTTATATTTTGCATCAAGCTTTACCTTATGATAAAATATGACAAGATTAATGGAAGTCCTCCTACTCTGTATGTACAACTTTACAAGACAAATTTTAAAGCATTTTTGGCCAGTGTAGTTCACAAAGTCCTCTTGCAGTGTTGCCTCTGCAGTCTGCACTGTGCAATTCTTTAAATGGCTGGATGGTCACTAAAGTTAATTGCATTTAGAATGTCTTTCAATTTAGTAACCTTTGTCAAGAAATGCATAACCTGACTTTGTGTTAACCATGCACACAATATCAGATTGTGAGCCTTAGAGAGTTTCACCATAAATGAACAAACCTTAAGAATTAATCAGTTGACTATTGTGGGAGGCAGTCTTAAGTCTTTACTCCCTTGATCTCTACTTGTACACCAAATTAGGGAGACATCTGGGCAGAAAAAATTCTTACAAATAAATTTTGACTTATAATACATAGGCAAAACCAAGTTTTCGCATTTTGAAAGAGAGACAAAAGCAAAAACATGCACAAACTGTCTGAGTTATACTTAAAGGCCCTGAAGGGTACCATGAGAAGCATAGCAGCAAGGAGTCCTGACAGCATTTTCGTCCCTCAATAAGATAGATGCAAATGAATATGGCAGACCCCATTAAGTTCACAGGACAATGATAGTAAACAAGACCTGTCTTGCAATGTCAATAATTTGACAATGTAAACTTAAAATTCAAAAATATTACGGGATAATATTGTTAATCTGAGATTAAAGAAAATATACCTGGATTATGCAGAAATATGAGATACTAATGGATGCAGAAAAGGGATTTAAATTCTATACAAATACTGCGACGAGAGTAAAAATGTAGCACTCCTATTAACATTTCTACATCCTTTACATGAAGAAGCAATGCTCGTTGAAGTATAACTACTGCAGAGCTCTCCATGTATGAAACACTGTTAAACAATGTCTGTATGTTAAATTTTTGGAAAGAAAATTGAACTCCCCCACAGTTATTAACTCAATGCATGCAGTAACGTCAACTATAGGTATATTTAGAGATAAGAGGCCGGGTTGGGGGTGTGATATCTTTAGCTCTAGTAACACTCATTAATCACTGCCACTAATAAAAGAAGATGAATTATCATTTGATACTACTCTCACTAAATAAATTTTGTGTTTCTGTCATTCATATGTAATGGCTAACAAGCCCCTAATAATTACAATAGTATCAGGGCCTCATCTTTGTCACACATGGAATTCTCTTACTTCACAACCCAAATGTATTTTCAAACTCGTCCAGTTCACCAGTTCATCTTTGTCACAGCAACCACAAGAGCTGGATAAAAAAATAATGGTTTCCGGTCAATGTGAAGCTGAAGCTAGTAATCAATCAATAGCATGTCAAGCTGAAGCAATTCCAATTGAACTACGATATTTTCCTGTAAATAGAAATGCAATTGTGTCAAAACAGAATACCATTCAGATGGGACCTATCTGGCGGACGCATGGCAAATGGAAGATGTTTAAGGCTACAACAAATAATTAAAGCACATGCCCTGCATTTATCTCAACTGTAGACACAAAATCGAAGTATATGATTCTAGGCATAAATATGATAGCATATACATAGATGTGAATTATAGTCATATATTTTTAGAAGAGGTTCATAGATGAATCTTTATTATCAAGGAATCCTAGATGAACAATCTCATCTAGTTGAATTATTTTTCTTTTGTGAATGCTTTAATTATTTAAATATAGAACTTGTAATTCATTATTGTGATAAGAATATGAACATTGGTGGACTAGATGTCTTATTGTTGATAAAGTCCCATGTTCAGTACATTATAAGCATTGAGGTAGGTATTTGGTCCAAAGTGTAAAAGAATGTCAAAATAGTCACAATAATCTCTTTTTCAGTTGTATAAATACTTTAAATGTTGAATTTCAACCTGTTAGGTTTTAAGGTCTTAGGATTTTATTAATTTAGAACCTAATTTGTAATGTTGGCAAACCATGATCAAAACAATGTAATTAGTCTTGTTTAGGCTTGCTCAAAGTTGGTTTAATTTTGTAAAGTTGGAATCGAGAGACTGTAGAAGCATTGGAGCTTCTCGGCCTGGCTCGATCGATCGAATGTAATTCTCGATCGATCGAAAATCGGCCCAGAAGCGTTTTTCTGCAGAATTCCAACTCAGCCCTAACTCTTTAAACGTTTAGGGTTTTATGTTTTTGCCCTAGGTATATAAGGCAAACCCTAGCTACGTTTTTCAGGATTGCACAAGTGGTATTGTTGCTTATACATTGCGGTTTTGTGTAAATCTCTTGTGAGATCTAGAGGAGCTTTCCTTTACACATAAACTTAGGGTTTTCAAGGTAGAGATATTATCTACATCTTGATGATCAACAAGGTTGCTGCCATTGGAACTTAAAGAAAAACAAGCGGGGAGCTTGTACCTGATTGAAGGAATACAAAGAAAGAAGTAGTCCGTGGATTCGGAGCCTGCGCGTGGTCGTGTCAGGAAGTTACTACTGGTGGGTAGCATTAGAAAGTCAAGCGGGGAGCTTGTAAGTCCTTTTGTAACAACTTCAATTCTTTCTTAGTGGATTCCGTTTTGCCTTGAGGATCGGTGGGTAAAATCCTCCCCAGGTTTTTCCGTGTGGTTTCCTGGGTGATCATATCACTGTGTTATTTACTTTCCGCTGCTTTATATGTTTTACATGCATGATATGATTTTGTGATTGTTTTAACCTAGAATTGCTTAATTTGACTAAGTAAAAACTTGGCTAATTAATCTAGGCTACGCAATCTAATTGTGGTTTAAGGGGTCTAAACCCTGTCAAGTGGTATCAGAGCAGGTTGCTCTTTTGTTTGAGATTTTCATCTCTGAGCTGATCCTTGACCCCGGTTGTCATGGAGCATGGACACTCTCTATTTGTTCCTCCTCACTTTGATGGGAACAACTATGCCTACTGGAAAGTAAGGATGAAAGCATTCCTGAAATCCATTGATGAGAGAGTTTGGAACTCTGTTGAATATGTTTGGGAGAAGCCCACTACTCCTGTGAGTGAGTGGCAAACTTCTTAGAAAGAAGCAGCTGCATTTAATAGCAAAGCTATGAATGCCATTTTTAATGCTGTTTCAATGGAGGAATTTAAGAGGATCTCTAATGTTGAGGTTGCTCATACTGCTTGGAAAATCCTCCAAACTGTGCATGAGGGCACAAAGGCTGTTAAAATAAACAAATTGCAGCAATTAACTTCTAGGTTTGAAAGCATTAGAATGTCTGATGATGAAACCTTTGATGAGTTTTATGCTAAACTCAATGATATTGTTAATTCTGCTTATAATTTGGGTGAAGTCTATAATCAACCTAAAGTTGTTAGGAAAATACTTAGATCCTTAACTGAAGACTTTAGACCCAAAGTGACAGCCATTACTGAGAGTAAGGATGTTGACTCCATCCCTGTGGATGAGCTTGTAGGATCTCTTCAGTCCTATGAGTCTGACCTTCCCAAGACTGCCAAATCCAAATCAATGGCTCTTAAGTCTGTTGATGATGTTGAAGCTGGTGGATTTGATGATGAGCTCTCTCCCACGGAGATAGCCTACCTTGCCAAGAACTTTAGAAATTTTCTTAGAAACACAAATAGGAAGGCAAGGAATACCAACACTGCTGAACCTAGAAACTTTAGGAAGAATGATCCCACTAAGGTTAATAATTTTGAAAAGCCTAGAGAACAAGTAGGTCAATCTTCTAATAACTCTTTGGGTTCTCAGTGTTATGGTTGTCAAGGGTATGATCATGTCAAATCTGAATGTCCTACTTTCTTGAGGAATAAGGGTAAAGCTATGGCTGTAACCCTTAGTGATAATGAGGTTTCTGATGATGAGTCCAGTTGTGACGAGGATGGAAACTTCATTGCTTTCACTGCTACTGGTACAGTAAATGAAGGCATATCTGCTGAGGAGAACCCTGCTGATGGGGAACTCTCTGAAGATGCAGATCTTCAAGAGGCCTATAACAAACTTTGCAAAATTGCTGCAAAGGATGCTATGGCTGTAACCCTTAGTGATAATGAGGTTTCTGATAATGAGTCCGGTTGTGACGAGGATGGAAACTTTATTGCTTTCACTGCTACTGGTACAGTAAATGAAGGCATATCTGCTGAGGAGAACCCTGCTGATGGGGAACTCTCTGAAGATGCAGATCTTCAAGAGGCCTATAACAAACTTTGCAAAATTGCTGCAAAGGATGCTATGAAAGTTGATCTAGGCCTGAAGAAAATTGATGCTCTTGAGCTTGAAAAGAAAAATCTGCTTGTAAAACTTTTTGATGCTAATGATCTTTTGAATAATGTTAAATCTGAAAATATGCTTTTGCTTGATAAAGTTAGAACTTTGGAACATGATTTATCTGTTGCTAGATCTGCTAGTTCTAAACTTGATCATATGCTGAATATTCAAAAGTATCCTTCTGATAAAGCTGGGTTATGATATGTTGAAAGCATCTTTGATTCTGGACTCTATTCCACTGTCTTTGTTCCTTCTTCTTCTTCTTCTGAACCTCTTGTGAGTGAGGTTGTGAGTGAAACCATTAAACCCCCTGTGAGAGAGGTTGTTAAACCTGTAGAAGTTTCACCTCCAAAGAAGATTAGGGTAGACTTAAGAGAATCCAAACCTAAGGAGCCTACCAAACCAAAGGACAAGATGCATGGTAAACCTGCTTGGGTTTGTCATTATTGTGGTAAGTCTGGACATATCCGTCCTAACTGTTACAAGCTTCAAGCTGATAAGAGAGCAAAAAGACCAAAAGTGCCTATGCCTCAAGCACAAGATCCTATGGCACTAATTGGTGAATTGGTAAAGGCGTTAAACCTTTATTCCAATTTTGGAGTTGGGAATCACTCTAATGTGAATAAGAACTCCAATGCTCGGGGTGCATCTAAAAAGTTTTGGATGCAAAAGACTCGAACTAACTGAGTCTTTCTGACATGGTCCTTGTGCTTCATTGCTCTACTCTGTTGTGACCATTGTTATTTGGTTTTTGTGTTTTTCTTTTGTTCTAGGACTTGCATTGCATTTCATACATGCATTTCATTCTAGGATTTATTTGTTTTCTCTTTTAATAATAAAAAAAAAAAAAAAAAAAAAAAAGGGAAAGCAAAATCTTTGTTGAACACTATTTTTCTTGATTTTTTTTTAAAACAAGGTTGGTCATTCTTTTTACACATGTCATGTCTAGTGTACCTTGTTTAACTTTGATGAGCTTATTTACTGCACTTGACTAGTTGAAACTCTGTAGTGCATGTTGTGTGGGAAAGATGTGTGTGGTTCTTAATCACTTTGCCTTAATCATGAAGTCACTTGTTTTTGACTGTCGGACTTGATCCTTTTGAGAAAGGCATAAATAACCATCTCACCACTGGTCACTAGCCAATCATGAACACCTTAGTGCATATCATAAGATTTTGTGCAAGAAAGTGTAGCACATGCACAAAAAGAACATAAGGTGTAGCCTCAATTTAAATTAAAACTGGTGTGTACTATTAGGCTTGATGCCAATTCACTTAATTCAAACCGGTGTGTACTATTAGGCTGAATGCCAATTCATATATAAATAAGAGGCAATAATGCAAGAAACTTACATGATTGCAAGCTTTTGTTCTAAGAGATGTGGGAGTTATAGGATGTAACTCTTTAGGTGATAGTCTCTTTTAAATTCTATGTGATGAATTGTGTAGACTTTGTGCTTACATGATTGCAAGCTTTTGTTCTAAGAGATGTGGGAGTTATAGGATGTAACTCTTTAGGTGATAGTCTCTTTTAAATTCTATGTGATGAATTGTGTAGACTTTGTGCTTGATTGCCATTCACATATCACCTCACATGTATCTCGAGTATTTGCTAGTTTCACACACTTCACAAGTTACTCTTTGTTAAACACGTACATGTTAGTGTGTGTGTGTCCTTGGTCTGACCAAACAAGTTTAAAAATATCTTGAGATTTGTGCACAACTTAGTTGATGCTTGAGAAAATTAATTTGGAAGACAATTGAAACTTGTATTTGAGAGAATTGGGTTTAAAATTTTGGGTTTTTGAAGATGCATTTCATCTCATACTTATGCATTGGGTATTCATTGTTCAAATGCTTTGAGGAGTTGTTTCAAAATTGGGTTTGCAATTTTTCAAAACTGTGTTTTTTCTCCAAAATTCAGTGTGCCTCTGCCCATTTCGATCGATCCAACCTGATTTTCGATCGATCGAAAAAGTGCCTCAGAATGTGCAAAATTGACTGCCACATTCGATCGATCGAATGTAATTTTCGATCGATCGAACATCGTGAAGAAACTTTTCAAAAAAGGGAAATCTGACTTTTTCAAAGTTTCAAAACTTTTTCAAAAACTTTTTTTTTTCTCTCTCCGACGAGGCAGGACCAATTCTTCAAGTTTTTGTCGTTTTCTTCCGAATTTTTTGCATAATCTCTCTCTCCCCAAGCCGGTATGTCCTTTTTACCCTTCTTTTTCAAATTATTTTCATGATTTCATGCATTTTTCATGCATTTTTTAGGGAGAATTTCAGAACTTTTCTTTTTGGGATTTTTGTTGATTCGGACCATATTGTTTGCAATTGATCAATGGGTTTTGTTGGGGACACCCTATAGACATGTTCTTGAGTGATTAATTTGATCAATTTTGTATTTTGTGGAAAACTTAAATTTCTAGGGTTTATAATTGATCCGAATTGGGGCTTTTTGTGAAATTGGGTTTAATTGATGAAATTGGCTTGTGTAATTGATGCAATTGGTTATTATAAATTGTTTTCAATAGTTTGTAATGATTGGTTCATCAATTTGGTACAAAAATTTTCAAGTTGTTCTCAAATTTTTAGGGTTTTTGTTAAGAAACTCTATGTTCAAGCCAATTTTATGAATTTGAACTTAATTGGATCCTGATTACTGCATTAGTTCATGCATCATAACATTGTTAATGTTCATGCATCATATAGAATTTTATTCTATATTTGTTTTTGTCTAACTTGCAGTCTGCCCTTGGTTTTTGTGTTTGTTCTTTTTGGTTTTCTCTTTGTGTCTCTGTCCTTTTCCTTAGCACCATGCCTAGGAAGACTAGAGCACGTAGGACTCTTCCCACTCCTACTCCTTCCCCTCCCTCCTTTAATAGTGAGCGGTTCCCGAGTGAGAAAAACCAAGAGCTGTATGACACTTTAAACCTTAAGAGGAAGATTTGGGCTGAGCGGTCTGTTTCTTTTGATGAGCTTGATCCTGCCATTAGGGCAAATTTTGAGCGTAGGGGTTGGCTTCCCTTGTTTGCTGTGTCTGACCCTCCTCCTCCTGCTACCTTGATTCGAGAGTTCTACTCGAACATCTCGATCCGCGTCTATGATTCCAACACTCTTGTTAGGAGTTGGATACGAGGCGTAGAGTACTCCATTACTCCTCAGGTAGTGGCTGATGCTCTTGAGGTACCTTTAGTTAGGGATCCTGTCTATCCCTATGATGAGTCACCCGAGTTGAGTGATGTCATATCTTACATCACTGGGTCATCTATCCAGTGGGGTTCTGATCCTCGGATCACTTCTGCTGAGCTTCCTGAGACTACCTATCTTTTCTCTAGGATAGCATGTCACTCACCCTGGCCCATTTCTCATCTACACACCATTCCTCTTGAGAGGTGTGTTTTTCTGTACGCTCTTGTTACAGATGCTCCTATTAATTTTCCTCATCTTTTTCTTCGTTCTTTGAATGAAGTTTATAGGAGTTCATCTACTGCTCATGCTCTCGTCCATCCTATTTTCATTCATAGGATTTTATTGTATCTAGGTTTAGAGGATTTCCCTACTTCTGAGCCTGTTCATGTCATTGGTCCTATAGGTGCGTCTTTTCTTAGACAGAGGGCCGCTCATCTTCGAGCTAGTTCTAAACACCCTAGGTCTGATCCCTCTTCTAGCGCTCCTCCTCCTTCATCTTCTACAGGTCTTGCTGGTGATGATATTCCTGATCCAGTTGGTGATGATGCGGATGCTGCTGCTGCTGCTGTTCCTCCACCTCCTGCGGCCGACTTTGATGTTCGTCGTACTTTGGAGACTGTCATGACCGTTCAGGCGGCTCATGGTCAGATTCTGGTGGACCTGCTAGACGAGATGCGTGCTCTACGAGCTGATCTTGCACGTCTTCATTCACCTTCACCACCACCTTTTGATGGCGATTTTTGATTGCCCTTTGGCATTCCGTCACAAAAAGGGGGAGTGGATATTTTTGACTTGTAGAGGAGTTTTGACCTTTTGAGGAGATTTTGTAGTTAGGGGGAGACATATTGTTTAGCATGGGTTATTTTTTTGTGGAGTTTATTAGATTGTATCTAGGTGCTTCACTTTGTATATCATTTTTGGGGATATTCATGTTAGGGGGAGTAACATTGATTGATATATTGATATACATGATTTAGTTTGATTCTTGTCTTATGATTCATTGCTTATTGATTTATATTTATGAGTTGATTCATTGATATATATCTTTATTTTGAGTTGTGTGAATCTTACAAGAATATTATACCTGTTTATATACTATTTTTCTGCCACACATGCGTTTATGTGTTTGTTGAGTATTTCAGGAATATACAGGTTGATTCAACAAAGCTGCTGTCTACACTTGCAACCGATGGATAGTAGTTAGGTTGAACTTTTGTTTATGAGCATTATTTTGTAAAGGGCTTTTATACTTGTAAACTTTGAGCTTTTGATTTGTGTTTTGTCACGGATTGCCAAAGGGGGAGTTTGTTAGGTTTTAAGGTCTTAGGATTTTATGTATTTAGAACCTAATTTGTAATGTTGGCAAACCATAATCAAAACAATGTAATTAGTCTTGTTTAGGCTTGCTCAAAGTTGGTTTAATTTTGTAAAGTTGGAATCGAGAGACTGCAGAAGCATTGGAGCTTCTCGGCCTGGCTCGATCGATCGAATGTAATTCTCGATCGATCGAAAATCGGCCCAGAAGCGTTTTTCTGCAGAATTCCAACTCAGCCCTAACTCTTTAAACGTTTAGGGTTTTATGTTTTTGCCCTAGGTATATAAGGCAAACCCTAGCTACGTTTTTCAGGGTTGCACAAGTGGTATTGTTGCTCATACATTGCGGTTTTGTGTAAATCTCTTGTGAGATCTAGAGGAGCTTTCCTTTACACATAAACTTAGGGTTTTCAAGGTAGAGATATTATCTACATCTTGATGATCAACAAGGTTACTGCCATTGGAACTTAAAGAAAAACAAGCGGGGAGCTTGTACCTGATTGAAGGAATACAAAGAAAGAAGTAGTCCGTGGATTCGGAGCCTGCGCGTGGTCGTGTCAGGAAGTTACTACTTGTGGGTAGCATTAGGAAGTCAAGCGGGGAGCTTGTAAGTCCTTTTGTAACAACTTCAATTCTTTCTTAGTGGATTCCGTTTTGCCTTGAGGATCGGTGGGTAAATTCCTCCCCAGGTTTTTCCGTGTGGTTTCCTGGGTGATCATATCACTGTGTTATTTACTTTCCGCTGCTTTATATGTTTTACATGCATGATATGATTTTGTGATTGTTTTAACCTAGAATTGCTTAATTTGACTAAGTAAAAACTTGGCTAATTAATCTAGGCTACGCAATCTAATTGTGGTTTAAGGGGTCTAAACCCTGTCACAACCATTTCTCAATCTCATGTCTTATTAAACTAGTCAAGTCTCTGCATTCAGGATTTGGAATTTCAGACTAGCTTGGCAATCTAACCAGTTAGAGCCGCCTGCTTGCTGATTTGGTAGTTTTAAATTTTTAATTAACTTAGTGGAGTGCTACTGCTACATGCCCTAATACCTAAATACAAGCAAACTAAACGATTCTGGCACCAAGACACTGCATGGACTAGCATTATTTGCAGGTAAAGGTTAACCTCAAAGAGACCGAGCAAGAGTTTTTCATCTAGACAAAAAATTGTTCTTTTTCATTTCTTTCATTTCTTTAATTTGTACCACTCCATGATCTTCAGATTTAGTAGTGTCAAGGTCATTAGAGAAACTACCCATATTGGCAATTTTTTTCTCAGTGCATACCTTTACATTTTTTATTCATTAATGAACATAACAGAAGGAAACACTGCAGTCCATGCAAACTGCCTAATTTTTTGTACATGCATGCAGCAGGGACAGTTTTTTTATTCTTTAGTAAACAAAGAGAGAACATGATTGATAAAGCAGGAGAGTAAGTGAATAAATTTGGATTTTAACTATATCATGAATTATAAGAATAATGGTTGGGCGTCTGTGATGGTCTGAGTTCCCTTTTTTCTCATACTTGACATCATAGTCACAAAATTCTAATCCAAAAATGGGAAGATTGATTAATTAGAAATCTGATTTTCAACAAGGAATAAGATTTAGATTTTTTAGAGATATTTATACCAATTAATTTCTTAAAAGCATCAATAATGAATCTAAGATGAGAAATTTTCAAATCTCTCTTTTGTTAGAATATTTTCCCTTCTAATTTACAGATTCTTTATAGTCGAATATTGAATATGAGTACATTTTTGTTCCAAAATTTTCAAATTTCTCTAGTTGTCAATTTGTTTTTGATTTCTAACCAACCAATAAAGGAAACTAGGGGATAGCAAGGTTAAACCAGCAGAGTCACAACCATCCCACCTCATTTGCTATAGCTTTATGTTCATTGCAGATGGCTCAACAAGAGCAGCCAGCCTGATCTTGTCACAGACCACCTAGATTTATCATCTTTATGCTCAACCAAATAGAACTGGCATTCTATGGTGATTAATTCATTGGACCTTGCAGGTTTCCAAATCCTTATTTTGTTCTTCAAAATAGAATCCATCTTTGCCTCAGATTTAGTTGCTGCACCGTGAATAATCCTAAAGCTATAAGTTATGAAAAGGATCCAAGTAGGATCCCAATTATCATGTCATAAGAAAACCTTCTACCATCCCCAACATCAAACTTTATGAACCTCCTAACCTCAATTCTAAGTTTATGACAGCTCTGAGGCACCATGTACAATCTTGTGGGACCTTTATAGTCCAAAAATACTTTGCCATGAGGTAAAATCTAGCACTCCACTCAGTACCAGGCATAGAAAGTTCAACGATCCTTGAGGTTAAAGTGAAACTATGCTGAGCTGTTATAAATTCTAAAATGTTTGCAAAGAAATAAAACTCCCATATGGTTATCAACTCAAGGGTTGCCTAAAACATTAATAATGGATATACTGAGAATTGAAAACATAAATAATCATTTCATACTACTCTCAATAGAAAATTTTCAAAAAAACATATCCTACATATGCAATGGCTATAATTCCCCACTAATCACAATAGTATACATCATCTTCTAGTTTACAAGAAGCATTTTACAACTCATATGCACCTAAGACTCCATTCAACTAGAATAATTTAAATTATTATTATTAAGAATAACCAAATTCCTTTTTAATGATTACTTTGACTTTTTATGACGTTTAATTTAGTGTTTTGATTATGGCATAAAATCTAAAAGGAATAAAAGCTCAATCTAACATAATTTGTCTGCATAATTGCTGACTTCACAATTGCACATAACTAGGTTTTAGTTACCATATTGATACTGAAAAAACAACAATTTTCATCCATGCTAATTGATATTTCCAACTCAATAAGGTAAAATTCTACAGCTTAACACAAGGACAGACTGAACTAGCATCACTAGTTACAAAATACATCTAAAATGCAATGAGATAAACATAACTTGAAGAAATATGAGGAATCCCACGTAAACGAAGAATTATTTTTCTCCTCCAATGATACATTGGTTTCTTTTATTCAACAAAATACACAATCATAGCAGAGCAGAAAAGTAGAACAAGAAAGCAAAACAAACAAATACAGTACAAATGCAAACAAACCACCTAAGAAAATATCACAACAAAGAGTACCATCACCAAACAAACAATTCTTTACATCACTACCCATAGGCATTAGAATATGTTTAATGACTATGAAATCATATTCTTCAAATTGTACAACAGACACCAACCCATACCAATTGCGGACCATGGATGATTTCAACTGCAAAAAAATTGAAGGTGAATGATTAATCCCAGAAACATAAAAAATGAATTAAAATGAAATACATTGTAGACATCAACTCATTAAAGTAACATTTAGAACTATATTTACACCATATAACAATATGTTTATGCTGTAGGAATGAAAAGAAAGTAAGACCCAAAAAAAATAAAAAATAAAAATAAATAAAAGAAAGACCCCAAAAAAGGGGAGAAAAAGAAAGAAGAAAATGTTAATAAAAATGACAAAAATTAAGAGACCACCACAAGATGAAGCGGAAAAGAATTCGCTTGTAATATAATGGATAGGTAGGTTGTAGGTTTAGAACCTAATAAATAAGTGTATAAATGGCAATTTAGTTTTTACTCCTTGTGTATGATAGCGGTGAAGTTCTTTTTTCTTCTATATTTTTTAAAAAAAATAAAAAACTGAAATTCAATCTACTTTGAGTCTTATGCCTAGTGGTTTACAGAAATATGAAAAAGATAAATGAACAAACACAAACAACCATCAGGGCCATAGAGGCAACCAATAGAAGTCTAGGAGCAACGAGTGCTAACAATTTTTTTGTTGCTCAATATGATAGATGCAGAAGAAGATAGAAGAACACAATAGTTCACACTTCATAGGACATTAATAGCAAGCATGACTACTCCTACAATTTCAAGAATTTGAGAATATATAATTCTAATGAAAAAATGTTATATTAAGAATGACTAAATAATGCAGTTAATCTTAGTTTAATTTTTTTTTTTGGATGAATTAGTAAAGGATATTATTAATAGAGAACAAACAAGATAACGCTTGGCAAACTATAGAAACTGGGGACAGTGAAATGTAGGCTAAAGAAGAGAAGAGAGGCTATTAAATCCCAAACTCATCTCAAAAGACTAGATTCTTACAAATTAATATAACAGAAACTCAGGTAAGAGCAAATTACAGAAATTTTTACACCGAAACAAAACACCTCCTATACATTTGTAATACACACAAATATTTTAAATAACAAAAGAATTTATCCCATAGTAGAGAATATTGTTCATAAATGATATTTGGAATTTGGTTCAAGAATCTTATCTACCTCTAACATCCTTCTAGGTTCTTCTCAAATTCTGCTCTTGGCCACACTGACCCATTATGTATAATGACATTTTTTCCGATACCAGACATAATACACAGTGGCCTAATTGGCAAGCTTACAAATAGATGATCTTAGGCTTCTCCCTTGGTAATACCCTAGCTCATTTGATCATACTAGCTGCACTTGGCCTCTGAAACTTACCAGTGCCTAATGACAGTGTCCCAGATTCTCTTGGCAAAATAACATTCTAAGAAAAGATTATCTCTACTCTCAAAACACACACAAGAGTATAGCCCCACTGAGATAATCTTTCTCTAGTTGTCAGTTTGTTTTTTATTCTAATCAACCAATAAAGGCAACCAGGGGATAGCAAGGTTGAATTACCAGAGTCTCCACCATCCCACCTCATCTGCCTTAGTTTTATGTTCATTGCATATGGCTACACAAGAGCAGCCAGCCTGATCTAGTTACAGACCACCTACCTTTATCATCTTTATCATCTTTAAGCTCAACCAAACACAACTGGCATTGTATGGTGATCAATTCTTCAAACCTTGCAGGTTTCGAAACCTTTATTTTGTTCTACAAAACAAAATCCACCTTTACCTCAGATTTAGTTGTGGCACTATGCATAATCCTAAAGCTATACTTCATGAAAAGGATCCTATTATCATGTCACACAAAAACCTTCTACCATCCCCAACATCAAACTTTAGGAACCTCCTAACCTCACTTCTAAGTTTTAGGACAGCTCTGCAACCCCATGTACAAATCTTGTGGGTCCTTTATAGTACAAAAATACCTATCAATATCATGAGGTAAAATCTTGCACACCTCTCATTGCCAATGGAGGCATTGAAAGTTCTACAATCCTTAGAGGTTAGAGCGAAACTATGCTAAGCTATCCAAGTTATAAACACTAAAAATGTTTGTATAGAAATAAAACTCTCATATAATTATCAACTCAAGGCTTGCCTAAAGCATTGATTATGGGTATACTAAGAAATGGAAAACATAAATAATCATTTGATAATTCTCTCAACAGAAAATTTTCAAAAAAATATCCTACATATGCAATGGCTATGATTCCCCACTAATTACAATAGTATGAAAACCTCATCTTCTAGTTTACAAGAAGCATTTTGCAACTCATATTCACCCAACACTCTATTCAACTAGAATGAATTAAGTTCTTGTTAAGAACAACCAAATTCCTTCTGAGTTATTACTCTAATTATGTATGATGTTGAATTTATAGAGTTCCAATTATGGAATAAAAAATCTAAAAGGAATAGATGTTCCATCTAACATAATTTGTCTGCATAATTTTTTTATTTCTCAATTGCACATAATTGGTGTTTTAGTTACTATATTGATACAGAAAAAGCAGCGATTTCCATCCATGCTAATTGATATTCCTAACTCAATAATATATAGTGCTATTGCTTAACGCAAAGACAGTCTAAACTGGCTTCACTATAAACAATATACATCTAAAATGCTGTGAGATAAACATAAGTTAAAGAAATATGAGGAATCCCACATTAAATGAAGAATTATTTTTCTCTTCCTATGATACATTAGTTTCCTTAGTTCTACTGAATACATGAACAAAGTGTGCAATCATAGCAAAGCCATAAAAGTGGAACAGGAAAGCAACACTAAAACAAATACACTACAATGCAAACAAGCCACCCAACAAATTAGTACAACACAAATTACCATCACCAAACAAACAAATCTTTAGAGCATTAGCATTTTTATGTGGGGGGGGGTGGGGGGGGGGGGGGGGGGGAGAGAGGGTGGTGGTTATAAAACCCCCCAAATTGCTATTTTACAACCAAACAAGCCCAACATGAGCTTTATCCAGGTAGGTATAGCTAAAAAAATTTAGCAATCATGAACAATGAATGCTTATATATACGAATTACTGTAGCTTGAGGGTAAAGGAAAATATATTATTTTAATGAAAAATATCTCCTCTCTCCCTGTCTCTTCACTTTCTCATCTCTCAAAAAATGCTCTCTCTCTGAATCTCTCTTCTACCTTCTCTCTGAGCTCTCTCCCTCTCCCTCTCACTCTCTCTCTCTCTCTCTCTCTCTCTCAATTTTGAATGGCAGTTTGGGTAGCAGTTTGGATGGCTATAAAGTCTCTTCAAAACACACACAAGCAACCCCTAGTATAGCCTCATTGAGCTAATCTTTCTCTAGTTGTCATTTTGTTTTTGATTCCCAACCAACCTGTAAAGGCAGCCATGGGATAGCAAGGCTAAACCACAACATTCTCCACCATTCCACCTCATCTTCCTTAGCTCTAAGTTCATTGCTGGTGGTTGCAGGAGGGTAGCAGCCTGATCTAGTAGCAGGCCACCTAGCTTTATCTTCATCTTTAATCTGAAGGCTTGTCTAAAACATCAATTAGCTCTAAAATGTTTGGAAAGAAATTGAACTTCCATATGGTTATCAATTCAAGGCTTGTCTTAAACATCAATTATAGGTAGTCTGAGAAATGGAAAATATAAATAATCAATTGATACTACTCTCAACAGAAAAAATTCAAAAAATTGTCATACATATGCAATGGCTATGATTCCCCACTAATCATAATAGTATAAAGACCTCGTTTTTTTAACCAGCTGTTAAAATTATGGCTAAATGATTAAATTCACCATTTCCTAATAACTTAAAATTTTGGGATAATCACAACTAGTGAAATTGAAGCAATGCTTTCAGTACATGGAAATGAGAATTCCTCTCAGCAAAAAGCCATCCATGAGTAAGCTAGCCAACTGACATGTGCCAAAGGAAGATATTCCAGGTAACAACAAGTAATCAAAAGCATATGTCTTGCCTTTATCTCAACTTTAGGTGCAAAATTATATCAAGTATTTTCAGGAAAACGTTATGTAGAATAACCTGTTTTAATTAGAGTAAGTAATTAAAAGCATGTCCTATATTTTGGAAAGATAAATACAAGTTGTTTGATGTTCTAGTTGAAGTATGAATGATAACAATCAAGTATTTTAAAGAAAATTATAGATGAATCTTCAATATCAAGGAACTATAGATGAACCATGTCATTGAATTTTTTTGATTTTCCTCTGTGAATGTGTTAAAAAACCAAAAGAACTTATAATCATCTTCATTGGCTGTTATAATGATACTTGCTCTCTCAGTAAATGAATGTTAAAAAAATGACAAGCAAACAATTCTTAAGCTGCATAAGTTCATCATGAGTTGAATGTTTGCCATTTTGAACTCTCATGTCTTCTCAATTTGATGAAGATGCAGAATTCTGTGGATTGAGGATCTAGTATGTCTGACTAGCTAGCATGGGAAGTCCTAAATACAGATTTCCTTGGTTGGTGATGGCTGGTAAAATTAGGTTATTGGACAACTACATGTCCTAAATCATAAAACATTGAAGCGACCTAAATGATTCTGGCAGTAAGACAGTGCATAAAGATTAAGACTAGCAATATTTCCCGGTAAAGGATACTCCTCAAATTGCCAAGTTTTTATCGTCTAGATAAAAAGTTCAGTCTTTACTTTTTCTATCGTTTCTTTAATTTTAACTAGTTTGTGGTCTTAAGCTTATAATGTAAAGGTCACTAGAAAGACTACACATATTAAGCATCTTTGCTCAGTACATGGTCCACAATCAAAGCGCAACATATGAGAATGAAACAGGGCTAGCTAGCACATGTTTCTTGAGTGAAGAAAGATGGAACATGATTGATGAAATATTTGGCAAGTTGCAAACTATAATATCCTTATTACACATCTTGCATATGAGCTAATACTAAGCACACTATTATCACCTAGATGACCCTCAACTCTAGGCTTCTTGTTTACAAGAAGAATTTCACAATTCATATTCACCTAACTCTCTATTCAACTAGAACTATTTAAATTATTATTAAGAACAATAAAATTCCTTCTTAATGATTGCTCCATTATGTATGATGTAAAATGTCAAGAACTCCAATTATGGCATAAAATCTAAAAGAAATAAAAGTTCCAGCTAACATAATTTGTCTGCATCATTGTTTATTTCTCAATTTCACATAACTAGTGTTTTAGTACACTGATTCCATCCATTCTATTTGATTTCCCAGCTCAATAAGATACACTGCTACAGTTTAACAAAAGGACAGACTGAACTAGCTTCATTGTAAACAATATGCATCTAAATTTCCGTGAGATAAACATAACTTAATGAAATATGAGAATCCCAAATTAAATGAAGAATTATTTTTCTCCTCCAATGACACATTGGCTTCTTATATTCAACAGGATACATGAACAAAGGGTGCAATAATAGCAAAGCAATAATAAAACAAACAAACAATTCTATACAGCACTATACCTAGGCATCGGAGAATATGTTTAATGAGTCTATGCAATCAAATTCTTCAAATTGTATAACTGATACCAACCTGTACCAGTTGCAAAGTAGTGAAAATCTTTTGTTGATTTTTCATGAATTGAACCAGAGTAGAAACTTTTGCACCATGGATGATTTCACGGCCTGCCAATAAAATAAAATAAAATAAAATAAAATAAAAACACAAACTAAAATGAAAACCAACTAAAATGATTAAGCTCAAAAAACGAATTAAAATGAAATATGCTATATAGCCTATAGACATGAATTCAATAAGTAAGATTTAGAACTATATTTAGAAAACCAATATAGTCATGCTGTTGAAATGAAAAGAAAAAGTAGGACCCAAAAAACAAAAGTAGTTAAGACCCCAAACTGTCACAAACTCATACAAAGTTGCAAAGCAGTGAAAAATATTTTGTTGATTTTTCATTAGTTGAAGCAGAGTAGAAACTCTTGCTCCATGATTAAAGCCCAAAACATCAAAAACGAATTAAAATGAATATGCTGTATACAAAACTCATTAAAGCAACATTTAGAACTATGTTTGTGCCGTCAACCAATATATTTAAGCTGTGGAAAATAAAAGAAAAACTGTCAAATAAAACTCATTGCTTAATTTATTAATAACAGAGTCAAAATTAAGAGTCCACCACAAGATGAAGCAGAAAAGAATTTGCTTCTAATATAATGATTAGATAGGTTGTGGGTTCAAAACCTAATAAATAAGTGAAAAAAAAAAAAAGAAAAAAGAAAAGAAAAGAAGATAATAGCTTAATTCTAATCAAAAGAAGAAATACCCTTACATTACGGAAAATTATGCATAATATTATCGAGGAAACCATTACTAGTAGCCCATTCTCCGTCACAATTTTGAAATACAAGGGAAGGCACATGTTTGACTTTGTCAAAATCCAGTCCTCCTTCGTCAAGCCTATCTTTGAATGACTTGAACATGTTTCTGATCTCCAATTGCCGGAGGGTTGTGACGAACCTCAATCCATCTGGAATAGTCTTCAACCTAGTACAACATTTAATTTTCAAATGGCTGAGACTGGGCATGGCTCCTTCCTCCACCCTCCACTCCTCTAAGGAGTACAAATTATCAAGGAGAAGATACTGAAGCAAAGGAAATCCTCGTTTAGAACAAACCATATCCTTCTCTATGAAAGGCATACATGAGCCTAAGAGGCAGAGGATTTTTAAATTGGGCAACTTCTCTAAGGTTGGCATTGGGTCTTCTTCAAGACAATTGTATTCTAAGTTCAACTCGGCAAGATTTGGAGAGAATTGGCAGGTTTCTGGAAGTTTCTCAATACCATAGTTTACATTTAGCTTATATATATGTGGATAGCTTGATAGTAATTGTATTACATGGGGCACTTCAACAGTTCCAGTCTTCACGCCAAGATGCGGACGATAGAGTTGACAATTGAGGCCAAGAATTCGAAGATAGTTGAATTGGAAACTTGTGGGCATTTTGATGGTTTGGGGCCCAACATTCAGCAATGTTCGCAAATAACAAAGATTACCCAATTCTAACTTCTCACTTACCCTATATATGTAGGGTAGGTAAAGATGCCTCAATTGTCCCATCTCCTTAAAAACATTTGGCACTCTCACTGTTGGACCGTAGCAAATCCGTAAATCAAGTGTCTGCAAGCACCTCAAATTGCCAACGCATGATGGCACCTTATATATATTGCTATTTTCCAAAGATAAAAATCTCAAATGGATGAAACGTCCAATGTCTTTAGGTAAGTTTGTTCCTTTGTAATTTTTCATATTTAAGACTCTAAGCAACTTGGATTTCTTGAAATAAAATTCTTTATGAGGCACAAAGTAGAGAAGAGACCTGAGGTAAGGATATTCATTGAATTTAATTCCTGCGAGGTAATTATCATTTGATTCCAAAGTGACAGCAAGTCTTCTAGTTTTACCAATACGCCCTTGGCTTCCTTCCATAGAGTGAATATTTTTCTTGGTGATTTGGAGAAAATTGTCTTGTTGGGCTTTTGAAATGCAAAAGTCTCGCATAAGATCATGGATTCTGCAAGTTTCAATCCTTCCAAGTTTGCTAATTTTCCCCTCCTGAACCATGCACCTCTGCATTAGCTCCCACAAATGTTGTTCTCCCTCGTACTCCATTGTATCCTCACTGTCTTCTTCATGTGAAATTTGCAGTATAAAACCTTCGCTGATCCACATTTGAATCAATTCCTTTGCCGGTATCTCAAAATCCTCTGGAAAATGGCCTAAATATAGAAAGCATGGCTTCAAGTGGCAAGGTAAATCATTATAACTTAAACTTAAGACCTTATTGACTCGTAAGTCATCTTCTTTAAAAATGTATGATTTAATATGTTTAAGCACATCCTCCCACTCGTCTAATGTCTGCTTTGTCGCTAAAAGGCCTCCAAGTACAGTGATAGCCAACGGTAAACCTCCACAATACTCAATCATTTCCTTCCCTATTTTTTCGATATTAGGCTTATTGGTGTTGGTCACACAGTCTGCAAAGCCAACAACAAACAAAATAATATCATTTCTTCTTGAACAACGACAACCACAACAAAATGAACTACAATAATAACATCAAACACCTATATTTGAAGACTTGAAAATCTACAAATAACATAATATTTATTAACCCATTGATGTACAGCCATTTGGAGAAATTTTCTCCATGCTTATAGAAGATACTAATGTGTGACTTTTACCCAATATACAGGCTCTCAACTGGTATCAAATTAATTTTACTAAATTATTTAAAATGCAATTACAATTAATTCAAACTCTTTATTTTTAATTCTGTGCTAATATTTTTCTCAATTATTTTGGAAGAATTCACCAATTTGCTAATATATTAATAATATAAAAGTATTAGTCAAACCATTTTCTTTCCGAATTACTAACTAATACGAGTGTTAGTTTCTAGAATTATCATTGGTTGGTGTAGGGCTAGTTTAAATGTGAGATTCAAGTTTGAGCGTATAGCAATTTTAACTTTGGAGTGTCAAAACTTGTTTAAAATTAAACATCTTTTCTTTTTTACAGTAATATAGAGCTACCTTTTCCCACAAAACTTTCCCCTTTTTATATATCTATAATAATATTGATATATAGAATCCCCCTTCCCTCTCATTTTAAAATAGATAATAGTCTTCCAATCCAAATAAATTCCTTCTATCAATATAGACACTCTTCTGGACCAAATGATATTGAAAAAGATAAAATTGTATAACCAACATTTACGTTCACTTGGTCCAAAACTTTAGAGTAATATTTCTATATATTTTATCATTCATATTGAATTTTTCTATTTTTGTGTCATTAAATACCAATATAATAAAATTTGAAAAATTCAAAGAACCAGAAAAAAAAAATAAAAAAAAAGGTTTGTTCAAGGTTTTAATTGTTGTAGTGATTGAATTATACATGATTGAATTATACACACACACGTGTATATATAGACAATCTTCTGGACCAAATGATATTGAAAAAGATAAAATTGTATAACCAACATTTACATTCACTTGGTCCAAAACTTTAGAGTAATATTTCTATATATTTTATCATTCATATTGAATTTTTCTATTTTTGTGTCATTAAATACCAATAAAATAAAATTTGAAAAATTCAAAGAACCAGAAAAAAAAAAAAAAAAAAAAAAAAAAAAAAAAAAAAAAAAGGAAAAAAAAAAAGATAGGTTCAAGGTTTTGAGGTCGGACCGATGCTCAACCAGAGTTTAGATTGTGATGATGTCATAAGTAATTTAATAATTAATGAAATAAAACAAATGACTTAAAATTAAAAATATTAACAAAATTGAGTGAAAATAAAATCTAAAGGAATTTAAACAACTGTCAAATATATTTTCATCACTTTTGTAAGGTAAAATAAAAAATAATGAAGTATAAACAAACATAAATTAGTAATATGTTTATTAATTCTTCAAGTACAAAACATTTTAATATGAAATAAAGTATTTTCAAAATAAATATGTATTAATTGTTCATTAACTAATATATTATTTTGAATATTTGTTTATGTTTATAGCCAACTAGGGATGGTAATTTTGTCCCGCCCCGCCTTACCACCTAAGTGGGGCAGGGATGGGGCATGATTTTAACCCCCGTCATAGGGTGGGCGGGGATGGGTTTAGACATTTTAGCCCCACCTTGTCCCACCCCATGTTGATAAGGACTACAAATGTAAATTTTTCACACCCTAAATCCCTACTATTTAAACAAACAAATAAATATTAACTCATATTTAAATGCATGGATATTAAGAGATTTTCTTTTGTTGTGATATTGTCTTGTTAAACACTTTGATAATATTATTCAATTCTTGTTAAAAATTAGTTTGATTTGATGGGATAAATTTGGTTGTAATTTCATCAAATATATTTATATTAATGAATCATGTTTTATTAAAAAGAATTGTAATAGTTGTAGGGCAAATTAATACGAAGTAGAATTTTACAGGGCGAGGCAAGGCCTCATAGGGCCCCAAGGGTTAGAGATGGTGTAAGGAAGTTTCCTCCTTCATATTGCATTTATATATCTGTTGTAACTAAGTTTGCAACTCCAGTGTTCAAATTGCATTTATTTATCTATTGTAGCTCAATTTGCACCTCTAAGTACAATTCCCAGTTCCCTTTTGTTGTAGACTGATAGGGATGACAATTTTGTCCCGCCCTTCCCTGCCTTATCACCTAAGTGGGGTGTGATTTTAGCCCCCGCCACAGGGCGGACGATGATGGGTTTAGACATTTTAGCCCCCCCCATGTCCCACCCCGTGTTGATAAGGACTATAATTGTAAATTTTTCGTACTCTAAATCCCTACTATTTAAACAAACAAATCAATACTAGCTCATATTTAAATGCATGAATATTAAGAGATTTGTTTTTATTGTGATATTGTCGTGTTGAACACTTAGACAATATTATTCAATTATTGTTAAAAATTAGTTTGATTTGATGGGATAAATTTAGCTGTAATTTCATCAAATATATTTATATTAATGAAACATGTTTTATTAAAAAGAGTTGTAATAATTGTAGGAAAAATTAATACGAAGTAGAATTTTACGGGACGGGGCAGGGCCTCTTAAGGCCCCAAGGGGTGGGGATGCAGTAAGGAAGTTTTCCCCGTTCATATTTATATATCTGTTGTAACTCAATTTGCACCTCCAGTGTTCAAATTGCATTTATTTATCTATTGTAGCTCAATTTGCACCTCCAAGTACAATTCTCAGTTCCTTTTTGTTGTAGACTTGTAGTGATTGAATTAATAAATAAATAATTGGAAACTATTGTTAAAAGTATTTTTTGGACCATAATTTTGAATAAGATAAAATTTCATAACCAACATTTACCTACACTTGGTCCAAAGTTTTAGAGAATATTTCTCTATATATATTTTATTATTCATATTGAATTTATATATTTTTGTGTCATCAATTACTAGTTAACCATACCAAAAGAAAATTGAGATAAGAATTTTTTTTCCCTAGAGGTAACATTTGGTTTAAATTGAGGATTAAGTATCTACTATCTACATACACATGCAGCAAATAAAAATTAATATGAGATACATAGGTGCCCATGGACACATAGAAATACACATGCATAAAATATTAAAATTTATTTAACTTCTAATATCTTACAATTAAAAATTTATATCTAGATAAATTTATTATTTGCAAGTTATTATTTATTTTAAATTTTAAATTATTTTTATTAATAGATCATGTTTCATTCAAATTAATTAAGTAATAAAATAAAAGAAAATGTTCTTCAAATTAATATCTTACAATTAAAAATTTAAATCTAGCCAGGCAAGCTCAAAGCTTTGTCAGTGATGTAATTTGGATTGAAGAGACTCTTTCTTTGCTGTATTCAACAAGCTCTTATCCAGAATGTATTTGGATTTTGACATTGTTTTAATAATATTTCAGTTTGCTTATCAAAAAAAAAAAAAAAAAAAAAAAAGGAGAAAATTAGTTGTGATACCTTTTATTCGAGAGATTGCTATCTTCTCGAGCAATTCCCAACTCCTTTCCTTATTTAGAGTTTGCAATTCATAAAGAAAACCTTCGGTATCTACATGTAAAGACACTTGTTTATTACGAGAGGTAAGCAGAATTTTACTGCCAATATTCTTCAATGGGAAGGCATCGCGTAAACTGTTCCAAGTCTCAATATCCCAAATATCATCTATAATCACCAAACACTTTTTCTGGAGTTGGACTTCACGAAGTTTCTCAACGATCTCTGCATCTGTCAACTTTTGAATTTTATCCCTTTTCTTTTTAGTTGGAGAGTGAACCTTAATCAGAATTTCTTCCCAAACATGTCTTCTTTGACATTGTTGTGAGATATATGACCAAGTGCGGAACTCAAAGTGCTTCTTGACACCGGGGTGGTTATAAACCATCTTGGCAAGAGTGGTCTTCCCCAGACCACCCATACCACATATGGAAGCAACTCTATTGCCTTCCCCTTCTTTCAGCAAAAACTCCACCAATTTATTTAGATCATCGTCAAACCCAACGACGTCATGGTCAAGATGAGAAAATGTTTGCCTTTCCTCTCGCTTCCTCTCATTAAAAGAACTGGATCCGCCTCCTTTTATCATAGATTCTCTTATCCCATAGTCTCGAAAACTTGCTTTCAAACTAGAAATTTTTGTCATGATATCTTCAATCTTTGACCCAACCTGGTGCACTGTAATTCCTTCATCAATGATGCAACTACACCTCTTGAGGACCTTTTGTACACCTCCTCCCTTGCTGGATCCAACTGTGAGAGCATAAGTCGCAATAATATCATCTGCATCATAAGCAAGATCTCTTATTTCAGCAACCCACCGTCTTACAGTCTCTGATTCATCCTGCCTCGCATCTGCATCTTTTAATAAGCCTTGCATCAGATTGAGCTCAGTTTTTAGCAGCTCAACTTGGTTACTCACCCCGGACAAGAATTTTCCTTCTTGTACGAGCAAGTCACCAATCCTTGTCACGACACCGGAAACAACAGCCTCAGCCATTTCGCTTCCCCGAAAAGAAGAAGAATGGATCGAATGGGAGCCTTGAATGTTAGTTTGCTCACATTTTGAAAGAATTTGCACTCTCTTAGTATAATTTCTCTCAAACCTCCCCTTTTTGTACGTACTCCACTTAAATTCGGTTTTCTTTTTTTTTGTCAACCGACACTATGATTAGAGGGGATAGCTCTTCTCCGGCCCGGATATGGTGTATATCATGTGACTGGCTTGAATTGTCTTATTCCCAAATCTAAAATATAAAGTAAAATATTAAGAGCAGCTCGGTTGAAGAGTTTTAGTAATATTGTTATGATGTTTTTGATAATATGTATAATGTTATTTAAAATTTGAAAATATAAGTTTGAGTTAGTCTTACAAACGAAAAAGACTATCCTGTTTCTGTTGTATGCAACTTGTCCCTCACATGAGGTGGACCCCACACTCTTGATATAGGGTCCACCTCATGTGAGGGACAAGATGCATGCAACGGAAACAGGGAAAACCATCTCCTAACAAACAGGCTCTAAGACTTATAGTCTGAGTGGGTGACAGTAACTAAAGGACTCAATACAAGTGAAAGCTTCCGTTGGGTTGATTTGAGGAAGGATGATGGAAAATAGGAGAGAAAATATTTATTTGGAATGTTTGGTTGGGGAAAAAGGGGAAAGATTTTGGTATGATTTGATAATATTGTTTTAATAAGGTTGTTCCCCGGGATGTTTTTATTAGCTGCATTAGTTTGTAAATTTGTAGTTATTAAAAAAAAAGTTACATCCACAATATTTTTATAATATTTTTACAATAAATCACAGATGGTTAGTTATTGTTAGTTCAAATTTGAATCTAACACTAAAATTACTTTTTTACCCCAACAATAATAACCGATAATAACCTGCTATTTAAGATTTGTTATAAAAATATTATGAAAATATTGTAGATATATCATTTCTCTTAAAAATATTAATTTTTATAAACTATTTAAAAACTTGTTTTTTTGGTAATTGAGTCATGAGTCTAAATTTATACCATTTACGATTTTTCATCTCCTCACTTTTTAATCATTCCAACCATGCACACATAAAAAACTAAAACTATTAGATTTTTTTCACATTTTCATTCTCTCATTATTTTTTATCCTTTTACTAATTTATCACATGACTTATTGAATTAGTATTAATACAAAGAATAAACTTTAACCCATTAAGATATACTTATATGTTATTAAAATATAAGTTTTACTAATGTATACCTTAAGGCATACATTTAGTGTTAACTTAACATTAAATGTAATTGATGCATTTGTCTAAGGCCTCAAGTATAAAAATTAAAAAAAATCTCAAACTTTAATTTAATTAAGCTCAAATATTAGTCAATAAATAAAATAATACTTTTTATCAAATGAAAAAAAAAAAAAAAAAAAAGAGTGATAGAAATGTTGCGTTTATAATATTTTTCGCAACACTTTTACAACAAATTCTAAGTAGTAGTTTATTACATGCTGTAATTAATGGCAAAAAACTAATTTCAGTAATGGGTTCTATTGTAAATGTATCACTTCTCATAAATAAAATACAAAAAAATTCACAACAATTTTTACAATAATTAAGTTAACAAACTTTTACTAGTTTTTATCTAAGTCCACTACTAATATTACTAATTTACTTACAATTATCATTCTACCACATCAATCGGTGTAAAAAATTTTGTCAATATTTTGTATCTAAAGACTTTCTAAAAAAAAAATTTCTATTTAGTTCATGTTAATTAGCAATAATTTTACATCTAAAACTAAAACAAGATAATAAAATTTAACTTTTTTAAAATTATATTTAAATATATATAAAGGGCCTCAGTTTCTATTTTTTCTCTAGACCCCAAATGTGTTAAGCTTCCTTGTCTGCATATATTTGTAAACAATTTTTTAAAGGAAAAAATTGAAAAAGTGATTAATTTTTTCAAAATTTTTTGTAATTTTGTATTAAAAAAATTTTAATAATTTTTTTAATCCTCGATAAATTTTTTTTTTAAATCGAATTTGTTAAACCGGACCATTAATATATATCCCAACATACATTAATTGGAAGATGTTTATTACTAAAAAAATATGAGTACGGCTAAAATTAAAAATATATATATTTTTATATCTTTTGTATGTACTTGACAAAAGATTCTAGCAGCATTAATGTGACAAGAGACGAAACCTCCAAAGAAGAGCAAGAAGGCTCTCCAGCTATTGTATATCAAGTGACTGGCTTGTATTGTCCTATTCACTAGTCCAAAAAATCAGCCATTTCGCTTCACCTAAAAGAACAAGAATGGATCGGCCTTGAATGTTAGTTTGCTCACATTTTGAAAGAGTATGCACACCGATACAGGACTTCTATAGGTAGTGGCCCAAAAACTCGTTGATTCGACAGATCTCGTCTGACAGAGGACTGGCTGGTGAAGAAATTAGTGGTGGGCAAAGTTCAAATTAATGCAGCTGCAGCAGCTGGGAATGGACAAGTCACAGATGTCTCAGAATTCAGAGAAGTTATTGTTTGCAGAAAATAATAATGTGTGTGAACACGTTGAAATTCAGACTTGCATGCCCACGTGATGCACGGATGGGGAGTGTCTTTTCCCGAACCCAACTTCTATACACGATCGCGCGCAAATTAACCAAGTCCAAGATATGAATTTTTTTTTTCCCCAATTTGACTCGAAGTAAGATCTACCTGAAAGCATTTACATTTCTGAGCATTCACAGCAGTGAAGTTAAAAATTTAATTTTTTAGTTTCACCAAAAGTTATTTTATTTATTTTACCTACACATATGCTGCAGTAGTGGAGCTATTTTAGCTTTCAATACAATAAAATAATATAAATATCACAATAAAATAATATATTCACTACAATAAAATAATATATCCACTACAATAAACAACAATCACAACCACCTATAACTGTCGCCGCCGCCGCTGCCACCGCCACAGCCGCCGCTGCCGCCGCCGCCGCCGCCGACTCTTCGACCGCCACCGTTGCCGCCGCCGCCATCAACTCTTCCACCGCCGCCGCCGCCACCACATGATAATAAATAATCGTCTAGTGTAAACAAGTGATTTTTTTAACCCCAAATTATACTTATACTTTTTTTTTTTACTAAAATAATTTTTCATATCAAAACTCAAAATTTATATTTATATTTAGAATACTTAGAATTATAACAATAAAACATAATTATGCATATCAAAACTCAAAATTTCCCTGCACAGAAAATTCTCAAACTTACATTTATATCAAAACTCAAAATCAAACTAACAATTTCTCATTAAATTGACCACAAGAAATGTGTGCTCTGTTTCTAGTTTTGTGTAACAAGACATATCCAACAAAATCCACCCAAATCAGAGCACACCATCTTACCAAATCCATATCACAAAATCCATAATCATCATCATCATCATCAATGAGAAACAGAGCACTTACCAAATCCATATCACAAACATTAATCATCATCATCATATCACAAAATCCATATCACAAACATTAATCATCATCATCATCACTCACACTTACCAAACCATAATCATCATCAATCTACCAAAATAATCTACCAAAATCACCAAGCCAATAATCCAGAACAACAACAAAAAATCATATATCAAAAATAAAAAACAGAGACATCCAGTGGACCAAATCAAAAACCCAAAGTGGATTGGCGGATTGGCGAATCGGCGGAAGAGTATACCCAAATCAAAAAACCCAAAGCATCCACATGAAGAAGACAGAGACTGACCTGAAATGGATCGGTGGAAGAGAAATGCGTCGAGGCAGATCGGCGACGTGGGTCTGAACTTGACGATGGCGGCGACGTTGACGATGGTTGAGCCGGCGACATTGACAGAGTGAGCTTGAGAGGCTTGAGATGAGAGATGACAGTGAAATAGAGTGAGTGAATGAGAGTGAATGAGACCGGATTTGATAAAATGAAAACAAAAAAAAGAAAAGAAAAAGGAAGCAAGTTGTACCGGAGTGAGCTTGAGGTGGACGGAAGCTTGAGGTGGACGGAAGCAAGTTGTACCGGAGTGAGCTTGAGGTGGACCGGCCGGCGAATGAGAGGAGAGACGACAGTGAGCTTGAGAGGAGAGGAGCTAACAACGAGAGAGAGAGTGGCTGAGTGTTTGTGCAGAAAGAGAGTGAAATGAAATAAAAAAATGAGAAGTTAATATACGGCTGGGATTAAAATATATATATATATATATTTTTTTTTTTTTTTTGCTCCAAGCTACAGTGCACATCTATTTATAGATGTGCACTGTAGCAATTCATCTATAAATTTTAACTTTACCTCCACTGCTGCAAGAGGTTTTTTGTGTTTGTGGAGCTAAATTTTAGCATTATTGCATTATACCTCCACTGCTGTGAATGCTCTTATCTTATATATAAATACATAAAAAGCGCCAATGCCCGCTACAGTACTTTAATACTGTACGCTCAGGATGTCTACACTGTACAAACACTGTAGCAATAACAGTGCTTTGGGAGACCCTTTGCTTTTTTTTAGTTTCGAACAGTAGCTACAGTTCTAAGCGGAACTGTAGTTACAGTAGTTACAGTTTTTTTTTTTTGTCTTACGTTTGTACTTGTTTTTTTTTCCTTTTCTTTATAAATAAAAGCGACAATCGTCTATCCATACAGTGTTAAAACACTGTTTATTTACAGTGAGTTTTGGTGAGTCCCTCTATTTTGTCCGTTTGTGGAAGACTAAACGATGCGTCTGGCCAAAGGGTGTAGAACTCTCTTTTCTTTCTGGAACTCTTCGTAGTCCGTATATGTTCTTTCTCTCTGGAACTCTCTCTCTCTCTCTCTCTCTCTCTCTTATCTTCTTCTCCTTCTTTCTAATAAACGTATTTTTTTCTTTTTTCTTTTCCTCCCAAACCACCGATCTGTACTGTGATTCAACTCCTTCACAACCCAGCCTCAGCACCGATCTCTCTCTACGAATCCAGATCAACAAAAAAATTTGAAACCCAAGAACATTTGCAGCTGATCTGCATGAGAGAAGTGTTGGAAATATACATGTACACAACGGAAAAATAACGGATCTACTTCATTCAGAATTGATAACATGCATTATGTAAGTTTCAGAATATAGAATAAGAGAGTGTACTTTGGTGTAGTGAATTTCAAAACCAAAGATCAGAAGTTCTCAGGAACACTTTTAATCTTCACTCCAATTCCACTAACGCCCAAGATGTGTGGTCTCTCAATCAGTTTCCAAGGGAGAGTAATTGAGTAGCTTCACTCACACATAGACACCATTTTACAAACTTATTATGTGTTATAAAATTCTGTATGTTTCTCTCCTAATAACTGATTGTCTAATTAGGCTAACTTTTTGGGCCTTTCCAATTGGATTTTAGTATGTGGCTTGGAGTGAGACCAAAAGGGGCCAATAAGACACTAGCTCCAATAGGCCTTACGCTTTTCTGTCAACTCTTGACAAGTCCAAAGTTACCATTAATTATATTTAATACCACTATATAAATATAATTGCACTCTAAGCCTTATTAATAAATTATATCCCAAGACTTTATTATACATGCAACCCCTTCATAAAATATTCGTAATAATACAAAGTTATGAAAGTAGACTACCACTTTGTAAATTACTATATCTTAATCCTTGAGTACCCGGTTTAATTCTTTTAAGTTATTCGCCATATATTTATGAAATCCAATTTCATAAATATATATATTTTAGTAATTTCTTACCAAAGCGGTTAGGCCTAGCTCTCTGAATAATTAAACCCATTAAATTTATCTCAAAGGAATATTTTATATCTCCGTTAAGAAACTATGAATTCCATCTTGAGAATATATGTTCCATCAACACTAAGTGTGTCTGCCCAACATACTGAGGTTTTGACCATAACTTTGGATCTCACTCCTGATATATCAAAGCAACCTACAGTTCATGATCAGGTCTATTATTCTCTCAGGATTAAGAGTTCATGCAAATATAAGTCGTGAGATTTATTATTTAGTTGACAGTCATTAGGAGAATAATAAATCTCACAATGGTCTAGTTCAATATGTCTTAACTCTTAAAACATATCAACTAAAAGCCACTGTAGAGTTTTAGACCCCTTAAAAACAATCAGATTTGTTAGCCTAGATTAATTAGCCAAGTTGTTACTTAGTCAAATTATACAATTCTAGGTTAAAGTAATCAAATAATCATATCAAAAGAATAAAGCAGCGGAATAATAAAAGCCACAATGATATGATCACCCAGGAAACCACACGGTAAAAACCTGAGGAGGATTTGACCCACCGATCCTCAAGGCAAACCTGAATCCACTATGAAAGAATCGAAGTTCATACAAAAGGACTACAAGCTCCCCACTCGACTTCCTAATGCTACCCATCAATAGAACTTACTGACACGACCACGTGCAAACTCCAAATCCACGAACTCCTTCTTTCTTGGACTCTTCAATCAGCTACAAGCACCCACGCTTGATATTCTTTAAGTTTCAATGGTAGCAACCGAGTTAATCATCAAGATGTTGAAGTAATCTCTATCTCGAAAACCCTAAGCTTTGTGTAAAGGAAAGCTCCTCTAGATCTCACAAGAGATTTACACAAAACAGCAATGTATGAGCAACAATACAATTGGAGCAACTCTAAAAACGTGGCTAGGGTTTTTCTTTATATACCTAGGGTAAAAACAGAAAACCCAAAACGTTTAATGAGTTAGGGCTGAGTTGGAAAAACTGCAGAAAACACATCTGGTCCGTGATTCGATCGATCGAGCCTTTCCTTCGATCGATCGAGCCAGACCGAAATGCCCCAATGCATCTACAGTCTCTCGATTCTAACTTTACAATATTTTATCAACTTTGAGCAAGCTTAAACAAGACTAAGCACATTGTTTTGATCATGGTTTGCCAACATTACACATTAGAGTTCTAAATACATAAAATCCTAAATCTTTAGAACCTAACAGCCACCACTTCCATGATCAAGACAAATCATCTTAGTTGACATGTTATAGTTTTCGCAGATGAAATGCCCAATTTCATCATTGACTACGAACTAAAATTCTGAGTTTAAAAAGAACTTGTGATTTATATCTTCTGTGACTTTTCACATAAATCACATACTATGCATCTCATGGACTATATGATAATGTCTGAATATTCATGTTACCAATACTTTAGATAATAATAAAATAACTTTATTAATCAGAATATTAAGTTATACATCATGTCATACATAATATCATATATAACATCATACAATAGGATTTAAGGGCACTAATTCTAACAAGTAAAGCCAAAAAAAAATGAGCTAAAAGCCTCAATCGTTGTTTGTGATCTCAATCTGTTGGTTGGTGGATATGCGAGAGATAGACGATTGCAGGTTCGAAACTCTGTTTTATTTACTTATTTTTGGTTTCTGGTACTACAAAATTATTATTGCTGTGAAAATTGGGGACAAATGAAAGAAATGGAAGGAAATTGAGGATTTTTGGTGTTCGCTTTCAGAATAAAAAATTCGGAGCTCAATTCTCCCAAAATACTAAGTTTTGAGTTTTTGTGTGTCTGTTTATGTGAAAGTTTGGTAAACTCAGATGGGTCAAAATATTTAGTGTTATATTTAGACCATATGAATGAAAGTTTGGATTTTTCTCAGGTTGAATTTGTGTTGTGTTTGCTATTTGTAGGTGTTCTTCTTTGCAATTATCTCTGCGCGTGAGATTGAAAGTTTGGATTTTTACTCAAATTAGATAGTTCTTATATGTTAATATTTGCTATTAGGTGTTCTTTTGTCATATCCGTAAGTTTAAATAACAACATCACCTTTTGAACTTTGAAATAACAAGCAAGCAAGAAGGCCAAGCAAGTTTTTACAACAAGTACCTCTTTTTTATTTATTTTTCTCCGTTTCTTCAAAAAAAAAAAAAATTTTAGGTTCTCAAGATCTGTGTTTGTATTTATTTCCTTGTGGGTTTCAATCTTTGATTGTTTGCTAATACGGGTCTTTTAGGTTTTGATAAAGAAAGGAGATTTGGTTCCATTTTGGGTATTTTCGGCTTACACAAGAAATAGAGATGGGAGTGGGTGAGAGCAACAAACAGAGAGGGGTGAAAGACGAGAGACCTCATTTTGGCATTAGAGAACTCTGAGTTTCTTCTTTTCAATGGAACCAAATCTCCTTTCTTTATCAAAACCTAAAAGATCCGTATTAGCTAATATGGGTATTAACCATTCTTGTTTTCTTCTTTTCATTTGCTAATATGGGTATTTTGGGTTTATTTTCTTCTAAACTTTTAGCTGCTGAGTATGGAGTTGTGTGTGCGTGGGTTTCTCCTTTCTAAGGTGAGAAGATTTTGAAAGAGGGAGAGAGAAACAGATCATAAAGAAAGGGGATTTGGTTCCATTTTTGGTATTTTCGGCTAACACACTATAGGTAAGTGCTCTCTCTGTATATTTAATAAAATTGCATACAAGAGAAATTGTATTTATTTTGTGAGCATTAAATTTTGAGCATAATATGAAGAATTTAAGATCTATAAATTTGTGTGGTGTAGGTGTAGAAAGTAGGGTCTAGATCATTCTTTCCACAGCACTCATGCTGCTAATTGTTGCCACAGGTCAATTTCTCACTTTCTCAATTATTCATTACATGAGTTTGTTTATACTTTTTCTTTAATCTCAGTTTCATGGGGGGTTTCATGTTCTTCATATGGTAGATAATCAATTTTGTAAGTATTTCATTTCTTTGAATAGGTTTGAATTTTGAATAGAGTAGTTTTACCTATCATTTTTTTTTTGGGTGAAATTGGAAGAATGGGATATTATTAGTGGTTGTGATGAAAATACACATGATATATTATAATACTTCCTCTCAAGAAATTATAACTGAAAATTTAAAAGAGCAATGAAATCCAAGAAATAATTTGCAATGCATGAGGACTAATCTTTAGGTTCAGAATCTTAGTTTCAATTTTTCTTTGTTGAAATTTGGAGTTCAAGTAAGCTTCATATACAGCCACCTTAAGCATTATATGACTTACATCACAATACTTGTATTCACTTCATTGTTAACTTCATTAGAATAAATATACAATATTGGAATAGGTGATTTCAAACTTGGAATTATATATCAACAATTTGTAAGCAAGCAGCTAATATTATAACAGAGCATTAGAGACAAACTCAAGCTTGGGTTTTTGAGTTTCTTGGCCATTTGTTCATCGAAGATTAAGTTCTTGTCTCTCATAGAGTTTAATGGTGCTCATAATCTTAGACATTGTTCTTTGAAGAGAGTGGAGTGTAATTGTATGTTATTATTACCAAGAGATCAAGTATGTGTCATTGCAGTGTAATTGTATGATATTATTAGTCTATTGTTGAAGACTAATGCATAAGGTTGTTATTTATATTGGCAATCCATTTACACTTTAGAAAGTTTTAGAATTGGATTTTACTAGGTGTTTCTTCTATGATTTAAATCAAACTGGTGGTACCTAATAGGTTCTAAGCCTTGAACTTAGTTCACAGTGTATATCAAAGTGCTATTATTTATAAATTCACTATATTTATCTTGGTCTTGATGTTTTTGCCCTTTTAAGATATGTTTATCTCACGTAGATTTAGCTTCTTTATAATGGGTTCATCTTTTTTTTTTTTTTCTTTTGGAGAGTGGTAAGAACATGTGGATTATTAACTTCTTTCTATTTGGTATGTTTTAATTCCTTACATAGTCATGTTATTTATGTTTTATATGTATATATATATACACACACACACACACACACACACACACACACACATATATATATATATTTCATTTTGACTTGAAAGTTGATTGTGCTAAGAATATTACGACCCTCACCTATAGAAGAATTAGAAGGTTATGATGATACAGAAGAGTTGAATTTTGGGATGGTTTGTTTGCGTATTGATAGGGACATTGGCCAAAGCTCAAGTTTTTGGTGGTTTGAGAGAAGGAATTGGGTTTTGTATTTCTGATTGTAGTTTGCTTTGTTGGTTGGTGACAGGTTTGAGACCTTTGTGGGATAGGGCTTGGTTGTGGTCCTTGTGGGCAATGAAGTTGGTTTTGGAAAATTTGTATTTAAATTTTTTTTTTTTTTTAATGTTTTCATTTGTTTATTCATTAGTATTTTGGAATAAAAATTTTAAATTTAAATGTAGAAGTGTAAGTTTGATTGATAACTAATGGTTCAATCATATAATGTTGCACGCACAAGAACTACATAAAATGTTTTGCATTTTGGTGAATCTTTGATGGGTTTAAGGAACTATAAAGGATTACAATATATGACTAATTGTGTGATTTGCATATATTTAGATCTAAGTTATATTGGTAGAATATAATCCTCTAATAGATCAAGCTCATGCCTATTGTTGGAGATCAAGCATGTGTTATTTCTACTAACTATATAAAAAAAGCAAATAGCTCTATCTACAGTATTTTGGTTTATTCAAGTTTTGGTGAGTAAAATGGTGCGTTTGGGTGAGGTTTTAGTGGGAGACCAAACAAAGACAAAATTAAGAGAGAAATAAAATATCTTCTGGCTCAAAGAGTGGGGTTTGTACTGTTTGAAGAAGAGAGAGGCCAGCAGAGAGAGAGAGAGAGAGAGGCTTGGTGAGAAAATACAGAAAGAGTGATCTCACTCTTTTCTTCGGACAAATCTGAGAGATGGAGAGTGGGGTGGGTTTGGTGTTTTTACTCAAATCACACTTCAGGTATTTTTTTTTTTCTCTCTAAAAAATTTATCTTTCTCTATGGTTTGCTTCTTTTCTTCTTTCCATTCTTTTTGGTTTCACTTCTTAAAATTTTAACAACTGAATTTTTGGATGAAGAAGATAGCGGTTGTTTTTTGTTTTTGGTGTATTGTATTGGGGGCATGATTTCTGAATAAAGGTCTCTCTCCCTATGGTGTTATATATATATAGAAAGAGTACTGTATCAACATAGGAAGATCTGACTGCAAATGATGAGACCTGTGGGGGTAAAAGCCCAACATGGTGTATTGGGCCTAGGGCCCCATTTTTGGGTTAAGGTGTGTCCAAAGAGAAGAAAATGACTGAGAAGGATTCCATATGAGAGAGATATACCTGGAAATGATCAAGGAGTACAGTTCGAAGAGAGCATCATCAGGCTGAAGAGCATATTCTCCTCAGATATAAAGAGTCTTGATCAAGCAAATACTTAGGAGGTTCGAGTGATCTTCCTAACGATTCCAATGATAAGGATAAGCTCTGGGCATGTATGGAGATGATAAGAACGGAGAAATATCTAAAGGAAAAAGCTACTACCATCGTGTTTAATGCACTGCAGCAACTTTTCTGACCGCATTTATGTGGAGAAAACCCCTGAACAGTGCAACCTCAGTTACCAACACTCATGGAGAACTAAAGAAGATATCTGATATGACATGTACTCAAGGGAATGCTTGGATGAAGAACAAGTGTACATGAAGATGGCTTAGAAGAAGGCTATATAAATGGGAAAGGCCTCTAAAGAAAGGGGATAGAAAAAAAAAAAAAAAAAAAAAAAAAAAAAAAAAAAAAAAAAAAAAAAAAAAGAGGAGAAAGATTTTACTGTAGCTCTAAGAACTGTATTCACCTTTTAATCAATAATATACCTCTTCAGACAACAATTTGTTTAGCTTTCAAGCATGTTTTTACATTGGTTCATCCCTGGATATCATAGTTAAATGTTGTTAAATTCACTACTAGCCCAGCTCTTTCACCCACCCTTTAGAAATTCATTGTTTTGGGCTTGGGCTACAAATCCTGACCCTACAATTGGCGCTATATGTGGGAAGAGCTTGAGCGAAAGTGGAAGCAGCAGTAGATAATGGCTGAACTAGGGCAACAATCAGCAGAATCTAGGGCATCCCAACACGTCGACCCTTTTCTTAATTTGGAGCAGAGACAAGATCATGAAGGTAGTGTACACACTGCACATACTGATCGAAGCCAACCACATGGTGGAAGTCACGTGTCTCATGCAGAGAAGAACCAGAATATGCAACTAGAAATTGAAAGGCTAAAAAGGGAGTTGCGCCATGCCAAGAGGAAACAGATTTTTTCGTATTCTGATGAAGATTCTTATGACGAACAAGATGTCACTTACAAGCAGAGATCTCGAACACCAGTCAGTGAATCATTTTCCTATGAAAAAGAGCATCATCATAAGAGGCAACCTAGAAGCCCATCACGTAGAGGCGTAGGGAACGATGCTATGAGGAAGGCTTTGAATCAAATCTCTAGGTCACCTTTTACACACAGGATTGAGGAAGCAAGGCTCCCTCGTTGTTTTCATCAGTCGACGTTCACCATCTATAATGGTAAACCAGACCCTGTGGAACACGTGAGTCACTTTAACCAGAGGATGGCTGTCTACTCCAAAGATGAAGCTCTGATGTGCAAGATTTTCCCCTCCAGTCTTGGACCGGTTGCAATGAGGTGGTTTGACAACCTGGAAGCAGACTCCATCAACCCTTCAAAGAGCGCACTCAAGTATTTGGTTCCTGTTTTGTCACATGCCAAAGAGTGGCCAGACCCCTATCTTCACTGCTATCCTTGAGCATGCAAGAGGGTGAGACCTTGAAAACGTACTCAGATAGGTACTGGGAGATGTTTAACGAGATAGAGGAAAATTTTGATGGAATGGCTCTTAACACGTTTAAGCTCGGCCTCCCTACTGACCATGGTTTAAGGAAGTCCTTAATTGGTAAGCTAGTTACTAACATGCGTCAACTCATGGACTGTATTGAAAAGTATAAAAGAGTTGAAGAAGATCAGCAGCAAGGGAAGGAAAAGGACAAGGTTATCCCCCAGGAGAGGAGGGATTTCAAGTTGGACCGTTACAATAACAGTAAACCGCGGAGAGATTTCACTGGGCAATCAGGATCAACAAATCTTTAAGCAATCAACGCTGTATTCAAAGAGCCACTACACCAAGTTTTGGAAAAGATTAAAAATGAACCATTCTTCAAGTGGTCGAATAAGATGGTGGGGAACCCTGAGAGGCGTAATCATAATCTCTATTGCCAGTACCATCAAGACCACGGGCATACCACAGAGGATTGCAGGAGCCTATAAGATCATTTGGACCAACTGGTCTGCGAGGGTAAATTGAGACACCTCTTACACCACTCCAGTGGTCGAGGAAGTCAGGTTAACTCGGAGCCCTGAAGAGATGACTCTTCAAAGCCCCCATTAGGAACTATTAATGTCATCTTCACCGCACCGGGGAGAACAGGATCCTAGCCATCGAAGGTTATGTCGGTAGCCCGGTTACCCGCAGGGGATTTCGGCCAGGGTCCGAAGAGAGCTAAATTGGATGCTTAACCGGTTTTAGGGTTCTCGGATGAGGACAAGATTGGAACCATCCAACCTCATGATGATACTTTAGTAATCACCCTCAAAATTGGAGGGTATGATGTGAAGAGGGTAATGGTGGACCAGGGTAGTGCGGTAGAGATAATGTATCCTGATCTCTACAAAGGGCTAAACCTAAAACCTGACGACCTAACACCATACAATTCCCCCCTAGTAAGTTTTAAAGGAAGAGTTGTTATCCCAAAAGGCCAAATACGATTACCTGTGCAGACTGGCTCAGAGGTGGATTTCATAGTTGTAGATGTGTATTCGCCCTATACAGCAATTGTAGCCAGACCTTGGCTTCACACACTAGGGGCTGTTTCCTCTACTTTGCATCAAAAAGTTAAATATCCATTTGAATGACAAGTTAGTGAAATCCGGGTAGATCAGTCCGTGGCCAGACAATGCTTAGTGGCTGCCATCCAGCATAAGCTCAAAACTGAGCCCTCGGCCAAGGCCGAAAGGGGTTTATAGCAGTTAAAACCTCGGGTATCGCTTGTCGAAGATCTAGACGAGGGCGCTAGGTGCGAAGATTTAATAAAAGTTATTATCGGAGACAATCCAAAAAAGTTCTTTCAAGTTGGATCTCAGCTACCTCTGTAGGAGAAGGAAGAGCTAGTAGAGTTCCTTAAGAGAAACCTTGATGTATTTACCTGGAACGCTTATGAAGCCCCAGGGGTGGATCCAGAATTTATATGTCACCATCTGAATGTCAACCTATTGATTACCCCTAAGAAGCAGCCTCCTCGATGCCCATCTAAGGAACACGCTGATGTAGTAAGAGAAGAAGTAATAAAGCTCAAACAAGCTGGAGCTATTAAAGAAGTTTTTTATCCGGAGTGGCTAGCGAATACTGTGGTGGTGAAAAAGAAGAATGGGAAATAATGAGTATGTGTAGACTTCACTGACTTAAATAAGGCCTGTCCTAAGAATCCATTTCCTATGCCAAAAATTGATCAGCTAGTAGATGCCACTGTCAGCCATCCTCGGATAAGTTTCTTGGATGCTTTCCAAGGTTACCATCAAATACCGTTAGCCCTAGATGATCAGGAGAAGACTGCTTTTGTCACCCCTATCGGTAACTACCATTACAAAGTAATGCCATTTGGTTTGAAAAATGCAGGATTCACCCACCAAAGAATGATGACGAGGATGTTTGAGCCGCAGTTGGGTAAAAGTATCGAAATTTATATAGATAACATGGTGGTGAAAAGCAAGGTCGTTTCTGAACATATAAAGGACCTTGAAAACATTTTTGAAGTTCTAAGAAAGCACAAGCTACGTCTAAACGCTTCCAAATGCTCATTCGGTGTGGGGTCAGGCAAGTTCTTAGGGTACATAGTGACTCACAGGGGAATTGAGGTTAACCCCAATCAGATAAAGGCCATCCACAATTTACAAGCTCTTCAGAATCCTAAAGAAGTTTAGAAATTGACTAGAATGATCGCTACCTTGAACCGATTCATCTCTCGATCAGCAGATAGGTGTAGACCTTTCTTCTCATTGATCAACAAGTGGAAAGGGTTTGAGTGGATTGAAGAGTGTGATTTGGCCTTCCAACGAATTAAAGACTATTCGGCTTGGCCACCAATCATGTCTAGTCCTGAGCCAGATGAGGTCTTGTTTGCTTACATTGCTGTGGCTCCTTATGCTGTAAGTTTGGTATTGATACGAGTGGACCAAAGTGTGCAAAGGCCAGTTTATTATGTGAATAAGTTATTGCATGAGGCCGAGATTCGTTACCTGCTACTGGAGAAAGCCATCTTGGCAGTAGTACTTAGTACACGGAAGTTGCCTCATTATTTCCAAGCACATATGGTTGTTGTGCTCACACAACTTCCGCTTAAAACCATACTTAGAAGTGCTGACTACACGAGGAGAATAGATAAATGGGGCACTATCCTAAGGGCTTTTGACATCAAATATATGCCCCGTACCTCCACAGAGGGGTAGGTCCTCGCGGATTTAGTTGCCGAGTTCACTGAGCCCTTGTTAGAAGAATTAATGCCAGCACAGAACATGGATGAAAAATCGGTTGGCGTAATCTCTCAGAAAGAACCATCATCCTGGGAAGTATATGTAGACGATGCGGCAAATCAGAAAGGTTCTGGAGTGGGGCTAGTGTTAATATCTCCAGAGAAGATTGTTATTAAAAAATCACTAAGGCTAAACTTCACGGCCATGAATAATGAGGCCGAGTATGAGGCTCTACTGATGGGAATGGCTATGGTTTGAAGAAGGGGAGGAAAGTTAGTGGAGGTGTTCTCGGACTCGAGGTTAGTCGTTGGTCAAGTACAAGGTGAGTTTGAGGCGAAAGATGAAAGAATGCAGGGATACTTAAGCCGAGTTAAATGTCTGCAATCAGAGTTCGACTCTTTTAATCTGCTGCACATTCCCAGAAATGGTAATGCACATGCTGATTCTTTGGCCACGCTTGCTACCTCTTCAGCGCAAGATTTGCCAAGAGTTATCCTTGTTGAGGACTTGCATGAGCCTACAGAAGCAAGAAGAGAGGTAGTCCATGTTCATTAAATCGGGGCTGAAATCAGCTGGATGGATCCTATAATCAAATTCTTGAAGGAGGATATCTTGCCTGAAGAAAGGTGGGAAGCTGACAAAGTTCGGAGGAAGGCAACCAAATTCTGGCTATCCGAGGACCAGAAACTATATAAACGCTCCTATTTAGGACCGTACTTATTATGCATGCATCCTGAAGCGGCTGAGTTACTACTAGAAGAATTACATGAAGGAATCTGTGGGAGCCATACTAGAGGTAGATCCTTGGCTCACCGAGCCATTACTCAAGGTTATTGGTGGCCGAATATGCAAAAAGAAGCCTATGAATATGTTAAGAGATGCAATCAATGTCAACAGTTTGCCCCGAACATTCATCAACCAGGAGGAACCCTTAATCCACTATCTAGCCCATGGCCTTTTGCTCAATGGGGCTTAGATATCGTGGGTCCATTCCCCAAGGCTGCAGGAAACAGGAAATACCTTCTAGTCGGCACAGATTATTTCACCAAATGGGTTGAAACTGAACCTCTGGCCAACATCAGAGACGTGAATGTGAAGAAATTTGTGTGGAAGAATATTGTCACTCGGTTTGGGATTCCTCACAGCCTCTTCTCGGACAATGGTCTTCAGTTTGATAGTAAAGCGTTCAGGAATTATTGTAGCGAACTGAGAATTACAAACAGATACTCCACCTATGCTTATTCCTAAGGGAATGGGCAAGCAGAAACTGTTAACAAGGTCATAGTAAATGGATTAAAGAAAAGACTAGACGATGCAAAGGGTAAATGGGTGGAATAATTGCCACATATACTTTGGACATATAGAACTACACCTCGTAGGTCTACTAGGGAGACCCTCTTTTCAATGACCTATGGAGTTGAAGCTGTCATACCTTTGGAGAATGGATTCCCAACATTGAGAACTAGTTTGTTCAATCCGATCGGCAACAATGAGCAACTAGAGAAAAGTCTAGATTTGATTGAGGAAAGAAGGGAAAATGCAATGGTCCGATTAGCACATTACCAGCAAAACCTCAAACAAGGCTATGATGCCAACGTAAAGCTAAGGTCTCTAGAACTTGGTGATTTGGTGCTCAGAAAAGTGGTGGGTACTGCAAAGAACCCAGCTTGGGGAAAGTTAGGACCCAATTAGGAAGGGCCATATCGTATTACCTCAGGGGCTGGCATTGGGGCGTATTTCTTAGAAGACCTAGATAGTCATGTAATACTCCGCCCTTGGAATGTAAATAATCTCAAAAGGTACTATTATTAATCGAATCATTTCTTCAATCAATATGCCAATTCGTTATATGAAGTTTTTTAATAAGTATTTAAACTTAAATCCAATCATGCTAGAAGTTCTCGGACCAGATGATTTGGGTTAGTTAACACTCGTTTACAGTTCTCCTAAGTGTTTAAACTTAAATCCAATCATGCCTGAAATCCTCGGACCAGATGATTTGGGTTAGTTAACACTCGTTTACAGTTATCCTAAGTGTTTAAACTTAAATTCAATCATGCCTGAAACTCTCAGACCAGGTGATTTGGGTTAGTTAACACCTCCATACAGTTAGTATTAATGCTTAAACTTAAAATGAATCATGCCTGAAATTCTTGGATGTATTTAAGTAAACTCTAACTTATGTTAGGCCTCCTTAGTCATATATTTAATTTAAAATCAATGAGTGGTAATATTCTTTGTACATGTTCGAGAAGACCTGTGAAACTTCCATGTCATTCATTGCTTTCATTGCTTATTAATAATTCTTTTATAAACTGCTCTTTTCAGTATTAATCTAAGTTATTTGCATCATCAGCAGGGTATCGTGGTTAATCTTACCTATATTACCGTAGTCACAAGTTATAGTTATTTGCAATAATAATGAGTTTTATAATATGTGCAATGAAGACATTAAAAATAAAAGAGAAACGATTTCATTGATCAAAAGGAAGTAGTTTGCAATCCATTACATAAAAAAAAATAATAAAAAGTAAAAAACTAATACAAGTATGAAATTAAAACTCTTAAATATCTAAGCCTTCATCTCGGTGGCCGAGGAGTCAACTGTCTGGGTAGGCTGAGCAGCAGCAACGTCTGGGGCTTGATCATCCTCGGATTGCTTACCCGTACCATCGGCCTGACCAGACTCTTTGTTTGCTTCAATAGGAGTAGGAGGGGTCTGGCCGACTGGGGGCTGCTCCAGAGCTTCTGGGAGTTCACAAATGTCAGGATGATAGTAAATACTCCCAGGTTGCCTCAATATAGACTCTGGGGGGACCCCAGTAGCGTCGAGGCCTTTATCCTAGGTTACATCACAATAATCTCTGTAGACCTTTGCAAACTCCTCAATGAGTCTGATTTGGGTCTCCTCTACACTGAGCGTATAGGCCGCTTGCCTTTTAGCCTCGACTGCCTCCTTGGCCAACTGTGCATTCTTCTCGGCCAATTTGGCGGTCTCCCTAGCTTTTTGAAGCTCAGCTCGAAGGTCCTTCACTAGCGCTCTTTCTGTTTCCAGATTGATCTCGGTCAAATTCAACAACTGGCGTTGGTCTTCGGCCTACTTCTCGGCATTTTTTAGACCCCCATCAAGACTATTCCTCTGTTTGGTCATCTCTTTCAACTGCTCGGACAGATGAGAATAGTCTTCCTTCAAACTACCCAGCGATTTTTTTGCCTCAGACCGAGAGTAGGCCTCTGCTTGGGCTTCAGTATAGGCCTTTTTGTTCCACTCCTCGGCCACATAAACTTGCTTGGTAATCTACATAGCAGAAGGAAAAATTTCAATATAAAAAAAAAAATCATCAGCATCCTAACTGAAGAAGTGGATTAATTTACTTACCATGGCTAAATCCCTTTTTAGGGATAAAAAGAGT
Source organism: Quercus gilva (assembly GCA_023621385.1). Lineage (NCBI taxonomy): Eukaryota > Viridiplantae > Streptophyta > Magnoliopsida > Fagales > Fagaceae > Quercus > Quercus gilva. The sequence goes on from CM042483.1 coordinate 53,491,264, forward strand.
TCATACTGGCTGAAACGCCTGTAAGAATCCATGTCTCGAGGAAGGAGCAGTGGTTACTCCAGGACCTCAGCAATGAGACCTGCTTTCCCCCATTATAGTTTCTGAGGGAGGTCTCCCAGGGGATAGGAGCACCATCCAATTCCAGTCTGGGGGACCAAGTGCGAGGTCCTCGGTGACCTCAGCTATGTGAGAGTCATCTCGACTCTCAGTAGACGAAGCCCTTTTGCTCCGGTGGTCTTTGACCACTTTCTGTTGCTTGGTTCCTTTCATAGGCGCCACCTCCCTTTCTTCATTATCGGCGAGGGGCCTCTTCTTCTTCGGATCTGGCAATTGCTTTGAGCCGAGATCCGAAGGAACCTGAAGAGATGGTGGAGGAAGACTAACAACTGGTTGAGATGTACCAATCTCTTTGGGCCCAACTTTTTTATTCCTATTCTTCATCAAGTCCCTTAGGCTCGCCATGTCTTCTTCCTCTTTTGAGGAATCGTCGAGAATAGCAGTTATTAAAATAGGAGGGCGAACACTAGATTGTTTGTCAGTTTCCTCCTCGGCCTCCGAAACTTGTATCACTTGAACCCCTTCCGAAGCCTCCCCTCCAAATCTAAACTTATCAATTTGCTCCTCAAGTGAAGAGGTTGAAGAAGAAACTCTTTCACCTACTGCTACTGGTTCGAGGGGAACCTGCTGAATTGGCTGGAGAAGCAATGGTATACCCTGCGGATTTGGATGTGGCACGGGGGCAAGATCGTACGGTGCTAGAAAATGGCACCGAGAGATGTCTATTCGATTAAGCCGATAGTCTCCTTTAGTGATAGCGTTGCCGACCGGCTGAAAATCAGTTGATTTTGGCGCGAAACCAAGAATAAGAGGAACAGACCAGAGCTGCCCGTCTTCACTTACAAAAATTTCTGATCGTAGTAAGTAATTAAGCACGGTGACGTTTGTGAGACTGAGCCGAGGAGCAACGTGTTCTTTATCTGTTAACACCACAACAAAACTTAGTCAGAAACTTGAAAATAATGATACAAAGAGAAGACAAATTGTTAAAAAATGAAGACCCTAAATCTATTGTTAGGAAACTTAAATCTAGGATGTCCCACCTAGCTTTCCTAGTTGGGTTGGGCAATGGAGACCGTCATACCACGCACCCGAAACGATCAGATAGTCATCTTTCATCCCTTTGTTAGATTTAGGAAGGCAGGAGACTAGCCTAACAATGTCGGATCGGGATTTAAGATAATATCCCGCCCCCTTTTGGCTATGACATTCGTACATGTGTACAACATCAAGCTAGGTGAGTCCGAGTCCTAAATGACGATTCAAAGCATCAATCGCTCCTAGGATCCTAAAGACATTGGGTGCGCACTAATCAGGAGAAAGCCTGTGGTTACAAAGATAATTTTGGGTAACAGAACCCATAGGGAGAGTCATTCCTCCTTCTATGAATGCTATCATAGGGATTACGACTTCTCCCTCTCTTCGGTTGGTTAATACCCTTTCTGGGGGACAATACCTCAGGTTTACCCCCTGTGGTATGCCGTATGTTTCCTTAAATGCCTCTATTAAGGCAGGACTATCGACAAGATACTATAATCTACCCATTTTTGGTTAACTAGAGGAAGACACAGAATAATAACTGGGAAATGAGAGGTTGAAGGCCGAGAACGCTGGTCGAGAAGAGGATAAAGGGTTCGGAGACGTTGAAACTTACACAAACTAGGTTGGGGAATGATCCTTAAATCCTTGGAAGGATTTGCGTGGATTCTTACAGAAATGAGATGGTTGATTTGAAAAACTTGATGAGCTCGAATGATTAGGTTCGCTGGAGAATCTGAGAATTTGCAAAGTAAAGGATAAATAACCTCTTCTGGGGCTTTATATAGGGACAAATGAAAGGGTAGGAGTCATCCCGCCCAAATTCTGAGGAAAAACATCATCTGTTGGATCGATAGTCCACCGTTGGATACAAAAGACAAAACGTCGCCTGGAGTAATTAATAGCGCTTCGGGAATACTGAAACGACAGCAACAATGATGAAGCGCCTAAATCTATGGTCATACACATGTGAACTAAGATATTTTTATATATTTTAAGCTTTTATTTCGTAACAAATCAAAATCTTATTCTTTCTCCTCGGATGCGAAGGAAAAATTAAAATTTTAAGAGGCTATTGTGGGGGTAAAAGCCCAACATGGTATATTGGGCCTGGGGCCCCATTTTTGGGTTAAGGTGTATCTGAAGAGAAGAAAATGACTGAGAAGGATTTCATATGGGAGAGATATACCTAGAAATGATCGAGGAGTACAGTCCGAAGAGAGCATCATCAGGCCGAAGAGCATATTCTCCTCGAATATAAAGAGTCTCGATTAAGCAAATACCTGGGAGGTTTGAGTGATCTTCCTAACGATTCCAATGATAAGGATAAGCTCTGGGCATGTATGGAGATGATAAGAACGGAGAAATATCTAAAGGAAAAAGCTGCTACCACCGTGTTTAATGCACTGCAGCAACTTTTCTGGCCGCATTTATGTGGAAAAGACCCCTGAACAGTGCAACCTCAACTACCAACACTCATGGAGAACTAAAGAAGATATCTAATATGACATGTACTCAAGGGAATGCTTGAATGAAGAACAAGTGTACAATGAAGATGGCTTAGAAGAATGCTATATAAATGGGAGAGGCCTCTGAAGAAAGGGGATCGAAAAAAAAAAGAAAAAGAGAAGAGGAGAAAGATTTTACTGTAGCTCTAAGAACTGTGTTCACCTTTTAATCAATAATATACCTCTTCGGACAACAATTTGTTTAGCTTTTAAGTGTGTTTTTACGTTGGTTCATCCCTGGATATCATAGTTAACTGTTGTTAAATTCACTACTAGCCCAGCTCTTTCACCCACCCTCTACAAATTCATTGTTTTGGGCTTGGGCTACAAATCCTAACCCTACAAGACCCATAAATGTTTTTGTTTATGGTTTTGTTTTTTTTTTTTTTTTTTTTTTTTTCTATTTTTATTGTGAATTTCTAGGAGTTTTCAGAGGTTATGTAGTTAAATTGTTCAATTCTGATTTGGATTTTTGAGTTTTTTTTTTTTTTTTTTTTTAGAAATACAATTTTGCCAAGTGATCAATTTTTATGCTTTGTATCACTTACTGGTTCATTCTTGATCTTTGTATGATTCGTTTTTTGTTTTCTTTTCTCTTTTCTTAATGGATTTGTAGAAACTTTAATTCTTGATGTGTATAACATACTCAAGTGCCAGGCTCTGAACAGTTCTTGGTTTTTTCTTTGTTTTTGAGGCCTTATTAGAATTCTAATGGTGTTTGGAACTTTGAATGCAGTTAGAAGAACATTCATGGATGCAGACGGATTGAGATGGGTACTTACACTTTATTCTTTCCTCCTTTAGTTCTATTAACTAAATCTTACGATACATTAATTTATAAAAATTTTTAATTAATATTTAACAAATTTACGAATTTTAGTATTCTATATCTCTCTAAATTTTTCTTTGGTTTATGCATTTCGCAAATCAGTGGTGAGTCTTTTACATGAAACAAATACTTTGTGTAGGGATTGGATTTGAGCACTTCTTCTATTGAATGAGTGGACTCAGACCTAACTAGCCCAATAAAATAAATTTGTAGAGAGTGAATCAAAGAGCTAGGTTTTAGTGCATGGACAACAGTTAATATGGTGTTCATGATAATCAAACAGAGATAAACTGAGTTTATCAAAGAAAGTTTGTTCTCGGCCCAATCCGAGGAGTTTTGTTCTGGTAAATATTGAATGAGAATGGTTACCGGAGTTCTTGAGATTGTTACATTGCTATTTCCCCTGATCCCAGCCCCCTCTCTATGGTGGGTTTCTCCTATTATATAGTCTTCTTTAAACGATTTTGGCCTTCTGCTTGTTCATCATCCAAGCCTATACTTAAGTGTCTGTCCCATCAAACATTCTCTTTGGCGTTCTGTGAGTTACGGCAACCGAGGTAGCACTGTTCAGAGGTCATTTCCTCATTAATGCGGCCAGGACGTTAGTTGTAGGCATTTAATGCGAAGGTGACAATTTCTCCTTGAATTGCTCCTCCACTGTGCTCCCATGGTTGACCTATTGTACCTGTCCTTTTCCTTGGGATGCTTTGGGAGGCTGCCTTTGATGGCATGTCGCTCTTCCCTTCTATGATCTTGGTTCACCGAGGACAGGATCGTCTTTGGCGATGTTTCATAGCACTTTGGACTTGCTTCTTTCGTCCTCGGACATTTCTTCCTCCTCGGCGTGGGCCTTGGGCTTAGTATAAAGTAGGCCGCAGTTGCCAAATTCTTCGACCTCACACTTTGTATTTTGTCTTTTTAACTAGAAAGCCTCTAATTGTTTCAGGACCTGCTGTGCTTTATACTATTTTTTTTTTTGGTCCTAATTTCGCTATTTTACAGTTGCCTTAGTGTCTTCTCTTGTACTTTTAGCTTGGGATCTGTGATATGTTTGGTTCTACTGTCTCGTAGGGCTGTTAATTTGTATATAGCTTTGTTTTGTTCAGTGAAAATTTACTAATTTATTAGAAAGCAATCACTTACATTTTTATTTATTTTAATTTTAAAGGATGCTGTCATCTGTGCTCTAACATTGGATGTGTGAATAAATGTTTTATATATATATATATATATATATAATATGGAGCATATTAAGTGATGGGAACATATTAGATTAGTTACCTAAATCTATAATTCCCTTATCCTAATCAATTTTATTCATTTTACCCCTAAAACACTATCATACAATTGGATGGCTAAAACTTATTTACATGGGGAATTTTTAGACTACACCTTGAACAATTTAAAACAGAGTTTAAAATATTAATGAAATTGGTAGTTCTTGTATGTACCGATACTTATAGATTAGTGATTGCATTCTTCTTTCATACCCTCCTTAAATTTTTGTACTGCTTTCATTCTTTTCTTTGGTATGATAGCCAACTAAAGGACCTCAATCTAATGAGAGTTTAGCCTGCTGAATTTAAAAATCTTTCTCATTTGTGAGAACTACAAGAAAAACATGCATGTTTTCTAGCATTATAGAAGTCAATTAACCTAATCATGTCATCATTTTTTTGCTGAATTTTTCTTAGAGATTTTTGATTTTGGAGAGTTGTTAGTGAGTAGTCCATGCAAAGTCTGTTGCTTGAGTCTAGGGAAATTGTTTGATATGTGACTTGTGTGTGATAGTTTTCCGCTGTTTGTGTAGGCCCTGTAAATAGCTTTTTGGAATTGTTACCGTGTACTGTTAGTGTTAACTGTATAGCTGTTCCAAGTAGCTTGATGTTGGTTTTATTGACTTGAGTTGGGTTGTGGCTTAATTTATTGATTTGATTTTTGAAAAATGAAAAATTTTGTTTAAATAACCAAAGTAGCTGTAGTGCTGAGTTTTTGTACTTAGGTCCTAGATATAATGTTTACTTTTTGTTTTCTTGACCAAAGGTTTTGTTGTGGATTATTGATATGTGGATTGTAATAGTTTTAGGAAGCATTAAGAAAGAGTTTGGTTGAATTGTTAACTAAGAGGGGTAAAAAGAGCAACCTTTAATTGAGTTCATGTTTTAGTGTTTTAAATCATTGGTTTTTACCTTATTTTTTAAATTTGATATTGCCCTCATGTTGGACTTTCGGTTGGTTAAGTTTTTGTTATACCATCATAAAACCATGATTATGATTGTTGTGTTCATTTCAGGTGGCATGACAATATCACTTGGTAAGATAAGAGATTTATGGTGGTTTCAAATTTTCTGCTGAACTTCAAGATCAAACATTCAAAATTAATCCCTTTAAGAAGAAAAGATTGGATCAACTATAGCATGCAAGGACAACCTGGAGAGAACAATAGTGCTTTGCTGTTATGGTGCTACTGCAACAATAGAAAAAGAGACATTCATTGTAGCTCTTAGAAAAGCTCTTAGGGAAGTTTTTTTTAATAACTTTTGGAAGTTTTTGGAGAGTGATTAATGATTAGGTTATACTTGTACATTGTATAGCTCTAAAAAGATAATTATATAGATAAATCTGTATCTTATATGTAATTATTCTAATCATGTAGAAAATTTTGTTAAGATTAAGAAATTAGTATTATCTATGCATTTTTTAGTACAAAACCTTGTGGTTTTGTGTTATCTAATGAAAAATATAATTTTTTTTAGTAAAACAAAGAAGCGGCACGTGCCTTGCACGTGCTACCCTAACTAGTCTTATATATAAAAAGCGCCAATGCCCGCTATAGTGCTTCGACACTATGCACTCAGGGTGTTTGCACTGTGCAAGCATTGTAGTGGTAACAGTGCTTTGGTGAGGCCCTTTGCATTTTTTTTTTTTTTTCAGTTTCAAACAGTTGTAGCTACAGTAGTGAAAGTTTTTTTTTCTTTGGTTTGTACTTTTTTTTTCTTTTTTTCTATATATTGTTTTACTACACAACAAATTTCACAATATTTTTACAATTATTGAGATGTTAATTTCTTATAAGTCAAAATAAAATAATAAAATATGAAACTGTGACCAACCACAACTGAAAATAAATATTTTGTGAAAATGTTGTGACACTTGTTAGGTAAAAGTGTAAAAGCTATCATACTTTTGGTTTGTTCAAGTGGCACTGTAGCTACAGTAGCTACAAAGTTTTTTTTTTTTAGTCTTCCGTTTGTACTTTTTTTTCTTTTAAATATTTATAAGAACCCGCATATATATTGTTATACTAACACAACAAATTTCACAATATTTTCACAATTATTGAGGTGTTAATTTCTTATAAGTCAAAATAAAGTAATAAAATATGAAACTGTGACCAGTTACAACTGAAAATAAATGTTTTTGTGAAAATGTTGTGACACTTGTTGAATGAATATGAAAAAGCTACTATACATTTGGTTTGTTCAATATGTATTGTTCATCGCTTTTTTTATTTATTATTTTTATTTTTTCCCAGTCATCGATTTGTGCTCCTTTTTCTACAGTATTTTTGCACTGTTCATGCAGCGTTTTTCACTGTTCATCTACAGTTCCATTTTGGTTAGCCACTGTCTCTTTTTTTTTTTTTTTTTTTTTCAAGTCTTCTGTTTGTACTTTTTTTCCCTTTTATTTATATCACTGTACATCCAGTGTTTTTGCACTGTGTGCGCACTGTAGCTGCAACAGTGCTTTAGTTTCGTGAGTCCTCGTTTTTTTTTTTTTTTTTTTTTTTTTTTTTTTTTTTTTTTTGTTTATTCAACCCTTTTGTTTATTCAACTATTACTGTGGCTACAGTGCCTAAAGTTTTTTTTTTTTTTTTAGTAATCGGTCTGCTTTTTTTTTTTTTCTTTTAAATATTGATGTAAGCTGACATTTATATTATTATACTGACACAACAAATCTCACAATATTTTCACAATTATTGACGTGTCAATTTCTTACAAGTCAAAATAAAATAATAAAATATGAGTCTGTAATCAACCACAACTGAAAATAAATGTTTTATAATAAAAGAGACTGTGCCACTACAATGCTTCGGCACTGTGCATCCAGAGTGTTGGCATTGTGCAGCACTGTAGCTGCAACAGTGCTTTGGTTTCGTGAGTCCTTTTTTTTTTTCAACCCTTTTGTTTATTCAACTGGCACTGTAGCTAAGTTTTTTTTTTCTTTTTCTTTTAAATATTAATGTATGCAGACATTTATATTATTATATTGACACAACAAATTTTACAATATTTTCACAATTATTGACGTGTCAATTTCTTACAAGTCGAAATAAAATAATAAAATATGAGACTGTAACCAACCACAACTGAAAATAAATGTTTTAAAAAAAATATTATAACACTTATTGTTATCACAATATTTTCACAATTGTTGAAATCTCAGTTTCTTATATATCAAATAAAAAAATGCTAAATCCACAACATTTTAACATTAATTTCACAACAAATCATAGGTAAGCTATTATTGATGGATAGCACTAGAGCTACAGTGCTTTTGGTTTATTCAACTGGCACTGTAGCTACAGTGCCTAAAGTTTTTTGTTTTTTGTTTGTTTTTTTTTTTTTTGTTCTTTTAGTAATTGGTTTGTGTTTTTTTTTCTTTAAAATATTTATGTAAGCTGGCATATATATTGTTATACTAACACAACAAATTTCACAGTATTTTCACAATTATTGACGTGCCAATTTTTTACAAGTCGAAATAAAATAATAAAATATGAGACTGTGACTAACCACAACTGAAAATAAATGTTTTAAGAAAGTGTTACAACACTTATTGTGGGGCCTAATAATCTGGCAACCCTGGCCCATCTTATATCCGGTCCAAGGCCCATGCCGAGGATCCAGAAACATTCGAGGAGGAACGGAGATAATCCAAGCGGCCAGGAAACATCACCGAGGATGATGTTGTCCTCGGCGACCCGAGACCATTGGGGGGGGGGGGGGGAAGTAACGAGCCACCAGGAGCGGCCTCCCTGAGCATCCAAAGAGAAAGTGCAAGTACAACGTGTCAGCAATAGAAGCATGGTGGAGGGGCAAGTCCAGAATGAACTGTCACCTCCACATTAAATGCCCACAACTAACGTCCTGGCTGCATTAATGAGAAAAGGACCCCTGAACAGTGCTGCCTTGGTTGCTGCAACCATATGAAGAATGGGAAAGCGGCTGATGGGACAAGCACTCAAGTAAAAGCCTGGATGATCACCAAATGTAAGGCTGGGATCAATTGAGAGAGTGGTATATAATGTAAGGGATCCCTCTGTAAAGTGGGGGGGGGGGGGGAGAAATCTAAACTAAGGAGTACTGTAGCAATCTGTATTCTCACAGAGAACCTTGTAACCAATCTTCAAAGAAATAATAAGAACTCTAAGCTCCGAAGAGCAAGTCCGAGGAGCATTATTGCGCACCTCAACTCACGTTCAAGTTATTAAACCTACATGCAACCATGCATGGCCGTTGCATCCCTCATTAGGGCCTAGTTCTTGAACCCGCTCTCTACAAATTCATTGTACTGGGCTAACTGGGCTTGAGTCCACTCTCTCAATAGTAGAAGTGCCCAAGAACCCAGTCCCTACACTTATTATTATCACAATATTTTCACAATTGTTGAGATCTTAGTTTCTTATAGATCAAATAAAAAAATGCTAAGTCCACAACATTTTAACATTAATTTCTACCGTGCCTAAAGTTTTTTTTTTTCCTAGTAATTGGTTTGTGTTTTTTTTTCTTTTAAATATTTATGTAAGCTGGCATATATATTGTTATACCAACACAACAAATTTTACAATATTTTTACAAATATTGAAGTATCAATTTCTTATAAGTCGAAATAAAATAATAAAATATGAGACTGTGACCAACCACAACTAAAAATAAATGTTTTGAGAATAACAAAAACAATGTTATCAGTTTAAAACCAATAATAACTTGTCATTTAGAATTTGTTCTTAAAATGTTATGAATGTAGCATTTTTCTCAAATAAATAAATATATATATATATATATATATCTATTCGGATCCTAAAAATGAAGATATTGTGAAAATATTATGATATTTTGTTGTATTTTTAGATTTTTTTTTAATATAATCAAATTGGGTAAGCCAAAATTCATGATTTCACACACAAAATCTATATTAATTTTCTCACCACAGGAGGCAGCACGTGCCTTGCACGTGCAGCCAATGCTAGTTAAGCTAGAAAAAGCACTATATTTTGCACAACCAACTCCCACAATCTCTCGCATTAGTTTATATATAATTGTGTAAAATTTATTCACAATATCATTTTGCATTTAGGGTCCGTTTGGTTCCCGTAAAATATTTTCCGGAAAATACCTATTTTCCGGAAATGCTATTTTCTGAAAAAGGAAAATATTTTTAAGTGTTTGGTTGTATTATGAAAATTGTTATGGAAAATAATTTCATGTGTTTGGTTCCATTAGGAAAATGCTATTTTCCGGCAACAACAACACAACAACACCAACAAAAAATTGATTCCGGCCACCACCACAACAACGACAAAAAAAAATTGATTCTGGCGACAACAACAACAAATTGATTCCGGCAACAACAACAACACAACAACAACAACAACAAAAAAAAAATTGATTCCAGCAACACAACAACAACAACAACGCAACAAATTGATTCCGGCGAGTTTAAAAAACAAAACTGAGATGGGTCGAAGGTCTGGGTCTCGGCGATGGGTCGACGACGACATCTGGGTCGAAGGTCTGGGTCGTCGAAGGTCTGGGTCGAAGGTCTAGGTCGTCGGTCGAAGGTTGAAGGCGATGGATCGAACGTCTGGGTCGAACGCCTGGGTCTGGGTCGAACGGTTTGGGCTTTGGGTTCGTGGGTCGCCGGCTCTGGTTCGAAGATCGGTGGGTCGTGGCGATCGTGAAGATGGGTTCGCCGGCGAGCTGGGCTCTCCGTTTCGATCTGGGCTCTCCGTTTCTTCCTTCCTCTCTCTCTCTCTCTCTCTCTCTCTCTCTCTCTCTCTCTTCGTGCTCTGTTTCTCTTTTCCAGAAAATTGTATTTGAAGTGAAAATGGAAGCTGAAATGATTTTCACCCTTGACCATTGGTCAACGGAAATTAATTTCCGGAAAATGGCATTTTCTTGCGCAACCAAACACCCGTAAATACTGAAAAGCATTTTCGGAAATGCTTTTCACCCGATTCAAACGCAGCCTTAGTTTTATTTTTTCATACATCTTTCAATGATAAATAAAGTCAGTAAATGATGATGGATGTGTAAAGAAAAAAAAATTAATTAAAAAAAAATTATGTCAAAAAAGAATTTAATATTAAAAAAATATGAGTAGGGCTAAAAGTAAAAAAACCAGTATCTTCTGTATGTACTTGGCAAAAGATTGTAGCAGCATTACATCATGTGATTACGTGACTGGCTTGTGTTGTCTTATTCCCAAGTCTAAAATATAAAGTAAAATATCAAGTGGCCGTCTGAGTTTGAGTAATACGTAATTTGTATTTTTTTGAAATATACGTAAAAAAATATAAAAATATGTGAAATATTGTTTAAAAATTAAAAATATATTTAAGATATTTTATCAAATGAGACCTAAAACTTACTGACTAAAGTCTGAGTGACTGACAGTAACTAGAGGACCAGAAACAAGTGAAAGCTTCCGTTGGGTTGACTTGAGGAAGGATAGGAAAGGAGAATGGAAAATAAGAGGGAAAATATTTGGTGTGGTTTTCCTAAACTCACAAAAAAATCAACAATCCTATGAAAAGAAAACTAGATTGGCTCAGGATAAAGGGAAAATTACTCATCTACCCGTTGGTTGTTTAATTGTTTTGTTTTGATTTTTTCATATCAAACGGTAGTTTTATTTATTTATTTTTCTTTTGTCAGATATTTTATTAGTTGGTAAATTTGTAGTAATTAAAAATTTTACTTTATAAAATATTAAAAAAACTTGTTTTCTTTTTATGTAATAAGGTCGTAAATATAAATTTATACAATTTACTGTTTTTATCATCTAATTTTTTTATAACTTTACTTTTTAGTCATTCTAACCAAACATGCAGGAAAAACTAAATCTATTATATTCTTCGACTATTTTAACTTCTCACTATTTTTTATTCTCTGATTAATTTATTATATAACTTATTGAATTAGAGCATTCACATCAGTGGATGGAAACTCATGTATAATAGAAAAAACTACCATTTTTACACATTTTGGCTCAAAATTGCTCCACATCAGTGCTTCCAAAGTCTAGTATAATCATCTATATTTATCCATGAGCTACAGTAACCGTGAATATATACACAGTTATTGTAGCTCATGTATTTATTATTTTATTAATATAAATTCGCACCAATTTTTCTCTCTCTTCTCTCCGTGCACAACTACCTCAACTCCTCATCTTCTTCTCTTCATCAGATGCACACAAACACAAACACAGCCACACACAAAGAACACAGACAAACCCACACACAAAGAACACAGACAAACCCATGCTACAGTTGCTGGAGATCGGTGCTTGCTGGAGATCGGTGCTCGGAGATCTGACCGATGCTTGCTCGGAGATCAAATCGGTGCTTGAGGAGTGAAGCTGATCGGTGCTTGCTAGGTGTCCGATCGGTGATCGGTGCTTGCTGGGTGTTCGATCGATCGGTGATCGGTGCTTGCTGGGTGTCCGATCGGTGCTTGCTGGGTCTTGTTGTTTGAGAAGCTTCAATGAAGCTGTGGAGAGATGGAGATAAAGAGAGAGATGAGAATTGCTGGGTCTTGTTGTTTGAGAAGCTTCAGTGAAGCTGTGGGGAGATGGAGATAAAGAGAGAGATGAGTAGAGAGAGATAGCAACAGATCAGAAGAAGGGGTAGAGAAAGTGAGATAGAGAGAGAGAGAGAGAACGTGTATGAATAGGAAGTTGAGAGAAATAATAAAAAAATTGGAAAGAATGAATATTTTATTATAAAATCTTGTAAAATAAATGAATTGATGTGGGTGTTTTGTAAAAGTGAATGTGTAAAATAGAAAAAGTAAGTTTTTAGTGTAAAAATAGATGTGTAAAATAAAAATGCTGATGTGAATGCTCTTAGTATTATTATAAAGTATATGTTCTAGCATATATTAACGGACCCTTAAAATATTTATTATTAAAAATATATGAGTAGGGCTGATAATTAAAACAGTTTCTTCTATGTGTAGTTGGCAAAAGGTTGTAGCAGCACTGATTTGATAAGAGAGGAAGCCTCAAAAGAAGAGCAAGAAGCTCTCCCACTATTGTACATCACGTGACTACGTGACTAGCTTGTATTGTCTTATTCACAAGTCCAAAAAATGAAGTATAAATTTAATGCCGTTGGCTTAGAGCATTATCATTAGGTGTGCTAAATGTGCCAAATGCCAAATATTTGGCACATTTAGCACACCAAACACAAAAACAACCTCTCATGAGGTGTACTAAATGTCTCAAAAAAATGAGACATGCTACAGTACGCTCTCAAATATGAGAGCGTACGGACAGCCATGCCATTTCACTGTTCATATATTTAATTCTTTTTTCTCTCCCCTCCTTTCAGTTCTCTCTCTCTCTCTCGGTCATTCTGAAACCAATCTCTCTGTCTCTCGCTCTCGCTCTCTCTCTCTGGGGCACTCTCATCGCCACGCCCACGCCCACGCCGTCTCATCGCCATCTCGCCACGCCCACGCCCACGCCGTCTCATCGCCGTCTGGCCACGCCCACGCCGTCTCGCCACGCCGTCTCATCGCCATGCCCAAGCTCGCCATTGCCGTCTCGCCATGCCCAAGCTCGCCACGCCGTCTCATCGCCGTCTCGCCACGCCGTCTCGCCATCGCCGATCTCGCCGTGGTTATGTCCGATTCAGTTTATGATGTTAGTTTAATTTGTAATTAATTTTATAATTGATTTGGTGGATTTGGGATGTGGGTTTGTTTAATTTGGTGGATGTGGGTTTGTGTGCCGGTGGTGGGTTTGGTGGATGTGGGTTTGTGCGCCGGTGGTGGGTTTGGTGGCTGTGGGTTCGATCTCTCCGGTTGTGTCTTTTTTTTTTTTTTTTTTTTTTTTGAGGTGAAGCCGATCTCTCTGGTTGTGTTTTTGTTGTTGTTGTTGATGTTGTTGTTGAGGAGGACGAGGATGAGGTTGAGAATGAGAATGATAGGGAGAAACCGTTTGAAGTTTTTTTTTTAATGGTATTTTAATGTGATGGATATATTATTTTAATGTATGGGATTGAAAAATAGAACATCTGATAAATGAGATGTTGTAAAATGATGTTGTAAAATAGTAAAGTAGGCTTTTGATGTGTGAAAATGGCATTTTTTATGCAACGGCTGATGAGAATGCTCTTAGTGGTTAAGAGCATTTGCAACAGTATAGGTATAATGCTATAATATTATATTTTAGTTACACTAACACTAAAATGATGCTCCAGTAGTTGAGCTATATCCATTTTTTTTAGCTCCACATGAACAGTGCACATCTATCTATAGATATACACTGTTCATGAGAGTGTAAAAAAAAAATTTTATTTTATTCCAACTTTTTATTAAAAAAAAAGGCCTCTCTCTCTCTCTCTCTCTCTCTCTCTCTCTCTCTCTCATTCACTCTCAATCTCACTCTCTCAACTCTGGTATCTCTCTCAACATCACTCTCTCAACGTTGTGCTCTGGCCGCTGGGTCGTGGTTGTGCTCCGGCCTCGTGGATTGAAGTGGCTTTCCGTGGATCGTAGTTGTGCTCCAGCCTCGTGGATCGAAGTGGCTTCCCTCACCTCCACTCCGCCGCTAGGTCGTGGTTGTGCTCCGGTGTGCGTTGGTATCGGGGTTGAGATCAGTGTGTGGTTACGACGTTTGGGTAGGTGGATTTGGGTTTAGTGGGTTTCAGCATATGGGTCGCTGGATTTCAGGGGTCACGGTGGAGATGCTAGTGGTGGTGGGTCGTTTTGCTGGTAGTGGGTTGTATCAGCGTGGGTTCGATTTGTGATGGTTGGGTTCGATTTGTGATTTATGGCTGTGGGCAAGGTTTTCAGACCCAGACCCTTCATTGAACTGTAAAAGGTAGAAGTTTAAAGTTTTTGAGGTCGAACCGAGGTCGAACCGGGGTAGAATCGTGATGACGTCATAATTAATTTAATAATTAATTAAAGTCTAAATATAAATATTAAGTTTATAAAACTAGCAAAATTGACTAATATATCTATATATGTAAGGGAAATTTAATGATTTTTAAGCATATATTTAATAATTAAATAAAAAAGTTAACAAAATAAAATAATAACCATGAAAACATTAAAATCTATGATTAATTTTTAAAGTAAAGTTTAATATCTTTGAAGGATTTTAATTATAATTTTTTTTTTATTCCTTGTAAGAGATGGATAATTTAATTAAGTAGAAGAAAATTGTATTAAGTTATTTTTATAAAAATAAAAAAAAAATTACTAAGGGGTTGGACCGCACGGTTCTCACCGGTTCGTGCAGTCCAACCCCGGTTTTAGGGGTTCACGGAATTAACAAAAAATCCGGTTCTTTAGGCTTAAAAAATCGGTTTTCATCTCGGTTCTCACGGTCTGACCTCTCGGTCCGGTTCGATTCTGAGAACCATGGCTGTGGGTTCAATTTGGGTTGGTTTTTTTTTTTTTTTTTTTTTTTTTTGCTGTGGACTGGTGGCCGGTGGTGGTGGTTGTGGGTGTGGCTGATGGTAGAAGTGGTTGTGGATTTGTGGGTTCGATTTGGGTTTTTTTTTTTTTTTTTTTTTCCTGCTGTGTACTGGTGGCCGGTGGTGGTGGTGGTGGTGGTGGTTGATGGTAGAGGTGGTTGTGGATTTGTGGGTTTGATTTGGGTTGGTTTTTTTTTTTTTTCCTACTGTGGATTGGTGGCCGATGGTGGTGGTGGTAGTGGTGGTGGTTGTGGGTGCGGCTGATGGTAGAGGTGGTTGTGGATGTTTTTTTGGGTAGTGGAATATATTATTTTATTGTAGTGGTTATATTATTTTATTGTGATGTTTATATTATTTTATTGTGTTGAAAGCTAAAATAGATCCACTGCTGCAGCATGTATGTAGGTAAAATAGATAAAGTGACTTTTTGTGTAGTTGAAAAGCTAAAAATTTAGATCCACTGTTGTGGATACTCTAAGGGTTTAGGCACTCCGTCTGACCCATTTATATTCGAGTTTCGTTGAGAGCAGGAGTTCGCTGGTGGGCATTTATAAGAGTTAGATGCATCCAAAAAGGATGAGCTGTACTACTACAGTTTATTATATACCTTAACTAGAGATAGATCCAAGATTTTAAGCTAAGGAGTATAAAAAAATAATAAAATAATAAAAACTCTAATTAGGCATCCATGTAGTATTAAAAAATTATAAATACAAAAAATCATTATTTCTAATTATATTAAGATGCAATCATCTACTAACAAAAACAAAAAAACAAAACAATATTTTGTTTTTAATACTAGGCTAGTGAGGATTTTTTTTTTTTTTTTTTTAAAATTAGAGCATTTACTGTGGCGGTGTTAAAAATTTTAGCTTTTAGCACATCAAAAAACTATTTCATCTATTTTACCACCTCACTTTACAATATATACCCAATATCAAAAGTTCTATTTTTTTGTCACTTCATTTAAAATAATATAAAAAATTCATTAAAATTATAAATGAAGAAATAAAATTTCAGTTTTTTAATTAAAAAAAGATATATAATCTTAATAAAATAATGTATTTTATTTTTATCAACTTGCTACAGTCAACTGGTATTTATACCAGTTTACTGTAGTTGCAAAAAGTTTAGATTTAGCTTCTTCAATAATACATGATTTTTTTGGTTCTTTGGTGCTAAAATAAGCTTTTTTTTTTCTTTTTTTTTTTTTACTAAAACACAATCACCATTGTGAATGTTTTTATAGTTTTTATTAAGTTTTTGATTTGGATAGTTGCTATTTTCCTATTTGGGTTAGGCTAGTTTGGTTGATGGGGAAAAAGTTGGTCAATGGTTTTTGAATGGGGCCCAACTACAAAAATGAAATATAAAAAAAAAATTTTAAAAAGAAAAAAAAAAAAAATATATATATATATATATATATATGGACCCAGGGGGGCCCCGACCCTAACCTAGGTCCGTCCCTGACCTTAACACACACTTAAAATGCACTAAACTCTTGATTTTCAAGGACCAAAATGGGTATTTATCCCTAATATAAAAACTACGTAGCAATATGTAATTCTTTTGAAATTATTTAGCAATCTGTCCATGTTTACAAACTTGATTTTAACAAATTTGAGTTTTATGAAGAACTCGATATCATTAAAATCGAGTTTCATATAATTTGGGCCAAAGTGGAAGTTGTTGATGTGGCTTTTTCATTTAAAAAAAATTGATTTTAGTAGTTTCGAGTTCTGTATAATTTTTCAAATACTTTTTGACTAGTGTCTATAGCATTTGGTGCAACAATCATGTAGTGTCCTTGAATATATGTCCTTTAGCTCATATTAAAGCTAAAAATGCAGCAGCATTAGCCTCAAAAGAAGAGCAAGAAAGCTTTCCTGCTATTGTACATCACATGATTACGTGAGTAGCTTGTATTGTCCTATTCACAAGTCCAAAAAATGAAGTAAAAATTTAAGGCCATTCGGGGCTTGGCTCAGCTAGTAAGACTTGGGTACTTCATCTAACCTATTTAGGTTTGAGTCTTATTGCTAGCAAGAGTTTGTTGGTGGGCATAAATAAGGGTTGGCTACATGAAAAAAAAGATGGGCTATACTACCACCATTTATAATATACCTTAACCAGGGACATATCCAGGATTTTAAGTTAACGGGATTAGAATAAAAAATAAAAAAATCTAAAATCTAAATAGGCATCCATATAGTATTAAAAAATTATAAATACAAAAAATCATTATTTCTTGTTAGGACATATGTGATTCAATGTTAGGAACATATGTCACTATTTTATGTAATTGGCTAATCTTTTGACAAAACGCACTTTATTTGTAATTTGGTAGATCTAGGATGTGTTTAATACTTCAAGAAACAAGATTTCAAGTTCAAGTGTTAAAACCATGCAAACCTATCCAAGAATCAAGTAAAAAAGTGATGTTCATTAAATCTCGATAACTAGCTCGACAGTTAGTATCTGTCGAGGTTTAAGAGAGTTGTTTCAGCCCAAGGCTGAACGACTGCTTGAGAGATAAGGTATCTGTCGAAATTTATGAAGTTCAGTTCTTTAGAGCTGAGCTTCATCCAATCCGTGAATGTATGTTTGGGTTTTCTTTTCTCACAACCCTAAACATATATAAGGATTATTTTAAGGGCTGTAAAAGGTTACGCACAGTTGCACAAGAACACAATTCCACAAGTGTGAAGAAAAGTGTGTCCGGAAATCTAGTTTGCCCTAGTTCTTCTTTCTCTTGAAGAAATTGCTATGTTTTTACACCATGGGGTTTTGTGACCAAGTAACTTCATGATTTTCATCGTATGATGAACTGAAAAACTTTGTAGCCAGCATTCTTCTCAAGTTAGTGATCAAGTCGCGTACTGGAATCCGCGCAATTAGTTTGTTACGTGCTGGGAATCGTGCATTGAAAATGAGAGATTGTCACTATAGAACAAGTCCAATTGGATATTGTGGTAAGGGTTCAACTGTAGGTTGGTATAAGGTACTGGGATTCCTTTACTTGTAACCGTTTGTTTTGATAACAATGGATTCTCGGGAGTGGTGACCTTAAAATCACCTGGTGGGGTTTTTGCCATGTTGGTCTTCCCCATTCGTAAATAAATCACCGTGTCAATTTATTTTCCGTTGCATACTTAGTTATTTAGTGATTTGTTTGTGCTATCACGCATCTTACATGTTAATTTGATTAATTAATAAACTTGACTAATTAATCAATTAATTCATCACAAGAGGTCAATACATTCTTGGCCTATCATTTCTAAATACATTAAGATGCAATCATCTACCAACAAAGACAAAAATTTTAAAAATTAAAAAAAAAAATATTTTGTTTTTTTTAATACTAGGCTAGCGAGGAATTTTTTTTTATTTTTATTTTTTATATTTTTAAGTTAGAGCATTTATAGTGGCGGGGTACTAAGAATTTTAGTTTTTAGCACCTCAAAAAACTAATTCATCTATTTTACCACCTCACTTTACAATATATACCCAATATCAAATGTTCTATTTTTTTGTCATTTCATTTAAAATAATATAAACAACTCATTAAAATTATAAATGAAGAAAGAAAATTAGAGTTTTTTAATTGAAAAAAGATATATAATCTTAATAAAATATTGTATTTTATTTTTAATAACTTACTATAGTCAACTAGTATTTATACTAGTTTACTATAGTTGCAAAAAATTTAGATTTAGCTTCTTCAATAACACATAATTTTTTGGTTCTTTGATGGTAAAATAGTTTTTTTTTTTTGGCTAAAATACAATCACCATTGTAAATGTTTTTGTTAAGTTTTTGGGCTGGATAGTTGTTATTTGCCTATTTGGGTTAGGCTAGTTAGGCTGATGGGAAGAAGGAGGGTCAATGGTGTTTGAAATATATATAAAAAAAAAAAATTGGACCCGGGGGGGGGGGGGGGGGGGGGGTCGGGCCCTCAACTGGGTCCACCCTGGCCTTACACATTCTTGAAATGCACTAAAGTCTTGATTTTCATGGACCAAAATGGGTATTTATCCCTAATTTAAAAACTATATAGTAATATGTCTTTATTTTGAAATTATTTAGCAATTTGCCCATGTTTTCAAACTCAATTTTAGCAAATTCGAGTTCTATGAAGAACTTGATATCATTAAAATCAACTTGCATATAATTTGTGCCAAATTGGTAGTCTCTGATGTGGCTTTTTCATTAATAAAAAAACCACAAAAAACTTGATTTTAGTAGTATCGAGTTCTGTACAATTTTTCAAACACTTTTTGACTAGTGTCTATAGCATTTGTGCAATAATCATGCAGTGTCCTTGAATATATGTCCTCTAGGTCAGATAAAAGCTAATAAAATAGCTGCATTAATCAAAATTAGAGAAAATTACATTTTGCCCAACTACATTTCAAATATACTTACACACATTTTCATATATTTTTTCACCCACACGTATTTCAAAGAATTAAAAAAAAAACTACAAAAATCTCATCTTAAACTACTCTACCAAACACCCCTAATCTTTCATCTTTGAAAGCTAACTAGAGCTCCAATCTTTAGAAAAAAATATTATTATTTTAATGTTTGTGGTAGAAAATGTGGTTTGCGAAGTTGTTTTTTTATTATTTTAATGAGTAATTTATATTATTTTAAATGAAATGATAAAAAAAGAAGTTTTGATGTTTGATGTATTTTAGAGTGAGATGGTATAATAGATAAAGTAAAATTTTGAGATATTAAGGTCTCGTTTAGTACGCAAGTTTAAACACATCTTTTCAATTTTTAAATAATATTGCACGTATTTTCACACATTTTTTCATCCACATGTATATCTAAAAAAACTGAAAACTGTTATTTAAACACACGTATCAAACAAACCCTAAATACTAAGAACCCATTTAGTAGAGGAGTTTGAATAGTGTTGTTTGTAGTTTTTTGAAATACATATTGGTGAAAAAATATGTGTGAAAATGGATATAATTTTTTTTAAAAACTGAAAATATGTGTTTAAAATACTCTACCAAACAGACCCTCAAATTTTTAGAGTCATTGATACGAATGCTATTAGCAAACGTTTCAACAAAATAGAAAACGTGAACCATGCTAACCTCAATTATTCAGCATAATTATAAATAAGTTCTATACAAAGCAATTTATTTTATTTTTATATTTTATACTGTTGGGTCTTTTTGCTAAATATTGCTAATTCTGAAACATATTTGCGTTATAGGCACTGTTACAAGTTATTTAGGGGAATGAGGAGAGAAATTGAGAGTCTTTTGGCTAAATATTGCTAATTCTAAAACATATTTGCGTTATAGGCACTGTTACAAGTTATTTAGGAGAATTAGGAGAGAGATTGAATTTCAGCAACAGTGTTACCGAAATTCAAGAAAAAGTAGGAGAGAGAATGAGAAAAAGGGTGGAAAGAGAAATGCTTGAATTACGGCAATGGCATTGCCGTAATTCGTTCTATCCAATTTTCCTCAGCTGACCAGATGTGTGAGTGTGAGAAGTGCCCCTGACCGAATGTGTGAGTGCCCCCAAAGAAAGTAATTGTGGCAATGGTATTGCCGAAAATGGGGGGGAAAAAAAAAAGTGAATGCCAAAATCTGGGAAAGAATTAAAGAAAAATATAATGTGATACGTACACAATATTTTTACAACATTTTCACAATAAATCATAGGCAACTAGTTATTATTAATTCAAATTTAAATTTAACATTGAGATTACTATTTTAATATAACAATAACAATAAGTAACAACTTGATACTTAGAATTTGTTGTAAAAATTGTGTGCATTTATCATTTATTAAAAAAAAAAAAGTGTAATGGATTTGCCGAAAATGGGAAATTTTTTTTTTCCAATTTTGGCAATGGTATTGCCGAAATTGTAAAAAAAAATTTTCCCCACAATTTCAGCAATACCATTGCCACAATTGGGAAAAAAAAGTTTTTATTTTTTTTTCCCAGTTTCAGCAAATCCATTACACTTTTTTTTTTTTTTTTAAGAAATGATAAGTGCACACAATTTTTACAACAAATTCTAAGTATCAAGTTGTTACTTATTGTTATTGCTAGATTAAAATAGTAATCTCAATGTTAAATTTAAATTTGAACTAATAATAACTAGTTACCTATTATTTATTGTGAAAATGTTGTAAAAATATTGTGTACGTATCACATTATATTTTTCTTTAATTCTTTCCTAGATTTTGGCATTCACTTCCCCCCCCCCCCCCCCCCCCATTTTCGGTAATACCATTGCCACAATTACTTTCTTTGGGGGGCACTCATACATTCGGTCAGGGGCACTTCTCACACTCACACATCCGGTTAGCTGAGGAAAATTGGGCAGAACGAATTATGGCAATGCCATTGCCGTAATTCAAGCTTTTCTCTCTCCACCCTTATTCTCATTCTCTCTCCTACTTTTTCTTTAATTTCGGCAACACTGTTGCCAAAATTCAATCTCTCTCCTCATTCCCCTAAATAACTTGTAACAGTACCTATAATGCAAATATGTTTTAGAATTAGCAATATTTAGCCAAAAGACTCGTTGTATTCAGCCAGTTTTTTTTTTTTTTTTTTTTTTAAATACTGTGACTGCGATACCTGTTTTTTTCCTACTCGTGCTGGCTGATCATACAGCATCTTCTGTATGTACTTGGCAAAAGATTTGTAGCAGTATTGATGTGATTGGAGAGGATAGCTCTTCACCGGCCCGGACAGAGCCGGCTCAATAACTTTTGAGGTTTTAGTCGAAAATTTTAAATGAAGCTTTTTTATAATTAAATATTAATTAAATAATATATATTAAATTTTTTTATTTAAAATCTATTTTCTTTGCTTTTTAAAGTGTAAAATTACTAATTAAGTTTTTATATTTGAATTGATATAATATACATCAAATTATTAATTAGTATAATAATTTATAATAATAAATAAAATGTCAGATAAAAAAATAAAAAAAAATAAAGTGGCAGAAACCAACCAGCCTGTACAGCTGTACTCCACTACTCCTAAGTCCTATCATCCAATACCTATGGCTAAGTTTTAAAGAAAAAACGTGTCCCACTCATATAAATTATCATAAATTCTTCATGGTAGATAAGTGATGTGATCTACCATTTTAGTAAAAGACTCATATTTGTTTAAAATTGTGAAGTTTTAAATAAAAACTAAATACTGACTCAATAATTTTAAATAAGTAGAAGTCTTTTACTGAAATGATGGACAAATAGTGTAATCCACCGTAAGAACCATATAATTTCTCCGCGAAAGGATACAAAGGGGTAGAAAAGCTATCATAGCAAAAAAGAAAAAACGTATCCCATCCCATCAAACAATTGTGCAGTGAAAGTGTGAAACAAACTAAAAATATATATAATTTAAGTTAAATAAATAGAAGACTCTGAGTGTACGTTTGGGTTCGGCTTTTTAAATAAAAAAAAAGTGAGAGAAACCGACCAGCCTGTACAGCTGTACTCCACTGCTCCTAAGTTCTATCATCTTATGCCTATGGCTAAGTTTTAAAGAAAAAACGCGTTCTACTCCTATCAATTACCCTGGCAGAAAAGGGTACAAAGGGGCAAAAAAGCTATCATATCATAGCAAAAAAGAAAAAACGTGTCCCATCCCATCAAATAATTGTGCAATGAAAGTGTAAAACAAACTAAAAATATATATAATTTAAGCTAAATAAAGGACTAAATGTACTTTTAGTCTTTATATTTTTTGCTTTTCTTTTCATGTTGATCCCTATAATTCCATTTTGTCATTTTTAGTCTCTAAATCAATTAATGCGTGTTATCTTAATCATTTTCGTCAGTCAACAGACAAAAATAACTGAGATGACTAATAGAGGGAAATGACACACACATATATAGGGGAAGGGGGATGACGGTCCGGTGGTGTAGATTTGTGGCAAAGACGATGACGGTCCGGTGTGGCTGTGGCCTGAACCTACGACACGATCAGACCGGTGAAGGTTGGGTTGTCTTCTTCACTGTCCAAATCTTTATTCTTTCATTTTCTTGGCAACCAAACAAGGACTGAAAAAGAACTGAGAAATGATTTTGCTTGGGTTTGAGGATGGGGGCTTTGGAATTTATGATTTTATTATTTATTTATGGTGTTTTTATGTTGAATTTTCTGGGTTTGTGAATTTGGTTTTTGAGTTTATGAATTTTATTTGTTGGAGGTTTCGTTGTTGATTGAAAGATGAGAACATCTAGGTTTGAGTTGTGATTTTGTATATCTGGGTTTTTTGGTTTGAGACAATCTATTACTAGGTTTGTGTTTATGTTCTTGCTGGAAATCGATTTGTGTTTGTGTTTGGTTGACAAGAAAGGGCAAGAAAATGCAAGTAAATTTGGCTATGTGTTCTTATGTTTAAAATCTGGGTCTGTGTTTTTTGGTGTTCTTGTTGAAGATGAACAAAGATCTTGATGTATTTTTTCAATTTTAAATTTGTTAAAAACTTAAGAAGGTTAGATTTTTTTTTTTTTTTTTTAAATATGATGAGTGCTACAGTGAATTTTTAATAATATTTTAATCCCTCCGTTAGTCACCTGAGTTATTTCTGACTGATGGCTGATGGAAATGACTAAAATAACATGCGTTAATTGGTTTAGGGATTAAAAGTGGTGAAATAAAAATGTAGGGACTGAAATGGAAAAAAGCCAAAATGTAGGGGACTAAAAGTGCATTTACGTCTTAACTAAATAGAAGACTCTGAGTGCCCATTTGGATTAGGCTTATTGCGCGTCTGCGTTTTGAGTTTCACTTTTTTTTTTTTAGCGCGTATGAACAGTAACCGCACTGTTCATGTACATAGATTCAATGTGCAGAAGACAAAGTGCACTGTTCATTATCTATTCACGCACTATTCATGTGACCCATAACTACTATATTCAGAAAAAAATTAAAAATTGGTCTCACGGCATTATTCATATATTTAAAAATGATTTTGCTACAGTATTTTCAGTTTTCATTTTTCAGCAAAATAAGCTGTATCCAAACGGACCCTAAGTCTTCATTTTTGTAAAGACAAAGTCACAAGGAGAAAAATTTCAAGCTAAATTGACTGACTGAGTTTATGGAAAAAGATCAAGAATAAAGAATCAAGATGAAGATGAAGAAAAGAAAGGTAAGACCGTAAGAATATAGATGGAGAGGCAAAGAGATAGAGAGATGAGAGGTTTTCTTTTGTTTTTGAAATTTATAATCTCTATTTTAGCATATTTCAAGACAATTACGTTGTATTATTAATGGACTTGTCTAGTATTAATTTTGATTTTAGCATATTTCAAGAATGAGTTAATAAGTTTGTCATCTAAAATTTAATTTTGTTAATTGAAGTTTGACTATTTTTATTTTTTATTTTTTATTTTTTTGCATTTTAGGATAGAATGGGGCATTTTTAATGCATTTTATTGACCAATAAAAGGGCTTAATTTTTTTAAATTAAAATATATAAATAAATATATTATATATGTAAATTTTTTTTTTTACAAGTGGGAGCCTTATTTTATTTAGGGGTTTTAGGTGATTGCATCAATTGCATCAACTATTGTGCATATTGTGTATATCATGTGACTGGCTTGTATAGTCTTATTCCCAAATCTAAAATATAAAGTAAAATATTTAGACTTATTAATTAAAGTCTGTTTCTCAAAAAAAAAAAAAAAAAAAAAAAACACTAAAGTCTGAGTGGGTGACAATAACTAGAGGACCCAAAACAAGTGAAAGCTTCCGTTGGGTTGATTTGAGGAAGGATAGGAAAGGTTGATGGAAAATAGGAGAGAAAACATTTAGGGCTTGTTTGGTAGGTTATTTTAAGCAATTTTTAGAATATTTTAAACACATTAATATATATTTTCACACACTTTTTTACCTACATGTTACCTACATGTATATGAAAAGTACTCAAATAATATTACTCAAACTCTTCTATCAAACACCCCCTTGTTTGGATTGTTTGGTTGGAGAAAAAGGGGAAAGACTTTGGTGTGACAATCATTCAAGCGTTCTTTTCCCAAACCCACAAAAAAAAAAATCAACCCCCCTATGGATAGATATATGGAAAGAAAACTAGACTGGGCAAGGATAGAGGTAAAATGACTCCAGAGCATCTACCCTGTAACATAACATGCACGGGCTGGTGGTTTAATTGTGTTGTTTTGCTTTTTCCATTTCTCAGTAGTTTTATTTTATTTATTTATTTATTTTTCTTCTGCTGGATGTTTTATTAGTTGTATTAGTTTGTAAATTTGTAGTAATTAAAAAAATTATTTTTTATAAACTATTAAAAAAACTTGTTTTTTTATTTTTTTTTATTTTATGTAATTGAGCTGTAAATTTATACAATTTACAATTTTTTATCCCTTCAATTTTTAATCATTCCAACCAAACACACATAAAAAACTAAATCTATTATATTTTTTCACTTTCCCATCGTCTCGTTATTTTTTATCCACTTACTAATTTATTGCATAACTTATTGAATTAGTATTTACACAAAGAATAAACTTTAACCCATATAGATAGAGTCTTGTGGCTCAATATTGTAAAAATTAGAGTTTATTGGATTTATGTGTACTGTGCAAAGTTTTTTAGCTAAATGAGGAGAGATGCAAATTTTGGTATTGGTGTTGCCGAAATACAAGTAAAAGAAGAGAGAGAAACTGACAAATCTGACACAATTTTGGTATTTCGGTAGAGGTGTTACTGAAATTCAAGAAAAAGCGAAGACAGAAACTGACATCAATTTCGTCAATTGGATTGCCGAAATTCAATTGTCATTTTGCTTCTGTTAGATTCTTTTTTCCGTTTGGTTAGTTTCTTCATAGTTTATTTTTGTTTAAAAAATAAAGATAAGCAACCCTTTTTCCGTTTGGTTAGTTTCTTCATAGTTTATTTTTGCATAGTACACATAAATCCAATAAACTCTAATTTTTACAATATTGAGCCAAAAGACTCCATACAGATATACTTATATGTTATTAAAATATGAGTTTTACTAACGTATACCTTTCTTTTTAGAGTTTCAAATTATGACGTCTGTTTCTAATGGTAACTCTTTATCATCAGATTAAGACACCAATCGGTTTTTGATGTAGGCGGAGATTGAACCTCAGATCTCTTATTCAATCATCAATAACTTTACCAATTGAGACTAACATATACCTTAAGGCATACATTCAGTGCCGACTTAACACTAAATGCAATTGATACATTTGCCTAAGGCCCAAAGTATAAAAAAAAGAGCCTCAAATTTTAATTTAATTAAGCCCAAATATTAGCAATTAAATAAAATAATATTTTTTTATCAAATGAAAAACAAGAAAAAAAAAGGAGTGATAGAAATGTTGCGTTCATAATATATTTCATAATATTTTTACAACAAAGCCTAAGTAGCAAGTTGTTATATGTTGTTATTGATGGCAAAAAAATAATTTCATTGATGGATTCAATTGTGAATGTAGCATTTCTCAAAAATAAAAAAGAGCAATACACAAAAAAATTCACAACATTTTTCACAATAATTAAGTTGGCAAATTTTTACTAGTTCTCACATAGGTCTACCACTAATATTACTCATTTACTTACCACTATCATTCTACCACATCAACAAGTGTGAAAAGTTTTATCAAAATTTTTTATGACTGTAGATGTTATATAAAAAAATTTATACATAATTCATGTTAATTATTAATAAATTTACACAAAAAGTAAGATAATAGAATTTAAATAATATTTAACTTTTTTTAAAGTCATATTTAAATATATAAAAAACCTCCGTTTTAATTTTAGCTTTATACCCAGGACTATCCAGACTCGCCGGCCCAATAGACCCGCCCGATTTCCACCTGATTTCAGCTTGAATCGACCCTCCCGTGGGTCGGTGACGGGCTTTCGAGCCCAAGACCCAATGCCGGAGGGTCGAGTGGTGGATTTTCTTCTCCAAAACTTGAGCCACCCGACCCGACCGATGTAATATACAAATCCAACAACTCCGGCAAGATCAAACTCAGATTTGAGGAGATCCAAGCTGATTTCAGGCGAGATTCGAGGAGATTCAAGCTGATTTCGGCGAGATCTCGACCATATGTGGTGAGATCCTTCGAGATTTGAGGAGATCCAAGCTTATTTCGACGAGATCAGGACCATATTTGGTGAAATCTGACGAGATTTGAGGAGATCCAAGCTGATTTCAGCGAGATCTCGACCATATTTGGTGAGATCTAGCGAGATTCGAGGAGATCCAAGCTTATTTCGGTGATTTTCGAAGCAAATGTACTGAGTTTTTGAAGATTTTAGCGACTCTTTTGAAGATTCCGACAATGTTTGCAGAATCCAGCGAACCGACTGAACACTACCCGAACTCGAAACCGACTCGACCGATTGACGCCGGCGGTCAGTTTCGGGTCCCTTCGCCTTCCACCCAACGCCGACGGGTCGGGTCCGGGCTGGGTCAAAAATCGACCCGACTCAACCTGTGGACAACCCTATTTATACCCCAAATGTAATAGGCCGGCCGTACATATATTTGTAATCAATTTTAGAAATTTTATTAATAAAAAAGTGAATAATTTTTTGACATTTTCTTTCAATTTTTCATTAAAAAATTTTGTAAAATTAATTATTAATATATATCCCTGCAGACATTAATCGGAAGATATTTATTATTAAAAATATGAGTAGGGCTAAAATTAAAAAATATTTATCTTGTGTATTTACTTGACAAATGATGCTAGCAGCATTGATGTGACAAGAGACAAAACCTCAAAAGAAGAGTAAGAAAGCTCTTCAGCTATTGTAAATCAAGTGACTGGCTTGTATTGTGTCATTCACAAGTCCAAAAAATGAAGTAAATCAGCCATTTCGCTTCACCTTAAAGAAGAAGAATGGATCGAATGGGAGCCTTGAATGTTAGTTTGCTCACCTTTTGAAAGAGTTTGCACTCTCTGATAGAGGACTGCCGTAGGTAGTGGCCCAGAAACTCGTTGATCCGACTTAGATCTCGTCTGATAGAGAACTGGCTAGTGAAGAAATTGGTGGTGGGCAAAGTTCAATTTAATGCAGCAGCAGCAGCTGGGAATGGACAAGTCACAGATGTCTCAGAATTCAGAGAAGTAATTGTCTGCAGGAAATAATAATGGGTGTGAACATGTTGAAATTCAGACTTGCATGCCCACGTGATGCACGGATTGGGAGTGTCCTTTCCCAAACCCAACTTCTGTAGAAATTATTGGAACCTTCAGGAGGACCACATCAGTGGTCCTCCCAAGTCCCAATACCTAATTAAAAAACGTCATTTAAGATCGTTTAGTTCTTGTAAAATATTTATTTTTTAGTATTTATTTTTTAAAAATGTTATTTTTTTAAAAATGAAAATATTTTTAAGTGTTTGGTTGTATTATGAAAATTGTTATAGAAAATATTTTTATGTGTTTGGTTCTATTCTGAAAATGTTATTTTCCTACAATTTTTCACATTTTCTCAGCTATTTTCTCAGAATCCAACAAATTTTGTTACAAAAAATTTCAAAATTCCAGCCAATTCATCAACAAATTCCGGCAATCAAAAGCCACAACCACCAAAACATCACCACCGCACCACCGCAACAACAACAATCAGTTCATCAAAAAAAAAAACAACAACAATCAAATTAAAAAAAAAAAAAACTGAGAGATCAAGGAAGAGAAAGCGTGGAGGCGATGGGTCGGCGGTCGAAGGCGATGGGTCTGGTTCGTGGATCGGCGAGCTCGAGGAGGCGATGGGTCTGGGTTCGTCGGTTCGTGGGTCGAAGGCGATGGGTTGCTCATGCTGTTGCTCGTGGGTCTGGGTTCATCGGTTCGTGGGTCGGCGGTTGCTCGTGCTGGCTTGGTCTCTCTTGCCGGCGATTCGTGGGGCTTGGTCATCGGTCTGGGTCTCTCTGTCTCTCTGTCTCTCTCTCTTCGTGCTCTCTCTCTCTTTTCCAGAAAATTTCATTTGAAGTGAAAATAGAAGGGGAAAACAATTTCAGCTTTGACTCACGGTCAACGGAAATGAATTTCCAAAAATGCTATTTTCCATGCGCAATCAAACACCCGCATTTACGGAAAAGCATTTCCGAAAGTAATTTTCACCCAAAACAAACGCAGCCTTAGCCATCTTTTCTTACTCAACTCCACATAACCTGATCACCACTGATGCCATTAACTTAACTATGGTCAGAAAATCAAATCAAAGTTAAAAACTCAGCTCTACTTACCCACTTAGCCACTGTCGGATTTAGAGGTCGTTTGGATTCTACTGAAACTGGCGATAACGTTTTTTTTTTTTTTTTTTTTTTTTTTTTTTTTTTTTTTTTTTTTTTTTTTTTTTTTTTTTTTTTCAGGCGTGTGAAGGAGTGCAGTTACTGTGCGGCTACTGTTTAATAAACAGTAGCCGCACTTGTTGACTTTTTGTCCATGAACAGTGAATTCGTGCACTGTTCATGGACCCACAACTTTCACTTTTTAGTAACTTTTTCATTAAAAATGGGTCTCACGGTACTATTTACACATTTAAAAATTATTTTACTACAGTGTTTTTAGTTTTCAGTTTTCAGCTGTATTTAAACGGACCCTTAATCCAAAATCAACTAAACAAATTAAAAAATTTTCTCAAACACAACTCTATCTGCCTCTTTCTCAAAATCAAATGCCTAGAATCTTCAAATGTCTGTGGCGGCGAAATTCAATGAGAAGGGCCAATCATTGGCCTTAAGAGGAGGAAGAAGATCATCACAATCTTCCACCTTTTCTTCTATTACAAAAACCATCTGCTTTCGTGCAATTTGTAAATCTCATCAAAAGTATTGGTTTGCGGTTAATATTTCCTTCTAAGCCGAAGAAGAGTTGGGGAACAGGACAAAGGGAAGAGACCCAGATGAAGAAGACTTGATGGCTCGCTTCTGTGGATGTCGTCATCACCACTTCGATGGCGTGACTTATGGTAAGTTGCCAACCTTTAGACATGATATCCAACCTTGTTGAAAACACTCTGTGATTATGCGGGAGATGCGGAGCCCAGACCAGATGGGTGGCCTGTCGGATTCATGTAGCGGAATCGGGAAATGTCCTCAGAAACCATCACCAGCGACAACAACAACAGTGATCCAGAGCTTCATGAATTCCTTGCAACGAGTCTAGAGTTGTGAGGACCCGGCAATGCCAAATACGATGTGTTTCAATGACAACTCCTCTTCTTTGTCCTTATTTTCCATTTCGGAAAGGCTGAAGATGTCGAAAATGTCTTGAAGGACCACTGATGAGATGAAGGCATACAAGTGTTTTAAGTTCTTTTCAATTTTTAATGTGAGGAAGATTGCGGTTGTGAGTCATTTAGTTGCTGGGTTCTATGATTTTTGCATTTGAACATTGTTGTAAAGATTGATGTCCCAAAGTTTTAAATAAAGATTGTATTAGTGGTATTTAGTTGTGGGCAAGATTGTACTAGTGCTATTTGGTTGTAGGTTTGCATCTAACTTGGAGGAATTGGTTCTGATGTGAATTGTTTATGTGGTTTTGGTATAGATGTTCTCATGTGAATTGTAGCTTTTAGTTATTGTATTTGCAAATAATTTTTGTGTTTATAGATGAGGTTCATCTTTTTGTTTTGGTGATTGAATCTCATTGTAAATTTTGTTCATTTTGACAATAAAATTTCTCATTTGGTAGACTATTAGTGATTTTTTTTTTAGAGAAATGTTAGAAATTTTATTGACATAGAGCTATTGTATTACAAAAACTTTGGCCATGAGCATCCTGGGTAGCACATGAAGGCCACAACAAGTTACATTACAACCCAATGTATTTTACATTTGCCAGGGCCAAAACAATAAAAGAAAAAACAGAGCCCAACTTTGGGACCTAGGCAGCGAGCAGATGAGTTGAGAAACAGAAAAACTAGCACTTTTTTTTTTTTGAGTCAAATGGCAGCTGCCTCTTCAGTTACATTCCCCCATTTTTTTTTGCATCCTAGTTTGGTTTACTGAAGGATGAGCAAAGGAAAAAAACAACCCAATTGTCCTAGAATATCTACCAGCTGCAGCAACATCTCTAATACATTTCCAGAAAAATAAAAATTTTCAGACCATGTTTTCGGCTGGGTTTGCCCAATATCTTCTCTGGAGAGATATTAGGGAAATAGGGTTAGAGAGAGAGAGAGAGAGAGAGAGAGAGAGAGAGAGGCAGATAGAGTTGTATTTGAGAAAATTTTTGAATTTGTTAGTTGATTTTGGGTTAAATTCGGCTGTGGGTAAGTAAAGCTGAGTTTTTAACCTTGGTTTGATTTTCTAACCATAGTTAAGTTAATGGCATCAGTGGTGATGTGGAGCTGAGTAAGAAAAGATGGCTAGGTGGTGTTTTTTAATTGGGTGTTGGTACCTAGGAGGACCACATCAGTGGTCCTTCAGGAAGTCCCAATAATTTCTCCAACTTCTGAACAAGATTCGATTATTTTGTGAACATGTTGAAAATTATGAACATGTTCAAAATTATTGTTTGAAAATATTTGTAGTAATATGAATGGGTGAAAAAGTATGTAAAAATACGTGTAATATTGTTTAAAAACTGAAAATTGTTGTTTGAAAACACAAACCAAACACCCCCTTAATTGTTGAATTTTATGTTTTTAATATACATGTCAAATTTCGTTTAAATTGGATGTTATTTACTATTCAATCAATGAACTTATTTTTTATACATAATTTTAGATTACTAGAATTTGAAATTTTAACATTTATTTGATGACATAACAATTGATCTTTGATTTTCTTGAAATTTTGCAAGTATAAAGGATGTAATAAGAACATGCAATTCAACGGTTAGATTTTAAAATTTCACATTCAACATAAAAATATATGATAAATTTGAAGGGCTTTTTTTTTTAAAATTAGTTTGAAGAAAAACTTTGTTTTTCGAATAAAGGAGAACCGCTAAAAGCATTTGCATTTTAAACTAGAACAATTGCTATATTTTGCAAAACCAACTCCCACAATCTCTCGCATTAGTTTATATATAATTGTGTAAAATTAATTAAAAATATCATTTTGCGTTTATTTTTATTTTTTTTATACATGTGATAATAAAAATAGTGAATGATTGTTAAAAAAAAAAAAAAAAAAATAGTATCTTCTGTATGTACTGGGCAAAAGATTGTAGCATCATTGATGTGATTACGTTACTGTCTACTTTATAAAGTATTAAAAAACCTTTTTTTTTAATGTAAGAGGGTCGTTAATGTAAATTCATGTAATTTACCCTTTTTATCCTCTTATTTTTTTTTTATAGCTTCACTTTTTAATCGTTTTAACTAAACACGCATGAAAAACTAAATTTATTAGAGGCTGTTTGGTTCATTAGTTTTCATGACTCAATTCTCAAAAATGGTGGGACCCATAACAAAATACTCGTTTGCCTGCACAATTTCTTTGTTTTCATAACTCTGTTTCCAACACTCAATTCTCTACTTTTTGAGTTATGAGTTGTGGAAACTGAAAACTGAAAGGTTTTTAGACCCCTTAAAAACAACTAGATTGCGTAGCCTAGATTAATTAGCCAAGTTGTTACTTAGTCAAATTAAATAATTCTAGGTTAAAATAATCAAATAATCATATCATGCATATAAAACATATAAAGCAGCGGAAATAATAAAGAACATAAGATATGATCACCCAGGAAACCATACGGAAAAACCTGGGGAGGATTTGACCCACTGATCCTCAAGGCAAACCAGAATTCACTATGAAAGAATTAAAGTTCTTACAAAAGGACTACAAGCTCCCCCGCTCGACTTCCTAATGCTACCAACCAGTAGAACTTCCTGACATGACCACGCGCAGGCTCCGAATCCACGGACTACTTCTTTCTTGAATTCCTCAATCAGCTACAAGCTCCCCACTTGTTTTTCTTTAAGTTCCAATGGTTGCAACTGTAATGAACTTCAAGATGTTGAAATCATCTCTACCTTGAAAACCCTAAATTTTGTGTAAAGGAAAGCTCCTTTAAGATGTCACAAGAGATTCACACAAAACCGCAATGTATGAGCAACAATACAACTTGTGTAACACTCAAAACGTGGCTAGGGTTTTGCCTTATATACCTAGGGCAAAAACATAAAACCCTAAACGTTTAAAGAGTTTGGGCTGAGTTGGAAATTCTGCAGAAAAACGCATTTGGGCCGACTTTCGATCGATTGAATCTATTTTTCGATCGATCGAGCCAGGCCGAGATGTCCCAATACATCTACAGTCACTCAATTCCAACTTTATAATATTTTACCAACTTTGAGCAAGCCTAAACTAGACTAAGTACAATATTTTGATCATGGTTTGCCAACATTACAAATTAGAGTTCTAAATATATAAATTCCTAAACCTTTAGAACCTAACAAAAACAATTTTTGGCTGTTTTCAATTCTCATAACTCAATGGCATTTTTGTAATAAAACAAACAAGAGAACCCACTGCCATAAATTTAGCCGCACCTTTTGACTCCCTTTTCACTTTTTTTTTTTTTTTTTCCTTTCCTCTTGGTTTGTCTTCTCTACTCCTCTCGGGATTTTTTTTTTTTTTCACTGGGTTCACCGTCCTTTTTTTTTTTTTTTTTTTTTTTTTTTTTTTTTTCACTTGGGTTCACCATCCTTGTTCTTCCTTCTTTCTTTCTTTTTTTTTTCTTTTTTTTTTTTTTTCACCTGGGTTCACCATCCCTGGGTTTCTTCCTCCGTTTTTTTTTTTTCGCTGGGAAACTCATCGAACCCAGTGAAAAAAAAAAAGAAAAAGATAAAGAAAAAGCTGTAGTGGGTGACAGAAATGAGGCCCACAAATAGTGTGAAAAATATTGAGTGATAGGAAATGAGTGATGGAGCCAAACAAACATGGTATTTTAGAGTGATGAGTGATGAATGATGAGTTATGAGTGATGAGTGATAAAAATTAAGTGATGGAAATTGAGTGATGAAAAAAGTGGTGCCAAACAGCCTCTTATATTCTTCTACTTTTTTAACTTCTCACTATTTTTTATCTTCTTACTAATTTATCACATAAATTATTGAATTAGTAATAATACAAAGAACAAAATTTAACCCATTTAAATATACTTATATGTTATTAATATATGAATTTTATTAATGTATATTCATAAAGAAAAGAGATTAACGGACTCTTAAAATATTTATTATTAAAAAAAATATGAGTAGGGCTGATAAATAAAACAGTTTTTTCTGTGTGTACTTGGCAAAAGATTGTAGCAGCATTGACGTGATAAGAGAGGAAGCCTCAAAAGAAGAGCAAGAAAGCTCTCCCGCTATTGTACATCACGTCAGGGACGGAATCAAGATCTGAACCTGGGGGGTCAAAGCTTAAAACAATTTTTTTTTTTTTTTTTTTTTATAAAAGTAAAAACTAACATCTATTTCATATTCAACAAAATACTACATATAAAATAAATGTTTCTTAAACATTTGATATTATAAAAATATCAACAAAGTATAACATACAAAATAAGTATTTTTTAAACATTTTAACACATTTATCAAAATGGAACTCAACGCTCTTTTAAGTCTCGAAAGTCGTCTATGACTGATTCTAAAACTAAAATAATCACACACAGAAAAGCACAAATTTATATATATTACTAATATTAGCCACATCATACAAAGTGACAAAAATAAAGTTCACAAGTTCATATATAATATATATATTATATATTACTAATATTAGTCACATCACACAAAGTAACAAAATCACAAAGACAAAATTTTTAATAAAACCAAAACAATCAAACCAAAGACTTTGGTTAATTGATCTCACAAAAAAGTCACTAATGACTTACCAAACACTAGTCTCATAGATTCACAAAACTAGTCACGTCCTTGTCTTTGTCCTAGTGGTTCCCCTTTATTTCTTTATAGATAAAAGTAAAACCAAAAAAAAGAAAAAAAAGAAAAAAATGAAAGAGGTTACAATCTACAAACATTGAAACCGGTCTACACAAAAGCCACAATTACAAAGTGGCAAAACAATCAAACCAAAGACTTTGGTTAATTGACCTCACAAAAAAGTCACTAATAACTTACCAAACACTAGTCTCATAGATTCATAAAGCTAGTCACGTCCATGTCCTTGTCCTAGTGGTTCCCTTTATTTCTTTATAGATAAAAGTAAAACCAAAAAAAAAAAAAAAAAAAAAGGTTACAATCTACAAACACTGAAACCGGTCCACACAAAAGCCACAATTACAAAGTGGTTGAGAGACACAACACATCAGTTAAAAAGCCACAACTCACAAACACAGCAGTCAAACACCACAGTTCACAATCACCACTATGAATAGTATAGTGGGGTTGAAACACGAGAGTGCCCGCCCTTTCTTTCAAGCATGCCACTTTTTCCGGAATGCAGTCCGCTTCAACTGCTGTTTCACCTCCCAAAAAGCAAAGTTGGCTTGACGAGCGCAGATGTGAGGAAGCGGGAGCAATAAAACCAAAATGTTTTTATCCGTGAACTACTAGGAGCATATTAATGAAGACTCCCGAAGAAGACTTTTGGACAAAAAGAAGAATCCAAAGACGATACCTTTAGTAACTCTACAGGTACCAGAGGGCAGAGGGCTAACCGGCTAAGGCAGAGCAATAGAGCAAAGGATCTGAGGAGGCAGCAACAACAGTCCGGATTTGAGGAGGAGCAATAGTAGCAAGAGTCCGGATATGATTTGAGGAGGAGCAGAACAGTAGCAGCAGTGATGAAGATCGGAGGCGTTGATGAGGTTGAGTGGAGGAAGAGTGAGGTTAGGGTAAAAATTTGAGAATTGTAATTGAGGTTTTCAGTCTATATTTATATTTTATTTTTTAGTTTGTCGGTTATTTATTTATTTGGATGAGAGTTTGTGGGTTATTTTTTCAGATTGCGTTCGGGTATACTAGTTTTTTTTGTTTTTTGTTTTAATTGGGGGGGGGGGGGGTATTAGGACGAAAATTTAAAATTTCAACCCATATACCCCCTTGCCCTAACGTAGGTCCGTCCCTGCATCACGTGACTACGTGATTGGCTTGTATTATCTTATTCACGAGTCCAAAAAATGAAGTAAAAATTTAAGGCCAATCTAGGTTGGCTCAGCCGGTAAACCCATTTAGATTCGAATTTTGCTGTTATTAGAAGTTTGTTGGTGGACATTCATAAAGGTTAGTTGCATCCAAAAAGGATAGGCTATACTACTACCATTCAGGATTTTAAGCTAACAGAGTTGGAGTATAAATTTTTAAAAAAAAAAAAAAAAAACTTTAAATAGATATCCATACAGTATTAAAAAATTATAAATAAAAAAAATCATTATTTTTAAATATATTAAGATGCGATCATCTACCAACAAAAACAAAAACAAAAAAAAAATATTTTGTTTTTTTTAATACTAGGCTAGCAATGATTTTTTTTTTTTTTTATTGAAATTAGAGCATTTACAGTGGTAGTGCTAAAAATTTTAACTTTTAGCACCTTAAAAAGCTACTTCATTTATTTTACCACATCACTTTACATTATATACACAATATCAAATGTTCTATTTTTTTGTCATTTCATTTAAAATAATATAAACAACTCATTAAAATTATAAATGATGAAAGAAATTTTCAGTTTTTTAATTGAAAAAAGATATATAATCTTAATAAAATATTGTATTTTATTTTTAACAACTTACTATAGTCAATTGGTATTTATACCAGTTTACTATAGTTGCAAAAAATTTAGATTTAGCTTCTTCTATAACATATGATTTTTTGGTTCTTTGGTGGTAAAAAAAAAAAAAAATATATATATATATATATTTTTTTTATAGCTAAAATACAATCACTGTGAATGTTTTTGTTAAGTTTTTAGGTTTGATAGTTGCTATTTGCCTATTTGGGGAGGGTCAATGGTTTTTGAATGGGGCCCAATTACAAAAATGAAATTAAAAAAAAAAAAAAAGGACCTAGGGGGGGACCCGAGCCATCACCTAGGTCTGTCCCTAACCTTAACACATGCTTGAAATGCACTAAAGTCTTGATTTTCAAGGACCAAAATGGGTATTTACCTCTAATTTGAAAATTACATAGCAATATGTCCATCTTTTAAAACTATTTAGCTCTATGTTTTCAAACTTTTTTTTTTTTGTGTGGGTAAACCAGATAATAACATTAACTAACAAAAAGCAAAAGAAGAGCGACGATGCTCATAGACAGTCCCAGTAGCATCAAGATTAATCAAAAGAGAAACATCATTAGGAGGGAAATGAAAAATAACAAAATCTTGAGGCAGCAAGGCGCCCCTTCCAGCAAGAGCGTTGCCACACTTATTCGCCTCTCTGTAGCAATGTTGAACTCTAGTCCTTGGGATCTTTTGCAAACCTTCTATACAGAGTGCAATAATCACATCATTACCCAAAGGTCCATCACTACCTTTCTGCACCAAATTCACCACAAGCATGGCGTCTAATTTGAAAATGACATTGGTCAAATTTAGAGCAATGCAAAGGTTAATTCCATCTCGAAGAGCCCATAATTCAGCAGCTATGTTTGAGGTATGACCAATAGCACGAGCATAGCCACTTACCCATTCTCCACGGGAATTGCAGATAATACCACCTCCACCAGCCCTACCAAGATTGCCCAACAAAGACCCATCAGAATTCAGCTTAAACCAATCATTTTGGGGGGGGGGGGGGGGGGATACCGCTGCACCTTTATGACAGCTAGCGTGCGTTGGAGCTTCTCGTTCAAGCCGAGGAATGCAAATTTAGAAGCTTTGGCTAGAGTTTCCTCCTTTAAAAATTTTTGGAATGTTGCATCTCTAAAAATCACTCTGTTGTGTCTGAGTCAAAGGCACCACACTCCAAAAGGGAAGAGAATGCTCCAAGATATACCAGATACAGCCACCTGATAATTGGTACAATTTATTCGAAGCCAGTCCAATAGATTAGTACCATAGAATATGCTAGAATGGATCGATATAGGAAAGGAATTCCAGAATTCTTTGGCAAGAGGGCAATCATGTAAAATGTGAATAATTGATTCAACCTCTGCGTTGCACAGAGGACAAGAGATGGGAACAGCAAGTCCCTTTGTGCCGAGCACTTCTCTAGTGGGAATACTTTTATGAATGCATCACCAAAGGAAGCACTTGATCTTGGGTAGAGCAATAGTTTTCCACACCCAATTACCCATAAAAGACTCATACAAATGGGAATCCTGAACTACACAAGTTAGATTATAAGCCTCCTTCAAATTAAACTCCCCATCAGGCGAAGAACACCATGAAATATGGCATACACTTGCTGCTGCCATTGGAATAGGAGTTGCTTTGATTCTCTGCCTTAGGGAATATGGAAAGGAAAAAGAAATATCACCCAAGTTCCAAGAGTTATGTCGCATAACATCCCTAATAAGCAAGGTCTGCTCATTTCTATGCAAAGTTCCTTTAATAAGGCTTCTAATGGTACCATCGCTCAACCACTTATCATGCCAAAAGGATGAATTGCTATCTTTCCCACTATCCATTTTATACCCTTGTTAAAAATAGGCTCACCTTTCTTGATTACTGCTTAAGTGGGAGAACAAGATCTGAACTTATTTGGAGGTTGCCTCCTGCGAGTGATGTATTTGTGAGATAGAACTCTAGCCCAAGGGGGATCCTTTTCTTGGTGAAAACGCCAATTTAGCTTGGCAAGAAGAGTTGAATTCCTTTCCTTGGCTGATCAAAGGCCAAGACCACCATTGGCTTTGGGTTTGGTTATCTTTTTCCAGCTTATCAGGTGGAGTTTCTTCTTAGTTTTCTATTGCCCCAAATAAAATTACGACACAATCTATCCACTGTTTGGGTTACCTTTGTCGGGAGGGCAGCACATTGCATGACGTAATTTGGGATAGTGGATAATGTAGCTTGAGTTAACACAAGTCTCCCGGCGAAGGAAAGAAGATGAGTCTTCCACCCAACTAGGCGACTTTGAACATGCTCAATTACAGAACCAAAATCTTAAGGAATCGTCGTGTGTTTTATGGGAAAGCCAAGGTATTTCCCCAAGGATGGGGTGGGTCGAAAATCTAAAATGTGACACAACTCCTCCCAATGATGTTGAGACATATTTGGGGAGAAATATACGCGGGATTTATCTACACTTACCTTTTGGCCAGAGAGCTCACAAAAGGTATCTAAAACGTCCCTTATAGCTGACAATTTTTAACATCAGCTTTAGCAAATAGAACTAGGTCATCCACAAAGAATAAGTGAGAAAAGGCCAAACCACATCTAGAAGCCTGAATTGGATCCCAAAGCTTATCCTCACATTTTTCTGAAATAAGGGCTCCTAACACCTCCATACACAATATGAAGAGGTATGGAGAGAGAGGGTCACCTTGCCTTATCCCCTTTGAAGGATGGAATGGGTCCAACGCCCCACCATTGAAGATGATTGAAATGGATGAGGAAGAGATGCAGCTTATAATGATAGATATAAGATGACTGGGAAACTTGAAAATAGCCAGTGTGTCTCGAATAAATCTCCATTCGAGGCGATCGTAGGCTTTCTCCAGATCAATTTTTATTGCCATTAATCCTTCTCTACCTTTCTTTTTAGACATGGTATGGACCAACTCCTACACTATAATAGCATTATCAACCCCCTTCCTCTTTGGTACAAAAGTCGTTTGGAGTGGAGAGACTAGATTGTTCAACAATGGTCAGATGCAGCCCACAATAAGCTTGGTTATGACCTTATACACCGTATTACACAACTCGATGGGACGATAATTATTCAGAGATTCTGGGCAATTACATTTGGGGATAAGAGTAATCAAAGTACTATTAAGGTACTCAGGAATTTTTCTCGTGGTGAAAACATTCTTGATTTCCTCCTTAAGTGAATTACCCATTACCATCCAAAAACGCTGGAAAAAACCTGCATGTAGCCCATCAGGACTGGGAGCCTTGTATGGTTTGAGAGACCGAAAAGCAGCAAGAATTTCCACATCTGTGACTGGAAGCTCCAATTTCAGAAAGTCATCAACTTGTAAAGTACTCCTCCAAAAGGGGGGCTACCAAACCTGTCTATGAGTGAAACACTGAGAGGTAGTAAATAGCACAAGAAAACCTTGCCTAATAAAGTTTGCAATCTCATAATTCCCATTCAGCCAATTACCCATGCGGTCTTTCAAGCTAGTAATACGATTTCTCCTGCAGCGAATCAGAGTGGAATTGTGAAAGAAGGCAGTATATCTATCTCCTTCGACTACCCATGAGATTCGTGACTTCATACTCCAAAAATCAGCTTCCAAAGAAGTAACAACAGATAATTCATCTAACAGGGACTTTGCCAAATCAATGAGAAAATTATTAGGATTAATTCCTAATGCCAATTGCACTCCCTTAAGTTTAGCACAAATACAACGCTTCCTATAGAAGATGTTACCAAAGTGATCCCTATTCCAGATTTTGGCACGAGCAGTAAAAGAAGTGACTGCACTAGGAAGGTTGGAGGGCCTTGTCCAAGCCTACCTAACCAGGTCCGGGAAGGAGGGATGCGATAACCACATCACTTGGAACCTAAAAGGCCTAGGGAAGGAATTCCACTGATCGCGATGTAATGATAGGATAATGGGCAATGATCGGAGTGAGAATGTTCCAAATGTTGAACACTAGCTTCTGGATAAAGCACATTCCAGTCAGTATTTACAAAAACCCTATCGATTCTTATTTGGATGAGATGAGTTAGGGGTTGCTGATTTGACCAAGTGAAACAAGGACCAAAGAAACCCATATCAAACATCCGGCAATTATTAAGGCATTTTTGAAACTTGATTGCTCTGGAGATGTTAATTGGCTGACCCCTAAATTTATCCTCTTCGGTAAGCACCTTATTGAAGTCCCCAGCAATAATCCAAGGCAAGGCATGGAGACACAACTCCTCCCAATGATGTTGAGACATATTTGGGGAGAAATATACGCGGGATTTATCTACACTTACCTTTTGGCCAGAGAGCTCACAAAAGGTATCTAAAACGTCCCTTATAGCTGACAATTTTTAACATCAGCTTTAGCAAATAGAACTAGGTCATCCACAAAGAATAAGTGAGAAAAGGCCAAACCACATCTAGAAGCCTGAATTGGATCCCAAAGCTTATCCTCACATTTTTCTGAAATAAGGGCTCCTAACACCTCCATACACAATATGAAGAGGTATGGAGAGAGAGGGTCACCTTGCCTTATCCCCTTTGAAGGATGGAATGGGTCCAACGCCCCACCATTGAAGATGATTGAAATGGATGAGGAAGAGATGCAGCTCATAATGATAGATATAAGATGACTGGGAAACTTGAAAATAGCCAGTGTGTCTCGAATAAATCTCCTTTCGAGGCGATCGTAGGCTTTCTCCAGATCAATTTTTATTGCCATTAATCCTTCTCTACCTTTCTTTTTAGACATGGTATGGACCAACTCCTACACTATAATAGCATTATCAACCCCCTTCCTCTTTGGTACAAAAGTCGTTTGGAGTGGAGAGACTAGATTGTTCAACAATGGTCAGATGCAGCCCACAATAAGCTTGGTTATGACCTTATACACCGTATTACACAACTCGATGGGACGATAATTATTCAGAGATTCTGGGCAATTACATTTGGGGATAAGAGTAATCAAAGTACTATTAAGGTACTCAGGAATTTTTCTCGTGGTGAAAACATTCTTGATTTCCTCCTTAAGTGAATTACCCATTACCATCCAAAAACGCTGGAAAAAACCTGCATGTAGCCCATCAGGACTGGGAGCCTTGTATGGTTTGAGAGACCGAAAAGCAGCAAGAATTTCCACATCTGTGACTGGAAGCTCCAATTTCAGAAAGTCATCAACTTGTAAAGTACTCCTCCAAAAGGGGGGCTACCAAACCTGTCTATGAGTGAAACATTGAGAGGTAGTAAATAGCACAAGAAAACCTTGCCTAATAAAGTTTGCAATCTCATAATTCCCATTCAGCCAATTACCCATGCGGTCTTTCAAGCTAGTAATACGATTTCTCCTGCAGCGAATCAGAGTGGAATTGTGAAAGAAGGCAGTATATCTATCTCCTTCGACTACCCATGAGATTCGTGACTTCATACTCCAAAAATCAGCTTCCAAAGAAGTAACAACAGATAATTCATCTAACAGGGACTTTGCCAAATCAATGAGAAAATTATTAGGATTAATTCCTAATGCCAATTGCACTCCCTTAAGTTTAGCACAAATACAACGCTTCCTATAGAAGATGTTACCAAAGTGATCCCTATTCCAGATTTTGGCACGAGCAGTAAAAGAAGTGACTGCACTAGGAAGGTTGGAGGGCCCTGTCCAAGCCTACCTAACCAGGTCCGGGAAGGAGGGATGCGATAACCACATCACTTGGAACCTAAAAGGCCTAGGGAAGGAATTCCACTGATCGCGATGTAATGATAGGATAATGGGCAATGATCGGAGTGAGAATGTTCCAAATGTTGAACACTAGCTTCTGGATAAAGCACATTCCAGTCAGTATTTACAAAAACCCTATCGATTCTTATTTGGATGAGATGAGTTAGGGGTTGCTGATTTGACCAAGTGAAACAAGGACCAAAGAAACCCATATCAAACATCCGGCAATTATTAAGGCATTTTTGAAACTTGATTGCTCTGGAGATGTTAATTGGCTGACCCCTAAATTTATCCTCTTCGGTAAGCACCTTATTGAAGTCCCCAGCAATAATCCAAGGCAAGGCATGGAGTTCAGCAACCTGAGCTAAATTGTCCCACAACAATCGTCTTTCTGCGTATCTGGGACTAGCATAAATAGTAGACATTAACCAAGAGGATTTGGAAGAAAGGTCTCGCACCAAAGTATGAATCTCTTACTCGGATGAAGATAGCTCAGAGATTTCCACTTGATTTGAGTC
The DNA here is from genome assembly GCA_023621385.1 of Quercus gilva. Taxonomy (NCBI): domain Eukaryota; kingdom Viridiplantae; phylum Streptophyta; class Magnoliopsida; order Fagales; family Fagaceae; genus Quercus; species Quercus gilva. Next base: position 53,534,379 of record CM042483.1, read on the forward strand.
CCACAGAACCCACAAACCACTAGTGAATCCAATGTTATTAGCATGAATAGCCCCATCAAAATGAAGCCGATCAGTGATATCTTTAGCTCTCTGGCCACTAATCTTGGTTTCCGTGATGATCATAATAGCAGGGGAGTGCATATGAACTAAATTATGGACAAAACTTTGAAAGGAGAGGCTTAATGCACCCCGAAAATTCCATATAACAATATTCATAACTAAAATAAAGGGAAGGGATAGAAAGAAATCAGATAGAGGTAGGGAACTCACCTCCGCCATCAACCTACATACCAAAAGATTCCTCATGTTGACATGAGTTTGGGGAGACATCAAAGACAGCCTTGTGATTCACTAAAGCCACAACTTGGTCACTGCTTGCTTCGTACTTACCCTGAGCTACTGCCTTAGATGTTTTGAGTTTAGGATTAATTTTTTTGAGGACAACATTGGAGATCTTCAAGGAAGCTGTGGCCACCGAGTCCTCAGCACTCCCTTCTGTGCACATAGCTTCATTGCCTTCCTTTAGTGTTTGATCATCACGTGTAATGGCTTCCTTTTCCTTTGGCATGCAAGGCTTCGTACCATTGGAACTACTCGCTGTAACAACCAGCGGATTCATGGCTAAGATTTTGAAAACCATACTTGGATTTGCAACTTTCCTCTCTAGTGAATGATCTAAACGGCTTTCGTTCATCTCTGCTGGCACTAGATGTTTTTGAGTGGCTCTAGGAGCATAAGTTTGGTGTTTGGCCGAGGGGTGAGTTGGAACCCAGCTTTTCTTTCCCTTATCTACCTTTTTGGTAGTGCGATCTGCAACAATCGCACTAACCTCTGCTTGTTGACTGAGCATTGCTTTCCATCACTATTTGAAAATACTGGTATATCAAGTCTGGGGTTTAGTGGGCTTCTAAAAGGGTTTTGGGCCCTTTCCTTTGGTTGGTGAGATACACCGAATTGGGAAGGATGGGCTGGGTCTTTCAACCCCTTTCTAGCCACTTGCTTTTTTCATGTAACAAGCACCCATGACCCATTGACCTCTTCAGTAGGGGTAGAAGGGTCTTTGCCCATTGAACTCTCCTCCCCCACTTTGTCTTCGCCATCTTTGCATGGTGCTCTAGCCAAGTATGGACAAGCATCTACCTTGTGCCCTACCCGACCACAGGAGAAACAAAGGGCATTAATCCCCTTATATTGTACTGGCTGCTCAATACCACTGATCTTGATGAGCTTAATGAGAGGATTTTCTAAATTGACTTGAACACAAATCATGGCAAATCTCCCTCTAATTTTTGAAGCATTATGTGTATCAATCCTTAGCTCTGGACCTATGGCTTGGCCGAGGTCATGAAGCACTGATGGCTTATAGTATTCAATGGGTAGTTACGGAAGCTGCGCCCAGACAGCCACCGAAGATACATTGGCCGTAGCTGGCTTGAAATTTGGCTCCCATTTTCTGATGGAGAGATAATGCCCTCCTACAAACCACGGGCCTTCCCTCAAAACTCTTTCATAGTCCACTTTCAGCGAAAAATGAACTAAGAAAAAGTCTTTCTCAAGGTCAACGCAATCCAACCTACCACTTAGTTTCCACAGATTGCTAATACGTGAGGTAAGAAACTGGTAGCTAATGGTCTTCCCTATCACTTTGATTATGAGTGCATTAGACCATAAAGCTTTGATGTTGGCTTTCCTAGCCCCAGAGAGATTAACCGCTGCTATCCCTGCTGCAATATCAGCGCTTTCATTATCAGATTCAACCTCCGTCTCCATATCATGCTCAAACCTGAAGGCTTGTTCATAAGCCCCAGGAACCTCACCAGTTAGTCTCTCTTTGTAAGAGTCTCGTTTTTCTCCAACCCGCGGAGAGGTACTGTTTGACCTGCAAGCATTACCGTGATTTTCCTTTACTTTTTTTGTACTGTGCTAAAGTTTGTCATCTACCTCTCTTGACCTAACGGTAGCCTCAGACGTAGTCATGGAGAGCTCTGCCTTTTGTCACTTTATGTTTTTGAACTTGATTTTAGCAAATTCGAGTTTTATGAAGAACTTGATATCATTAAAATCAAGTTTCATATAATTTGTGCCAAAGTGGAAGTCGTTGATGTGGCTTTTTCATTAAAAAAAACCACATAAAAATTGATTTAGTAGTATCAAGTTCTGCACAATTTTTCAACTACTTTTTGACTAGTGTTTATAGCATTTGGTGCAACAGTCATGTAGTGTCCTTGAATATATATCCTTTAGGTCAGATAAAAGCTAAAAAAAGTAGCTACATTAGTCTCAAAAGAAGAGAAAGAAAGCTCTCCTACTATTGTACATCATGTGACTACGTGACTAGCTTGTATTGTTTTATTCATAAGTGTAAAAAATGAAGTAAAAATTTAAGGCCAATCGGAGCTTGGCTTAGCTGGTAATGCTTGGGCACTTCATCTAACATATTTAGTTCGAGTCCTACTACTAGTAAGAGTTTGTTGATGGGCATCTGTAAGAGTTGGCTGCATCCAAAATGGAAGGGCTATACTACTACTGTTTATTATATACCTTAACTAGAAACAAATCCAGGATTTTAAGCTAACGGGTTTGGAATATAAAGAAAAAAAAAAAAAAACACTAAATAGGTATCCATATAGTATTAAAAATTTATAAATACAAAAAATCATTATTTCTAAATACATTAAGATGCAATCATCTACCAACCAAAAAAAAAAAAAAAAACAATATTTTAAGGACGCAATTTGAGTCCTGAGCCTAAAAGTTAAAAGGATCTAGGCCCAAAGAGCCAAATACAATGAATTTGTAGAGAATGGGTTGGAAAACTAGACTCTAACGAGTTGGGTAACAATTATAGCGGATCCAAATGAATATAAAGTAAAAATAGACTGGTTTTATCTAAGAAAATCGTCCTTGGCACAATCTGAGGAGATCAGTTCTTGTATATAATTCTTGAAGTTGATTACAAGTACAGCTCTTATTGTTACAGTATTTCTCTCTCAATTCTCCGATCCTTTCATCTCAAGGCCTCCCTTCTATTTTATACTATCTTCCTCCTTTCATCTTTGCCCTCCACGTGTAGATTAGATTGTAGATGTTGATCATTCTCAGATCAGCATCTTCCTGAAGTCTTTGGGGAGTAGATGTAAGGCTGAAAACTATTGTTCAGGTATCACTTCCTCATTAATGCAGCTAGAGAGTTAATTACAGAGCATTCAATGCGGTGGTAGCAGTTTTCCCCTAGATATTTCATAGTCTCCCTCTGTCCTGTTCCTTCCTGATACTTATCCTCATCAATGAAGTTAGGGTTGTCCAGACCCAACCGGAGCCCGACAACCCGGCAAAACCGCCCGCCGGAGACTTGATTTCGGCCCGAACCGAAGGTCCAGTCGGTCGACGGCGGGTTTCCGTTCTCAAGAACTGACACCGGCGGGTAAAGTAGCGGATTTGCTTCTCCAAAACCCGAGCAACCTGAACTCGACCGGAGATGTATAAAAAATCCGGCCAAACCTGCAAATTCAAGCCAAATCCGAGGAGATCTCGACCAAATCTGAGGAGATCTCGACCAAATCAGGCTAGATCTAGTGGGATTTATCCAGATCTAGCCAATTCCAGCAATTTTTAGTGAAAAATTTCAGATTCTGGCGAAAAAAATGCAGATACCGGCGAGTTTTTCAGATTCCGGCGACTTTTTTCAGATTTCGGCGACTTTTTTTTTTTTCCAGATTTCGAAGATTTTTTTTACTCCGGCGCTCGACCGACCCGACCGACGCTCACCCTCACCCGAAACCGACTCGACCGATTTTTTCGGCGGTCGGTTCCGGGTTCCTCCACCCTCCTACCCGACGCCGGCGAGTCGAGTCCGGGTTGGGCCCAAAACCGACCCGGCCCGACCCGTGGACAGCCCTAAATGAAGTTGTCCGGAATGTTGCTCTTGATGGTAGAACGCACCTTCTGACCTCAGCTTTGCTCAGCCGAGGAAGCATTCCTCCTTGGACCACTTTTTTGGACTCTCATGACCATACCTCACCTCTTCATTCATTAGCACAGACTCCTCTGACAGTGTTTCCCCGTCCTTGGACTACTTAATGTCCTTGGATTGGGCCCCCGACCCAATATATAGATAGATATGTACTATTGGACCTACCACCCATACAATTATTTTTGATAGGCCACAAACTGAATGACCCCTTGTGATTTAAACTAATTAATTAATTTAGCAAAGTTATTAATTAATCAATTTAACATGCAAATACGTGGCAGCACAAACAAATCACCGAATAACTAAATATGCAGCGGAAAATAAATAACACGGTGATTTGTTCACGAATGGGGAAAAACCCTAACGGCAAAAACCCCACCGGGTGATTTTCAGGTCACCACTCCCGAAACTCCACTATTATCAAATTAAGCAGTTACAAATAAGGAATCCCAAGTACCTTACCAATCTACAGTTGAACTCTTACCCCAATACCCAATCGGACTTGATCTGTAGTGACAGTTCCCCTTTTGATGCACGGCTCCCAAGTACGTGACTAACCAGATGCGCGGATCCCAGTACGCGACTTCAAACACCAACTTTAGGAAGAGAGGTTGGCTGCAAAGTTCTTCAGATCATCCTATGCAATGAAGATCAGGAAGATGCTTGGTCACAAAACCCTACGGTGCAAAGTACACAGCAACTTCTTGAAGAAGATGAACTAGGTCAAGAACTTCGTCTTAGATCACAATTTGCTTGAACAAGGATTGCTCAATGCTTATGCAACTTGTGTCTATGTTGACGGCTCTTAAAATACTCCTTAAATATGTTTAGGGTTAGAAGAAAAGAAGGCCCAAAAACACATTCACGGATCCCAAGAAAATCATATTGGAATTCTGACTTTTTAATTCTCGACAGATAGCAGGTGTCGAGGTAGCTATCGAGCATGTGTTGAGCTTTAAAAATTCTGCACTTCAACTTGCTTTTTCTTGGACAGACTTGATGACTTCAACACTTGATCTTGAAACCTTTGTTTCTTGAAGTATTAAAAACACCTAGAACTACCCAATTACAAGTATAGTGCGTTTTGTCAAAGGATTAGCCAATTTACATAAACATTATGACATATGTTCTTAATCATGTGAACACATATGTCCTAACAATTTTGTTTTTTTTTAATACGAGGCTAGCAAGGATTTATTTTATTTTATTTTTTAATTCAGAGCATTTATAGGGGTGGTGCGAAAAATTTTAGTTTTTAGCACATCAAAAAGCTACTTCATCTATTTTACCACCCCACTTTACAATATATACCTAATATCAAACGTTCTATTTTTTTTGTCACTTCATTTAAAATAATATAAACAACTCATTAAAATTATAAATGAAGAAATTTTTTTTTTGAGTTTTTTAATTGAAAAAAGATATATAATCTTAATAAAATATTGTATTTTATTTTTTACAACTTGTTACAGTCAACTGATATTGTGGGTACCATAGGCATGCAAGGCAACGTCCTATGCCGTCCTAGGCATGCTTTGCAACGTCCTAGGCATGCTCGGCAATGTCCTCGGACGGGGTCCTAGGAGTCCCACATCGAAGGAAAACCCCCCCACTTGCTGTCTTATAAGTTGTGAAGCGAAGGGAGTAGTGAACCATCGTTTTTAGTCATTCGAATAACTAAAAATCGATCGTACACTACTCCCTTTGCTTCACAGCTTATAAGGCAGCAAGTGGGGGGGTTTTCCTTCGATGTGGGACTCCTAGGACCCCGTTCGAGGATATTGCCGAGCATGCTTAGGACGTTGCAAAACATGCCTAGGACAGCCTAGGACGTTGCCTTGCATGCCTATGGTACCCACACTAACTATAAAAAATAAAAAAATGTGAGTTTTTATACTTAGACAAAAAAAACAAAAAAAAAAGATATGCACCGTGAATGTTCTAATAAACTCACTTTGTGATAAACAAACTACCCAAATACTACAATGTAAGGCACCGTGAGTCGGTGACCAACCGAACAATACCACTACGCATAAAAATTGGACTATTGGAATATGTCGGATGAGTTTTTTTTTTTTTTTAATTTTTTTTTATGAACTGAAAATATTATTCCAACCGACAAACAGGAAGCTGCACGGCAACAAAAGAAAAAGCTTCCCCCCTTTAAAATATCAGACAAACAGTGGCGGCAATTACAAAAATAAAAAAAGCCAACAAACTTGGTCTTAAAGGACCATTTTGCTAAGCCATGGGCTACTCTATTGGCCCCTCTTGGAACCCACCTAAAAGAGAAACTCGGAGTTGCTCTAGCCGAAACAACAATTTTTGCTAATATATTTTTAACTTTCCAGTGAAAGTTACGACCATTATTTTGAATTGCTTGGATGCATCCTTGTGGGTTCCGTTCTATTATGCCTTATTCACAAGGGAGGGATGGAGCTAGCGACACTGCCCACTTCAAAGCTTCAGCTAGTTTTGGCCTGGAGAGGAAAACTGGTGTTTACCCTTTTAGAACAAGCAAATACAAATCAGCCACCTATGCAACCACAGAGTTAACCGTTCCTACCGCTGCATCCACATTAATTTTAGTTGTACCTGGCGCTGGCAAAGGCCAAGAAATATGCCTTCTAGAATGGTAGAGGAAGTTTGGAAGAATAGCTAAGGACAAGTGCTCAGCTACGTACTATTCTTGCCAACACTATTTTAAGGGATTCAAGGTCAGGTTCTACTCCAGAAATCACTTTATTCCTAACCTGCCAGAAATGTTGGATGAGTTTGTGCAATGGAAATTTACCCTTTAAAAATTGACGCAACTTTGGAGGAGACGCAGAGCAACGAAAATATTTTGGTGGTGTTCTATGAGTCCAAGAGTAGAAGAAGCCTTTGCACCATTGGTGATTTTACCTTAAAAAAAGAAAAAAAAAAAAAAGAAAAAAGAAAAAACCCTTTTTGGTCCGTTCATTTTTGGCTGATTTTTAATTTGTTCCCTACTTTTTTTTTTTTTTTTTTCTTTTTCTATTTTGGTTTTTTTTTTTTTTGAAACCTTCTATTTTGGTTTTCAAAACTGAAAAATCATTCTTAATTTAGTCTTTACCATCATCTTGCTAATATAAATTGTTTATGTGACACATGAGTTGCATTGCTAGCTGGCATAAAGCTAATATGGGCATTAAAATAATATTAAAAATTTTTTTTTTTTTTAAGAAGGTTAAAAATTTTATTTGGTGCTAAAAAATGCACCAAATAAAATAATTACCTCACATGCCTATATACCTTAGAATTAGTGCCATATTTGTGTGGTGCTCTATACCTGAAGCTAAATAAATTAAGTGGCATAAATTTTGGTTCGATCCACTTATGTATGGATCAAACTAGGAGCAAGTTAGAAATGTGTTGGATTCAATCAGGTTATATATATGACAATTATATGATTTTTTTTTTTTTTGAGAAGAACAATTATATGATCTTTAATTTACATAAAACAATATAAATTTACATAAAGTGTAGTTGGTATTTATGTGACTACTAAAAAATTCATTTTATAAGCAGAATTTCAATATTAAAAAAAATTATATATTCATGTGGAAAAACTAGTAATAGATAAACACAATATAGTAAATGTTCTATCCTTGCAGTAAAATATAACAAAGTATTCAAAGGAATGACTTTTCATTTCTAATATATATCCTCTCACTTGCAATGCTGTCACGAGAGGTATTGAGTATAGGTTTTTGACCCTTTTTCCTAGTTATTTGCTAAGAGTAGTACCTTTTTTTTTTTTTTTTTTAAGTCTTCCTTAAATTAGTCACCAAATGTGTACTTAATTTTAGCCATGGCTTCCCAAACTTAATTTTCTAAATCTTCAAGAACAAAAATTTCTATTTTAGCCTTCCCAAGGTTTTGTCAAGTGAGAGGAAAGAAAAGAAAAGAAAAGGTGTCTTTTTCCTTTGGACGTGTCCTACACGGCTACACCTATGACATCAACTCCTCCATTTTTGTTTTTCTAGTATAACTGGTCCAACCGTTGGTTGGTTCCTCCAGCTAACCAGCCACAAATCCAATCCACTTTGTCTGTTGAGGAAATATGGGCTTTCACTGGGCTGGTTCTAGAACTTGGGCTTGACCAACTGAAAGGGCCAAAAGGCTCTCTTGAGCGAAGCTTTCACTTCTTGTAGCCCATCTCGTGTTGCTGAAGGAGCTTGGGCTTTAATAGAGTGAATGCATGAACTTCCAAACTTGATTTTTGCGTTTGAACCCAATTAATGAGGCAAGAGATTATGGGCTTGTAACCGTGTAGTATATGATTTGCAAAATATTGCTCAAAAGCCTCAAGGCCAGTTCGTCTAGTGAGGAAGTTTGTGCATTTAAGCCCAACTTGTGAAGCAAGAAATAATGGGCCCTCAAGCCCATTCCGATTAAAAATATGTTTAGTCCCAATTCTTTTGGAATGTGAAGATTATTGGGCAAAAAAAAAAAAAAAAAACCTTTTTGGGCTTTTCCTTTAGCATTGAATGAACTGGGACATTTTTTATTTTCCATTGGTTCAAGCCTTTTGTTGACGTGGCATAATTTGCGTAAAGAGACCACGTTGTGTGGCGTATGAAAAGAAAAAACCCTGAACAACCTCTAACTTCATGTTCATCTCGATGCAAAGAAATATTAGCACTAGATGTGAGAAAATCAGAAACAGGTGACTGTAATGTTTTAGTAACAAGAGCCACTTTATGAATCAAAGTAGTGGCTTGGAAAATCAACTCGTGGGCCTCTTCATCCTCAAAAGCATGGCAGTTCTCTCATGTAGCTCTCCAAATTAAGCCTACAATCTGACCTTCAAAGACCCAATTCATAACATCTTGTCCTAGTTCGGATGCACAAAATTTGGACGTCCTGACGCCTATAAACAACAAAAGTAAGCTCATGTTAGTACATCCACTTTTTATTTTACGAGGGTTGAAAATCCTAAATATTTTTTTTTATAACCACAATTTGCTAAAGTGGTTGATCGTGAGTAGTAAACAATCATTTTCACATAAAGTATTACTTTTTTTTCATCACTCATGGCCATGTTACATTAGAATTGTGACACAAAAAATGTGACTCTAAACCCAAAAGAAACCACTGTTGTGTAAAAGAGACTAATGAAAAGGTAGCCAATTTTTTTATTTTTATTTTTTAACACTACAAGTGTTAAAAAAAAAAAAAAAACCACTGAGTTAATTAAGATAGCACTAAATTTAGAGGCTCTAGCACCAATAATCAACATAGAAAAGAAGGATGGTTATTGCATAAAGCATGCACAGAAGACACCCATATATAGAAATCCCAATTATATTTCAATGCTCAATCAACCAAAGATATGTTAATTTTAGTTTTAACAAAAAAAACCCAAAAGAAACGGGCCACTTTTGGATAGAGGAACCTAATGAAAAAATAGCTAAATTTTTTAACACAACAAGTGTGATTTATAATATTTTTATCAAGACTATGAAATAGATCCCTTGCAAATAGAGTGGATCTTAACTCTTTTTTGCTCAACTACCTCCTATTTAGAAAGTTAGAAACTTTACGTGTTAAGTCCCATTTATTATCTTCTAAAAAAAAAAAAAAAGTCCCATTTATTAAGAAGAGGTTTGGACAAGGTACAGAGGTAGTGTTAGAATAATGGTAAATTGACTAAATTTAGCATATTTTTTTTATTTGAATAATGATCTATATATGATGATTGTTTTTTGTTTTCAGCCTGAAATATCAATTGATTTTTAAACCCTCCAAAAAAAAAAAAAAGATTTTAAGTGTAGTATTGTAGCCTTAAAAAAATGTTTTATTATTTATTATTTTTTTTTTATTGTAGATGAGATTTGAATCAATGTTTCTTATTTAATAAGAAGAAACTTTACCTCCAAAAAAAAAAAAGATTTTTAGTGTAGTATTGTAGCCTTAAAAAAATGTTTTATTATTTATTATTTTTTTATTGTAGATGAGATTTGAATCAATGTTTCTTATTTAATAAGAAGAAACTTTACAATTTTTTATTTATTATTAATTTTCTTGAAAAAACACAAGACTTCACTATAATTGAGCTAACAAACACCCACTAAATTCACTATTTCTTTTATTTATTTATTTATTTTTTATTATGAAATATTCACTATTATTTTTATAAGAAAATTCACTATTTCTTAATTGCACAAACTTTGTCATATTGGTGGTAACTTATCAACTAGCACATAATACTGTTAACAGAAAAAACGCAACTAAGGTAATTTTTATTAAATATTCTTTCTTTTTACTTTTAACAATCACTGATTATATATATATATATATATATATATAAAATGAGAAACATTTTGATTTATATCTTCAATATCCAAAGTTACAGCTCCTTCAAAAAAAAAAAAATGTTGCACACACAAACATTTGGGAGCTTCTTTAATAATTACATACATCAATTTTGTATATAATAAACTATTGGCGTAAATGCACTTTTAGTTCTTACATTTTGACATGATTTCTATTTTAGTCCATACATTTTATTTTTACCACTTTTAGTCCCTAAACCAATTAACGCCCTTCATTTAGGTCCTTTCCGTCACTCAACCAAGGGCAAAAGCTGACGTGGCAAATGGAAGCACAGTAAATACTGACGTGTCTATTAAAATAATATTAAAAATGCTATATTAGCATCTACTCAACTTCCACATCAGCCGCTAACCTTAAAAATAAATTTATCAATTTTAAAAATTATATATAAAAAAAAACATAATTAAAAACAAAAAATTTTTGGAAATTGTTCTCTCCCAAAATCCCACCCCGAAATTTTTCGACTTCCTTTTCTCTTCCAGAAATCGCTCTCTTCCTCCTCCTTCGACACGCTCAAAACCCACCCTGACCCGAACAACCAACCCGACCAGACAGCGACCCAAGCTCCACATCTCCTCCCAATTCTACACCTTCAACCCGGAATCCCACTCCCTCATGATCTGCTGCCACCACGAGCACCGCCTGGCCACGCCGGCGGAGATCCGCACTGTCCTGAAGTCGTAGCACGCCGTCTGGAAAGACAGCAACGTGGACACCGTGTACCTCACCGCGTGGAAGCGAATCCAAGACAAGCGCGCCGTCCTCTTTTTCTTCTTGAACTCTTTAAGCAAGTTCCTCCACTTCTCTCATCTCCGACGAAATCTATCTTGTTGCTTCGTCCTCGATGTTCGCATTGGCCAAATCTGGGTTGAGTTTGCTGTATTTGTTTTGGATTTTTGATAAGTTTGAAAAGGGATGATATGGGTTTGTGAAAGGAAGTTTTTGGGTTTGTGATAGAGAATTTGTTGGGTTTGTGTATAAGGGGATTTGATGGGTTTGTGAAAAATGTTTAGATCTTAGGATTGACAAAAAATTTGGTTGGTTGTCAGATCTGGATTTTTTTTTTTTTTTTTTTTTTTGTGAAACTGAAAAATTTGTTTGGTTGCCAAGAAAATGTATAAGAGTATCTTAATTTTTCTTAAAACCAATCTAAGTTCAAGGATGGAGTTCTTCACTACCTTGAGTCTATTGGTTGCCACGGTTTGTATGTGTTTTTGTGTTTATGTTTTTGTGTTTTGTTGACAAGAAATGGCAAGAAAATGCTAGAAAATTTGGTTGTGTGTTGTTATATTTAAATTTGGGTTTGTGTTCATTGTGTTCATTTTGGGTTAGTCCCTACAAATCTAAGCTCCATAATTTTTTTGTTTTTAATTATGTTTTTTATAATTTTTAAAATTGATAAATTTATTTTTTAAGGTTAGCTGCTGATGTGGAAGCTGAGTAGATGCTGATGTAGCATTTTTAATATTATTTTAATAGACACGTCAGTATTTACTGTGCCCCCGTTTGCCACGTCAGCTTTTGCCGTTGGTTGAGTGACGGAAAGGACCTAAATGAAGGGCGTTAATTGGTTTAGGGACTAAAAATGGTAAAAATAAAATGTAGGGACTAAAATAGATACTGGGTCAAAATATAGAAACTAAAAGTGAATTTACGCCTAAACTATTTAAGGCAAAGAATTCAAAGGCATGTATAATTCATAGTCGACGGACCTTGCTATCGTTGTTCTTAATTTCTTCTATAGCGATTGAGGAAGAAGATGGAGACGGCAGAGAAAGTGACTACAGTGACGACGATGAGGACGGAGTGAGAATCGAGAGAAGCTCCGATGAGAAATTGCGGAGACTGAAACTGAAGAAGACCTAGCTTTCTTCTTCTGTGGTTATTTCGAGAGCAAAGTGGCCTCAGAATTTGCGTCGAACTGAGAAATTCTCTGCAGATAGAATAGAGCTTAGAGGAAGAAGAAGAGGAGAAAGGAGTACATGGGATTGGGGTTAGAGTTTTGTAGTGGTGGCTCAAGGAAATTTTGTTAGGATGGTCACTAAGAAATTTAAATTATACAAAATCTAATAAAGTAATAACTTGAATATTTATTACAATTATGAGTCGAGTTACTAAGGAGAGTATAATTGTTGTGATTGCAAAGCCAAAAAGAATATAATTGTCATCACCGTCAAGGAGAACTAACAACCACAATATTTTTCTTGGTACCACTTTTTAGGAAAAAATGAAATTAGAAATTATTTTTATTGAATAGGTTGAACGAGCTATAAATTTGAATGTTTAACGATTTTCATCTTTTTGTATTATAGTAGGCTTTTTGTTGAATAATTAGATAACTAGTTGTTGTTTGGTCTTATTTTGTTTATGTTTGTTGTTATTTAGGCTAATATTTATTGCTGTTATTTAATTTAATTTTTTTTTTTGTAATTTTATAAAAGGGATTAAGGATTATGTTTGGAGGGGGGGGGGGGGGGAAATTAATTTTGGAGTAATGCAATGTCCATAATATTTTTACAATAAATTTTATGCAAAAAGTTGTTTTTGGTGGGTAAAAAAATAATATCAATATTAAGCCCAAATTAGAATCAGTAATGGCTTATCACATTGGATTTGTTGTAAAATTATTGTGAAAATATTATGAATGTAGCATTATTCTTATTTTTGTTGAATCAAGTTATTTGTAATTCTCAAGTCAGGGTGTTCAACATTTTTATTAGGATCGTTACAATAAGTTAATTTAACATATAATTTTTTTTAGCAAGTGTATAGATGTAATTTTTTGCAAGTCAGGATGGTCTCGTGACCACCCTGGCTTGCACGTAGAGCTGCCAGTGGAGTTTTGGGATTTGATGAGAAAGTCACATCCATTGGAATTTCAGAGAGAGAGAGAGAGAGAGAGAGAGAGAGAGAGAGAGATAATGGTCATGGGCTTTGGCTTTGGTTTTTGCTCATTTAGTTGATGCTGACGTGTCATGGTGGTTGCTTTCTAACAATCTTTGTCAATTGTTTTTTTTTTTTCTTTAAAGATAAAATACAGTTTTGCTTAAGTTTTACTAAAATTGTAATTTTTATAATTTTAAGAAATTGTAATTTTTATAATTTTAAGAAATTGGTTTTTTATCTTTAAACTATTGAAAAGTTCTTCTTTTATACGTAAATTATTGAATATGTTTTATTTTTGTTAGTAAACTTTAACAAATATCTTTTTTTTTTTTTAATCTTTAAACTATTGAAAAAAAAGTTCTTTTTGTCTTTATTTTTGTCTCTTAACTAAAATTGTTTTGCAAAGTTTAAAGATTAAAAAAAAAAACTTTTTTTTTTATAAATTTTAGGGATAAAAAACAATGTTAGGTTAAAATAGATTGACCCCCGTTTAATTAATTCAATTACCTAAGTTGATTAATTAGGTTAAATTACATGCAAATCATGGAAGTACCAAGAAATCACTAAATAAACTAAATGCAGCGGAAAATAAATTAACACGGTGATTTGTTGACAAATAGGGTACAACCTATTGCAAGGCAAAAACCCCACCTGATAAATTTAAGGTTGCCACTCTCAAGAATCTACTAATCAATAATCAAGCGGTTACAAGTATAATGAATCTTACCACTACCCTGACTTATTCCAAAATACCAACTTATAGTTGAACCTTCACTTCAATACCCAATTGAACTTGATTTTATAGCAGACTTCTTTACTTTACAAAAATCTCCAATCTGTGACTAACTTCTTTGCACGGATCCTAATACGTGACTAACTCCAACAACTTAATTGATTATTGTTGCTGCAAAGTTCTTCACTTCATAAATGGTGAAGATCAGGAAGCACTTGGTTACAAAATCTTAAGGCGTACAAACACAGTAGCTTCACATAGAGTATATGAATTCTAGGTCTCTGTTTCCGTACTTGATGACTTTTAAAATAAGTCTTATATATGACTAGGGTTGTAGAGAGAAACCCTAATAATTCTAGTCATCATGGGCCTAAATTCAGATATGAGAATTCTGAATTCATAGTTCTTGACAGATCGAGCTTGTGTCGAGCTTTTCCATTAATCCTCGATAGCAGCTAGGGTTGAGCTTGTGTCGAGCTTTAATGAAATAGCTTTTCTTCACTTGTTTTTTGGATCAAACTTCATGTCTTTAATGACACTACTTGGTATGTTTGAACAACATATTTCTTGATACATTAAACCCAGGTTAGATCTACCAAATTACAAGTAAAATGAATTTTGTCAAAGAATTAGCCAATTACATAGAAAATATGACCCTAACAAACAAATCTATATATATAATAATAGGTGAAGCAAAGAGAAACTCAAATTAGAATTCCTAATTAGAGTTCTAATTTTGTGCCATGTGTCTAGAATCTGAAATTGAAGTTGAATTTTGCATCATGTGGCTAAATGTATGTGGGCTCATTCTCATTAAAACCACTTTTATGTATCGGGTCAAGTGAGTTACTGTGCTAATTAAGTTTTTTCTTGATTTTGCAGTCAAACGTGAAAACCAAAGAGATTAATATTGGTGATAAGAACTTGGTTTGGGTACGTTGCATAATTTCCAAAAAGATAGCAAAGCCAGAGTTTGTATCTTTGTTATAAATTGCTTATAAAGTTTGCATCTTTACATTTGCATTGAGTTTCAGATTAAAGTGCTTTCTTCTTGGTTTTGACACTGAGTTCTGTTTACTATTCACTTACAAAGTTTGCATCTTTACATTTGTTATAAATTGCTAATATGTGATTAGATGCACATTATGCCTAAAATTCACTATCCTTATATTTGGCTTTTTGTTTAGGTTTGGCACTTATAACAATGGAATCTCATGTGAATTGGAGAGGACCCAGCTGTAGATGTCTGGATGGCAGATGTGAGTCAGTATGTTTTTAAAATTTTCAGTGAAGGTAAAGGTTATGAACAATGTAAATTTTCCGGAGAGAGATTTATTATTCTATATTTACGTATGTTTGGTCGCCTTCTTGGAGTGGACCACTCCACCCTGTCTTTCTATTGGAATTTTTTATTCAGATTGTTACAATTTAATCCGAAATTTTATTTGAATTTTCCTATTATTGTTACTATTATATATTATCATTCCAATTGTTCAATTAGAATCTGAAATTGGAGTTCAATTTTACTATACACGTTTACAATCTAATTATTTTTAATTTTGTTGTCATGTGCAAAAGTCAATGAGATGAAATTAATAACACATTAAACACTTATACTTTGGGAATCGGTAGTACCAATCTAAATCCATTGGACCTGTTTCGTGATAATACAACTATGAAGGATGTATGAAAACACGCACAAACCCATATCTTTATAAAAAAAGATTGGAGAGAATTTCTTTTATCAGCCATGGAACTTCAGAGGTTTTTTCTTCACACAAATGCCTATCATGTTACAAAATGACCCATCGTAAAACTACAAAATGAGTACAATTCTGAGGATTTTTTTTTTTTTTTTTTTTTTAATTTTAAATTTTTTAAGCTACGAAAATTTCAATCACCAATAGAGATTGAAGATTCAAAAGCATGAATGGATCTTTTGGATAAACATTGTCACCAAGGTTCATCTTTCTGTGTAAAATATATATACTGCTAAGTTTTGTTAATGAAATTTTCTGGTTAATAAAGTTTAGAGACTAAAATAATATTTTACTATTTTTGCAAATTCGTTTTTCGATTTATCATTTTTTAATATTAGTTTTTTTTTTTCTCCTTTTTAACATGAAAATATATCATTGCTCCAAAAAGTGTTACGTTCTATTTTCTGATATCTAATTTTTTTTTTCAATTTTTCAAAAATTTGTAAATGTAATCAGTTGCTAATTCCATAATTCACTGATTGATTTTGTCGAATTTTGTAATGCCACTAATTTAACTAATTTAATACATTTGTAATTTTTTAAGCCACGTGACTCCAATTTTGTCACTTATGCAAAACATTACAACAATAAAATTGTGGAATGACTAATTTAATAGGTTTGTAATTTTTTAGGATTAAAATGAACTTTTAAAATTTCAGTAACTAGTAGTTTAAATGGATATGATTTTTTTAAAGTGCAAAACTTAGGTACAGTACTGAGTACTTAGGGCACATTTGGTATACTGAATGGAAATAACAATAGAATTGTAATCTTTATTATTGAGAATAAAATATGTTGTAATGGAATAACTAAACATATTCATAAGTTTGGTTGTGAGTTACAACATTATAACAAAACTTTAGATTTATTTTAGGAAATATCTTACTCATACAATTATTGTAGGGATGAAGGGCCCATATATAGGTATTGGGTCGTGGGCCATGCCCAAGGATATCAGATAGCCCAAGGACAGGTAAAATACTAACAAAGGCATACAGATTAATGGGCAATGGAAGAAGTTTGGTCATAAGGAGCTGGGGATGTTGTTTGAGGAGAAACACCTCCTCGGCTAAGCAGAGTAGAGGTCAAATGGTCCGACCATCCATCAAGAACAGAGCAACGGGCAATCGTGCTTGAAAGGATAAACACTAGAGAGGGATGAGACAAAAGAGAGTTGGGAAATATTTGAGAAGAAAGCTACTACCACCTTATTGAATGCTCTGCATCTAATCCTCTAGCCGCATTAATGTGGAGATGATACCTGAACAGTAATTTTCAACCTTACAGCTACCCCCAAAGACTTCAAGAAGGTGCTAATGGGACAGGTATCAAAACTAGCAATTTGATCTACACGTGGAGGGCTGAGATGAAAGAAGGAAGGAGAATATAAAGGAGAAAAACCCTATTACAAGGGCATCATAAGAAAATCTAAGGAAAAATCACTGTATACTCAAGAACTGTAATTTTGTATGAGTCTAAGAGAAATATATAAGAACAAACCATTCTCGGACTTGGCCGAGGAGAACTTTTCTTGCATAAAACTGTTTGTTTTACTTTTTCCAGCAATAATTAACCTACTATGAATCACTGTCCACTTAGCTCATTGAAAGTTCATCTTTAAGCTCACTCTTTAACAAATTCATTGCTTTGGGCTCTTTGGGCCATTGACCCTCCATTTGGCCTTTGGGAGCAAATCGTGTCCTTACAATTATATTTCCTTAAAAATAATATATATATATATATATGTAGGGACTGGGTTTGAGTACTTCTACTGTTGAGAGAGTGGACTCAAGCCCAACTAGCCCAATACAATGAATTTGTAGAGAGCGGGTTTAAGAGTTAGGCCCTGGCAAGCGGACAACGCCCAATATAGCATTCGCCACCGTAGCATGCGGACGAGCCAAGATTATCCTCCAAAGTTTGTCCTCGGCACTGGTCCGAGGAGCTTGATAGTGGTCTCTCTCCTCCCGGGATCCCCCTATTCTGACCTGTTTCTTCCCCTTATATAGTGCTTTCTTCCCAACCTCTTTCTTCCACTTGTTGATCATCCACGCCCTTCCCCTCTAGCCGCCCGTCCCATCAGCCACTTTACTAGCATTCCTGTGAGTTGCAGCAACCAAGGCAGCTTTGTCCAGAGGTCACATCTTCATTAATGTGGCTAGGGGGTTAGGTGAGCGCACTTAATGTGGAGGTGACACCTTGTCCGGAGCCTGCTCCCCCACCGTGCTACTATGGCTGACGTGTTGGTCTCGGTTGGCTGAGGATAGGGTCGTCCTCGGTAGGGTTCCTGGCAATTTAGACTTTCACACTTCATCCTCGGACATTCCTTCCTCCTTGGCATGGGCCATAGGCCGGATATAAAGTGGACCGGGGTTGCCAAGTTCTTAGGCCCCACAATAGCCCCTCAAAATCCTGCTGTCCATATCCTTGGACGGGGAGAATGATTTTGATATCCTCGGGCCTTCGTCATGACTCGCCCAACCTTGGAGTCTTTTCGCCTGCCCAATACACGTTTTTGGCGCCTCGATATATGGTGTGCACCTGCATTAAATTCTGGTGGCTCCATACTCCTCACGTTCAACGGTGTGATGGTAATCCGTCGGTGGGGATTTCTTGCCCTTACGGGCGGGAAACTCCGCCTGGTTATCCTTAATTGAGGATATAAATACTCATTTGAACCGATTTGCCTTCTTATTTCTGCATTCAAGAACTCTGGCGCACATACTCTGAATCCAGTCAAACCTCCAACCCAACCAGCATCCCTCTCCAGCATAAAAAGCCTGTCTGAGGAGCTTTTTCTCATTTCTGTAAGTTTTCTTCTCTCTGTAGCACAAATTTCTTCTCTGATTCCTTCCTTTCCTTCGCTTTTTCTCGAGTCTTTTAGTCATTGTTAGGGATGGGTAGATTCAAAAAGTTAGTTGAGTCTGAAGAGGCGATAGAGAAGTTTATCACCAACTATAGGATACCCAGTAACGTGGGCCTGAGGTATTGCAAGGAAAGGGATTGGTATATTAGGAAGGAAGAGGGCGAAGTTGTGATTCCCATAATTGCCTTCTTAGAGGGGGGGGGGGTATGAGAATCCTTATGGGGCCGGTGACGAGTGGCTACCTTAGGCATTTTCGGTTAGCTCCCACCCAGTGCGCTGTCAATGTGTTTAGGATACTAGGGTGCGTAGACGCCTTGAATGAGAAGATGGGGTTGAGATTAACCCACCATAATGTAAACTGGTGCTATAACCTCCAACACCTGAGGGTAAGTCGTACTACATGAAGACGAGGGACGATAGGGTTCGGCTTATCCAGTGCCTCCTCGAGTCCAGTAAGGGGTTAAATCAGGATTTTCTCATTGTGTCAGGGGAATGGCACGACGGTCTCCATTGCCCGACAGTAGAGGGAGAGCTAGGTAGGGTACTCAGAGTAGGAGAGAGTCTACCCTTTTTTTTTGTTGTAAATCTGCTTTGTTCGGTTGATGACAGGAGTTTGTTTTTCTCTCTGCAAATCCGCACGCCTTTGATCGTCATTTTAACCTGGTCAACAAGGAGGACTTGGAAGCTGTTCTCAGGGCAGAGATTTTTTTAAACAAGGCCGATAACCAAGTTAGAGCCGCCCACAAGATCCTCGGGTACGATCCGACCCAGAAGTCGTTCTCGGCCCCGAAGTACGTGATCAGGGCTCGTGATCCTCGACTTTGACAAATACTATGGTGGAGCACGGGTTCTCGTTTTCTGAAGGATCTTCCATTCCAAAGGGCGTCCCGTTGGCAAGTTCTTCCTCGTCCTATTAAGCTGCAGAGGTCGAGGGAGAGAGTTTGGAAAATGAGGGAGAAGTAGTCGATCTGGGTTCGTCCGAGGATGAATTTGGTGCATTCGACCAAGCCTATCTGTCCGAGGATCCTTCTAGTGACTTGGGGGACCCCCATTTGACCGAAGCCGATCTTCTGTCTTTAAGGATTGGTATTCAGGTTGAAATGGGTTCCAAGAGGCAACCCCAAACCAGCCTATTTGACTTGCTTGAGGGTAAGCCGGGAAAGGACGTGCTGAGGGAGTCACAGCCCAAGCCTCCTCCACCCACACCCAAGCTTCCTCCTCCCCCCACACCCAAGCTTCCTCCTCCCCCACCTAAGCCTTTGCTTGCGCAGACTAGGTTGTCCTCCACTTCGTCAATCTCGGACTTTCAGCTCAAGTCCACCGATTCAAAGAGAAAGAGGCCTTTCAAGGGCAAAGACCCAGTGGATGGGGGGAGATTTCATTCCTTCCAAAAGGAAGATGAAGCCCGTTGACCTTCCAAGCAATTGAGGATTGGTGGTCAGGGTAAGGGGAAAGAGGTCATCTAGCAGTCCGAGCCCCAGGCCTGGCTGCCCGCTGCCATGCTTCACGGGAAGCCTTTGATGGACGACGCCACTTTCAGGGACTTTTGCGAGGGCGAGGGGGCTCACGTAGCCGATGCCCTAGAGAGGTCCCCCCTTCTCCCCATTGACATGGCTGAGCTGGGGGGCATGAAGAGGTAAGAAGTTGCCCGTAACCTTAAGAGGTACCTGGACATGGTAAGACTTCTGATACTTGTTCCTTTGTTTCAATTTTATTGCTTGGCAGCCAACTTACGGTGTATTTGTTTTGGTTGGCAGGCTATCCAGGCCACTTTTAGGCTGGATGAAGAGGCCGACAACCAGGGTAAAGCTCTGGATCTGGAGCGCAACAAGTACTTGAATGCCGCGAATACCCTCAAGAAGTCTGAGCTAGATCTCAAGAAGGCAATGGAGAATTTGGAGGAGATGACGAGGGCCAGAGACAGTGCGGCATCTGACCTGGCCGGGGCTATGAAACAGGTCGAGGACCAGACAGGGCGCTTGTGAGATGTCGAGGGTCAGCTGCAGGTTACCAAAGAGCATATTGCCGACCTAAAGCAGAAGTTGGCCGAGGTAGTGGGGGCGAGAGGCGTTGCCGAGTATGCTAGGGACGAGACCTTGAGGGCTAAAGAAGAAGCCGTGTTTGTGAGGACAGATGCTGAGCGCTCCCTAGAGCAAGCGAAGGAAGAGGCCTTTGCTGAGGGGGTAGTTAAGACCGAGGCTGCCCTTAAGGCTCAAGTCCCTGAAGTATGCAGGTGCTATTGCTCCCAGACTTGGAGTGAGGCCCTCAACTAAGCGGGGGTTGAGGCCTTGTCCGAGCTTAGGAGGGCCGAGAGGGTGTATTATCCCCCTGCAATTTGCGAGGTTGTCTCCGTCGCTCCTGAGGCAGGCTCCACCTTACAAGCAACAGATGACGGCCAGGCCAGTGCTGCTGAGGACCCAACTTCAACTGATAAGCCTATTGAGGAGACTGAGTGCCATGGAGCATTGGAGGTGCAGGAACTGGTAGCCAAGAAGCGCCTTAGGATGTGGTGAAGCCTCCTGCTAACTCCCAAGCCACACTTGTTGTCCTTCAAGTCCCTTCTGCTGAGAAAAGGCCCTTCGAAGTAGCCCCTTCGAGCCAGGGTCTCGAGGCACCAGTCGAAACCCTCTGGCAAACTCCTCAGGACACGCTGTCCACAGAGTTGGGGAAGTAGGCCATCTCGTCAGGTTATCCTATTTTGATGGCTTGGGCCACTCTGATCTTGCTTTCTTTTTCATTTTATTTTGCTTTTTTCTCGGTGACATTGTAACAGAACTATTTTTTATGTAATATATTCAATCGTTTGTTTTGAGTTCTTCGAATGATGCTTCCTTTCACTTGTCATCCTTTAATGCTTTGCTCAATACTTTGGTTCTGTCTAGGACTTAGTCTTGTGAAGCAATTGGTTTCTCCACAGGTTTGAGTCTGAGGACCATACGACACCTTGGTTCTGTCTAACGCTTTTACTCTTCTGTAATTAACTAGTTTTCCCATAGGTTTGAGTCCGAGGACTATGCAATACCTTGGTTCAGCCTAGCACCCAGATTCTCCTCGAAGTGGTTAGCTTCTCCATAGGTTTGAGTCAGTGGACTATGCAATACCTTGGTTCAGTCTAACGCTTATGTTCTTCTGTAAGTAACTAGTTTTTCCATAGGTTTGAGTCCGTGGACCATGCAATACCTTGGTTCAGCCCAGCACCCAGGTTTTCCTTGTAGTGGTTAGTTTCCCTATAGGCTTGAGTCCGAGAACCATGCAAGGCCTTGGTTCTGTCTAATGCTCATGTTCTTCTGTAAGTAACTAGTTTTCCCATAGGTTTGAGTCTGTGGACCATGCAATACCTTAGTTCAGCCTAGCACCCAGGTTTTCCTTGCAGTGGTTAGTTTCCTTATAGGCTTGAGTCCGAGGACCATGCAAGGCCTTGGTTCTAGCTAACGCTTATGTTGTTCTGTAAGTAACTAGTTTTCCCATAAGTTTGAGTCCGTGGACCATCCAAGACCTTGGTTCAGTCTAGTACCCAGGTATATTTGAGTGGTTAGTTTTCCCATAGGCTTGAGTCCGAGGACCATGCAAGGCCTTAGTTTTGTCTAACGCTTATGTTCTTCTGTAAGTAACTAGTTTTCCCATAGGTTTGAGTCCGTGGACCATGTAAGACCTTGGTTCAGTCTAGTACCCAGGTATATTTGAGTGGTTAGTTTTCCCATACGCTTGAGTCCGAGGACCATGCAAGGCCTTGGTTCTGTCTAACGCTTATGTTCTTCTGTAAGTAACTAGTTTTCCCATAGGTTTGAGTTCGTGGACCATGCAAGACCTTGGTTCAGTCTAGTACCCAGGTGCTCTTCTGTAAGTAACTAGTTTCACCAAAAGTTTGAGTCTGAGGACCATGCAAGACCTTGGTTCAGTCTAGTACCCAGGTGTTCTTCTGTAAGTAACTAGTTCACTGAAGGTTTGAGTCTGAGGACCATGCAAGACCTTGGTTCAGTCTAGTACCCAGATATTCTTCTGTAAGTAACTAGTTTCACCGAAGGTTTGAGTCCGAGGACCATGGAAGACCTTGGTTCAGTCTAGTACTCAGGTATTCTTCTGCTTGGAGTGAAGGAATTTGTCTTTAGCGTTGGGAAGTTTGTTTTTAACGGGATGACGGCCTCGGCCTTGCTTCACCGAAAGTGGGTTATTCCTCAGACCGGACCCTTGACCCCGCGTTGCCCTGGACAGGGGTGGCTCAGATTTCTATCTTCGCGCGTGGCGGTAGCCCTTCCTTCGCTCCAATTTTTTGTCTTCTTCGATTACGAAGCATCTTCTGACTGTTCATGTTCCGCGCTTGATGCTTCGGTGTGGGAGGCACGCCTTCATTAATATCCTCGTGGATTAATGCAGATCCAACAGTTGATGGCTTCTTTGGAATTTGGTTAGGATTAATGTCGCTGACAATTCTTCTTTCAAATTTTAGGTGGACCAATTCCACCAATCTTCACCCTCCATATAAGGCTTTCTGGGGAAATCGTCCTTCCACACTTCACGAACCTTCTAGTTAAACAGGAAACATGATTCTCCCACCCTCTAAGCCCCTTCACTAACCCTGCCAGGATTGTGATCAGAGCTTGGCGGAATGGGATGGCCCTGGATGAGGGCGGGGGCTAGCAAGCCAAAGGTCCTCCTCCCTCGATCGAGAGTCGTTGCGGTTGTAGTTCGCGTCAGACTTCCAGCACGGCCAAGCTTGGGCGTCATCCTGATGGTGTCGTGCATGGCAGTTAGGAGGGAGGTCCATGAAGTACATAACGCTTTTCTCCGGTTCGCATCCATGCCTGCCCTTCAAGCTGGCAATGACTCGCACCCAGCCTACCCACTGGTGGAGGCTCGTAAGATTATGTCATGTCCGGTGCCCGGGTGTTGCCGCCTCCAATGGTTAATTACCATGGGGTTGGGGGAGTATCAAGGGAACATCATGGGGAGGGGCCATCAGGCGCTCTTGCATCTGCTCCTCTTTTCTCGCCAGCACTATCCGCACTGGCCCGGGGGTTGTTGGTAGCTTTAAAACAAGCCTGCCTCAGCCTCCTCTCTTTTAGGGTTAGCTTTTGAACGAGTCTGTCTAGGCCTCTGTTCATAGAGTTAGCTTTAAAACAAGCCTGTCTGAGCCTCTGTTTGTATCATGTATTCATTTTTGTTTAATAAAATGCTGCAATGTTTATTTCCTTTTCTTTTTCTCTGAATCTTCTACTTTTTTGCAATGATTGTTTCTTGTGCAAACGCGTCGTTGTTTGTTGTTCCTCTTTCCCTTTTTTTTTTCGATGGGATTTGGGATCGGTGTCATTGGCGGTGACGAAAAACTACCTAACCTTGTGCAAGCCTTCAACGTGGGAATCATTGACCGTTGCGCTTGCTAACGCACTAGTTCTTCCCACAGACAGCGCCAATTGTAGGGACTGGGTTTGAGCACTTCTACTGTTGAGAGAGTGGACTCAAGCCTAGCTAGCCCAATACAATAAATTTGTAGAGAGCGGGTTCAAGAACTAGGCCCTGGCAAGTGGACAACGCCCAATATAGCATTCGCCACCGTAGAATGCGGACGAGCCAAGATTATCCTCCAAAGTTTGTCCTTGGCACCGGTTCGAGGAGCTTGATAGTGGTCTCTCTCCTCCCGGGATCCCCCTATTCTGATCTGTTTCTTCCCCTTATATAGTGCTTTCTTCCCAACCTCTTTCTTCCACTTGTTGATCATCCACACCCCTCCCCTCTGGCCGCCCGTCCCATCAGCTACTTTACCAGCATTCCTGTGAGTTGCAGCAACCAAGGCAGCTTTGTCCAGAGGTCACATCTCCATTAATGCGGCCGGAGGGGGTTAGGTGAGCGCACTTAATGTGGAGGTGACAGCTTGTCCGGAGCCTGCTCCCCCACCGTGCTGCTATGGCTGACGTGTTGGTCTCAGTTGGCCGGGGATAGGGTTGTCCTTGGAAGGGTTCCTGGTAATTTAGACTTTCACACTTCATCCTTAGACATTCCTTCCTCCTCGGCATGGGCCATGGGCCGGATATAAAGTGGACTGGGGTTGCCAAGTTCTCAGGCCCTACAATATATTACACATATATTTTTTATATTTGAAAGAGAGATGAGTTATTTTTTATGATTTTTTATTTTTATAATTGTTACGTATATATGAAATTTTTGTTTATTTGGAAATATATTAATTTTAAAAATTATGTTAGAACATATGTGATTCACTTGTTAGAAACATATGTCAACATTTTATGTAATTGGCTAATCCTTTGACAAAACGCACTTTACTTGTAATTTGGTAGATCTAGGTGTTTTTAATACTTCAAGAAACAAGGTTTCAAGATCGAGTGTTAAAGCCATTCAAGTCTATCCAAGAAACAAGCTGAATAGTGCAAATTCATTAAAGCTCGACAGTTGGCTTGATAGCTGCATCTATTGAGCTTAAGAAAGCTGTTTCAACCCATGTGCTCAAAACCTGCTTGACAGCTCCTATTTGTCGAGGTTTAAGAATTTCAGAATTCTGATTTGATTTTCTTGGGATCCGTGAATATGTCTTTGGGCCTTCTTTTCTCTTAACCTTAGACATATAAAATGATTATTTTAAGGGCCGTCAAAGTGTTCATAAGTTGCACAAGCATTGAGCAAAGTATGTTCAAGCAAATTGTGACCGGAGACAGAGTTTTGCCCTAGTTCATCTCTTGTGAAGAAGTTGCTGTGTTTGTATACCGTAGGGTTTTGTAACTAAGTATCTTCTTGATCTTTATTATTGATGAAGTGAAGAACTTTACAGCCAACAATCTTCTTCAAGTTGGTGTGTTAGTCATGTACTAGGAGCCGTGCATCATTGGTTAGTCACGTACTGGAATCCGTTCAAAAGGGTGGCGTTCATATATTGAAGAGTTCAAAGGTTCTGAAGCAGTAGAAGGTTTTTGCTGTAAGTTCATTTACGGGGATTGTAGAGTCTAGAGACAAATGTTTTGTACTAGATTTGAAACTTCTCTTTACTATAGTGGATTGCTTTTCGAGAAGGTTTCCCTTTAGGTTTTTTATTGTGAAACTAGTTTGTTTCATTTGTTTTCCTAGGTCATCATATCTTGTCTTATTTAATTTTTCGCTATGCATGATTTTGACATGATATTGATGTTTGTTTGTTTTAACAAGTTTTATTCATAATAAATCTAATTAACAACTTAGATTTAAAACTTGTTAATTCTATCAACTGGGGTTTAAATTTTCCAACAAATTATTATACCAACTAAGGAATAGCTATTAGAATCCTTTTAGAGAGGAATAATTATTCCTCATTTTGAAGAATAGCTATTCATAAAGAATGACTATTTTTTGTAATAAAAACATTACCAAACTAAAGAATTGCTAAATCATATGAATAACTATTATATTATAATGCTTATTGCAGTATACCAAATATACCCTTAGATGTTGTTCTTTAGGTTCCTCTCTTAAAATTCAGTCATTTGACTGTACTTAATTAAAAATATACTTCTATCCAATGTGAAAAAAGCCACATGACTGAATTTTAAGAGGAGAATTTAAAGAACAATGCATAAGTATTGTACCCAAGTTTTTCCATTTTTAAAAATAAGGAAGTAAATATGATTTTAATGGAATAAACTTATATTTTTGCCTTTTTGAGATTTCATTCATGCAGTTAATTGGTAATTCTATATCATTCCATCCAAAATTTAGAATTTCATGTCCAGATGTAACCTTAATGTTTTTAATGCCTTAAATGAATTTTATTAATAAGTAATATATTTCCGGGCAAGACTTAGGTACAACAGTACTTAGGTAATGTTCCTTAGGTTCTCCTCTTAAAATTCTACCATATGGATTTTTCCTCATGAAATGAAAGTGTATTTTTTTGTTAAGTAGCCACATGACTCAATTTTAAGTGGGGAACCTAAGGAACAACATTTAAAGTATTGTACCTAAATTTTGTAATTTATTTCTGATGTTGAACAAAATTAGTAGGCTGGACAATTCGGCTTTGATGGGCTGAATGTGGAAGCGAAGGCTTGAAAAAAGAGAACACACAATCAAAGAAGGAGACCGGGGTCGACCGGCCTAGGACCCTCCGATGACTAAGTTAGTATCTTCTCCCAAAGTAATGGAGTTCTAACTGTTTTTGGAGGAAAAGTGTCAGAAATGTTCATACCTTTGCTTGATTCAGACTGGTCCTTATATAGGAAACTTTGGGGCGGTTATTGGTTCAATAACCTCCCCCAAAATTGTGGAATCCGGAATTACGAAAATAACTTCCCCAATGGCTATAAAAGTAGTAATTGCTGATGGAAGTTACATACTTAGGAGAAATTGCTGGCGATGAACATGGGTTGGTTAACCCTTCCAAAATTCCATAATTTCATAAGTGCTATACGGTCGTCCATGGGCTGATGTTGTGTGGTCGTCCATGAGCTATGCACATGGACGACTCTTCCATCCTGATTCCTGAGGTTTAATCAATTGATCAATATTCAGGGACGACATATCTGGACGAACCAGAGATGGTATGGCCTTTTGGCTAACCGGTGCTCATGGACGACTACTCTGGACGAATCATAGATAATAATTTTTGCTATCCCATCAGTTCTCTCATCATCCACATGACGATGCAATTGTCATTACCCTACTCATAGCAGATTACAGAACTAGGAGGGTGTTGGTGGATAATGGAAGCTTAGCTTCCTCATCCGTGAAAGAAATGGTTGGCTCGTCCGTCACCCTCGTCCTTGGGGATCGTCTAGAGAGTTGGACATTTTGCACCACTTTGAGATACGTCTTCTTTGATCTAGAAGATTGTCCTTCAAAACTACCTCTTATAATAACTCTTATCTCTCCAAGTGGGGGCCGTGATGATTCTTCTATCTTCCCCTTCAACTTCTCATCTTTATGATCTCTTCCAACGAAGTGCCTCAATTTCCCTTGCCTAATGAGGTTCTCAATCTGCTGCTTCAAGTCATAACACTCGTCCGTGTCATACCCATGATCTTTATGGAAGCGACAATATTTATTCTTATTGTGCTTATTAGGATCTCCTTTCATCTTCTCTGGCCACTTCAAGGAAGGATCATCCTTGATTTGCATGAGCACTTGATCGAGTGGGGCATTCAAGGGTGTATAATTCTGATTCCTTGCTGATGGGCCTGCCTTCCTGTTGTCCCTGTCTCGATCCTTCTTATCTTCCGTTCGTCCCTTCTTTGGATGAGGCCCTTGCTCAGAGTGATGCGTGGGGTTGACTTCTATTCTTTCAGCCCTCTTCCTCTTCTTAGCTATGATTGCGTCTTCTGCATTCATAAAGTTTTGGGCTGAGTGGACTAGTTCTGCCATGGATTGGGGCTCTTTCTCATACAGCTTGTGAATGAATAAGTCCGAGTTAACCCCATTGTGGAAGGCTGCCAATAGTAGCTTATCGTCTACTTCGTCTACTGTTAAGGCTTCCCTGTTGAAGCGTGTGATGAAGGAACGCAGGCTTTCATTCTCTCCTTGCTCTATGGTTAACAAGCTGGACGAGGAACGCTTGTGCCTCTATCCCCCAAAGAAATTATTGACAAATAATTTGCTTAACTCCTCAAAAGAACTTATAGAACTCGGGGGTATTTTGCTGAACCATACTCGCGCTGGTCCCTTAAGGGTGGTAGGGAAGGCTTTGCACATAATCTGGTTTGGAACCCCTTGGAGATGCATGGTGGTCTTGAAAGTAGCGATATGATTAAAAGGATCGCGCGCTCCATCATATGAATCCAGGGAAGGCATTTTGAACTTCGGCGGCAAGGGATGACCATTGATGGAAGCCGTGAAAGGGGAATCTGTTCGGTGAACCAAATCCTCCACGGGATTTGCCCTTCTCATGTTCTCCTTCATCTCGTCCATAACCTTCCTCATCTGATCCATTTCCTTCTCCAAATGTGGCACCCTTCGCGAAGTAGTGCCTCTTGATTGAGTCTCAGGCTCAGCATGTCCCCTTCTATCTTCTTAACTTTGGGATTGTCTCTCAACATGCCCTTCATGGCGCTGCCTCTCTATCTCCCTAGTCAACTCTTGATTCTGACGAGTTAACTCTGCCATAGCGGCCGCCATGGATTGCATGTGTTGGATGGAAGGCGACTGCATGACAGGCGCTGATTGGTGATCCTGGTGGGGATGGCTGGAAGCATCCCTACTCTCTTGGTGGCCTGGGCTAGTGACCCTTGATCTAGTCCAAACCATACAGCCTTTTGTCGGAGAAAGAAACTGCCAAACCTGAAGTTTTCCTTCCCACAGATGGCGCCAACTGATGCTGAACAAAATCAGTAGGCTGGACAATTCGGCTTTGATGGGCTGAATGTGGAAGCGAAGGCCTGAAAAAAGAGAACACACAATCAAAGAAGGAGACCGGGGTTGACCGGCCTAGGACCCTCCGATGACTAAGTTAGTATCTTCTCCCAAAGTAATGGAGTTCTAACTGTTTTGGAGGAAAAGTGTCAGAAATGTTCATACCTTTGCTTGATTCAGACCGGTCCTTATATAGGAAACTTTGGGGCGGTTATTGGTTCAATAACCTCCCCCAAAATTGTGGAATCCGGAATTACGGAAATAACTTCCCCAACGGCTATAAAAGTAGTAACCGCTGATGGAAGTTACATACTTAGGAGAAATTGCTGGCGATGAACACGGGTTGGTTAACCCTTCCAGAATTCCATAATTTCATAAGTGCTATACGGTCGTCCATGGGCTGATGTTGTGTGGTCGTCCATGAGCTATGCATATGGACGACTCTTCCATCCTGATTCCTGAGGTTTAATCAATTGATCAATATTCAAGGACGACATATCTGGACGAACCAGAGATGGTATGGCCTTTTGGCTAACCAGTGCTCATGGACGACTACTCTGGACGAATCATAGATAATAATTTTTGCTATCCCATCAATTTCTGCTTTCAATTTTTTTTTTTTATAACATTTTCATTGGCAGATTTTTATTTTTTTATTTTTTATTTTTAAAATCTTTAATCAACTGGATGAAGTCTTAGAGTTGGTATTCATGATAGCTAGGGGTATGTGGTGCCGTACAATAGAAATGAGTGCACGCCAATTGGCAAAGCTAGTGATACATAAAGCTCGGATGCTGATCGATGAAGTCCAAGCCACAACCACAATGTTACTCAACGGAGGGAGGAACTAGAGGCTAGATGGTCATTACCGGGGGCTCAAGCTACAAGGTGAATGTGGATGTGGCAGTTTTTGCTCAGTCTAGGCAGTTGGGATTTAGTGTGGTAATTTGTGATCATGGGGCAAAGTCAAGACAGCTTAAACAAAAAATTCCATCAATCTTTGGGGCCGTTGGAGGTCAAGACAAAAGCCACGGAGGTAGGAGTATCTTTTGCATGAGATGTTCGTATAAGGGATGTGGTCTTTGAATGTGATTCTAAGATTGTGGCCGATACTCTTTCGGGATTGTGCACTCCACTTGTCTCAAACATCCTTGCTAGGTTAGCTCTTAAACTCGGAGATTTCCAATCAACTCAAGTGCCCCATGTGAAGCAACAAGGCAATAAACCAGGTCATATCTGGGAAAAATATGCCAAGGAAGTTGAGAACAATAATAATTATGTAATATGGATAGAGGAAAATCCTCCATTGATTGAGTTAGCTATCACTCATGATGTAATGAATTTATCTTTTTCTTAATAAAGTTACGAGTTTTTCATTAAGAAAAAAGTAATACATGATCCATGTGATTTTTCTTCTTTTACTGGAAATAAAACAATTTTAGAACAACTAAAAGTGTAAACTATACTCTTAAAATTCAATTCCGAAAATTTTTATGAAAGAGAAAATATAATTTTTGTAATGTATAAGTTATGTTCCCTTTAAAGATAGAAATTACGTTTTAAAAAGAACGTGCTAGACCATTAGAGATAGAAAAGAAAATTCACATTTTTTCATTTTATAACTTGCTAAGAAAGTAAGTTGTAACCGACGTAACATCAATGCCACATATGGTCCCATAAGCCAGGAAACATCCCCATGTTAGAAAGTAGTTACATACTTAATGATCTGTTTGTTTCAATGGAAAATCTTGTGTAAAGATTTTTCTAGTGTTTGGTAGAATCAGAAAATATGAGTTAATAGAAAACTATCTTTGGTCAATAGAAGACTTATTTTTAGAGATATTTTTTACTAAATTTTTTTTTGGAAAAAAACTTTATCTCATAACAAACTAAATAAGGAAAGTTAAGAGATTATTTTTCATCTCATTTAAGTTTGCTACCAAAGATGGGAAAATAAGATAGTTTTATAGAAAATACTTTTTTAGAAAATGAATCATTATCTAGAAAACATTATCGTTGAAACAAACAGAGTGATACATGGAGATAAATATACATGGTATACCAACTCTTGTACCTCTTACGTATACTTGGATACAAATTTTCATATTAACTGGGTACTTGCCGGATGACAATAACAATAGAGTAAAAGCACCAAACACATTTGTGGCTTGTGGGGATGGAATTACTTATTTAGAACACATATATGAAGGAATGTATTTTAACACAATTTCAAAAAATTTCAAGCAATTCAAGGGCTTTATAGCTCAACTAACACCTTTAGTGTTTCCAACTAGAATTCAAATTTCTCCTCTACATTGTTATTGAATTTAAAATGAATATATATATATATATATATATATCAAACGGCCCTTCTAAATGAGGAAATTTTACATTTAACATGATTTTTGAAATATTTTCGTTAGTAAGCATGTTTATGAAACTATTTTGTAAACTAGCATCTTGAGTCTATGAGACTCGAGTTCAGTTACAAAATTTGAGCTTTGAGACTCGAGTTCTAGTGCTGGCACACACTGATGTGGGACAATTTATTTACATGGAACTCGAGTCTCTCAGACTCGAGTTCTATGGAGAAGAAAGATGAAGAAGAACAAAGAAGATTTGGAGAACAGATGTAGAGATTGAAGAAGAAGAAGAAGGAGAAATTTGGAGAACAGAAGAAAATCTGGCGGTTTTAGAGGCTTGAGATGCTAGCTAAATAGTTTTGCAAACTTAACAACTAACTAAAATGTTCCAAAAATAATGCTAGTGACAAAACTAGCATCTTGAGTTCAGTGACAAAATTTGAGCCTTTGAGACTTGAGTTCTAGTGCTGGCACACTCTGATATAGGACAATATATCCACATGGAACTCGAGTCTCTCAGACTCGAGTTCTATCGAGAAGAAAGAAGAAGAAGAACGAAGAAGAAGAGGAAGAACAAAGAAGATTTGGAGAACAGATGTAGAGATTGAAATCTGGAACGTACTAAAGCTTCCAATCTACAAAGATTGCAAGATGAACACAAAAAAATAAAAATAAAAAAAATAAGAAGAATTTTTGCTGGAAATCAAAATCTTAACAACTACAGAATTTTAGTGAAGATATATATGTCATGCTGACTAAGATCTACTGCAACTATATGGCACAGGAACTGAATGAATTAACTTCACAATAAACCATGTCAACAGCAATGAAAGAACATATGTAACTTAGAGCAAGGAAAAAAAAAATAGCAGAGATAAAAAATAGTTGCACTATAACAAACGCATTTCATGGAAAACAAACTACCCAAAGAGTACAATGTAACGCACCGTGACCAATCAAACAACACCTCTACGCAAAAGAATTGGAGCATATGTTCGATTAGTTTGTGCAATCAAATCCTTCAAATATTTTGGTTTTTATGAGTCCAAGAAGAGTAGAAATTTTTGCACCAAGGGTTCCTGCAAAAAAAAAAAAAAAAAAAAAAAAAAAAGAGGGAGAATGAAGCTGGAGACAATCAACACAATTGATTTAGCCCAAAACATTAAAAATGAAATATGCTCTATTTTTTTTTTTTTTTTGAAAATTCAATACTTGAGGGAGGGGTTAATTGAACAAGGGACGGAGCCAGAACTCCAGGGGGGGGGGGGGGGGATTTGAACAAAAAAAACTTCATGAAAATTCAAATTAGCATCTATTTAGTACAAAAGAAAATGCATAAATAATTATTTTATTGGTGGTGCATCAAATTATAAGAATTATATAGTAAAACTTGTATTATCAACATCATTCAATCATTTAATTATACTTTAAAAATAACACTGTGCTTTATCAATGCTCTACAAATTCATGTTAAAAAAAAGAAAAAAAGAAAAAAAGAAAAAAAAGAAAAAAAAAAAGAAGAAGAGGCTCTACTCAGTAATCACCGCACATAATATCTCATCACAACGACAATAAATTGGTAATAGTATCACAAGAATACAATTCTTGGTTATGCTTTTTTTTTTTTTTTTAATTAAAAAAAATCAGAATCCACAAGTTGTTTGGCTGTCCCGCTAAACATAATTAGAAATTTAGAATAGTGCTACGACAAGATAAACATTAAATAGAGTTGGAGAAACACAACTGAGAGAGAGAGGCCAAAGTCTGAGGCATACCAAACTGTGTGGCAGCATTGAATCGTTGTTGCGTGAAGTGGGTTAGGTGATGTGTCGCAGCAGTGATGCCTTCAGAAGAATATTTTGGTGCGGTGCTTAGTGGATTTTTTTTTTTTTTTTTTAAATCACTACATCTATGATCTATCATCTAGGTTGATAGGTGAAGAATGTATTGATCCTTTGTGATAAATTAACCAATTAATTAGCCAAGTGAGTTAATTAAGTTAATTAACATGCAATACGCGTGGTAGCATAAACAAAACACCAATTAAGTTAATTTGCAGCGGAAAATAAAGTTGACACGGTGATTTGTTTTCGAATGGAGAAAACCTACGCTACAAAAATCCCACTGGGTGATTTTAAGGTCACTACTCCCGAGAATCTATTATTATTATAACAAGCAGTTACAAGTAAAGGAATCCCAGTACCTTATACCAACCTATAGTTGAACCCTCCCAATTGGACTTGTTCTGTAGTGACATTCTCTTCTTTTAATGCACGGCTCCTAGTACATGATTAACCAATCGATGCGCGAATTCCAGTAAGAACAATGTATCTATAAAAGAAGAAAAGAAAAAGAAAAAGAAAAAAACATAAGCCCTCACTACGTCCCTAAAATAAAAAAACAACACTCCCCCTATCACAAAAATGTCCTATACTAACTCTTCTCCTAAATACATAACTACTCTTATCCCAAAACTACTTCCCATTTTTGTCACGAATGACAAAGGGTAAGTAACTCAAGCAGTCATCTCATCATCACTAGAAGAGCTAGCATCCTTATCCTTATCATCATCATCGTCGTCGGAGTCATTATCATCGTCTTCATCCTCAGATGCCTCTGGAGAAGAAGAGGGAGACTCTACGAAGCCACCAAGGTGAGCTTGCCGTCAAGCAATACGGCCGACATGGGTGTTCACCTAATACAACTCAGTAGTGAGTGTATCAAGGTGAGCATCCATGCGCTTAAGTTGCGCCATAACCGCCTCGAGGGTCACACCACTCGCCGATGAAGAAGGTGCGGATGTGGAAGGAGCGGAAGAAGCCGAAGGAGTCGTTGTCTCTGTTCGTGGCCGCTTTGGTCGAAGCTGGGCCTCTCTCCGTCTGACGGTAGCAGCGTTTATGGCACACATAATAGAAAAGTGTGTAAACTCTGGATAGGAGACAGAAAAATGGCGAAGGATTCGCGTGATAGCTGAAGGAAAAATGAGCTTATCACGGGTCGCCGTATTCCTATAGACATCGATGAGGGATAGAATGAAGTGAGAGGGAAAATCAATAGTGAGTCCCTCAAGAAGGGATAACAAAAATTGAGCACGAGGCTTTGTGATAAAGTTATAGTGAGACAACGGATGGAGAATGAATGTCATCCCCATGTTAAGGAATCTCAGACCTTTTGCAAAGTCAGAGTAAGGGGTGTTTTGGCGGTCACCTCAAGATAAAGGTGTCTCACAAAAGCAAGACGAGAGCTCGTCTCTGGACATAGTCCTCAGACACTTACAATCGGGGTTGTCAGCAAACTTTACCCTTGGTACATGTAACACCTCGGATATAAGATCCGGAGTGACTACAATGCGCGTACCTTGAACGTGAGTGATGAAATGAGGTACAGAGTAATCAAATCCGTGCATATTGGAGTAAAACTCTTGTATGATCACAGAGGGACAAGTGACCGGGATGCCACATAGTGATTCTTAACCCCTACTATAGATGACAGTGGGAAAGTCAATATCAGAAAAGTCCGATAGAACGACTTGGCGTTCTGAATGAATGCCTCGTCATGAAAAGTTCTCCGAAAAGTCCTTACAGGCTTTATCATCACAGAACCTGACGTGAGAAGGAGTAGAATTAGAGGGGGAAGAAGAAGAAGATGCCCCAGAATGAAGAGGGTTCTGAGACGGAGTAGATTTTCGTTTAAGTGCCATAGAGCAACTAATCGAAAGAAAGAGAGAGAGGGAGAGGGAGAGACACGCAGAAAAGCGCCAAACAGTTTAATATCAACATGATAGAAACAAAATTGGTACGTATGCATGAAAAATGCATGAACATGTGACATGAAATAGTAAAAATATCATGGGCTTAACCCAATCCAATCCTACCAGCACACAACATTTTAACATAGTAATCACACATCTAAAATGCATGAATCATTGTTAAAAATGAAAATGTGATGCAATGTATGAACATTTAGGATCATTTACACAAAAACCATCCCAAAAATTTTGCAAAAACTTCATCAATTTTGAAAAACCCCAAAGATTTTTCAAAAACCCAAAAACCTAAGTCTAATGTGTGAAATGCATGAAAAATGAAGGATTAAAGACCCTTACCAGAGAAGAAAAACTTGATCAAGGTTGAAATTCACTTGGGAATGAGGTTTGGAGTTAGAGAGAAGTGTTTGGGAAGGTGAGAAGTTAGAAAGGATCGAGAAAAATGAAATGGAAATCGCGCTGACCCTCTATATAGAAATCCCAGTGTTTCGATGGATCGAGAGGTGTCGAGAGCTATCGAGAATTAAAAATGGTTAGAAGGAGCTATCAAGAGGTGTCCACAGCAAATTGACTTCAATGGATGGAGAAGCTATCGAGCATCTATTGAGCATACAGAAACTTCCTCGATGGATCGAGATGCTGTCGAGCAGTTATCGAGACTGATTATCAAAACCTCGATAGATCGAAATTGCGATAATAGCTATCGAGAAAGGAAGCTCAAAAGGCTCGATAGATAGCTTAGCTGTCGAAAGGTATCAAAAAGCTGTCAAGATTGCTTAAAAACAGTTTTTCAAATAGGAGAAAAAAACAGACATGAATGCAATCAAACATGCTACTCAACCAAAGATCCAAACAACATTTTGAACTCTCAAAAACATCTCTCAACAAGAAAAATGTCAAGCATTTAGATCCAAAACACACACACACACACACACACACACTAAACAAGTCTAACCAATTTTATATTTTAAAAACAAGTCAAGACAGTTTAATGAGTATACATTAACACATGTATTCCTTGTGATGGCCAAATCACATTGTACCTGCACATGTATCAAGAGTAGCAAAGAATATTGCGTGTTGTGTGTTAAAAACATCGCAAGATTGCGTAAGTGTCTATATGTTATGACGATTTGAGATATGAGAAAATCACTTTAACTCACACACAATCATAACTGCTTGATGTGGACTATCACTTTCGAGGTGCATCCTATAACTCTCATATCTTCTAGAAGACACGCTTGCAATCATATATAAAGCATTTTGATTCTTTTTGCTTTTATTTTTCTTTGCATATTTTCTTTTGAGCAAACCATGCATGGGCATATAAGAGAAAGAAAAGAAATACCCAATTATGTTAAGCGTTTGACATTACACTTTTGCTATGTTGAAGCATACATATGTCATTTCATGATTGGTAGGCAACAGTGGTGAGATGGTTATTTATGCATTTCTTTTAGGATTTTCTAATCCTTCCTGTTAAAAAGAGTGATACGAGTGTTAAGTACAAGAGATTACTTAATCTTACTTATCACAAATACAAGCCACAAAACTCACTTGCTTAGTTGTGCATAGAGATGCTCATCTAAGTTACAAAAGATACAAAGTTTAGAAAACTTTGTTTCAATGGCCATTCAAGGTATATAAGTACCAATGTATACAAACACACATTGTTTTTGTATTTTTCATTTTTTTCAATTTTATTTTTTATTTTTATGAAAACAAAATAAAACAAAACTGAAAATAAACAAACAAAAACATGTTAAACAAAGCAAAGCATAAAATAGATTGACTTAAAATAAGAAAGCAAAACACACAAGTAATGCAAACTCAAAAATAAGAAAGGGAGAGAGAGAAAAAGTGACTAAATCATTTGGAGCCTTTTTCCTTTCACACGTTGGAAGAACCTTTCCGTTTTGCAAACCCTTGATCAGGTGGTGAGGGGGAAGAATTGAAACTGTTCAAGTTCGACAGGAACATGAGGGCTTTGAGTAGATCTTCAAGAGGAGCAAAGGAGGGTGGAAACTAATTATGGTTTCCCTATGAGATCATATTATTGCTCTGTTGAGTGACTAATCACTAATTGCAATTAGGTCGAGTATGTCTAGTCGCTCAGTATTATCGCTCAGATGACCCTTAACTCTGGGCTTCTAGCTTACATGTTGCATTTTACTGTTCATATTCACCTAACATTATATTCGAGTATAACTATTTTAATTAATATTAAGAACATCCATATTCCATCTTAATGATTACTTTAATTAAGTATGATTTTGAAATTTAAAGAATCCCAATTATGGCATGAAATCCAAATGGAATAAAAGTTTCATCAAACAAAATTTGTCTGCAGGATTGCTTATTTCTCAAAATCACATAACTCGTGTTTTAGTAACTGTATTGATATGGAAAAGCAACGATAATATCCATGCTAATTGATATTCCATCCAAGGATATACTCTGCTTGAACTCATAGGTGAGAAAAGAACCATTTTAATGGATACTCAGTATGATGGTGAAAGCAGCACACATTTAGATATTAATATTAAGTGAAAAATTCAATAAGACCATATTAGTTATTTTAGTGACGATATTCCCAATTCAATAAGATCAACTGCAATTGCTTATCACACAGACTGACTGAACTAGCTTCACTATAAACTATATACATCTAAAGTGCTGTGAGATAAACAGAACTTAAAGAAATATGAAGATCCCACATTATATGAAGAATTACTTTTCTCCTTAAATAAAACATTAGTTTCTTTTTCTCAAAAGAATACATGAACAAAGAGTGGAATCATAGTAATCCATCAAAGAGGAACAAAAAAGCAGCACTAAAACAAACAATGCAACAAAATAGTACACCGCAGAGTACCATCATCAAAGAATATGTTTAATGAGTTTTTGGAATCACATTCTTTAAATTATACAACTAACACCGACCCAAACAAGTTGCAGACCAATGAAAATATTTTGTTGATTTTTTTTTCAAAGCAAGTAGAAACTTCTGCACCATGGATGATTTTCACCTGCAAAGAATGAAGAGGGAGACAAGCAACTAAAATGATTTAGGCAAAAACATTTAAAACAAATTAAAATGAAATATGCTATAGACATGACCTTGCCAAAGTAAATTAAAAGGTGGGAGGGGTGGACGAGTAGATATGACCTTCATTCTAATCAGAAGAAACAAGTACTCTTAAATTAACAGACACAAGAAGAAAGCAATTAAATTTGGTAGAGATTATTACAGGAATTTTTTTTTTGATTTGATTGGAGAGGAAGAGATTTGAAAGAAAAGAAGCGTTTGAGTTGCCAAAAATGCAAGTTCAAGCATTCACGGCTATACCTTGTTAGCCAATGTTGGTTATAAGATACACCATTGAAATACTAGGGAAGGCACGTGCTGGACTTTGTAAAAATTGGTTCCTCCTTTGATAAGCCTATCTTTGAATGACTTTGGCATCCATATGATCTCCAATTCCCGTAGGTTTTTGATGAATCTTAGTGCATCTAGAATCGTGTTTAAACACCTACATGCTACAATTTCCAAACGGCAGAGACCGGGCATGGCTCCTTTCTCCACCCTCCACTCCTTTAATTTGTCTAAACGACAAATGACAAGAGATTGAAGCAGAGGAAATCCTCCTTTAGAACAAACCATAGTGTCCCCTGAGAAGGTCTTATGTAAAAGGCAGAGGATTTTTAAGTTGGGCAAATTCTCAAATGTTGCCATTGGGTCAACGTTAAGCCGAGTGTTGCGCAAGGTTAACTTGGCAAGATTTGGAGAGAATTGGTGAACTTCTGGGAGCTTATTTATTATCATGCGTAGGCTTAGCTTATGTATACGAGGACAACTTGATACTATTTGTATTGCATCTTGGGCTGGTTCCTTATAATAACGCCACACACCTAGAACCCGAAGACAGTTTAATCTGAAACTTGTGGCCATTTGGATGGTTTTGGGCTGAACATTCTCCAATGTCTGTAAATAACAAAGATTAGCCAGTTCCAACTTCTCACTTACTTTGTATTTACTGGGTAAGTATAGATGCCTCAATTGTTCCATCTTTTTAAACACATTTGGCACACTCATTTTATGAGACCTCAAATCTAGTGTCTGCAAGCACCTCAAATTGCCCAAGGATGATGGCAAGCTTGTCATAGTGCTATTTTTGATAGATAAAAATTTCAAGTGGATGAGCAATCCAATGTCTTCAGGTAAGTTTCTGGTGTAATTTTCTAGATTCAAGACTCTAAGCAACTTGAAATTCTTGAAACAAAGTTCTTTGACACACACATGATTAAGATGAGGCACAAAGTAGAGAAGAGACCTAAGGTAAGGATATTTTTTTTTATTTGATTCCCTGAAGGCATTCATCACCTGATTTCCCCTTGATAGCAAGTCTTCGAATTTTACCAATATGCTCTTCACTTAGTCCTAATGAACGAATATTGGTGATTAGGAGAAAATTTTCCCTTTCCGCTTTTGCTATGCAAAAGTCATGCATAAGATCATGGATTCGACAAGTTTTGATCCTTCCAAGTGAGCCAATTTTCCCCACCTGAACCATACACCTCTGCACTAGCTCCTGTAAATACTGCTCTCCCTCATCC
Source organism: Quercus gilva (assembly GCA_023621385.1). Taxonomy (NCBI): domain Eukaryota; kingdom Viridiplantae; phylum Streptophyta; class Magnoliopsida; order Fagales; family Fagaceae; genus Quercus; species Quercus gilva. Next base: position 53,574,026 of record CM042483.1, read on the forward strand.
TCCATTGTATCCTCTCCATCTCCTCCGTGCTGAATTTGTGGTATAAAACCTTCTACCATCCACATTCGTATCAATTCTTTTGACCGTATCTCAAAACTCTTCAAGAAATGGCCTAAATATAGAAAACATGGTTTTAAGTGACAAGGTAAATCATTGTAACTTAAAGCGAACACCTTATTAACTCCAAAGTTTTCTTTATGTGATTTATCATATCTAAGCACATTCTCCCAGTCTTCTTGTGTTTGTTTTGCAGCGAATAGGCCTCCAAGTATAGTGATGGCCAATGGTAAACCTCCACAATATTCAATCATTTCCTTCCCCAACTTCTCCATCCTAGTTTTGCTTATAGAGTCTGGATTTGGAAAGCCACCAACAAACAAATTAATATCATTTTTTTTCTGCTGAGCAAGGACAAATAGAATAATAACATCAAATTATATTTTAAAATTTTGAAAACTAACAAATAACTTCAAATTTAAATAAACCATTGATGGTACATCCATTTGGAGAAATTTGCTCCAAGCATATGGAATATACTAATATATGGCTTTTAGCCCACATACAGGCTATCGGCCAGTATCAAATTTCATTAAATTATTTATAGTGCAATTAAACTTAAATAAGAAGTTGTAATCTCATTTTATGTGCGGTAATATTTTATCAAATAATTTGGAGACTTTCAAAGGTTATGCGTAAGTGCTAGTGTTGTAAGTCTTGTCTCCCCTTCTCACCTCCTTCCCATCCCCTGTGTATTTTGTGTTACTAAAAAAAAAAAAAAAAACATAAAAATGATAAGTCAACCTAGAAGTTTGTTTTTCTTTTTTCTTTTTCTTTTTTCTTTTTCTTTTTATGGCTCAATCACAATGTTTTTTATTTTTTCATCATTTGACCATATTTAAAGGGTAAATTATACATACCTCTCCTAACGTTTTGAGAAATGAAACTCCATCTCAAACTTTAATTGAAATTACACTCCTTTTTCTTGAGGTTTGAGAAAATTAACAATCTTTCTGTTAATAACACTAACCGAAATTTCAAAATTTCAAAAGATTCCTTTGACCAAACCACTTCTATTAGAGTAACCTACCAACAGTGCTTTCGACTTATTTTCAAGAGACGAGAGGGCATGGATGGGGCTGTTGGGTTCTACTCAAGTGAGAGAGAAAGGACATGGGTTTCTAACAGAGAGTGTTTTAATGCCTTTTACTAATTTCATTAAATAGTCACATAGTTTAATTTTAAGAGGAAACCCTATAGGGTACAAGATAAGGGGAGAAAATGGGCAAATGCCCTTTTCGCGGAAACAAAGCAGCTTTTTGTCCCATTTTCCAAACTAATTAGGGAAATGCCCATCTTTTGAAAATCAATTTTCTCAAAATCAAGTTAAGCCATATAGTGACGTTTTTTAAGAGCCTATAGTGACGTTTTAAGGACTTATAGTGGCGTTTTGTAACTCGAACTCCATGAAGCCGAGTTATAGGTAAATTTAAAAAAAAAAAAAAAAAATTGCCTATAACTCGAGTTCATAGAGCTCGGGTTACAAAACGCCACTATAGGTCTTTAAAACGTTACTATAAGCTCCTTAAAACGCCACTATAGGGCTCCAGAATTTTTTTTTTTAAACTCGATTTTTAGAAAATCAAATTACAAAAGAGAGGTATTTTCCTAATTAGTTTGCAAAATTAGGCAAAATGCCACTTTGTTTGCATGAAAAGGGCATTTGCCCATTTTGGCCCAAGATAAGGTACTATATCTAAGTATAAGTACAAGTACCATTGGGCTTTCACTCGAACACCAATTGAAAGTCACAATTGAGTGGATATATTTTTATACATAATATATTCAAATTAAAGTTTGTACAATGGGTTTTAATTGGTTTATATTCATTAATTCAATTACTGTTCAAAATAGTTTTTGGACCAAAAGATTTTAAATTGTTAAAGTTGTTAAGTGATTGATTGTTTGAAAGCAACAAAAGAGTAAAATGGAAGCAACATTTTTTACTGCGGCAGAAAGCTTGTAATGGCCACATTTTCACTGTATGATTATAAACGCAGTGTAGTTTTATATGGTTGAGAACCCTAAGTTAATCCTAGATGAACCATGGGCCAACTAAATATATTTGGAAGCTTAAGGTGATAAATTAAGTGGAGTTTTTTATATTGAAATATCAATTAAATAAATTTATTTAAAATTAACATAACCAAGATTAATTTGATGAATTAATACTAACTGACTAAAGTTAATTTCAAATAACGATCAAATATCATAATTCAAGCATAAAATTTAACAAAAAGAAATGAAATTTAAAATTCTTTCATAAAGGATGTAAGAAATTTAGACCCCTTAAACCACAATTAGATTGAGTAGCCTAGTTAATTAGCCAAGTTGTTACTTAGTCAATTTATGCAAAACTAGGTTAAAACAATCAAACAATCATATCAAGAATATATAGCAGCGGAATAATAAATAATACAAGATATGATCACCCAGGAAATCACACGGTAAAAACCTGGGGAGGATTTGACCCACCGATCCTCAAGGCAAACCTGAATCCACTATGAAAGAATCGAAGTTCATACAAAAGGACTACAAGCTCCCCGCTTGACTTCCTAATGCTACCCACCAGTAGAACTTACTGACACGACCACGTGCAAACTCCGAATCCATGGACTCCTTCTTTCGTTGAATTCTTCAATCAGCTACAAGCATCCACGCTTGATATTCTTTGAGATCCCACTCAAAGGTTTATCAACACAAACTCTCCTGTTTGTGACTCCAAGACCACCCTTGAAGGTTTAGATCATCATCACCTTTGATGACTAGAGAAGGCAGCAACTTCTACAACACCGGATCTTGAGATTCTTCAAGGAATAGCATTGGTAGAAAACATAAGAGAGCTTTTGGGTACAAAACCGTAAAAATTCAAAGAGGCATAAGAGGCACTCTAATCTCTCTAAAAAGCTCTGAAAACTCTACCTAGGGTTAGCTTATGATGTCCTTTAAATACTGGAAAAAATGGCTCGCGATTTGGGATTCAAACGAATAAGTTATGGCCTTTTTACGTTTGCTGATTTTCCTGATACGTGATTTTCGATCGATCGAAAATTAGATTGGATCGATCGAACCAACCAGCTTGTAACTCATTTGTTTTTATCCTGAACTTGAAGTTTTTGTCTTGGGCTTCAAAGTAGACCATTCTAAACTAATGAGACTTAGTTTTTGTCATGTTTTGTCATGGTTTGCCAACATTACAAACTCAAAACCTAACAAAGGATTTTATCTTAGACAAGGTGATGCATCGTTTTAAATTTTGATTTTGGTGTTAAAGGATGAGATAGAGATTGTTTGTAGTGTGATTATGTGGGAGATTATGTGGCTAATGTTGCCAATATCTATAAAATATTGGTTTACAAAAATTAAGGCCTCAAAAAAAAAAAAAAAAAAAAAAAATCTTTCCCCAAAAATTTTATAGTTTTCGATTAGGTTAAGTTTCTATTAGTCTAATATTTTGGAGACCTTTTTGAAGGTGAAAAAACACTGTGCAGCCTTTTTTTTTTTTTTAACCACTTAATACAATTTTGGAAATTGCTAAAAGTACCGCAAATTTCACTACACAAATCATACAACCTAATATGACAACAAATGTAATTGGTAGGTTTCAACCAAATAATAAATGAATGATTAATTTTTTTTAAATGATTGATAACACATCACTTTTTAATCTCCATATTGTAAAATTTGTGATATCCCTAATATCACTCTACAATTTTGGCTCTTTTTATTATGTGATGGGGTCTTGAATTGCCACTAGACTAAATTATGATTATTATGCTTGCTTTACAAGTACATGGGTCTACAATATGTTTAAGCTTCTTATGCCATAATATATATCTAAGGTGTATTATGAGATTTTGAATGTCATGATCAATTAGGAAATGCGGAAGAAAATTGTCATTGGTAGTGCATAAACACATATGATGATGATGATGGATAACAACAATTCTTGGACAAATGGAAGCATCATGTGTGGATAGTGTTGTGAGTCTTTGCTTGACATGTGGTTTGTGAGTCGTGTCTATCCTTAAAAAAAAAAATATTATATTCACAACATTTTCACAACAAATCATAAGTGGCAGATTTTTATTGATTGTTACTAGTGGGTAAAAAATTAATTTCAATGGTGGGTTCAAATTAGAACTAATAACAACTTACTACCTATGAATTATTGTAAAAATGTTATGGACGTAGAATGCTTAAAAAAGAAAAATGCTTAAAAAAGATTGTTATTTGTGACGAAACTTTTTCGATGACTACAAAAAGCCGTCGGAAAAACTAGTTTTTTCGACGGTAAGTATTTTTCGTCGACAATTACTCATCAAATATTAAAATATTTGTGACGGCAAAATGAGTTTGTCGAGAATGCTTATTATTTTTGTCAAAAATATGATTTGTTTTGGAGGGAAGTTTTCCCGCCTTACTTTTTACGACGGCATAAAAATGTTCATCGCTAATAAAGTATTATTTACGATGACCGAATAAAAACCGTCGGAACTAGTAACACCTGTGACAGCTTTTGTGTGTCGAAAATACAAAATATATATTTTTTATGGTGTTATTATTTGCGACAAACATTCTTCTATCGTAAATATAAAAGAGGGTATTATTTATGATGACTGAAGAAAAACCGTCAAAACTATTAACACTTGTGACGACTTTTGTTTGTCGAAAATACAAAATATATATTTTTTATGGTGTTATTATTTGCGACAAACATTCTTCCATCGTAAATATAAAAGAGGGTATTAGTGACAGCCATGAAGCCATTGAAAATGGTGAAATATTGTGGAGGGAAAATTCCCCCTTACTTTTCACAATATTTGTGACGACATTTATCCATCGCAATTAATTTTTTTATTTTTCTAATTGAGTTTGTATTTGCGATGAACATACTGACTGTCGTAAATAGTTAATTTGCTTTAAAAGAAAGAATGTATTAGTGATAGAATTGGATCCCTCCCAATAAATAATATTTGCAATGGACCTAAGCTGTCGACAATGGTAATTTTTTTTAAAGGGGGGGAATTCATGCCCTTATTTTTATGAGTTTGACGATTGTTTTCCATCACTATATATCGCATTGTGATTTATGACGGACATTTTGGTCGTCGTTAATAGTTAAAATTTTCTTAAGAAAAGAAGGTATTAGTGTCGGTAAGGTAAATTTGTCGCAATAAAGGTGATTTCCAACATATATATGGCCATAAAAAATTATTATTTTCTTTGAATGGTAAATTTTCCTAAATTTTGTCTTAAAAATGTAGAATTTTTTCTTAATTTTAAAAATTGGAAAAAAAAAAATCTTTCAAGACCCTCAAAGTAAAAGGTATTTTTATTATTTTGAAGCTTTTAGGGGAACTTTCGTCACTTTAGAAGTTTATGGGTAATTTGGTTATTTCCTAGCTTTGAAGGTGTATTTTAGCCATTTTGGATGGTCGGATTGTATCAACGGAGTTAATCAAAGTTTCCTAGTGGGTGGGTACAACAACACGTCCATCATGCAACCAGATGGAGATCCAAAATTTGACCGTTGGATTGGTATAATGTGGTGAAATATTTGTGTTTATAAATTACAATGACAATCAGACGATCAAATTGTGAGAACAGAGAAGTCAAATCTTGTAAAACTTTGTCAAAGTCTATTAAACTTGGTCAATCTTTAGTCAAACTTCAAAGTTGGTTCCAGGACCACTTGATTTGATCAAATTAGGTAGATCAGGAGGTTTTAAGTAGGTTTGGGTGTTGGTCAGTGTTTTAAGGTTTTTTGGGTTTTTATGCCTTTATCAGTTTCAAGTTTAAAAATTAATGGCAACGTCAAAGGTCATATGCAAATCTATTGGGGTCATTTTGCAGGTTTTTGGTTGTATTTTGTAGATCATTTTCTCGATTCTTAGTGATATTTATATAGTTTATAACTCACTTCAAAGGGTATTGTATATTTTTATTGATTGAAGTTTCATGATAGGTGGATACAACGACACACATCCATCTTGTGCCAGAGTTAGATTAAAACTTTGCTCATTAGTTTGAAAGAGTGGGATAAATATTGGTTTTGATGGATTTTGATCTCAATCAAATAGTTGGATTAGGAGAATGTGACCAATCAAAATTTCTTAGTGTCTTGGTACAACAACACATGTCCATAATGCTCTAGACTCAAATCCAAAATCCGACCGTTGGATTGGAAAAATGTGGTGAGATATTGGTGTTGGCGAAGTATGACAACAATTAGACGGTTAGATTGTGAGAAATGAGTAGTCAAAGTTGCAAAACTTGGTCAATACTTGGTCAAACATGATCAACCATCGAAATTGGGTCTATGACTGCTCGATAGGATCAAATTAGGTTGAATAGGGAAGTTTAGAGTGGATTTTGGGTATCGGTTTGTATTTTTGGGTTTTCTCGACGTTCATGCTTTTCTATAAAATTTTCTTTACCAGAGTTTAACAATGAATAGTACATACAATATTGAAAATTTTAGAATAATAATACAAACTTCATCAAGCACCAAAATACTTGCAATGACAATTCTCTCCACAACCCTTTGAAAAACTTTTAAAAAAATGTCATACTAAATATTTTAAAATAATCTTTAATTAAAATTTGAAATCAATGTATTTTAATTATGAAATAAGATGATTTTGGAAATTTGCGTGCAGGTTTGTACACAACATTCTTAATATTAATTTAACAAAATTTGGTTAATGAGATGTCAAGTGGAAAATGGTTTTTCCTTCAAATGGAGTGGTTTTACCAAATAAAATACACAAAGTTTATTTTTATTTATTTTTTAAATATTGAGGTTATATTTCCGTAAAATAAATCCACCTAAACAATATTGAGGATATGTTTCCCTGACATTTTTTAAAAGAACAGTTGCTAAAAAATAATTGCAAGAAGTAAGATTTCATAGTATTTCTATCTTTTATTAATAATAATAATAATAATAATTAAAAAAATGATATTTCAAAGTGACCAAAAAAAGAAAGTAACGTGGTTAATTGTCATAAAAAAAAAAAAAAAAACATAATGTTAATAAATAAAACAAAAAGAGAAGTCACATGACTCACATTACAGTAAAAAAAACCCAGCCCCACGTTGTTAAAAAAAACACACACACAATATCATTTTAACTTAAATAAAAAATAAAAAATAAAAAGAAAGAAAGAAGAAGACAAAACCCTACCTCTCCCTATCACTAAAAAACAAGCGCCCCACCTTTTTCTTTTTCAATCCCACGCCTCCCTTTTAACTCACTAAATACTAACACTATTTCACTCACTAAGAAAAGAAAGAAGAAGAAAAAGCTCTCACCTCTATAGCCCAGGTTAGTTTTTTTAAATCCTTATATCTTGATTTATATATTTTGTTAATGCAGTAGATTACTAAATGGATTTGTTGGTTGATTTATTTTATCTAAATTTTGGATTTGGTTTAGATATATCTCTTTTATAATATACAATCTTGTATTGTAGGTAAAGTTCTTGACAGTTTGGTACTAGACCATAGTGTAATGTTTGTGTGTATTGGTGGCCTCAACCAATTTGTTGATTAGTTTTAATTATATGCAAACATCTATTACACATATAATTTTTTCCAGTATAACCAACATAAATTTTTTTTCCTATTTTATTGAGGTTGTTGAAATCAGTGATAAATTTGCTCATTACAGTTTTCAATTAATTGCTATTCTTAGTTCATATATAATTTTATGTGACTTGTTGTGATGATGGATATATTGTTAAGAGTGATGGGGATGAACTACTAATGTGGTTATTGGTTATGGATGTATTCTTGGAAGGTTCTTGACAATGGTAAGGTTTTATGATAGATGCAATGTTTGTGTTAGTAGTAAGGATTTATTTTTGATGTTTTGTCATTTTATCGTGGTGATTGTGTTAATGTTTTTAAATGAATATATTTTAGTCAATTCTTTTTTATTTACTGTAAATATAAAAATTTGTGTAGTTATAATTTTTGTATATTTATTCAGTTTAATCTAAAATATTGCAGACCAATGTTAGGGAGGAGATCGTTGTGTGAATAATTACACAAGATGACTTTGAGGAGGAAGGTGACTCTCAACTAGAGGAAATTGGCTCGAATGATGACTGATCTTCCAATACTTATGCTTTCAAGTTTAGTGAAGGATATAATATAGCTTTCATGTATTATTGAACATCATGCGATTTTGTAGACCTTTTAATATTTTCATTTTTATTGCATTATTCACTTATTAGTTTTGAACAATTATGGATTTGTACTTGTTATTTGAATGGAAATTTTTTTATAAGATGTATGTTTGTAATTTATATATTATTTTATTTACTTTCATGTAATTCATGTATTTCTTTATCGTTAGAATTGCTTTGTTGCAATTAAACCACTAGAAATGGCCTTTTTTCTTCAACGAAGCTATTTTGTTTCAAATAATGTATTAGTGACGTGGTAACTAATTTTTAATAACGGTCAAAGTTTGTTGAAAAGACATAAATGGTCACTAAGATTTTGTATTTTTGACGAAAAGCTAAGTATTTGCAATGGCTTTTGGTCGTTGAAAAAAAAATATTAACAATGGCTATAGTTCATCGCAAAATGTATTTGGTCGTTTGACTTCATCATTTGAAATTTTATTTTTGACGGCAAATCAAGTATTTATGACGACTTTTAGTCATTGAAAAAATACATTAACAATGGCCTTAGTTCGTCGCAAAATATATTTGGTCGTCCAACTTCCTCGTACGAAGTTGTATTTTCGACAACAAAACAAGTATTTATGACGACTTTTAGTCATCGAAAAAATACATTAATGACGGCCTTAGTTCATCACAAAATGTATTTGGTCGTCCAACTTCCTCTTATGAAGAAGTATTTTCGACGGGAAAAATAAATTGCTTACGACGGCTTTTTACAGTCGAAAATGAGTGTTAGCAACGGCCTTGTCGGCAATATAGTATTATCGACGAGGCTTTTACCGACGGACGTTGACGGCCTTTTGCTGTCGACACTACTAATCTGCGACGGCTTTTTGTGTTGTTATGACAAACTTTGGCCGTCGCTAATAGCAATCTTTTTTGTAGTACCATTGTGGTATTGCTAGACTAATTTGTCCAAATTATTTCAAATTAAAATCTAAGAATGGTGTGTCTCAATCTAGGACAAGAGATCATGTATCCCAAGTCACAAGTCTAGAAAAATTGTGTAGTCAACTTCTAAAAAAATTTCAGATTGTACCCCAAGTCATTCCCAAATGAATTTTGATTTTCTCCCAAATACACTCTGTTTTTCATGATTTTGCACCTACAATGCAAAGCCAAAATTTTGTGTTGTGTGGGTGAAAAAAGATTTTTCTAAGTGAGTGTTTAAATAGTCGGTAGTTTAATTCTTTCAAATTATTGAGGATATATATTTTTTTATTTCCTTTTTTTGTTTTATTTTATTATTTTTTTTTTTATGCTTTTTGCTCAATATCTTGAGGAGAATATAGAGGTTAAACTCCACACCTAAAAAGGTGCTCCACATAGTTCTTTCCTAAAGCCCCTATTAACTAAGGTAAACAACATAAAATAAAATAAATCAAAATACAAAACTCACTCTTTAAGTTTTACCACTTTTTATTTTAGTCTTCTAAATTTGCATCTGGTCATTTTAGCCCTCTAAATTTCAAAACTCCTCAATTCAATCATCCGTTAAACAACCATCCATTTCTACCATCAACACCCCCAAAATGATGCCGTTTTGGAATGATTTTAAATTTTAAATTTTATTTAATTATTTATTTCTTAATTTTAGAAAAACGTTAATAAAAAAATCAGAAAAATAAAAAAATAAAACCCAACTCCAAGTTAAATATTAGTTAAGTGTAAAAAGACAAATTAAAATAAGCCCATTCTTCTTGAGGTAAACGTTTGGTTCAAAAGTGTGGTTCACACACATACATAAAAAATGATGTCTAGAAAAACTTTATTATTTACATGTTATTAGTTATTGTGTCTATTAAATTATTTTTATTAATTAATTATGTTACTCATTTCACGATAAATATGTTTTATGCGTGTAACATTTTCATCTACTCTTCCTTAGCTTCAATTTAATTACAAAAAAAATAAGAAAATTGTCTTCAAATTAACTACCAAAAAGAAAAAATTAATAAAGTAAGACTAAATATTAGTTGTACCTTTTCTATGAGATATTATCTTCTCAAGTAATTCCAAACTCCATTTATCATTTAGATGCTGCAATTCATAAAGGAACCCTCTAGGATCTGCATGCAAAGACACATCTTTATTACGAGAGGTAAGCAATATTTTGCTGCCCGTATTCTTCTTTGGGAAGGCTTCACATAAACTATTCCAAGCCTCAATTGTCCAAATATCATCTAAAATCACCAAACACTTTTGCTTTTGTTGAACTTGATGGAGTTCCTCAACGAGTTCTGCATCGCTCATTTTTTTAATTTCATCCCGTCGATCTTTAGATTGAAGACTAATAAGAATTTCTTCCCAAACATGTCTTCTTTGACATTGTTGAGAAACATATACCCAAGTGCGGCAATCAAAGTGCCGCTTGACTATGTGGTGATTGTAAACCATCTTGGTAAGAGTGGTCTTTCCTAGACCACCCATACCACATATGGAAGCAATTCTATTGTCTTCTTCTTCTTTCAGCATAAACTCCACCAATTTTTTTACATCATTGTCGAACCCAACAACGTCATCTTCAAGATAAGAGTAAGTTTCCCTTTGCTCTCGTTGCCTCTCATTCAAAGAACCGGACGCGCCTCCTTATTGTATTATAGATTCTCTTATGCCATAGTCTCGGAAACTAGTTTTCAAAATAGAAATTTTCGCCTTGATATTTACAATCTTTGACCCAGCCTTGTGCATAGTAATTCCTTCATACAAGATGCAAGCGCACCTCTTGAGGACGCCTCCTTCCTTTCTGGATGCAACTTTGAGGGCATATGTCGCAATGATATCTTCTGCATCATAAGCAAGATCTCTTGTTTCAGCAACCCACTGTCTTAGAATATCTGATTCATCTTGCCTCGCATCTGCATCCTTTAATAAGCCTTGCATCAGTTTGAGCTCAGTTTGTAGCAGCTCAACTTGGTCACTCACCCCGTACAAGAAGTTTGATTCTTGTATGAGCAAGTCACCAATCCTTGTCAAGACACCGGAAACAACAGGCTCAGCCATTTCTCTTTTACGAAATGAGGACAAGTGAGAGATGATTTGAAAGCAGCAGATGGCTATGAAGGAGAAGATGGAGATAGTGAGGAAATTGTGGAGCTTATAAATTGAATATTGAAAACAACTTGAAGAAAAAAAAAGAAAAAAAAGAAAGAAAAGATCGATGGTTGTGATGGGGGGTTGGGAACGGAAGGAATAACGAATAAGCGATCTCTCTCTCTCTCTCTCTCGCTTGAGCATCTCCCTACAAATTGTTTTCTAAACTTTACTCCTCTTTCTCCATTTTTATATTTCTTGTCTTGTTCGTTTAACGGTTGTGATACCTTACTTTGATACTCCATTATCGTGGAGGAAATGTGCAGAATAGCTGTGCAAAGGAGTTGTATATAGTTAGTTAGGCAACGCGTGAAAGAATAAGGGAAACTAGCATCTCAAGTTTTAGAAACTCGAGATACTATTTAAATCTCACTCCACCATGCAGCGGACCAGTTGGTGAGCTGGACGTAGGTTGTCCACTTAGATCTCGAGTTCTAAAAGAGGGAAACTCGAGTCTTAAAGACTCGAGATTACTCGAGTCTTGCAGACTCGAGTTTACCTCAACAGTATTTCCACGTACAAACACCCAAAAACAGAGCATAAAAAAAAATTGATCTACAGAGCAACAGACATAATACACTTAGCCTCTCATTCACCCATAACTCTCACTCTCTCACTCACCACATTGCCTCTCACTCCCTACAGAGCAACAGACGTAATACACTCAGCCTCTCATTCACCCATAACTCTCACTCACCACACTGCCTCTCTCATTGCTCTTCACTCTCAACAATTTCATATCTCAGGTAAGGGTTTTTTGATTTGATTGTTATTGTATTTGGGTATTAGTTGTCTATGGGTGTGGGTTAAGGAGTTTGAGTATCAGAATACCTTAAAGACTTCTTAAATAAGAAAACATGGTTTCACTTGCAAATGTAATTGTATATACACAATATTCATATTTTCACACCTAGTGTCCACATCTTTTAAAAATGTTCACATTTAACTCACAATACTTTATTTTTTGAATATAGTGTTAGATTGTTATACCAATTAGACTGTTAGATTGTTAACATTTTCTAGAGATTGTGTATGGGTAAGTTTGTGATTGTCAAAAACTTATTTTTGTGGTTGGTAAAGTTGATGTACTGCATAAAGTTTATGTTTAGACTTAAAAATGTGGCAGATAGGTCTAACAGATTGTGTTGTTTTCAATCTCTAGAAAATGTGAATATAAAAATATGAATATATAAATTTGAATAATATACATATTCAACTCCTATAGACCAATTTGAAAATGTAGCAGATAATGTTCACAATCTTTTGAAAATAATATACAGGAGGAAGGACATATGGATTTGCCTCTTATACCATCCTGTTGTAATTAGCTTATTGTATATAGGAAGGACAAATGGATTTGTATATGTCCAAATGTTAAATATAGTTGCACTACAGCCAAAATTTTAGAAAAAAATGTTTAGTTTGTATCATGAAAATCAAATTAAAAAAATTTGTTGGCCGCTTCTTTTTATTAGACAGTTAAAGACTTGCTTCAAGTTTCTTTTAGATTAGGGAACTTTAAAATGTTTTTTAACTAACATGGTAACTTGACTTTAACAGGTTCACAATGCCTGAAATTGATATAATCCTATACCACGGTGGTCCATTGAAGAATGCCAATGCGAACAAGGGATTGCCATTTGAAGGGCCGGGTATAAAGAGCTATTATACCCAAATTGATCGTAGGTTCAAGACCCTTGACGAATTGAAGATGATGGTTATGGAAGAGTTGTGTGAGAATCCTGCTGTGCACAACATAGAAATTACTTATCGTATGCCAAATGAAATCCTAAGCACCGAATTAATTACAAGTACATGGCGATAGAAACAGACAAACATGTGAAGATCATGTTTGACAAGTTGGAGAGAATACCTGAAGTAACTAACATTGAGTTGTACATACAGTTGAAGCCGCGTGCAGAAGTTGGTATCGACGAAATCCAACAAACACAAACAAGTTTACAGGTTACAGTTCTGGATGCTCAATATGAGTATTTTACACATGTAAAGCATGATAATGTTCATGCCGATGATGATGATGATGATAAGGATGAGGATAAGGATGAGGATGAGAATGATGATGAGTATGAGGATGATGATGACGATGATGATGACGACTATGTTGATGGGAGTACTGCCATTGACGATGAAGATTTTGATGATGGAGATGAGATTGAAGACAGGATTGAGAGAGGGGACTTTAGGGACTTTGAGAGGGACATTGATGATGATGAGACATTGGACAATAGTCAACCTAATGCAGACAATGTTCTTAGTGTCCAAAACATTACGGACACAATCCCTGCCTACGCACCTCCTGCTTTGTCATTTTCTACAAATACTTGGGAAAATATGGTTGATCCTTCACATATGGAGATACCATTTGTGTCTACTTGGAGAGAGGGGATGAATTTGTACAAAAGCTTGACTTTTGCCAATAAAGTGGAGGTGCAGCGTGTATTAACAATTTGTGCCCTCAAGGAAAACAAACAGTATATGATCAGTAGGTCGACGACGACAAAACTTTGTGCAAAATGCGTGGATGAGTCATGCAAGTGGTATGTCTGTGTAGTCATGAAGCCCAATCTCCAAAGACTATGGATGGTCACCGTGTACAAGGGTCCTCACACATGTATACGGACTGGGGTGCGAAATAATGGTAGAATGATGAATTGTAATTTTATTGCATCAGACATCCTTAAGAAGTTAAGTGAGGATCACACTACTCCAATTAAGCATCTCAAATTTATGATAGAGTCGAAATATGAGGGCCATAAGCCTTCTTACTACAAGGTATGGGATGCGAAATAAAAGGCGATTGGGAAGCTGTTTGGGAATTGGGAAGAGTCTTACCAGAGGTTGCAAAAGTTGCTTATGGCATATATTGATATGGATTCGACTACCCAGGTGTTTTATCGTACGACATCCACCGATGAAAATGACACTGTATTTTTGAATTATGTGTTTTGGTCTTTCGGTCCAAGCATTGATGGATTCAATTATTGCAAGCTAGTTATCAGTATTGATGGGACCCATCTGTATGGTAAATATCAGGAAAAGTTGTTGGTTGCAATGGCAACCGACGCTAACAACAAGGTATTCCCTCTTGCCTTTGCTGTTGTGGATTGTGAGTCAGGGTCCAGTTGGAGGTGGTTTTTACAATGCCTCAGAGATACGATTGGCCACGTGATACCTGATGAAGGCATTTGCATAATTTCTGACCGACATCTCGGTATCAAAAATGCCATTGCAAACTGGCCTAGAGGGGATGATGGAAGAACACGGGTATTTCATAGATATTGCCTTTGACATGTTGCTAGCAACTTCAACACACATTTTCAGAACTCGACTCTAAAGTCAGCTTGCTTGAAAGCAGGATATGCTACTCAGGTAGTTAAATTTGATACCATAATGGAGTCCATTAAGCAAGTGGAAATGGAGGCCATTCGGAATAAGAAGAAGGTGACGGGGAAGGATGGGAAGGAAAAGAATCAAGATTATCTTCCATACACATACCTAATGAGCGAGTCTGTGGATATGTGGACCCAATCACATGATGGTGGAAGTCGTTTTGGGGCAATGACAACCAATATATCAGAGTGCTTCAATGGTGTACTTAAAGGTGCACGGGGCCTTTCTATTGTCGTGTTGGTTGAGTTCACTTGGTCTAAACTTGTTGAATATTTCCACAACCAGCATAAAGAATACCTCAATTGCCTGTCAGAGGGTAAGAAATGGAGTTAATATGCCTTTGACAAGTGGGAAGGAAATAAGCTTAAATCTGAGAAACACTATCTCAAGCCATTTAACAGTGAACAGATGATATATCAGATAGTTACTTCATTCACGTGTAGCGCAGGAGGGGGAAACCACAGTTATGAAGTTCGGATACGGGAAAGAACATACAGTTGTGGGAAATGGCAAAACATAGGGATCCCGTGTTCACATGCAATTAGAGTATGTGACTATTTAAATATTGATTCGACCGCATATATTCACCCATGTTATGGTGTGGACAATGCCCTTAACACTTATCAGCATGCATTTGTGATTCCCAAGTCACAATCATTGTGGAGGGATCCCAAGGGGCCAAAGTGGTTGCCTAATCCAGCATTGTTGCGGGCCAAAGGTCGACCAGTGAAGTCAAGAATAAGAAATGAGATGGATGGAGTGAGGAATAAGGATCGAGGGTCGGGATGGCGGAGGGAGGATGTAGATTTGATAGAGAGTCAACCCAAGCAAACATGTGGATTGTGTCATGCTTCCAGGCATAACCGTAGAAAATGTCCGCAGTCCCGTGGTGCTTCCACAAGCAGTAATGTTCCACGGTAGGTAGGTAGATGGGAAAATATTATGCATTGGTTAAATATAATTGTTGTTCATTCTACCATTAACTAATGTTTTTACTACTTCTCTCCTAACGTGATTAGTCTACGTTTTGTAGGCATGCTTCCATGGACGCCATTTTTGTTGTGCGAATTGCTGATCTTAGGAAAAGTGACTACGTTGTATTGGCACATTTAACTTTTTGGTTTTTGTTGAATGTACTTATAATTCTCTACCCAATGTACCTCTATGAAGATTGTGATCTGAGTAGTACGGTTAGAATTGCAAATTAAGTATGGTTGTGCATGTTTAGAATTTTGATATATTGAGAATGCCTTTTTGTTGTGATGCAAATGTATTTGCATTGTAAAACTATATTTATGAATAGAGCATAACAGTTTCTATAGCTTGGTGCGAGAACGCCTTTTGATGTAATTTATGTGCATTTACAGTCTCAACTTCTCTGCCTCTCAATGAGTATTAGATTACATTCTCAGCTTCTTTATCTATGTTTCTCAGCAGGTGCATGTACACATTTCAGTTCCTGATTTGCCTGCATGTGCAGGAAAAAAAGGGCAACCAATCTGCTTGAACAGGGGATTTGCCCAAGAAAAAAAAAAAAAAACATTTCCCAGTGAAACTCGAGTTTATGAAACTCGAGTTCCACTGGGAAAAACAGAGCAAAACAGGGCAACCCTTCTGCCTGAATAGGGGATTTGCCCAAGTAAAAAAAAAAAAAAAAATTTCCCAGTAGAACTCGAGTTTATAAAACTCGAGTTCCATTGGGAAAAACAGAGGAAAAACAGGGCAACCCTTCTGCCTGAACAGGGGATTTGCCGAACTAAAAAAAAAAAAAAATTCCCAGTGGAACTCGAGTTTCTTAAACTCGAGTTCCTCAAGTGAAACTCGAGTTTAAGAAACTCTTTCCACTGGGATCTCAAGTTTTAAACACTCGAGATCCTCTTTTTCTACAAGAGTTGTCTCACAAATTTTTTTTCTTTTGTACAAATGGGCTTTTTTCTTAGCTGTTGCTCTTTTTTTTTTTTTTTTGGTTGCTTATTACTATTTTATAACAAAATTACCCATAATTTCCTTTTTAAGTAGATACTGTTTGCCATCATTTTTTTTCAAATCAAAATCATATTGTTATAACTGAAGTTGAGATATGAGCTTTTTCTTCTTGATAAAAACTTGAGAATATAAAATTTGAACCAAATTGCATATATTATCAATGTTGAATGATTTGAATGCATTAATAGCACATTAATGACAATATGATTCTTCGAGATACTTGCACAGAGCTCTCTTGTTTGCCATAGCACTTGATGAAGGAAGGCGCTTCCATCATTCTTCCGTAACATACGGCATAAAAGGATGAAGCAATCATAGCCCATTCTCAGACACAACCAAAGTGTGAAACAACAAGCAAAGAAAGGCTTAATTGCTTCAATAAAAACATCACACAGTTTGTATTGCCACCATGAATACCAAGTACTTGCTACATTTTAGAATTTATACGACTCCAAACTTGCAATACTTTTGAATATGGCTCTGTTTAATACTGAAAGTATACATTTACAACTAAATGACAAGTCGTCCAGATTTACATTTGTGGTCGGAACATAATCATCCCCAAACTTCGACATAGCAAATCGTACAGCATTCCACCGTTTATGCAACTACTGACGATACCCCAACCTGATCTCTTGGATATTAGAATTAAACAAATTCACAAAAAACTTGCAACAATTTCTCAAGTATTATTACCTGTGTAAAGGTATCTGTTTGGTTAAGTGGTGGAGTGATTGCTTCATAAGGATTTAAATTTTCTCATACTTGTCTCTTCCTCTTTATGTTGTTGTTGTTGAATATAAATTTTCTTTTCTTTTTTTTTCTTTTTTGTTTTAATTACTTTACGGTGAGTGTAGATATGATTAATTGATTTAACTTGACACAGGTGGATTAATTCATTTAACTTCATGAACAAGGTGATATTTTTTAAACAATAAGCAAACAAAATAAAAATTATATTGACACAAACTAAAGTTTTATGGGCTGTGTAGATTGAGAGAAAAGGGAGGGAGAGTAAATTATGAATCGAGCAGATATTAATTGCTGAACTAGATGAAGGTTGTGTGTCTCCAGCAAAGAAAGGCTTAATTGCTTCAATAAAAACATCACACAGTTGGTATTGCCACCATGAATACACAGTACTTGCTACATTTTAGAATTTATACGACTCCAAACTTGCAATACTTTTGAATATGGCTTTGTTTAATACTGAAAGTATCCATTTACAGCTAAATGACAAGTCGTCCGGATTTACATTTGTGGTTGGAACATAATCATCCCCAAACTTCGTCATAGCGAATCGTACAGCATTCCACCGTTTATGCAACTACTGATGATACCCTAACCTTATCTCTTGGATACTAGAATTAAACAAATTCACAAAAAACTTGCAACAATTTCTCAAGTATTATTACCTGCGTAAAGGTATTTGTTTAGTATTATCACAAAAAACCTTATCTCTCGGCTTTGTGTGTGCAATATATTGATATTGAAGAGATTTCATAGAGGGTGGTAACAGCATTTTGATTCAGCTTGGGCTGCGTGTAATTTGATTTTGTGTAAGGGTGATTTGAAAGTTTGTGTCTATACAGTTTGTCAATGTGGTTGTCAAAGAGGTTGTGTCCTTCACAGTATAGATTATACACAGCTTTGCAAGTTTTGCCTAATTGTCTTACAAAACAGATTCTCCTCTGAAGATATAAGACTATTCTGTACCATGACATGGAAAATCTATAGTTGGGTTTATCAAACATTATACTAGAAAGCACAAACTTGTGGGTTTATCAGGAACACATCTGTCCAGTTCCTTCCCTCTCTGCATGAGGCCATAAATTTTTCTCACTACTTCTGCACACGTGTGGTGTATAGAGGCCAGTCATGGTGTGCATAAAGTTAACAAATCTGCTACGGCTCTTGCCCAGTATGCCTTTTGTAATAAAGTTACTAATGTTTAGGTGCAAGAAGACCCTCCTATGTTGGCTCAGCTATTGGCTGGCAATGTTATTCCTGTGTAAAGTTCTCCCTTTTTCATAATAAAATTGCTGCAAAGGTTTTTTTTTTTTTTTTTTTTTTAATGTTTTTAAAAAATAATAAATAAATCAGCTGGCCTATGTACCATCAGAACTATATATGGAACTATGGAAGCATAAACAAGAAGCATCCAACTTTATTTAACCAGGTAAAAGTTAGCACTAGCTTATCCACTACTTTGTTTTTCTGCACAACCAAGCCCCCGAAGGTTCTGGTGCATTAGATTTAGAAAGTCACAGTCAAACAAAAGCATGATTTTTCATTATTCTTTTTCAATCAACAGAAATGTTCAAATAAAGTTTTACAAGATAAAAAGTATACTAATGATAACTTATATTAAATTTATACAGCAACAGTTTGTCCATGTAAGTTCAGAAATCTACTCTATAAGCAATGAACTCTGTGCATCCATGCCTTGAGATGAAATCAATATCATCACCAATAAAGTATAGAACCTGACTTGAGTCCCATGACCAATACTGCCAAGTTGAGCAAAAGCTGATGGTGATTGCGTATTGCAACATTGCTTCTTGCCCCTAATGATGACTGGCCCACCTTCAACCAAACCCAGGCTTTGCAATGGGCAAGAGTTTGGAGTGATTGTCAGAAAATCAATTGAAGAAAGAAATAAAACATCAAGAAACCATTGGATATTAGAAACTTATAATAGTTACAAGTTTTCATTTTTTTGGTCTTTATCTTGCAAGGATTGGAACACCACAGGCTGCAGGAGCATGCTTCCCCTCTTTGTACACAAGGTTCCCTATTACAAAAGTTGCCAACACTCTTCCAGACAGTTTTGTTCCCATATAGGCTGAGATACTCTATATAAAGGAGCATGGGAACATATATTAGTGACTTCAAAAATACTGATTGCAAACGATTTTATAACAGGAAAATCTCATGTACGAAAGAAAGATATAAACAAGTGAATCGGATTGAATGTACATAATACAAGACATATAAGAAAGACATACAGGATGCTTAAAGTATACAGTATAGTCATCATTAAGGTCAAACTCCACATCCGGTTCCCATATGACAATATGTGCAAGGTTTCCAGTAGCAATTGCACCCTGCATGATCATATCTAAAACTCAGATGAAATATTTTAGCAGGTAATTGTTAGCAATCATAAAAATTGGCTCCTGCCACCAATATTCTTACATGCTCATTGATTTCAACACTCAATTGTTTCAAACTTACTAATGCCACTTCAAGAGACACTAAGATAGTATATGTCAGTTTTAAGTTACAAATTTGACTTTATAATGCAACTCTCTCCCTCTCTCTCTCTCTGTGACAAAAATTATGTATTTGAAACACTATCATTGTAAGATTTCATAACTTCTCTTTGCTTGCTTTTTTTTTTTCTTTTTTTTTTTTTTTTCTCTTTTTTTATCAGGCAAGGGAGATCAGGGGGATAGCATAAGAATTTTATTAGTTATGTACATTCATGTTTCGCGGCAATGGCTAAGAACAAAATCACCACTGTACTTAATATATTCCTAAATATTACATCGCATCTATGAATTTGAAGCAAAATCAAAGTTATCACCTTTAGTTCTTGTCCAGCAAGTTTGGCAGGCCTCTCACTCCACCATGAAGCTAACTGTTCCAAAGTTACCCCATATTTCCGCCCATATGACCATGTCACAGGAAGAACAAACTATAGATGCTCCCAAAAAAATACCAGTTAGTTATTGAAACCACAATAGGCTGTTCTCTTATTGAAACCACAATAGGCTGTTGCGCACACAGTTTTTTATTTTTTTTGTTCAGAGGTGGATGATTGGGTATCTCAAGAGCTAAATAGAAAATAGTTGATTTTCATGCCCCACACAGATACACACAACTAAGCAGTAAATTCATGTCTCCATTTCTTTTCTTTTTTCTTACAATCCTGAAAATTCTATTCCGTGATACAGACAAACAGTTTTGTATATTAATCAAGGTTTGGTTACCATCAATAATAACAAGGTTCCTCAATCAAAGACTAAGCTGTTGTTATTTAAAACCAAATAAGCAAATTCAACAAAGCGTTAGAAACCAAGGAGGTTGATCCTAAATGAAAACACACCAACCTGCAAAGAAGATATGCCACCCCAAGCCCTCAAAAAGTTACAATCATCAAGCAGCTTGAGCTCTGGCACTGTTGGTGAATGATCAGAACTTAACATGTCGATATTTCCTTCCTGAAAATAGATGGAAACTACGTAGAAACAATTGATGATGTATAACAAAACCATGGGATATAAGTGGATCATGGAATATAAAATACCAACAGGCGCTTCCCATAGTTTTTCTTTATTGGCTGCCTCACGGATAGGTGGAGCACACTTAAAGCGAGTATCTCCATCACGGATCTCTTCTGCTGAGAAAGCCAAGTAATGGGGGCAAGTCTCAACAGTTATGCTGTCACCACCATATTCATTCCCTTTTGTTAAGTAATGGTAACATTCATACTTACCAAAACATAAACAAAATAGTATAAAAACACACAAGTTCCGACCCCAAGAAAATGCCAACATAAGAGAGGTCTGATTAGTCACAAGGGGCAAAATGGTACCTCCATTTCATTCTTTACTTAAAGAACCATGTTTTCTCCACTTTTCCACCCAGATTTGGGCTGATGAGGGCCGGTGGGATCAGATGGATAATAATTATCCAGTCCCCTCTCTTTCCTTTGTGTTTTCACTTTTCAAGTCTACCAAACAGTAGAAAACATTAATCCCCCCCTCATTTTCTCTCCTTTCTCTTCTACACTCCCTATTCTCCCTACCAAACAGGCTTGACAGTAAAGCGGCTCTGATACAAGTTTCTCCTTGACAAGTTTCTTAATTTTCTATAGAAAGTAGTTTTTTCCCCCTATTTAACGGGAACATACACACACTACTGACATTAAAAAGCTGTAAACATTAAAAAAACATTAAAGCTTATATTTCTTGGAGGCCACGATACCAAAGCTTCCATAATTGGGCAAATATAACACCAACTGTTAGCAACATCAAAGGTGTTCATTAAAAAATCAAAGATCACCTAAAAACCTACTACTTTTTTAGTCAACACTCCACACATAACTGAAACAATTATTCTCGCCAAAGATGAATTTTTCCAGTCCATGAAGCTACACCCAATCGAGTTAGGCTCAACATATTTGTGTAAACAATTGTAACTGGCAAATGCTACAAAAATTTACTACTCATTTGGTTTGGGGTAATCTTTTAGGATCCCAAGAATCCTCTAATGATTCCCAAGCATTCCTATGTTTATTGCAAACAGCTCAAGGGAATCTAGATGCCCACAAGTATCTGGATTCCCATTTTGAGGGCTTGTGTAGTCCCTTTTAAAAAGGTAGGCATCCACATTCTCCTGGCCTGGAAAATTTCAATTTTTTTTAAGTGATAATTATAATCCCAATTTAATAGCATTTTGATTAGTTGTGTTAAATTACCAACACGTGGGATTTTAAATGGGAGATAGAGTGCAGGACCTCATGCTCTGATACCGTGTTTAAATAGTCGATTGTCCCAAAAGCTTAAACTCTTGGGATATGGGAAATTTAATCATTTAACCATATACTTCTAACAAGTTTATATATAAATTTTTTTTTTTTAATATTATGGTTATATTCACCTTTAAGGAATACTTTTAACTTTTATTTTTATCTCCTATTTGGAATTGTTTTTATCTTCTAAGAAAATATATATGTTTGTTTGACAAGGCATGATGCCCTGAAAAAACATTAAAAAATATTAAATAATTATTTTGGTCATGTTTTTGTTAATGTAAGACTATTATTTTAGAAGAATTGACTAAACTTGTGTACACAACCTGTATACTTGAAGGCGCCTTCTTCTTTCAGTCAATAAATTTACTTATCAAAGAAAAAAACAATAACAAAATAACCAAAAAAAAAACCTTAATTTACTGGTCATATTATTTTTCTTATTATTCATTTATAGTGAACCACACAAAAGTGATTGGCACTTTGACATTGTATGATAAACCTAAGGATTTGGTGAAGAATAAATAATTCCTATAAGATTCTTAAGTTGGTCCCAGATTTGGGGTTTTACACATTGTTCTTCTATTTAAGAGTTTCAAGTATCTCTTCGATTTTCCTTTTGATATGTCTGTACTTTTTTGACACTTTGTGTTCATCATTGTGGACACAGTTTATTTGATCAGATTCCTAATCAACCAAACATCTGCATGCTTACCTTCTCGGGCATCCATGTTCCTAGACATCACAAACCCAATAAGCTAGATGCCAAAGAGCATATTAGATTCCCAGACATCCAGTTTCCTAGGCTACATTAGGGTAATAATTACACATAAAAAATGATGTTATATGCATGGTAGATGATGTTAACGAGGTCCTGCTATCACCTAAGAAAAACATTATTTTATTTTATTTTAGAAGTAAATTTGCTTAGACATCACCTAAGAAAACATAACATCAATGAATGGGTCCATTACAACATTAAAGGGTAGATGGGGTGACAATTAAAAGGACAATCACCTTCTTGAAAGTCTTATTTTGATCTTCTTGCTTTGCTAGATCAATACGCAACGTATCACTAAATTTCTTCTGTTCTAGACAGTCTGATGTGAGCTCCTCTAGCCTGTGTCACCAATATCATGCAAATTAAACTGATGAAAATTTATCATGTAAGAGTCAGAGAAGTAGCAGAATTGAAATAGACTATGCACCTTTTCTGCTTTAAACATATATCAACAAAATTTTTGCACAACACCTTGTGGTCAAGAAATCAGTAGACACCTCACTGTACTAAGGTATGGATTAAAAGCATCCGAGAGTAAAAGGCCACAGATTTCTCTCATAACACCAACATGCACTCACAAGCTTTTTGAGAAATGATAAAATTATAAAGGAATTACATGTCATCTCTAGTTTTAAAAAAATTCTCACTTATTACAAGTATGGAAAAAGAATAAAAGGGATATGTAGAATATGTACATCAATAGCTAATGAAAGCAAGAACAAGAGGAAATAAGACGCAAAAAAACTCAATAAGATTACGGATCACAAAAGGAGACCTAATGAATCTCCAGCTAATGCTATGCTTTTATCTATAGAGTAATCCTAGCCTTCGGAAAATTTTACCAGAGTCTTCCCCAATAAACCAAACAATTGCAAAGAGCAGGACTTTCTACATCATCCTATTATCCATAATCCTAGTGTTCCCACCCTTCTAGCACCTCCTTAAAAGAGAACAACACTGCTGCTTACTCCTGAAGCTACTAAAGGAATTTACCCTTACAAGGGGAAAAGGTGCAATTAGTTGTAATCAAATGATTCTCATTGTGTCTTCTATAACATGCACGGCTCAAGAAGGTCAAGGAAACATGTAATCCACCATTAAGATCTTATTACCGCATGATAAATAAAATAATAAAAAAACATAAAAGTAAATTGAATTACTGAACGCACTCTAGAGGGAAGAAGATATCACCAAAACCTACCGTAAACTCCACCTATTAAAGCACTATCAACTTCAAAAAATACAGGGGAAACTTGTCACAATTTTTCTTGGGGGCAGGGGTGGTGTAGCAATGCACTTCCATTGAAAAACAAGGAATTTGATTTTCTTCTTTCCTAGTAGAGGATTTTTTTTTGGTTGAAATTTAACCAAAATGTCAAATACTCAAATATATCCTTGTCTTTTGACTTCAACTATCTATAGTCATCATACGTTTCCCTTATTGAGTTATTCTATTTCTTTTCCTCTCATGGCTTCTGTTAGGAAATTTCCATCGGTATTTGATCAGTGCATCATTCTATAGATAGATACAATCGCAAATAAAACTTTTAATGTTGACTGAGGAGTCAATTTTGTTTTCTCTCATGCATGGTGAGTACAAATACTGAATGGACATTAAGGGTTAAGAACTGACAAATACCTCTTCTGGATATTGCTCAATTTCTGTGTCATAATGTCCTCCTTCTCCTTAGCCTTCTCAGCCTGTTACCAGCAGTATAACATTTTCAAAGACTCAAAACCAGAAAAGATATTAGAGTATAACAAAATAAACTCAAATTTAAGAATGATCAGTCATTACCTCCATTATTGAATGGTCTCTTTCAGCAAAAGCAGCTGCTAACATATTCTGCAAAAGGAAAATGAAAGAAATTACAACCACAAAATAAGGTCTCCATTTATGTTTATCAAACATAAGATACAATTCTGTCTCTTGGGAGGCCAATTCAAAACCTAGAGGTAATATAACTATTTTTATAAAAAAAAACTACTACTATCCATGCAGCTTCCCAAAACTAATCTCCATCTTTTCCTTTTCAAAAATATGTGCAAATACTGTTACTAACAGACTTGCAGAAGCTAACAGCAAGACTAAAAGGTAGGATGGTCATGGTAGTTTAACCATCACTATCTTCTCTCAAGGCGATGTAAGAACAGATCAAGCTAGATCCTAAAAGAAGAAAAGGCAGTAGAATAAATAATTATTCAAATAAAAGTACAAAAATTTCAAGTAAAAGATGATATTCAAAAAGCTAGCAATAGTTCCAGGAAGCTTTGGATAGATATGAATTTTGATGGAAGCTTCATATGTTAGCAAATAACACAAACCCTTAAAAGGAGGAAGGGGGGGGGGGGGGGGGGGGGAGAGAGAGAGAGAGAGAGAGAGAGAGAGAGAGATACCTTTGAGACCTCTATACCATGCAGATCTGCAAGTTGGCTCTGGGGAAAGCAAAGAAAACTTAATAAGTATGTAATGGGGATCAGGCAAGTTGCACACATAAAAAGAAAATATATATATATATATATATATATAGATAATAACAATAACAATAAATAAATTAAATGAAATGAAGATCTCACTTTGATTCGGTAAGCCTCTGAAAGTTGCTCTTGAAGATTTATATTCTCTCTTGTGTAAGCAGCTAGCTTCTTCTTCAAGCTCTCAATCTCCTGCTCCAAGCCAGTTGTCCTAATAGGCAATTCATTTTATTACAACAATACCAGCAAGGAAGCTACAGGCACCCCCTTCTTTCCTTTCCATCCCACCCTCCCAACCAACAAAAGATGGAAAGGGGGAATGAGAGAAAGGGGAAGATAGATCATTTGGACAGAGAAGAAAAGATTATACCTTTGAAAATGCATTCGAGTAGCCACAGCAAGGTAGCTAGGTCCAGCTTGTTGCATACACAATTGTTCAATATCTTTGCGCAATTCATCACGCTCTATAAAATAAAAAATAATTCATATATTGTATCTTATGATTTATCCACTTGAGATTTTGAAAATGGCTTTGTTGAACTTGAAATTCATCCAATGAAATTAAATAAATAAGTAAACAATTATAACAAAACAGATTTGATACTGGAAAACAGAGTGATAAACTTAGAACATAATGCTCTAGGAAGAATGACTTAAAATTTGATACGTGAGGAATGAATCCTTTAACTATTTAAAAACTCAGTTTGTCTAATCGGAAAATAAAAAAATGCCACATAAAGGAAAAGAGAACGTAGAAGATCAGGTTTCACTTTTCACAAAGGGGATTAGTACAATTACTTAGTTCATGAATTGGCTGATTGATGAGAATTTATATGCAGAACAAGCAGCTGTATCTCAGAGTAAAAGGAGTTGAAAATAAATCCTTTTTTTATCAGGAACAGAAATCAATAAAGAACATAGTGGAACAACTACAACAAGAGGTGATCTCTTGGGAAAATTGAACTCTTAAAACTCAAAAGGGCAACAAAAACCAACCAAAAAAAAAAGAATGACAGGCTAGGCATAAGGGCATATTGCATAACCCATTACTCTTGATTTTATTAGATGGAACGTTTTCTTTGTTTCCTTACACAGATCGATAGGAGTAAAAAGTACAGAAAAGCAAAGAGAAGCTAGAAGAAGTTCAAATTGAATGTTGAATTAGGTCAACATTGGACACTAGCTCAGTGATAAAACATTTTAGGACCAAGAGATGAATGCCAGAAAAGCGAAGTGTGCATACCATGTTCCAACTGTTGGATGCGAGTCACCGAGCATTCACTATCATTTAAACTCTCATCCATGTCTGAAAGAAAAGTTACATTACAATAGTTAAACCCAATAGAATAGATCACACAATTCAATCCTAAACAATAACAGTTGCACAAAGTAAACCAACATAAAAACCAAAAAAAAAAAAAAAAAAAAACAGTATTCTCATCCAATCCTGGTCCAAAGAAACACCATACTGATTCTAAAGTAGAAATAACAGCATTTTGCCAATTGGGTATCTTAGAAATACAGTACCCTTTCAATTAAAACCCAAAAAAAAAAAAAAAAAAAAAAAAAAAAAAACAGAACACAGCCACACCAAAAAACACAAACACAACTATTTGCTAGCTTTTAAGAACAAAAAAAAAAAAAAGCAAAACGATCCGTTTGTTTTGACAGAAATGGTTCCAAAAAATTGCTCCACAAAAATTAATGTTTCTACATGGATCAAGTTTATGTCTTGATACAGACTTACATACATAGACAAATATGTATTAATTTGGTAGGGTTAAACTTGTATCTTCAATTAATTTTAATCCCCATGATTGGTACCACTCTGACACCTTAAAATTAATTTTCGTTCTGCTTAGAAAATAATTATGTTAAATCAATTTCATACTAAACAAACAGCAATACATAACTAAAATTCCAGCCCCATAAAGAAAAAGAGAAGGAAAAAATTTTTGAATTGTGATCAATAATACGAAAATTAACATATATAGTAGACATAAGAAGAAGGTTACCTGAGAGAATAGAAAGGAGAGAGAGAGAGATCGAACTAGAGGGGTCAAAGAGCGAACGAGAATTTGGTTTGGTTTTGCTTCTCTCTCTGTCTCATGTCTGTGCAAGAAATGAACCTCAATATTTTTCTTGAGGAAATGAGCAGAATAGCTGTGCAAAGGAGTTGTATATAGTTAGTTAGGCAACGCGTGAAAGAATAAGGGAATACCGTGGTGTCTAGGATGTATAAGTTAAAAGAAAATTGTATCCGCCAATCAAATTTTTTTATTGATTCTTTTGAAGGGATGGACAAAAAACAATGGTGTTCCTAAGGTAGGACACAATCCTCTCAGCTGGGCATATTAATGAGGCCATACATGACTATATGTATTATTTGTTGCTTCTTCACTCTGTTTTTCTAAATCTTTAATCATATAAAAAATCACAGGCCAATTAGATTGGGTCCATTTCCTTAGTCCATGTAAAACATTATCTATTTCTAACATTAAACAGAGGAAAGATAACTTCAATGAGTTGATCTACTGACTTTTCTGTGCACTACATTACAAAAGAAGAAGAAGAAAAAAACATACATGAGGTTGCAATTCCATTCTTCCGCCAACAATCACTAATCCAGCATCGCCATGCCTAAGGGTATAACTGCAAATCGATATTGCTATCTCCCTGTGGTGAGTACTATGCGGGAAATCATTCTGCCAATGAGTAACAAGAATCAGAACTCACAATAGACCCATTACCAGTTAACCCCACTACAAATAATTTAATGGAAACCACAACCACAAACCTGCAAATTGTGTTCCCACAGCTTTTTGAGGTTATGATCAAAGCACATCACGGACCAACCCGCGGTAACAACAACCAGGACCTGTTTCAACTTCTGTCCAGGCCTTTCTCGATCAACAACGTCCGCAGCCATGGCCACGGCACGCCTCCCAGACGCAATGCGGACTTTATATGACTGGCATTTGTCATGGGAAAATCATTGATCCCCGAAGGACACATAAAGGACTACAAAAAAGCACAGAAAACTTTATCAGATGACCTCCAATATCATACTTATTAGACGAAAGAAAAGTTTGAGTCATGATGGTCTAGATAGACACTATACACATACTTTACAATGCTATTGTATTTTTAAAATACAATAGCCATACTTTACATGTATTATCAAATTAAACAATGATGATGGAAGTAGAAACCTACATGATATTATTTCCAAAATGTTCCAACTTTAGTCTGTAGATCCATTGCTACAAGTCAGCTAAGTAGAAAACTCTAAAAATCAATTAATACTTAAGATCAGGCTCAAACATGAAACAGCTATACTCATATAGAAGTTTGAAATATTATAAGTCCAATAACACTACAGAACCACACTCCTGAAACTTAGGTTCCATGAATTGGTGGTGGATCTTCAGTTGCAGTCCCTAGCTATAGAGTACTATCATTATCATCTTAAGAAGATTAGGTTACTCATTATCTAATACAATAAAAAGATAAGAGGAAATTGATGCCTCCCTCTTCAGATGTGAAAATCCTTCATGAGCCACCCAAATAAGTCATCTCACTCTGGAAGTAATTTTTTTTGAAGGTATACATTAAAATTGGAAAATTATGAATCGAGGGAAACAAGGAATTGGAGGTCCTGCTTTTCAACAGAGAAGTAGTATTACTAAAGAAGTCTTAGTTGCAACCATGGTTCTCAATAAGCATCTGAAGAGGCATACTTAACATGCTATTATTTTCCATGAAAGAAACATAGACAGCTCTTGCAACTACCCTTATGCATGAAGTTCTGTGGAAAGGAAATATTGAAGGAACAACACAAGTTTAAAGGTGGAGATGGAGAACTGGAGATATTTCAAAATGGAAGTGTGGTCCGGCAAAGATTGCTTTCAAGCTTTGAGTCTCAGATCACTTCAGTAAGATAGTATACAGTTCAGTTCTCAATCTAAGAAAGTTTTATCCAACCTTTTGCACGTCTTTTTTGAAAAGGAAAACAGAGCATAATGGTTCATACTTACCTTCAAACCAAGAACACCAGCATTTAGGAGAGCCTCAAGAGCGCTTGCATTGAATGCATTTTCCGGAACTAAACCTCCCCAGAAACCTGTTGGTAGTATAATTAAAAACACTAGTCCTAGAATTATCAGTAGACTAAGGTACAGGTTCGAGAGCATACCAACATCAACATAAATTCTCTCCTTTGCAGCTTTAATCTGTTAAGCAGAAGCATAAAATTCAGAAAGAAAAAGCAGTGGTTAGTTGACCTTATCTGCAGCTACTACCAATTAAATTCATAAGTTCATTTCTTAGTAAGGAGAGATGGGTGGGATATGACAATACAAAAGATCTACATATTTTATCAGGGGGGAAAAACTAAGGACTCAAAGAAAATTTTCCTTTGTGTTTTGCAGGAATGTAATAATAAAAAAATAAAAATTTATTTGTAATAAAAAGCAAAGTAATCTACGGCTGCTTTTCTGTCCATACCTTGAGTTTCAAAGTCTCTTGAGACACAGTAGATGGGAAACTATTTAGAGGCATGTTAACCAATGTTGTTATACCACCTGTACAAACACAGTGATGCCAAATGATTTGGGTGTACATATATTATAGACTAGAGAGAAGCAAATAGATAAGAAGAGAAGAGATCAACATAAAAGAATCAAAGAATTCTGGTACCGCATGAGTATTATCTGAAATTTACAGAGAAATAAAATTGAGGAAAAAATGATATTCAATGACCCCGGCTATCTAGGAAATCCAGTAAACTAAAAAAAAAAAAAAATCATTTCCAACCAAAGGCAACCTTGAAACTCAAGTATAGATGACAGAGATTGCCATACCTGCAGCAGCTGCTTTAGTCCCGGAAGGAAATCCTTCCCATTCAGCTCTTCCAGGATCATCAAGATGTGCATGCCTGCCTTGAACATAATCCAAATCATATAAATTTAAGGTAAAAAGGGCATTGTTCATGTTCATTTAAAAACAAATACTTGTCATTGTTCATGTTCATAAAAATAAAGTTATCTTGTTGAACTTAAAATTAAAGCTGGAGTTTGTATTTTAAATACCCCCAATTATATTTAATCTTATACATTCCATTGTAACACTATTTTAAGACAGTCAAATCAAATCATCTGTTATGCACTGCTAATTACAGCCTAAGTAAAGAATTACATGAAAAAATAACTTCCAGCAAGTCTGCATAATAGTTCAATTCATTCTTGCAAGCAATAGGTAGTTGGTGGAGAACAATTGTGTAAACTCTGTTTTGCCTTCTAAGATAATAAAAAATTGCAGTATCTCATATTCTTTCTGCCAAAAAGTTAGTAAAATACAATGCCCCAATATCACCTATCATGAGACATAGAAAGTTTGCAAATCAATACATCATTACATGTGACCCAAAATATGGCCACCAATTGCATGCAACTATTCAGGCATTCAGCGGGAAATAGATTATCCTGGATTTCAGGTTCCTAAATATGAAAGCAGGGGACACATAAATGGGAATCTGTTTCCAAGTCTAATAGGCATCTTAACACTTATACCCCTGCAGTTCCCGTCATTATTTCTAATATATATTTCCCCTTCTCAATAATCAAATCTAAAACCATCACTCAATTATACGTCTGATACATATAAACAGAACAAAGAAATTAACCAGAAGAAGGAGATAGATTTTATAGCTTACACATCAATCAGGCCAGGCATGACAACAGCCTCTTCATAATCAACTATATGCCCCACCTTGGATTTCCCCTGCCAATCCTCTTCTTTAACAATTGATAAAATCTTCCCCTCCTTTATTTCAACTGCTCATTTTAACAACTTAAAAGCAAGAAGCAGTTGAGAAATAAAACTACACAAATAGTTAGATAAACCCAAACTACACAAATAGTTAATAAAACTACAAAAAAGATAAATTTTCAAAACTCAAAATCCATCATATTTCTCAAAAACCAATTGAATTCAACATACAAAAACTATGACATTTGAGAATTTACTATGACATATATCACACGTGCACCATCCATAACACAGTAATTTGCTACATGCATCTTTAACAAACCTCTTTTTCAAGGTTCACCAATTTTACGTTTTTTAACCCCTCATGTAATGTTTGGGCGGGGGAGGAGGCTGCGGGACATCAGCCTTAGGCTCATCATCGTGCTGCAAAGACATTAGGTGCATACAATCAATATTCGGTGTAATGATAAGAGTAAATAGAATATTACAAAATAGGCGTAAACATCGTAATTAATGTTATCGTACCATAGAGCTGCCTTTATGTCCTATTTTGTGTCCACCTGTCCCATAAGTGGGTGTTCTTCTAGCACGTTGCGGTCTACCTCGTGGGGGTGATGGCTGATGAGGGGGATGCTCGTCCGGTACATCAATATCTGACTGTAGCATGTCAATCCCAACCGGAAGTCCTAGAGGGTCAGATGAGGATGAGGTAGGTGGGTAATGATGCTCTATGTATAGGCCAGGAGTAGGGATCATTGTCATGGGTTCAGTACGGGGTGGGTCCATGGGCAAAGTGAGTGCACTGGAGCTGGTGGGTGGGTATAAGGGTGTCTCAGGGTGCATAAGAGGGGTCAAGGGACTGGGCTGCAAAGGTGGGGTGGGTGAAGGGACCTCAGCCTAAGGAGATACATCTACCATGGGTGGAGGGACCTCAGACTGAGGAGATGCAACTAGGATGGGTGGAGGGACCTCAGGCTGGGGAGATACATGCGGGATGGGAGCACGTATCTCAGGACTACTTACAACCTGAGGGGTTGTTGCACACCAATCACGGCCCCTAGCTGCACTTGTGCTTGGGCTTGCTGTAGCTGGCCGACCACGGCCCCTAGCTGCACTTGTGCTTGGGCTTACTGTAGCAAGCCGACCACGGCCCCTCGCTGCACTTGTGCTTGGGCTTATTGTAGCAGGCCGACCACGGCCCCTAGTTGCGCTTGCGCTTGGGCTTGCTGTATCACGCCGACCACGGGTCGGTGTAGTTACGGGTGCTGCACTTGTGCTTGGGGCTGTAGTAGTTGCTAATTCAGTCTCAGTACGGTTGTTTGCCTGCCTAGTGGCTGCAGGATCACCACCAAGCCCAGCCACATTATATAGGATGTGCCGAACATGGTTGTGTTCTCGGCTGCCTGCAGGAAGCCAATTCAACAACGCTAAATGGCTTTCAATCTGAAACAAAGAAAGAACCAGTACAATCAGAATTTTTCACATTTATGTAACAATTATAGAATGCATAATATAGTACTTATTACTCTACTTAAATACTCATCTAAACTAAGAATTGAAAGTTTTATTATGAGTCATGCAACAGAAACTCTTTTTAATTGGATGTCAGTCAGATCAAACCAAATTTGTTGAAAGAAGAAATCAATTGATTCTACGTTCGTACATGTACTAAATAAAAAACAAAGCAAGCAATAAAATATAATTAGAACACATTACCATCTGATGTAATCTAGCGCTGTTGCTGTCGACATACTTTACAGTGACCGGACGGTACCATTGGTAATAGTCATGATCGCGGTCCATCTCACCAGTCTGAGGAGGTGTATGGCAAAGTCGTTGTTCTCTGCGATTCCATGAAATGATATACGGTTCATGCTCCTGCCTCCAATTCTTCTCCACCTTCCCACACAAGTCTATTCTATGCAGCCTTTCATCGTACACAACACGGTCAGGCCGCCCTTGCGCCAACCCAAACTGTCGAAAGACACGGTCCGGGTGGTGTGTCTCCACTATGCAAAAGCACACAAGCGGCACCCTTGCTGTCCACGTACCCCTCCCCGCAACGCAGAAATCAGGAAGGTGGACGAAGTGTGCCTCGTATGGCTGCCACACAATCTACAATAGAAACAAAAAACAATTATCATAGCATCTTAAAATGTGAAACAAGAGAGAATACATAAATACAAGGAAAAACAAAAATTAAAACGGAAGATATGTTAAAGTATGAAGCAATCATATTCTTAAGGAAAATTAACATTACCGAATAGAATATTTGAATATTATTACCTGGTTCGACTTCATTGTAACTAATTGCTCACAATAATAGACCAAGGCCATCCCGGATGGCCTACTCTTCGAGCCTGGCACCCGTACCCACCTACAGTTACGAGCGAATAACATAAGATAAGTAGCTACTTGGTTACTAAGAATAGTACATTGCATAACACACTAAATATCAAAAAAATACTTACTTAAAGGCAAGTGGAGCATACGGCCACGGGCCGTAATCACATCCAGGTGGGGGCTCTATCCT
Organism: Quercus gilva; assembly: GCA_023621385.1. Taxonomy (NCBI): domain Eukaryota; kingdom Viridiplantae; phylum Streptophyta; class Magnoliopsida; order Fagales; family Fagaceae; genus Quercus; species Quercus gilva. The sequence continues at coordinate 53,607,868 of CM042483.1, forward strand.
CGGGCACAAGAAGGGCAACCTTGCCCATGCCCAATATTGGACCAAGGTGCACACCCCACCAATCTTCGATGCCCCTTTCTCACTTGCTCGACACAACTCTCTGTACAACCAGGCCAGGCAACCATTGCCTCAGCTATACTGTGGCGGATCATGAAGGTTCCGCAGTTGCTCCAAAAACATCAGTGCACCCTATCTCCCGACTTGTCCATAAAAAGCTTATCCCCTAGTAGCGCTAAAATATAGCACTGGGCATTCTTGTGTATCTGAATTTCCGTTGTGTCATCAGGCAGTGGCGCTGCAATGGCCTCAACAAGGCGGCAAATGAGAATTCTTTGCCCCACCAAAGTTTTGTTGTCATTCGCCGGAGTAAAACCAAGAAACTCCATGCAAACAGTGCTCCAAGTTCCATCTAACACAGCAGTCGGCCCAACCAAGACCTTACCGTCTATAGGAAGTCCGAAAATAACCTCCACATCTTGTAGGGTGATTGACATCTCACCATGTGGAAGACGGAACGTATGAGTCTCCGGCCACCATCGCTCAACTAGGGCCGTTATAAGGCAATTATCTATCTCTTTGGAAGGGGCCCTAAACAATCCTTCAAGCCTTAGCAACTTGATAATGTCAATCACCCGATTATCTCGCATTTGAACATATGCCATCTCCTTAGTGCGACCACGGCACGTAAGTGGGCCCGAGTCCTACAAAATCAATAAAAATTATAGCAGTTGTTAGAACTATAAATACAACTTTGAAAGAACTTGCTAACTAAAAGTCAAAGATAACGTAAAAATTAAAGCAGTTGTTAGAACTAGATATTTCAACTCGCCATTCCAAATGTCCTCTGATTGATGATGTGGTTGTCGCGTCAACAATGACCGATCACCAGGACTAGGCTCCAAGATCTGTGGCTCCTCATCATTCTGAGGCTCCATACTGCAAAGAGTGCTAGATATTTAATTAATTAAGTAAATAAATAAAAATTTTAATTATTTAATTAAATAAATAAAATAAGAGAGGATAGCACTACCAAATATGAACAAAGGATACAGATCAAGATGACACTCTAGATGCAAATTCCTAACGCTTTCAATTGAAAGAATAAGAGAACAGCGGGGATAAACATATATATACCTCTATGTACAGCAAAAAATATAACCTTTCTTAGCATCAAAATTTCAATTTTGAGAAAATGGGCTAAAAAAAGTTATTATTATTATTATGAAAGCTTAACCACCCTTTTACACATTCTTGAAGTCATTGAAGGAGGCAACTAAAACTCTTAGATGCAAAATCAATGCCCACATAGTCAGAAATCAAATTATAATCATGTCATTTGACACCCATGAAAGTGATGAAACCATAAAGAAGAACAGAAAATAGAAATGATACATCCAAATTCCAGGACTTAGATAATCCATATTAAATTTCTTTGCTCAAACTTTCCCAACATGCAGAATCTTAATTCAAAATATAAAGGAAGGGAACATAGTACATTCCATTGTGTCATAGTACATATGAGTCTTATGATCAAAGAGAATGACACTTTTAGTACTTGTACTCATGAATCTAGGGGATAATAAATCCAAAAGAGAAATTAAAAACATAAGTAAAAGCCAAAACTCAACAACATAGACAATTTGCAAAGGAAGTTTCATGTCCAAAATACGGTAATACACCGGAGTTAAACTTATAATGATTCCCAAAATAAATTATCATCAATAATTCCAAGTTGCACATTTTTAATCACACCCAGATAACTTAAGTAACTGAACTGCAAAACTTAAGCATCTATTGCATAGACAGAAAAATCTAAGTCAAACCCAATCAACAATACCACATGCTTAGGAAAATAAATTGAGAACAAGAGAATCATAATAAAACCAGTGGTAATATATATGCATGTGTATGTGTGTGTGTACACAAAGAAAAGAATGAAATTTTTATTGCTTTTTTATGGTTGTTGAACCTACAATATTATGTTTCAATATATAGAAAGCAACACAGTTTATGGCACACCAATAAGACTACATCAAATGAGTCAATGAATGAAGAAGGAAGCATAGAAATCTTAAACAAACTTTATAGTTTTGATTGCAACTATTGTCTATTTGCATCCATTTAGAATAAGGCTGCATTTCAAAATGTAATTCAATTCAAGATGATTAGCTTCCCTATGATAAGTACTACAAACCAAAGTAACTAGCACCCACATTCTTAAAGAATCACTTTCCCATGTAAATTGCATGAAAAAAGCTACCACAAACTAGGAAGCAAAAAACATAAACAGTTCCCAAAAATTTAGACCATTCTCCCCTCCCCACCAAAAAAAAAAAATCATACTAGCAGCTTTAAAGGAACAGAAGGCCTAATTGGGGCTATTATACAATTGAGTTTTAACAGCTTATCAAAAAAAAAAAAAAAAAAATTTGGGTTTTAACTTTTAAGGGATCTTTACACAAGTGTTGGTATTTTACTTTATATACATCAAAGTAAGGTGGGTGACATAATGGAGCCACTATTACTTAAAGTAGCTTGCAAGAAGAACACCCCAAAACAAGATTTGGTTATGTTTTTTGAGAAGTGAAGTAATAAAGACTAAAGAGAAAAAGGTTTGATCAAAAAAACAGAAAGGCAGTAATGCAAGTGTTAAAGAAAGACAATACAGATGAAGATATTGAAGTGAAAAGCAGTAGAGTTAAATTTTAATTGTAATGGTGAAAAATTAAAACACTGTGAAAACAATGCCGGGGAAGAACACCAGCTGCAGATACACTTAATGAGGAAATTCACAAAGTCAATTGATGAAGAAGGCAAACCATGACGGGTCCAGAACTCCTAAAACATGTCTTTAAAGCATTAGATTGGAATTTTTCATTTTTAAAGTTGAAATAAAACCTGGGTTTCAAAAAGACAAGTTCACTAAATTCCTGGAAAATGTGAATTTGGGTCTTTTACACTGCCCAAAAATACTACCACCCAAGAATCTAGAGATTTCCAGCTTCACCCACCTAAAAATTTTAACCCTTTTCACTTTCTCTTCCCCATGCCTAAAAATCAACTTCACCCAACATTCAATCAGAATTTTAACTTTGAACTCTTTAGATCTTCAAAATTTTAACTTTCTTTTCCTGTGTATGATGAGCTATCAAAGTTTTGTGGGCCTAATAAAGTGAGGCCACACAATAAATAGTACATATCAAACCACTTGCTGCAACCCATACTCAAATCAAGCAATGAATTTTATTTAATAAAAAAGTCACCTATTTTTCCATTGAATCTCAAGTTATGAATCTTTCTAAACTCCCCCAAACCTTTCTTCAATGCTTTTCAAAAAAAAAAAAAAAAAATCCAATTTTTGTTCCCGTCTCCCATTCCTACACTATCCCAAAACCCATCTTCTCCTATCTTTGGGTCTATGATTTGATGGATGCTTTGTAATTTATGTATTTGATTGTTTTGATCCCCTGCTGTATACTTGGGTGACTCATTCTTAAAGACTATGAATAAAATTTTCTTTACTCAAAAAATAAGAAAAGAAACCGAAATATTGAAAGCAATTAAATATGATGAAAATACGAATTAAGAGCAGAGAGAGAGTGACAAACAAAATATGGATGAGCAATGGTGAGTTGGGGAGTTAGGGGGGTGTGGCAAACAAAATAAAAAAAACTCCTTTATGTCTACAAATATAAAGCAATTTTAAACAAAACCCAAATGGGCATGTATCAAAAGCAACTGAAAACCCAAGTAAATCCACAACCCAAAAACAAAAACAACAGCAGCAACAATGTGTAACCCACCATGCAAAAAGCCCAAATGTATAAAATAAATTCAGCAAAAGAGGAATGGAGAACTTTTACCTAGCAACCGAGATGAAGAACGAAGAAAGCGAGATGAAGAACGAAGACAACAAACAAAGCAGAAGAGAGCCCGTGGAGACTGAGAGCACAAGGTAGCTGATTTGGTACTGCGAGTGAGTGAGTTTGAAATTTTAGAGAGTGAGTTTGAAATTTTAGAGTGAGAGAGTGGAGTCTGGGAGAGTGAGAGTGTTTGGCGGTCAAAAATGCGTTTTAATATTAAACAGAAGGCGAGTTTTAAAAACTCGAGTTCATAAAGCGAGTTTTTAAAACTCGCTATCCACGTGGAAAACTTAGTCCACTTCAGCATATGAAAACAACAAAAATGAGGTTCTAAAACTCGAGATCTAATATAGATCTCGAGTTTCAGAAACTCGAGATGCTAATATTATATATTCTTTCCTAACCGGGCAACTAACGAAATTCTTAGCTTATTACAATTATTTAGAAAGGGTGTTCCATTATCGTGCATCTCTTTTCTTCTGCGTGTCCTTGGAGGAGAACAAATTCAAGAAATATCTAACTCTGAAATATTTCTTATTTATCATATTAAATTTTTTTGTTTTTAACTTTACTTTTATTTGTGGTTTTAGTCTTCATTCTATTAACATTCCAATTTATAAATTTAATTTATGAGTCGTTTATCATTAGAATTCATAATTTCAACATATAATTCAAAAAATAATTAATTATTCTTTGTACCCGTATTATTGTTAATTGTTAAATTGGGTTAAGACTTAAGAATGTTTATTTTTCATTCTTTGGCCTTATGCTCATCTATATATATATATATATATAAAACCGAAACCTCTGAAGGTCTCACAATTTTCCACATCATCATTAGTTTCTTTTTCTTTTTATTTTAGATTCTTTTTATTTTAGGTTTTATATCTTATATAGAATCCACCAGAAAAACAATAGACAAAAGTTTGAATTTTTATTAATATCAATAATATTGAAAAACGTATACAAACTTGGAGGCCTATTTAAGGGCTCCATAAAACTTGATGGAGAAGAAAATATATTCTAAAATAAACCCTAATTAATATCTAACCATAATAGGAACCAAATTTGACCTAAAAAAACATTAAAAGAACCTAAAAACAAGGAAATAAATCACCTACACCTAAAATAACGTTTTTTGCATAAAAATACCAAAATTAAATAATTACAAAAATTAAATTGTAAATTCTATCCTATATCAACTTATCACAAAAATCATCATCTATATTTATTATTATTATTATTATTATCTATATATATATATATAAAACCGAAGTCTCTGAAGCTCTCACAATTTTCCACATCATCACTATTTTCTTTTTCTTTTTATTTTAGATTCTTTTTATTTTAGGTTTTATATCTTATATAGAATCCACTAGAAAAACAATAGACAAAAGTTTGAATTTTTTTAAAATTAATAATATTGAAAAACGTGTACAAACTTGGAGGCCTATTTAAGGATTCCATAAAACTTGATGGACAAGAAAATATATTCTAAAATAAGCCTTAATTAATACCTAATCATAATAGGAACCAAATTTGACCTAAAAAAACATTAAAAGAACCTAAAAATAAGGAAATAAATCACCTAGACCTAAAATAACGTTTTTTGCATAAAAATACCAAAATAACAATATCTTACATCAACTTATCACAAAAATACCAAATAGTTTCTTTTTATTTTAGATTCTTTTTATTCTAGGTTTTATATCTTCTTATATTTATTAGTGTTACAATAGTTTAGTTTAAGTAAAACTCTATTAGATATATTTTGTTGGCCTATCACATCATTATTATTATCTATATATAATATAAAATTGAAGATTAAAAATTAATTATAATTTTTTAAGATACCTCACGTTAGAATTAAAAAAAAAAAAAAAAAATGACTCACTTTAGGTTTGAATTTTTTTTTTTTTTTAAAAAAGGACTCACCAAAAAAAAAAAAAAAACTTTAGGATTAAGAAAAAAAGAGAGAGACTCCTGGTAGGACTCTCTCTTCTCTCCTTAAAACCCTAGCAATTACTATCTCAAAACCCTAAACTCAACTTCACTTTAAGATTAAAAACATAAGAAGGAGAGAGACTCACGTAAAAAAAAAAAAAAACTTAGGTTTTGTCTTTTTTATTTGCTTTCATATGTGCTTGAAATTTTCATTCTATCTTATTGTTTTATTATGTTTAGAATTGATTTTCTTTTAAGTATTTGGGTTAATCTCTATATTTTGATAGTGTTTTTAGGATTAAGAAAAAAAGAGAGAGACTCCTAGTAGGATTCTCTCTTCTTTCCTTAAAACCCTAGCAATTATCATCTCAAAACCCTAAACTCAACTTCACTTTAAGATTAAAAAAAATAAGAAGGAGAGAGACTTACGTAAAAAAAAAAAAAAATGTAGATTTTGTTTTTTTATTTGCTTTCATATGTGCTTGAAATTTTCATTCTATCTTATTGTTTTATTATCTTTAGAATTGATTTTCTTTTAAGTATTTAGGTTAATCTCTATATTTTGATAGTGTTTTTATGAGTTTTGTTTTTGGGTTGAAATTCTAATAATTATTTTATATTGTATATGGCAGATGAAGCATCTCTATTTTTTGGAGAAAAATCAAAGCTGCAACCTATGTCTTCCAGCCCAAGGTGTGGTAAATTTGTATATGTTCTTGCTTTATTGAGAATTTTTATTTGGGTTCATGTGATTTTTTGTTTTTTTATTAAAACTTTGATTTTTGGTTGATTAATTATTTGTTTGGATTAATTTCAATTAATTATTTGTTTGGATTCAACATAAAAGATAATGGAATTATGTGTTATAAATTTGATAATGTTCCATGTTTTGAATTGTTTATATTATTTAGATTCCTGGTAGGACTCTCTCTTCTCTCCTTAAAACCCTAACAATTACCATATCAAAACCTTAAACTTAACTTCACTTTAAAATTAAAAAAATAAGAAGGAGAGAGACCTAACTAAAAAAAAAAAAAAAAAAAAAACGTAGGTTTTGTCTTTTTTATTTGCTTTCATATGTGCCTGAAATTTTCATTCTATCTTATTGTTTTGTTATGTTTAGAATTTATTTTCTTTTAAGTATTTGGGTTAATCTCTATATTTTGATAATGTCTAGCAAAATGTCTATATTATGCATATTATTAACCCAATTTTCTATTTCTAAATTTCTTAGATTTTATTATATCAATCTTTTTTTCTTTTAAATTCTTGGTGGGTAAATCAGTCTCTCGCTAATTCTTTTACCTTAACGTGATGTTGGTTAATTATCCTTTTATTTAACTATCTCGTGCATCGCACGGGTTAGCGACTAGTTTATAATATGCAGCAACTGTATATGCTTGTTCCTTGTACATCAATTTTTTGTTTACTATTTTTTTTTTTATAACATATAATAGTACTGTAATTAAAGTAGTAGTAAGTGTTATGGCTTTGTTGTGTTAGGAAAGCTTTTATCTGTTTAGACAATGTGCTGAGGTTATTTTCAACTAAATTTAGAGTAATAACGATTCTCCGCTAAAAAAAAAGGAAGTAATAACTAAAAGAAGAAATTTGTTTCATTGAACATCAGTCCAAGGCACATTTGATCTTTTATTAATATATTGCTTCAAATTTTACCTTATGATAAAATTTGTTTGAATTATGAGGTTATATAATTAAATCTACTATTTCCCATAAGTTTAATATTTTGAGAGAATTATAATTTAACATGATATTAAAATAGACAAATTAAACTTTTGAAAAAATTGGTAATTTAGCAAAGACTCCCTACTTTAACAAGACTCAAATTTATATACTGAAGATTAATTACATTTTATCAAAACGCTCTAAATAAAACGGTTTTTCTCATTGGTAAAAAATAGAAAGCATAATTACAACAAACCCATTAATCATCAGTTACAAGTTACAACCAATCAAAATAAAATACGTGTCTAAACTAATCCTTCAATTAACTGAAGCACGTGACGAACACGTGATTGACTTAACTTTCATGTTTTTTTTTATAGGCGTGATTGACTTAACTTGATTATTGATCAGTTCACTACGACAATGTTTTCAGTGGGCTCTTCAGTGTGACTACATCGTTTAGTATTAGGCATTTTGGTCATTTGCAAAATACGACACCGTTGTACAATAGAGATGCCCAAGCGAGAAGTGTCTTCCATAAATAATTGTTTTCTGAACTATACTCCTCTTTCACCTTTTTATATTTCTTGTCTTGTTTGTTTAACGGTTGTGATACCTTACTTGGATACTCCATTCTCATGCATCTCTTTTCTTTAGATTCAAGAAATTCAAGAAATGTCTTATTTTACAATCTTTCTCATTTATCACACTAATTTTTTTTTTTTTTTTTAACGTTACTTTTATTTGTGGTTTTAATCTTTGTATTTTACATTCAAATTTTTAATTTTAATTAATGAGTTGTTTATCGTTAAAATTCACAATTTCATTATATAAATAATAATAATAAAAAATTAATTAATTATTCTTCCTTCTCATTTTATTGCTAATTGTTAAATTGGGCCGGGTTAAGAATATTTATTCCTCATTCTTTGTCAGCATACTCATTTATGTGGAAACTGTGAGTACTTGTTCCTTATACATCAATGTTTTGTTTAGGAAAGATTCTTTAAATGCAGTAGGACTGGAATCCAAGTAGTAGTAGGAGTTAGGGCTTTTTTGTGTTAGGAAAACTTTATATTTTTAGAAAATGTGCTGAGATTATTTACAATTAAATTTTAGGGTCTTATCCAAAAAAAAAAAAAAGTGTAATAACTGAAAGAGAATATTTGTTTCATTGAACATCAGTGCTGTCCATAGCCCATTTTGATCTTTTTTAATTAATACTATGCATCAAGTTTTACCTTATGATAGAATATGATAAGATTGATTTATCGAAAAAGCTCTAAATATAATGGTTTTTCTCATATTGTTAAAAAATAGAGAGCATAATTACAAATTTACCCTATTGATTATTCTTGAATCAATATTAAAAGGTTGAGTAATATCCTTTTTGTATCCAAAATCCAAATGGAGCCAAGCAAGCCACACCAATTGCTAAAAGCCAGTGAAAGGATATATATACAGGGGCAGAGCTACACATATAATATTTAACATTTTAATTATTTGTCTACAAAAATGTGACTCGGCTCTCTCAAATATTTGAGCTAGTCAAATTATGCTCTTAAAAAAGTTGTCCAATTGATCTAGTAGTTATAGAAAATTTTTTTTTTCTCATATTCATTTTTTATTGTAAAATGTGTTCTTGTGTCTGTTAAAGTTTTAGATCACTCATGTCTTTGAATATTTCATTAGTTCAATTGATAATTTTTTTACTCACTTTGGTAGACAATTTAGTAACTTATATTAAAATGAAAACTTTAAGGATATTCACTATGAAGAATACTAAGTTATATGTGTGTATAGATGTATGTGTTTGTGCATGTATATGAAAGTTTGTATAAGCTAATAAATTAACACCATAAATTGGCCTCCAAACAAAAATTTCTAGTTATGCCCCTGTGTATGTATGTATGTATATGTGTGTGTGTGTATATATATATTCTTATCGTTATGAATTATAATATAATGCAACACACAAAAATCCATTGAGAAATTATCATAACCGGCAATGAGGGAATTGACTCACTATTGGGGTGAGTGTGTGATAGCGCAATATAACCGGCTAGTTAGCTAGGGTACTATTATATAATATGGTCATAATTAAGATGAAATTAAGCATGGAGAGACAAATGAAAGTATTCAAGTAAATTTTGCTGTAAGGAAAGTGAGATACTTAGGAACCCATACTACTATTATCTTAAACTTTTAGAGATAGAGAGAGAAGGAGAGTTTTTTTTAATACAAAGGCAATAGGCGAGGAAAGGAGAAATGGACAGTATCAATGAATCAATCATGTGATTAAGTGAATTTTTTGAGTTGAAATTGTGATTTGAAGTCACGATTTTAGTTCAAAAACTAAAATGTGTATATTGTCTGTAATTGACAGTGTAAAATTGACACTACTAATCATAATCAGAAGTGACTTTGTTGAATTTGTAGTCTCTTGAAGTCATTAGACTTCATTGAATTTTCGCCACATAAGCAAAAAATTACAACGCTAAAATTATGGAAGGACTAAGTCAATACATCAGAATTAAAAATGAACTTTTAAATTTTCAATGACTAAAATAAAAATGGATCCAATTTTAAAGGAATTAAAGTATATATTTTTTCTTCTCAAATTTCATTCGTATACAATACATCAATGTATTGTTTGCTAAAGTATTTTTATTGCTTATTTAGAGTACTTAATAACTTTTTCTTTTCTTCTAAAAAAAGATTTTTTTTAAAGGGAAAGAGTACTTAATAACTTAAAAAGAGAATATCTGTTTCATTGAAGGACAGTCCATAGTCCATTTTGATATTTTATTTATATTTTGCATCAAGCTTTACTTATGATAAAATATGACAAGAATAATTGAAGTCCTACTCTGTACGTATACAAGACAAAATTTTAAAGCATTTTTGGCCAGTGTAGTTAACAAAGTCCTCTTCAATTTCATCTCAAGTGTTGCCTCTGCACTGTGCAATTTTTAAAACGGCTGGATGGTCATTAAAGTTAATTGCATTTTGAATGTCTTTCAATTTAGTACGTGTATAACCTTCGTCAAGGAATGCATAAACTGACTGTGTGAAACACGCACAGAATATCAGATTGTGAGTCCTAGAGAGTTCCACCATAAGTTTCTGATGCCTCAATATTTACCAAAGATCTTCTGCAGGTGAGTTAACTAGTTCTCAAGACTTATCTTTTCGAGAGCTCTCATGTTCCAAGTTCCAACACATGGCTACCAAATGTGTAGGCGAGACAGAACACTGGATACAATTAGCTTCCTACAATTTGGGTGAGAACAAATATTTTGGCTATTTGGCAAGATGAAGATAAAGAATGACTTGAACATTTAGGCCTGAAGGTGATAAAAATTAATAAGTGGCTTACTTAGTGACTCATATATAATCCTTCTCAGTGGAGTCCCACCATTCAGTGTAAATGAACAAACCTTAATCCCTGGAATCTCAAAACTTTTCTTTGCAGATGATGCTTTATTGATCTGCAAGGCAAAACATTCAGAGATTAATGAAATCATGAATATCCTAGGAAAATATTGTGATTGGTCAGGCCAGCAAATCAATTTTGAGAAATCTGGGGTCTTTGCCTCAAAAGGGGTTCATTCGCAATTCTTGAATCAGCTTAGGAATCAAAGAGGTTTAAAGAAGCTTTCCCAAGGCACTAAATATTTGGGTGTCCCTCTTTTTCTCTCAAGCAGCAAGAAGAAGGACTTTGCTTACCTTAAAGAATCTCTGGAATCTAAGGTAAGCGGCTGGAAGTGCAAATCCTTATCTTGGATGGGTAGAGCAACTCTAGTGAAATCCATAGCCTTGGCTTCTCCGCTATACACTATGACTTGCTTTCTCATTCCAAAAAGTTTATGTGAAGAGATGGATAGTATGCTAAAAAAATTCTGGTGGAGGCCATCAAAGAATTCAAATCGTTATTTCACTCCTCTTGCTTGGGACAATCTTTGCCTACCTAAATATCTTGGTGGCCTTGGTTTTAGGCATTTCTCAGATATTAATTTGGCCCTTCTCTCCAAAGTTGCTTGGTGGATTTTAAATCAGTCAAACAAACCATGTGTGCAAGCACTCATTGCCAAATACAAGGTGAGAAGAAATTGGCTTGATACTGATCCTTCCAAGAAGGCTTCTTGGACATGGAAAAGTGTGGAATCAGCTAGGCTTATTCTTGTGGCTGGTGCTTGTAAGCAAGTCAACAATGGGGAAAGCATTCTTACGTGGGAAGATCCTTGGGTCCCAGACCTTCCTAACTATAAACTGGTTCCTTTGTCTCTTGAAATGCAGTCTAGATGCTTGGTGGTGTCACAGATTCTAACACCAGATAAATCAAGATGGGATGAGTCGAAACTCTATGAATTATTCACTGAAGAATCTGCCAAGGCTATCAAGAAAATTCCAGTCAAAGTGAGTCAAAGGGAGGACAAATGGCTATGGCTAAAATCTCATAAAGGCAAGCTCTCAGTGAAGTCAACATACAAGGAACTTCTTGATCATTCTGAGCCTAATGTTTCTGACCAGGTGAAGTCAAAAATTTGGAAATCAAAAATTCATGATAGACTTAAGATGTTCTTATGGAGAGTGGCCTCAGATATTCTGCCAACCAAGGAAAAATTGACAAGATTCTTTCCAGCCATGGATCCTAAGTGCCCTCTATGTGATGCCTCACCTGAATCTTCCTTACATCTATTTGTTTACTGTCATGTTGCAAGATTTTTGTGGGCTGGTAATGAGTGGGGCTGCAGACCAGATGCAATACAGTTTGACTGCCCAGGTCAGTTCATTAATTTTCTTTTATCCCCCCAAGTATCTTTCCATGGCCCTTCTGACAGGGAGGGGTTCTTTTTATTTGGGGCTTTGGTGATGGAGCATTTGTGGTTTGTTAGAAACCAAGCTATTCATAAAGGAACTAAATTCTCCCCATATAAAGAACTCCAAGTAGTCTTAAAAAAATTCTATGAACATAGAACTGTGCTCACTGATGCACCCTCAGTGTTGCCTAGACCTTGTATGTCTTGGATAAGGCCTGAGCATGGAGCTGTTAAAATTAATTGCGATGCGGCGGTGGGGTTAGATCATTCTTTCATTGTCATTGTGGCAAGGGATTGGAAGGGGGATCTGATTTTTTCCATGTCCAAACGGGTGGAAACCATCCTTCCCATCCAAGCAGAAGCTGAAGCCATTAATTTGGCGACCTGCGTTGCTGTTATTCGTGGTTTTGAGTTTGTAGTGGTTGAGAGCGATACCAAAGCTTGTATTGATGCTCTCAAAGCCCCCTTTGATGAAGTGCCTTGGAGAATCTCAGCCATATCTGCGGATACCCTTTCGTGGGCTTTCCCTGGCCAGCATTTTGTTTTCAGGTGGAGTCCTAGAGAATCAAACAAAGCAGCCCATGTTTTAGCTTCTTGGTGCTTAAGGAAAAATTTAGTTGGTTGTTTTGGTCAGGGTTATGCTCCTAGCCCTTTTATGAATGTAATTAATTCTGATCTCTTATTTGCTGTAGCTGCTGCCTAGTCTTTGTTCTTTTTGTCTGTCAATAAAATTTTCCGTTCATCAAAAAAAATGAACAAACCTTAATCGGTTGACTGTTGTGGGAGGCGATCTAAAGTCTTTACTCCCTTGATCTCTCCTTGCAGACCAAATTAAGGAGGAGACATCCAGGGAGACAAAATTCTAACAAATAAATTTCAACTTATACACAAGCGAAACCAAGTTAACACAATCTGACAAAGAGAAAAATACAAATGAATATGGCAGACCCCAATAAGTTCACAGGACAATGATATTAAACATAACTTGTCTTGGAATGTCAAAAATTTGAGAATGTAAATTTTTGTAATGGCTAATAAACCCTTACTATCATTTGATACAATTCTCACAAAATAAATCTTTGTACATCTGTCTTTCATATGTAATGACTAATAAACCCTTACTAATTATAATGGTATCAGGGCCTCATTTTTTTGTTGCACTTGAAATTCTCTTACTTCACAACCCAAATGTATTTTCAAACTCATCTAGTTCATCTTTATCATTTGATACTACTATCAAATTTTTGATACATTTCTTTAATTTGAATTAGTCCATGGTCTTTAGATTTAATAGTGTAAAGGTCAATACAAACTACCCATATTGGAGCATTTTTTCTCACTGCAAACCTTAACATTTATTCACCAGTAAACATAACAGAAGGAAGCAAGGCAGTCCACCATAATCACCTTCTTTATAACCTCTCTAGGATGCAAACTTTTTCAAATTTCTCTTTTGCTGGAGTATTTTTCCTTTTTAATTGCAGATTTTTATTAATCAAATGTTGAATACAAGTACACCTTTGTTCCTAATTTATCAAGTATCTATGAGGGTACAAAATGTGTTATTGTCGATGTAGACTTCATGACCCATGAGTCTTATGCTTAGTGGTTTATGGAAATATGAAAAGGAGAGAGAAGAAAACACATCTGTCAGGGCTGCAAAGGCAACCAAGAGAAGTTTGGGAGCAAGAAGGTTGGCTACTCAATAAGATAGAAGCAAAAGAAGATAGAAGACCCCAATAGTTCAAGTCTTTAAAAGGAAGCATATGACTGCTCCAACAATTTCAAGAATTTGACAATATAAATTTATAATGCAAAATTTTATATTAATAACGACTACATAACACAGTTAATCTGAGGGTTTTTTTTCTTTGATGAGTCATTAAAGAAATTATTTTCAGCAAAAAAAATTAAAGAATTTATTAATGGGGAACAGAGAATACAAAACAAGGCCAACTACAGAAATAAGGGACAGTGAAACCCAAGCTAAAGCATACAACAGAGGCAATTTAAGCCCAAAACTCATCCCAAGAGACTATATTTTTACAAATTAAAACAAGAGACACATTTAAGAACATATTACAGAAACTTTTATACCAAAACAGTACACCTCTTAATGATATTTAGAATCTATCCCCCCAGTTATAGGCTTATAGTAGAGAATATTGTTCACTTATTATATTTGGAATTTGGTTCAGGACTCTAATCTACCTCTTAATATTCTTCTTAATTCTATTAAAATCTGCTCTTCAGACCACAATGACCAATTATGTATAATGGCATTTCTCTGGGACTAAACATTAGACACGGTGGCCAATGAGCAAGCCATTAAAAAGATGATCTCAGGATTTTCCCTCTCAAGTTGGTAATACCCTAGCTCATTAGATCATGCCAGTTGCACTAAGCATCTGAAACTAAGCAATACCCAATGAGAGTTTCCCAGATTCTCTTGGCAAAAGAACATTCTAAGAAAATATGATCTCTGCTCTCAATGCAGTCTCTACAAAACACACACAAGCAGCCACTAGTATAGGCTGTATAGCCCCACTGAGCTAATCTTTCTCTAGTTGTCAGTTTATTTTTTATTTCCAACCAACCTGTAAAGGTAGACAAGGGATAGCAAGGTTAAACAACAACATTCTCCACCTATCCACCTCATCTGCCTCAGCTCCAAGTTCATTGCCAGTGGCTGCGCAAGACTAGCAGCCTGATCTAGTAGCAGACCACCTAGCTTTATCTTTATCTTTAATCTCTAAGCTCAACCAAACACAACACTTGCTTTGTGTGATGACTGTCTTCAGACCTTGCAGGTTTCCAAACCCATGTTTTGTTCTTCAAACAGAATTCACGTTCGCCTTAGGTTTACATGCTACATCATGGATAACCCTAAAGCCATACTGCATGAAAAGGATCCTAATAGGATCTCAATTACCATGTCATAAGAAAATCCTTTTACCATCCCCCTACGTCAAACTTTATGGACTTCTAGCCTCACTTCTTAGTTTTAGGATTGCTCACCAGCCCCATGTACAATCCTATGGGATCTTTAAAGTCCAAAACCCCTGCCTTTATACTTGGTGTTATTTATAAATTTGACAAACTAAGCGGAAAAGATAACTAATGCCATGAGGTAAAATCTAGAACTCCTCTCATTGCCATTGGAGGCAGAAAATTCTACAATCCTTGAGGTTGAAGTACAACTACTGCAGAGCGGTCCAAGTTATAAACTCTAAAATGTTTGGAAAGAAATTGAGTTCCTGTATGGTTATCAATTCAAGGCTTGCCTAAAACATCAATTGTGGGTAATCCAAGAAATGGAAATCATAAATAATCAACACTCAACAAAATAATTTCAAATAACTGTCATACATATGCAATTCCCCACTAATCACAATAGCATAAAAACCTTTTTTTAAGATTAGATACTTAATATCTTGGACATATTTGTTTTAGATTCTTCTAAAAAAAATGTTGTTTCAATTGTCCTCAATAAGTAAGAGGAAAAGTTATTTTGGTCATGAAAATGAAATGAAAAAGTGATGGTTCAGTTGGGTTCAACCCAGTGGGCCATGTTGGATCCAATTGGCACTGGCCCGTTATCCTTCCACTGCAAAGAGTGGGAGGTTGTCGCTGCTCTGTGAATCCAGCCTCACGCATTGCCCTCATCTTTAGGAACCACTGAACCCAGAGCCTTAGCTCAAGTCCATTGGCTCATCTCTTTTCTTGGAACGGCAATCCAGATTGAAAGCCTCACTGAAATCTGACCAACTAGTTTGTACCAAAGTCCCATCACATTTATGCCCCCACTTGGGTTACAAGCTTACATTAGTACATTACGGAGCTTGGCACAATAGCATAAAAACCTAGAGTAACGACCTCATCTTCCAGTTTACAAGAAGCAGCTTACAGCTCATATTCACCCAACACTATTCAACTAGGACTATTTAAATTCTTATTAAGAACAACCAAATTCCTTCTAAAAATGATTATAGAACAGCTCATATTCACCCAACACTATTCAGCTCATGTACGATGTTGAGTTTATAGAATTCCAATTATGGCATAAAATCTAAAAGGAATAAAAACTCCATCAAATATATTTTTCCTGCATAATGGTTTATTACTCGATTGCACATAACTAATATTTTAGTTACTATATTGATACGGAAAAGGCATAGATTTCCATCCATGCTAATTGATATTCCCAGCTCAATAAGATACAGTGCTACGGCATAACACAAGGACAGACTGAACTAGCTTCAATATAAACAACAAACAACTAAAATGCTGTGAGATAAGCATAACTTGAAGAAATATGAGGAATCCCACATTAAATGAAGAATTATTTTTCTCCTCCAATGATACATTGGTTTCTCTTATACAAGATAATACATGAACAAAGAGTACAATCATAGCAAAGTAGCAAAGCGGAGCAAGAAAGAAACACTAAAACAAACACACTAATGCAAACAAACCACCTAACAAAATATCACAATGCAGAGTACCATCACCAAACAAACAATTCTTTACATCACTACACATAGGCATCAGAGAATGTGTTTAATGAGTCGGTGCAATCATATCCTTGAAATTGTATAACTGACACTACCCCGTACCAGTAGCAGACCATGGATGATTTGACCTGCAAAAAAACCGAAGGAGAATGATTAAGCCCAAAACATCAAAAACGAATTAAAATGAAATATTCTGTAACATAAACTCATTAAAATAACATTTAGAACTATATTTACACCATCAACCAATATATTTATGCAGTAGGAATAAAAAGAAAATAGAATGACCCAAAAAACTAATTGTCAGTTTATTTTTTATTCCTAATCAGCCAATAAAGGCAACTAGGAGATAGCAAGGTCAAACCACCACAGCCTCCACCATCCCACCTCATCTGCCTTAGCTTTATGTTCATTGCAGATGGCTGCACAAGAGCAACCATCATGATCTAGTCGCAAACCACCCAGCTTTATCTCCATCTTTAAGCTCAACCAAACACAACAGGCATTGAATGGTGATTAATTTTTTGGAACATGCAGGTTTCCAACCCCATATTTTGTTCTTCAAAACTGAATCAACCTTTGCCTCAGATTTAGTTGCTGCACCATGGATAATCCTAAAGCTATACTTCATGAAAAAGATCCTAGTAGGATTCCATCTATCATGTCATTAGAAAACCTTCTATCATCCCCAACATCAAACTTTATGAACCTCCTAACCTCACTTTTAAATTTTAGGACAGCTCTGTGGCCCCATTTACAATCTTGTGGGACCTTTATAGTCCAAAACTTTTTGCCATGAGGTAAAATCTAGCACTCCTCTCAGTGCCAATGGAGGCATAGAAAGTTCAACAATCCTTGAGGTTGAAGTGAAGTGAAACTATGTTGAGCTGTCCAAGTTATAAATTCTAAAATATTTGTAAAGAAATAAAACTCCCATATGGTTATCAACTCAACCAAATTGCATCTTAATTATTACTCTGATTATGTATGATGTTGAATTTATAGAGTTCAACTATGGCATAAAATCTAAAAGGGATAAAAGTTCCATCTAACATAATTTGTATGCATAATTTTTTATTTTAGTGTTTTAGTTACTATATTGATACGGAAAAAGCAGCAATTTTGCCCATGCTAATTCATATTCCCAGCTCAATAAGATACAGAGTTACTGCTTAACACAAGGATATTCTGAACTAACTTCACTATAAACAATATATATCTAAAATGCAGTGAGATAAAACATAACTTGAATGATACATAGGTTTTTTATTTTTAACAGAATACACGAAGAGTGTAGCAGAGCAGAAAACCAGAACAAGCAAGCAACACTAAAACAAATACAATACAATGAAAAAAAAAAAACCACCCAAGAAAAATATCACAATTATTTACATCACTACACATAGGCATCGGAGAATATGTTTGATGAATCTGTGCACGCATATCAGACCATGGACGATTTCACCTTTAAAAAAACATCAAAAACAAATTAAAAAGAAAATGTTGTAGACATGTAAGATTTAGAGCTATATTCACACCATCAACCAATATATATTTATGCTGTAGGAATGAAAAGTAAGTAGAAGAACCTAAAAAAGGGGAGAAAAAGAAAGAAGAAACTGTTAATAACAGTGGCAATTAAGTGTGTAAATATAATGAAGAGATAGGTTGTGGGTTCAGAAGCTAATAAAAAAGTGTATAAATTGAGGGGGGGAAAGAATAGATTTAGAAGAATTACTCTTACATTAGGGAAAATTTTGCTAAATATTATCGGGTGGAAATTGAATTAATTGGAGAGAGATTTAGAAGAAAAGAAGCCCGTAAAAATTTATAAAAAAATGCAAGTGCAAGAATTCATTGGTGTACCTTGTTAGCTGCTAACAATTATCATTTTCTGTCTTAAGATTGGAAAACACACATGTTTGACTTTGTCAAAATCTGGTCCTCCTTCGTTAAGCCTATCTTTGAAGGATGACATTTCTTTGATCTCCAATTCCTGGAGGGTTGTGATGAACCTTAATCCATCAGGGACCATCTTCAATTGACAGCAAAATTCAATTTCCAAACGGCAGAGACTGGGCATGGCTCCTTGCTCCACCCTCCACTCCTCTAAGTAGTACAGGTGAGAAAGGAGAAGAGATTGAAGCAGAGGAAATTCTCTTTCAGAACAAACCATATTCTTCCCATTAAAGGTCGCACATCCAACGGATGTAAGTCTGGATGTCTTCTCCAACGCATGACGGAAGCAAAGGATTTTTAAGTTGGGTAACTTCTCTAACGTTTCCATTGGGTCTTCCTCAAGTTTAGTCCCCGATGAAGTCAACTTGGCTAGATTTGGAGAGAATTGGTGAGCTTCTGGAAGCTTCTTTAAATATTTATATAGATGTAGCTTTTCTATATGCGGACACCTTGATATTAGCATTTGTATCGCATCTTGGGCCTGTTTATTATTCCTCACATTAAGAACCCGAAGATGGTTGAGTTTGAAACATGTGGGAATTTGGATGGTTTTGGGCTGAACGTTCACCAATGTTTGCAAATAACTAAGATTACCCTGTTCCAACTTACAACATACTCTATAACTGCAAGGTAAATAAAGATGTTTCAATCATAGTTGTAGTATCGTATACAAAAAGTTTCGTATCGTAAGTGTGTATCGTAAGTACTCGTGAATCGTCCGATACATAGGTGTGTATCGTATGAATCGTATCATACGATACATAGACATGTGGGTTTAAAATGGATTTTTTTTGTTAAAATTTGTGATTTTATTTGATTTAAACAAGTTGTTAGACTTTTTTGACACAAAGTTATTGGGAAACTTAATTGAGTCTAATTCCCATGAGTTTTTTTTCCCTCCCTTCTCTTTCTCCTACAAAATTTAGACTATGCTCATAGCACTTACTTTCATATATGCAAATATATTTTCTATGCTATTAATATCAAAATGAAAATATAATTATTTTTTATTTTGTTATTATTATTATGAGTCTAAAAAGCTAGAATGCCAAGAAAAAATATATAGAATAAATTATTAGAATAAAAAAAGAAAACAAAAATAGTAAATGTTGATAATAATGAAGAAAATGTCTATGAAAAAATAATTTTGCAAGATATTGAATATGATGATAACATTGACTTAGATGGAGTTGATTATATAAAATGATGAAAAGATATTATATTTTGGTTCATATATCATGTATTTTCACTTCTGAGTTTAATCAATTTGAATGTGCATGTTACAAACATAAGTTAATTTGATTTATTTAGTTAGCTTTGTTAAATTTTATTGCATAAGTAATGATTAAATTGGTATTTAATTGAACATATTTCGAATTTATAATGAGTATATCTTTTATATATGTATATCTATAATTATTTTATAATTTTATTAGATGTTTGTGTATCTTACGATACACGATTCGATACGATACACGATACATAAAAATTAAAAATCAATTCACGATACGATTCACGATTTGACAACTATGGTTTCAATTGTTTCATATACTTGAACACATTTGGCACTCTTGGTTTGGAGAAGATCCGCAAATCTAGTGTCTCTAGGCACCTCAAATTGCCAATAGATGATGACACCTTATTTATATAGCTATTTTTGAAAGATAAATATCTCAAGTGGATGAGACATCCAATGTCTTTAGGTAATTTGCGGCCGTGTGTTCGAAAACTTTCCAAATGCAAGACTCTAACCAACTTGAATTTCTTGAAACATGATTCTTTAAAATCAGAAAAACTTTGAATACAATAATTTTCATAAGGCGAAGGCAGAAGGAAGAGAAGAGACCTGAGAATCGTTAGCTGCTAACGATTATCATTTTGTGCCATAAGATTGGAATACAAGGGAACGCACATGTTTGACTTTGTCAAAATCTGGTCCTCCTTCGTGAAGCCTATCTGTGAATGACTTTGTCATGTTTTTTATCTTCAATTCCTAGAGGGTTGTGATGAACCTCAATCCATCAGGAATCATCTTCAAACTATTGCAAAATTCAATTTCCAAACAAAAGAGATTGGGCATGGCTCCTTGCTCCACCCTCCACTCCTCTAAGTAGTACAAGTTAGAAAGGAGAAGAGATTGAAGCAGAGGAAATCCTCTTTCAGAACAAACCATATTCTTCCCATTAAAGCTCCCATGTCCAACGTATTGGTGGTTTGAGTCGGGTGACTTCTCTAACGCACAACGGAAGTAAAGGATTTTTAAGTTGGGTTACTTCTCTAACGTTTCCATTAGGTCTTCCTCAAGTTTAGTCCCCGATAAAGTCAACTTGGCTAAATTTGGAGAGAATTGGTGGGCTTCTGGAAACTTCTTTAAATGTTTATATAGATGTAGCTTTTCTATATGTGGACACCTTAATATTAGCATTTGTATTGCATCTTGGGCCCGTTTATTATTCCTCACTTTAAGAACTCGAAGAGGGTTAAGTTTGAACCATGTGGGAATTTGGATGGTTTTGGGCTGAACATTCACCAATGTTTGCAAATAACTAAGATTACCCAGTTCCAACTTACAACATACCCTATAATTGCAGGGTAAATAAAGATGTTTCAATTGTTTCATATACTTAAACACATTTGGCACTCTTGGTTTGGAGAAGATCCACAAATCTAGTGTCTCCAGGCACCTCAAATTGCCAATAGATGATGGCACCTTTTCTATATTGCTATATTTGAGAGAGAAATATCTTAAGATAAGAATAACTTGAATTTCTTGAAACATGACTCTTTAAAATAAGAATAACTTAGAAGAAGATTTTTTTGACGAGGCAGAAGGTAGAGAAGAGACCTGAGGTATGGATATTCACTTAATTTAATTCCCTTGATGTAATTATCATCTGATTCCAAATAGATAGCAAGCCTTCGAACCTTACCGTTTTGCGCTTCACGCTGTTTCAAGGAAAGAATATTGGTAATATGGAGAAAATTTTCCTCTTGGGCTTTTGATACACAAAAGTCTCGCATAAGATCGTGCATTCTACAAGATCTAATCCTTCCAAGTGAGCCCATTTTCCCCGCCAGAACCATGCATCTTTGCACTAGCTCTATTAAATATTGGTGTCCCAAATCATCCATTGTATCCTCTCTTCCTCTATTGTGCTGAATTTCTGATACAAAACCTTCTCCCATCCACATCCAAATCAATTCTTTTGTCGGTATCTCAAAATCCTCTGGAAAATGACCTAAATATAGAAAGCATAGTTTCAAGTGACAAGGTAAATCATTATAACTTAAAGCTAAAACTTTGTTGACTCTTAAGTTTTGTTCTACATGAAGGTATGATTTGATATGTCTAAGCACATCCTCCCATTCTTCATGTGTTTGCTTTGCTGCTAAAAGATCTCCAAGTACAGTGATGGCCAATGGCAAACCCCCACAATACCAATCATTTCCTTTCCAAACTTCTCCATATAAGTTTTGGTCACACGGTCTAAAAAGCCAACAACAAACAAAACAATATCATTTTTTTTTTCTTAAACAACGAGACATCAGCAACTAAATGATAAAATGAAACTATATTTTAAGACTTGAAAGCCTAGAGATGAACCACTTGAAGAAATTTTCTCCATGCATATGGACTGTACTAATATATGGCTTTTGACTCTTACTCTCGCTCGTGGGTTCCAGTTAGCTCAACTGATAAAGTCTCTGATAGTTGTATAAGAGATCTGGGGGTTCAATCCCCGCTTACACCAAAAACTGATTGATGTCTGGGTCTGATAATAAAAAGCTATCATTAGAAGCGGACGCCATAGGTTAAAACTTTCTCTCAAAAAAAAAAAAACTCTTACTCTTGCTCAGATTTAAATTGAGTGAAAATATTTAAAATGGAATTTAATTTAAATCACAAGTTTTAATTTCATTTTATTTGCAATAATATTTTATTTAAATAATTTGGAAACATTCAGCAATTTACTTTTGCTAAAATTTAGAGAAATCTTTCTCTATGTTTTATTCTTGTATTCAAATATTAGTTAACCATATTTTGAGCTAATGCATTTTGCTGTTTTGGTAAATCTGTTCTGGTTTATGCATGTTTTGGCGTTTGTTTTTTCAATCATAAGACATCTCTCTTTTATCACTTTATTTTGCTTTTAGTTTTAGATTAATTTTTACTTGTTTTGAGAGTGGAAATTTGAGTTTCACACAATAGTTGACTATGCATTTCAATGTGCGTATCAATTACAAACTCTATCTCTTCTCAAAAAAAGAAAACAAATTACAAACTCTCTATTATGTAGGATAATATTCTATTTGAGACGAAGATTGATAAAATGGTTATAGGTTTCATCCTGAATTGACAAAAGGTATACATAATAACTATCTCCCTGTACTTTTCTCAACCAAAAAAAAAAACTATCTCCCTGTACAACCAATGTATAAACAAAATGTATTTTATTTTTTATTAAAACTAGTTGCAGACCCAAGCGATGCATGAGAATTTATGATTATTTTGAGATGTAGTATAATATATAATTTACTCTTTAACTTAATTGTATATAATTTGTTCTTCCGAAATATTAAACAATTTTTAAAAATAATTTTTATCTCTCTTCTTTTACAAATATTCTACAAATTTATCATTTTTGGTGTTTTTGTTTGATATTATCCTTTTGATTGAAGTGGTCCATATATGATTATTATGAATTATATTTTCCTTAAGTTTCAAATTTTTTGTTTGATATTATCCTTTTTAAGTTTCAAATTTATTATTTAAAATTTTCATTCTCTCAAAGAGATTATCACGATAATAAAAAATTATCACATAATTACAATTGATATTATTCAAATAATTGATAGGGACATTTAAATTCATGATAGTCATGTGGATTGTGTTTTGATATAAACTCAAATTCTCACTTCCAAACTAACGAAGGATTAACTCAAATAAATATCAAACCAAAACTATAAGAGGGGGTGAAAAGACTTGTGATGCGAACTCAAAAAAGACAACACCAAAATGTATCAAGAGTTGCAAGAAAGAATTATATATATATATATATATATATATAGAGAGAGAGAGAGAGAGAGAGAGAGAGAGAGAGAGAGAGAGAGAGAGAGTACATCACATTTTTTGGGGAGAGAATAACAAATATAGAAAAAAAGATAATCAGAAGAATATTCAAAATAAAAGATATAGTTGTAAACACCAAATTATCAAAACCATACTATGTAATAAAATAATATAATTTTGTTATATAATATATTTATAATAAAATAGGACCATATCTAACCATCAAAGAAAAAAAAAAAGATAACAGCTTAAAAACACAACCAAATTAGATCAATTTAAAGTAGAGATGCAAGATTGAATTAAAAGTCCACCAAAAGAATATATATACACACACATACATACATAACAGAGAGAGAGAGAGAGAGAGAAATCACATTTTTTTTATGAGAGAAGAGTTCAAAACAAAAATTCATTACCCTATAGTGGAGACACAAGAAAGAATTATAAACCCACCAAAAAAAAAAACTATGAGAGAGAGAGAAAGAGTTATCATATTCTGGTGTCAGAAATATGAATTGAATGAGAGATAATATTTTATTTATAGTAAAAAAGATAAGATAAGAAGAGTCAAAATAAGAGGAAGACGAATAAATAAATAAAGAGTAATGGTAGGGTAGAGAGGAGTGAGAAGATCAAAAGGTAAAAGATAGAAGGAAATGTTGGAGAAAGTGAAAAATTAATAAAGAGAAGAAGAGTTAAAAAAGAGAGAGTATGAGTTAAAAATAAGTGGATGATGTGACACAATAAGAGAGTAGCAACATTGAATTCTACGATTCAGCTTTTAGATATATATATATATATATATATAGATGTGCATTCCTAATTGATAATTAAATATCTAATAGTCTTTAAAATACACCTTTAAAGGCATCTATTACCAAATATGTAGAATAATTTAACTTTCCAATAATTGAAATTAGAGAAATTAAATCTAGACATATTAATTAACATTTGATCTTAAAATATTTCATGCATTATACAGCTTAGTGATTAGTAACATCTTCAAAGGCATCTGTTAGATTTTCTTTATTTACCAAAAAAAAAAAATCATTAAAATAATTACCCAAAAAGAAAAATTATTAGAGTAAAGCAGGATTAGATATAAGTTGTACCTTCTCTCCAAGATATTTCTATCTTGTCAAGTAATTCCCAACTCCTTTCTTCATTTAGACACTGCAATTCACAAAGGAAACTGCTAGGGTTTACATGCAAACACACTTGTTTATTACGAGAGGTAAGCAGTATTTTGCTACCAGTACCCCTCACTAGGAAGGCTTCCTGTAAACTGCTCCAGGCCTCAATGTTCCAAATATCGTCTAGAATCACCAAACACTTTTTCTCACATTGAACTTGACGAAGTTTCTCAACAATCTCTGCATCCTTCAACTTTTGAATTTCATCCCTTTGATCTTTAGATAGAAGGCTAATTAAAATTTCTTCCCAAACACGTCTTCTTTGACATTGTTGTGAAATACATACCCAAGCACAACAATCAAAGTGTTGCTTAACTTCGTGGTAATTATAAACCATCTTAGCAAGAGTGGTCTTTCCCAAACCACCCATACCATATATGGAAGCTACTTTGCTGTCTTCGCCTTCTTTAAGCAAAAACTCCACCAATTTATTCAAGTCATCGTCAAACCCGACAACGTCATGTTCAAGATGAGAAAATGTTTGCCTTTGCTCTCATTGCCTCTCATTAAAAGAACTGAATCCACCTCCTTTTATCATAGATTCCCTTATGCCATAACCTTGAAAACTTGTTTTCAAGTTAGAAATTTTTGTCATGATATCTTCAATCTTTGACCCAACTTGGTGCACTGTAATTAATTCCTTCATCCAAGATGCAACTGCACCTCTCGAGGACCTTTTGTACATGTTAATGTATATTATGTTATGGGCTTTAGACCCAGCTAGTTTACTTGTATAGCATACTTGTACTTGTACTACACTTTACTTGTACCGCACATATATGCTTACTTGTACCACACACATATGCCTCCTATATAAAGGCACGCTTGTATATTCTTTGATTATGAAATACAATACAATCATTCAATATTTCTAACATGGTATCAGAGCCATTGCTCTGACATTTTCTTAGCAGTCTTGTCTTTATTGGTGTTACTCCACTCTCAACATCGCTTTCGCCATCACAACAGTCGCCGTAGCCTCTCGCCGTTGAACCCCCAACGTCTTCCAGCCGTTGTCTTCGGGTTCCAGACCTGCAGCCACTGTCGTTGAGGAGTCCAACACCGCACAGATCATTGCATGT
This sequence comes from Quercus gilva, assembly GCA_023621385.1. NCBI lineage: Eukaryota > Viridiplantae > Streptophyta > Magnoliopsida > Fagales > Fagaceae > Quercus > Quercus gilva. Next base: position 53,634,003 of record CM042483.1, read on the forward strand.
GTCATCCCGTCACGAATATTTCTCCGATCATTTTTCTGGAGGTATCACTGAGATCGTCTTGAACCGATCTACCCGTCAATGAAAGCCTCGCAGTCATCGGAGACCTCACGCGCTGCCTGAAGCTTCTGCGTCTGCGCCCCACGCGCTTCACGTGCCACACGCACCGTCCTCAGTTCAAGCTGACGTCACCCATGACGTCATCTATGCCACGTCAGCCCTATCTGCATCAGCATCCAGTCATCTGCTGACGTCAGCACCACGTCATTTTGGTGACGTCATCTGATGACCGTTGACCAATGACCTACTGTTGACTTTGACCGGCCGTTGACTTTGACCGTTGACTTTTCTCCAGAGTTGACTTTTGCTGTCCAGGTTCTCCTTACCTAATTTTTCACGTAGATTTCATTTTTGCAGTTTTTTTTTTGCATATTGTGTTTCTAAATAGATAAAAAGGATGTTTTTCTTCCTCACCCCATCAATATTGTATTGGAGGGGAATAAGAATTACTTATCTTGGTCTCAAGCTATGCGTAGTTTTCTTAAGGGTCGCATGCTCTGGCATTACTGTACTGGTGTAGTTACCATTCCTGTCAAGGGAGCAAGTGAAGAAGATGCTGCCTTCCTTGGTCGCATGATTGAATGGGATAGTCACAACCACATGATCCTCACATAGATTCGGAACACTTCCATTCCCTCCATCTCCAATCTGTTGGGCAGCTTTGATGCTGCAAAATCAGCGTGGGATACGTTGGCCAAAAGGTACTCCACTACTCACGGATCCATGAAATATCAATTAGTGGTTGAATTGCATCAACTCAGGCAAGAACCAGGGCAATTCATCAATGACTATTATGATCAACTTCGCTTCATTTGGGACCAAATTGACCTTTCTGATCCAATTTGGGCATGCTCAAAGGATGCTCAGCAGTATGCTTCCATTAGAGATGAATTTCGCCTCTATGAATTCCTGATGTCACTTCACAAGGATTTTGAACTCATTCGAGGTCAGCTTCTAAATCGCAGTCCTACTCCCTCTCTTGATATTGCTGTGAACGAGTTGGTTAGAGAAGAAACTCGTCTTGCAACCCTTCAAGCTCAGAATAAGCTCAATGTTTTGGCTATTACTCCTTCTGCTCCACTCATAGAGCAACCTCGGCAATCAGGTGATTCCTCTGGCTCTAGCAATCGTCACAACTAGACCAACAAAAAGTTCTACAAATATTGCAAACGTCCTGGCCACACCATTGAGACTTGTTACCATCGTAACAAATCTACTGCTGCTGTTGCTAACACTGAGCCTACTCCGCTGATGGCTTCCATTTTAGCTGAGTCCCAATCTTCTGGATCCACTATCAACCTCTTCCCCACTGAACTACAGGAGATCATAGCTCAAGCTGTTCGTATAGCTGGTAATGCATCTCTTTCCACTACTCTCTCAGTTCTACTCGGTAAGTCTCAAACTTGGCTTTTTGATTCTGCCTGTTGCAATCACATGACACCTCACTCGTCCTTATTCTCCAAACTTGACCCTGCACCACATCCTCTAAATATTCATACAGCTGATGGTTCCACCATGAATGGGAATAGTCTAAGTTTTGTTTCGACCTCTAACCTCTCTGTTTTCGAAGTCTTCCATGTACCTGACCTATCCTATAATTTGTGCTCTGTGGGACAATTAGCTGAACTAGGTTATCGCCTTATTTTTTACTATTCTGGGTGTATTGTGCAGGATCCGAGGACGGGGCAGGAGCTTGGGACCGGTCCTAGAGTTGGGCGTATGTTTCCCGTGGACAATCTTCATCTTCCACCTATTGCTCCTGTTTCTGTTGCTGCTGCAGCTGCTGCAGTTTCTTCCTTACCATCTCTCGCACTTTGGCATTCTCGTCTTGGTTATGCACCATCTTCTCGGGTACAACAGTTAGTTTCTAAGGGTCTTTGGGTTCTGTGTCCAAAGACAATTTTGATTGTACTTCATGTCAGTTAGGAAAACAGCTAGCTTTGCCTTTTAACAACAGTGAATCCATTTCTAATAGTATTTTTGAGTTAATTCATTCTGATGTTTGGGGACCTTCTCCTGTTGCTAATATTGGTAGATCTCGATATTTTGTTGTTTTTATCGATGATTATTCTCGTTATAGTTGGATCTTTCCTATGAAATCTCGTTCTGAAATATTACCAATATACAGCAACTTTGCAAAAGTGGTTGAAACACAATTCTCCAAACGTATCAAAACTTTTCGATCTGATAATGCTCTTGAATATACTCAATATGCGTTTCAAGCTCTGTTACATTCCTATGGCACTGTACATCATCTAACTTGTCCAAGTACCTCTCAGCAAAATGGTCGAGCCGAAAGAAAAATTCATCATATTCTTGACACTGTTCGTGCTCTTCTTCTTTCTGCCAAAATTCCTGCCCCATTTTGGGGTGAAGCTGCTCTTCATGCTGTTCATACGATTAATCACATTCCAAGCACTGTCATCCATAATTAGACTCCGTATGAGCGTCTGTTTGGGTCACCCCCTGACTATCATCACCTTCGCTCCTTTGGATCTGCCTGTTTTGTTCTTCTTCAAACCCATGAGCACAACAAACTTGAGCCTCAATCTAGACTTTGTTGTTTCCTTGGCTATGGCGAAACTCAAAAAGGGTATAGGTGTTATGATCCTGTCTCTCATCGTCTTCGTATTTCTCGTAATGTTGTCTTTTGGGAACACCAATTGTTTGTTGAACTTTCTCACTTTCGTACTTCCCTGACTACCTCCTCTGTTTCAAAAATCTTTCCAGATGAGTCTCCTATTCCTTCTACAAATACTTTTGATCCTCCTTTGGACTTCTCCCTAGATATTTTTTATGCTTCTCCTAGACAGGTTGAAGATGAACAGGTTGATGACGAGCTACCCCACCTTGAGCCTGGGTCCCCTGCTTCTGCTTCACCTGAAGATCCTCCTCAAGACATTCCACCTCGCCATTCAACCCGGGTAAGATCTATTCCTACACATTTACTTGACTATCATTGTTACACTGCCTTTACTATTCTTCACGAGCCTCAGACCTATCGTAAGGCCTCCACTGACCCTTTATGGCAGATTGCAATGAAAGAAGAACTTGATGCATTAACCAAAAACCATACTTGAGATTTGTTCACTCTCCCTCCTGGTCAGTCTGTGGTTGGTTGTAAGTGGATCTATAAGATCAAGACTCGCTCTGATGGGTCCATTGAGCGCTACAAGGCTCGTCTTGTTGCAAAAGGTTTTACACAGAAGTTTGGGATTGATTATGAAGAGACCTTTGCTTCAGTGGCTCGTATCTCATCTGTTCGTGCCCTCTTAGCTGTTGCTGCTGCTAGTAAATGGGATCTTTTTCAGATAGATATTAAAAATGCCTTCCTTAATGGAGATCTGAGTGAAGAAGTCTATATGTAACCTCCTCCTAGTCTCTCTGTTGAATCAAATAGGGTTTGTCACCTTCGACGTGCACCTTATGGCCTTAAACAAGCTCCACGAGCTTGGTTTGCCAAGTTCAGCTCTACTATCTTTTGCTTGGGTTACACCGCCAGTCCGTATGATTCTACCTTATTTCTTCGTCATACTAATAAAGGCACCATTTTGCTTTTTCTATATGTGGATGATATGATTATAACTGGTGATGACCCTAGTGGCATTCAAGAACTCAAGGATTTTCTTAGTCAGCAGTTTGAGATGAAAGATCTTGGACATCTCAGCTATTTCTTGGGTCTTGAAATTACTCATTCCACTGATAGTCTTTATATTACTCAAGCCAAGTATACTTCTGACCTTTTGTCTCGAGCTGGACTCACTGACAACAAAACTGCTGACACTACAATTGAGTTTAATGCGCATCTGACACCCTCGGGGGGAAACCATTGTCTAATCCTTCTCTTTACAGACAATTGGTTGGCAGCCTAGTTTATCTCACAGTTACTCGTCCAGACATCTCCTATGCTGTTCATCAGATAAGCCAGTATCTATCTGCCCCACAATCAACTCATTATGCTACTGTTCTACGCATTCTTCGATACCTGAAGAGCACTCTCTTTCATGGCCTTTTCTACTCAACTTAGTCTCCTCTTGTACTCCGTGTATTCTCTAATGTTAATTGAGCAGGGGATCCCACTAATCGCAGGTCCACTACAGGTTATTGCTTTCTCCTTGGTTCTTCTTTGATTTCTTGGCGAAGTAAGAAACAAACTTTCGTGGCTCGCTCCAATACTGAAGCAGAATATCGTGCTCTTACTAATACCACATCTGAGCTCCTTTGGCTACGATGGCTTCTTAAGGATTTGGGTGTGTCCACATCCTCTGCTACTCCCCTTTATTGTGACAACCAGAGTGCCATTCATATTGCTCACAATGATGTCTTCCATGAACGGACTAAACACATCGAGATTGATTGTCATTTTATTCGTTATCATCTGGTCCATGGTGCTCTCAAGCTTTTCTCCGTCTCCTCCAAAAATCAACTTGCAGATATCTTCACCAAGTCACTTCTTAGGGGACGCACTCATGATTTGGTTGACAACCTCAAGCTGGTCTCACATCCACCTTGAGTTTGAGGGGGGCTGTTAATGTATATTATGTTATGGGCTTTACGCCCAGCTAGTTTACTTATATAGCACACTTGTACTTGTACTACACTTTACTTGTACCGCACATATATGCTTACTTGTACCGCACACATATGCTTCCTATATAAAGGCACGCTTATATATTCTTTGATTATGAAATACAATACAATCATTCAGTATTTCTAACAGTACACCTCCTCCCTTTCTGGATCCAACTATGTGGGCATGAGTGGCAATGATATCATCTGCATCATAAGCAAGATCTCTTATTTCAACAACCCACTGCCTTACGAGCTCTGACTCATTCTGCCTTGCGTCCGCATCCTTTAATAAGCCTTGCATAAGTTTGAGCTCAATTTGTAGCAGCTCAACTTGGTTACTCACTCCGAACAACAATTTTCCTTCTTGTACGAGCAAGTCACCAATCCTTGTCACAACGCTGGAAACAACTGCCTCGACCATTTCACTTCCCCGAAAAGAAGATGAATGAAATGGGAGCTTTGAATGTTAATTTGCTCACAATGAATCTGCACTCTCTTTGTATAATTTCACTAAAACCTTCCCTTTTCGGACATACTCTACTTAAACTCAGTCTTTGTTTTTTTTTTTTTGGTTCGTCAATGGTGTCCGAATTTTCCACAATGAAAAATTTCCACTTCACCTAACTCAAAAAATTGTAGTTTTGCTCTACCTTTTGGCTTTAGTGTTTTCTTCATCTTGCAATCTGACAATTTTGTGTCAATTCAATGCCAGTGCCAAAGAAAGAGTGCTTTGGACTTTTGTGACGTGTTAGCAAAAGTTTCAACAAAGTTGAAAACGTGAATGATGCTAGCTGGCCTCAATTATTCATCTTTTCATAGTGAATAGTGATATACAGGTAACGTCATTATTATGTGTAGGGTTATGAAGAGGACGAACTAACTGAGGGGATAAGAGCATTCTCATTAAGGAGGCTAAAAGTGCCATATGCTAAATTTTAGCACCAATACACCAAAAAACCAACTCCATCAAACATTTCAAATCTCAAAAATTTTGAGATACTGCTACAATGAGATTGTATTAATACAACCTCACTGTAGCTCAAATCCTAAACCAAAAATTATTTTTTTATTCCAACGATTACTATGCGTTTGTTTTTTATTTTTCCCTTCTTTCTTCTCTCTCCACTCTCACTTTCCTCTTCCTCTTTACCGTAGCTTCTCTGTTTCTCTTGGGTTCACGGTTTGAGCTCCTCCCCTCTATGTAGAAATTGCGCATACGGCGGAGCACGGCGATGACAAGTGGCAACCTCTGGCGCCACTTAGACCAAGCGGAGCGGTGGTGCTGGCGGAGGAGAATGAGGGCAATTTCGGAGCACCGCCGAACCAGAGCCTACATGGAGATGGGCAATGTCAATTTATCTCTCTCTTTCTCTGCCAAATCTTTCATCTCTCTCGATATGCCACCGTGGGTATGTGATTTGTGAGGTGGGTTTGTGATTTGTGGGTTGGATTGTGGGTTTTATGGGTTGTGGTGGAGGTTTTGGATTGTGAAGGTTGTGGGTTGTGGTGAGTTGTGGTGGAGGTTGTGGGTTTTGTGGGTTGTGTTGGAGGTTATGGATTGTGGAGGTTTTGGGTTGTGGTGGAGGTTGTGGCTTGTTTTGTGGGTTTTGTGGTTGTGGGTGTGGGTTGATCGGGTCTAGGTCATAGTTACGGGTCTGGGATGTGGGTGGGTTTCGGCAGCCTTTGGTGGTTTTGCTAGGTCTGGTTGTGTGTTGATTGGGGTGGCTGGGATGGATATGGGTTTGCTGGGTTGAGATGGAAAAGTGTGAGTTTGTTGGCTTGAATAATTCTATGTGTCAACAATGTTTTGGTTGTCAAGGGTATGGTAATGTGAAATCAGAATGTCCCACATTCTTGAGATCAAAAGGTAAAGCTATAGCTGTAACCCATAGGGATGATGAAGTTTTTGATCATGAGTCTGGTAGTGATGAGGATGGAAACTTCATTACTTTCACAGCTATTGCTATAGTTGATGAAAGTGTTGTGGTTGATGAGAACCCTTCTGATGGGGAACTCTCTGAATGTGTTGATTTTCAAGAAGCTTATAATAAGTTTTGCAAGGTTGCAGCAAATGATGCTATGAATGTTGGCTTAGATCTGAAGAAAATCAATTCTCTTGAGCTTGATAAGAAAAATTTATTGTTGAAATTGTTTGATGCTAATGAATTGATTGATAAGGTAAAGACTAAAAACTTGTTGTTGCTTGATAAGGTTAAAAACTTGGAACTAGAATTATATGTTGCTAGAGAACAAACAAATAGGTCTGCTAGTTCTAAACTTGAACACATGTTGAGTATTCAAAAGTCTCCCATAGACAAGACTGGTCCAGATTTTGAAAATAGCATCTCTGTGTCTGAAACTCATTCCACAAACTTTGTTTCTTCTTCTGAGCCTCCCATGAGTGAGATTGTCAAACCTTTAGAAGTTACACGTCCTAGGAAGATTAGAGTTGATCTTAAAGAGTCTAAGCCTAAGATCCTACCCTTCTTAAGGATAAAATGCATGATAGACCATTGTGGGTTTATCATTTTTGTGGAAAGACTGCGCACATTAGTCCAAACTGTTTCAAGTTGCAAGTTGCTAAGTGAGCAAATAAGCCAAAAGTACCTATGCCTCAAGCACAAGATTCTATGGCACTTATTGGTGAGTTTGTAAAGGCTTTAAACCTTTATACCAATCCTGGAGTTGCTCATCATTCCAATATAAATAATAACTCTAATGCAAGAGTTGCATCTAAAAAGTTTTGGATGCAAAAGACTCAATTTTCTGACATGGTTCTTGTGCTTCATCTCTCTACTCTTTGTGACCATTCTTCTTTGTTGTTTTGTTTTCTTTGTTTTTAGGATTTGCATTGCTTAACATTCATGCATTTCATGATAGGTTGTTTTTGTTATTCTTTTCAAAAAAAGGAGGAAAAGGAAGGAAAAATGTGTTTTGCATTATTTTTCTTGGATTTGTAATCAAGATTAGTCATATTATATTTACATAACATGTTTATGTACCTTATTTAGTTTGGATAAGCTTATTTTACTGCACTTTGCTAGTTTTAGTTTTGTAGTGCATGTTGTGTGGGGGTTGTTTATAATTTTTGATCACTTGATCTTGATCTTGAAGTCATATACTTTTGATTGTTGGACTTGAACTTAATGAGAAAGGCATAAATAACCATCTCACCACTGTTTACTAGCCAATCATGAACACTTTAGTGCATATCATAAGATTTTGTACTTGAGGAAGTGTAGCACATGTACAAAAGGAACATAAGGTGTAGCCTTGAATTAATGCTAAAATTGGTGTGTACATTATTGGGCTATAATAAATTCACAATGAAATAAAATTAGTGTGTACACTATCTTGGCTATTCTAATAATTTCCAAATCAAATAAAATTAGTGTGTACATTATGAGGCAAAACAAGAAACTTACATGATTGCAAGTTTGTTTTCTAGGAGATATGAGAATTATATGATGTAACTCTTTAGGTGATAGTCACTTTCAAACTTATGTGATGAATTTTGTAGAAATTGTGATTGATCACTAATTACTTATCACCTCACATGTATCTCAGGCTATTGCTAGTTGCACATACTACACATGTTATTCTTTGCTAAACTTAGTACATGATGTTGTGTGTAATCTTGTTGTGGCCATCCAAGATTAAAAGTTCCTTGATTTTAATGCAAAATGTGTTTAATGTTTAAGCTTTGAGGACAAATTGATTGAAAATCTTGTTTTTGGAAGATCTAGGTTGAATTCAAATGTTTTTGAAAAACTTTTCATCTCAAACTCATGCATTTTATTCATAATACAATGTGCTTTGAGGAGTTTCTGCCTTAAAATGCTCTGTTTTTCAAAAAACTAATTTTTCCAGATAAAAACTTTGGTTACAATCTGCTTAGCTCGATCGGTTCTCGATTGATGTTGGATCGATTGAACCTGTTTTTCGATCGATCGAGGATTATTTTCGACCGATCGAAAATCAGTCAGAAGGTGTTTTTAAGAAGCTTTTCTCACATGTTCATCACACTGTTCATACTTTTTCAAAAGTTTTCTCTCTTCTTCTTCAACTGATCCACTTCAAGTCAATTTTGTCATTTACATCCTAAAATTTCTCAAGTGTTTTTGTCTTCTAGTGCAGGTAAGACCTAAAATACCCTTCCTTTTTCATTAAAATCTCATTTTTCATGCATTTACATGCATTTTTCTCTAAAAATTTCAAACATGGGATTTTTGGGATTTTTTATTTTAGGGTTGTTTTTAATCATATTTGACCAATGGGTTTTTGTTCTTAGATGTTATAAGCATGTTTCCCATGCATTAATTTGATTAATTTGGTGATTTGAGATCAACTGAAATTTCTAGGTCTTGAAACTTTGAGAAATTGGGGTTTTTGTTTAATTGGGCTTAATTGGTAAAATTAACTTGTGTAATTGATTGATTATGTCATTATATGAGGGTTTCTATCTAGTTTAATGATTAATTACTCAATTTGGTTAAATTTTTTAAATTGGATTTTTCAAAATTTGGGGTTTTTGTTCTAAAACTCTATATTTAAGTCAATTGTTGGTTCATAAAGTAAAATTGAATTGTTTTCGATGCATTAGAGCATGCATCATTTGTTCATTCATGTCATGCATTATATAGATTGTTATTTTCTATATTTTGTTTCTCTCTAACCTTGTCTAATGCAGTCTGCCCTTGGTTTTGTTTTCTTTCTTTGGTTTTTGTTTTTGTCTTTCCTTTCCAACCCTTAACGTCATGGTTAGGAAAACTAGGGCTCTACCCTAGCCTTTGATAGTGAGAGGTTTAAGTTTGAGAAAAACCAAGAAACCTATGAGAAGCTGAACATATTTAGGTCTGTTTGGGCTGAGAGAAAGGTGTTTTTAGATGTGTTAGATCCGAAGATTAGGAGAAACTTTGAGCGTAGGGGTTGGTTACCTTTGTTGGATATTTCTCATCCTCCTCCGACTGCCTTAATTAGAGAGTTCTACTCGAACCTCTCTGTCCACTCCGATGATTTCAACACTCACTATGTGATGAGTTGGATAAGGGGTGAAGAGTATGTCATTACTCCTTCAGTAATGCCCTCTGCTCTTGGGGTACCTTTGGTACGACAGCTTGTCTACCCTTATTCGGAGACCCCTCCTCTTGATGACATTATGTCATATCTCACCGGTACTTCCATTCAGTGGGGTACTGATTCTCGTATCACCTCTCATGAGCTTACTGAGATCCATTATTTGTTTTTCCAAATTTCTTGTCATTCTATGATTCTATCTAGCCCATCTCTCACTTGCACACCATTCCTATTGAGCGATGTCATTTTGGTATGCCCTTGTGACTAATGCTCCTATGAGTTTTCCTACTCTTTTCATTCGTTCCTTGGTTGAGGTTCATAGGAGTAGCTCTACAGCACATGGCCTTTCCTTCCTTGTTTTTATACATAGGATTTTGTTGCATCTAGGTTTAGAGGATTTTTCCGCGTCTGAGCCCGTACATATTATAACTCCCATAGGTGCCACCTTCCTTAGGCAAAGAGCAACTCAGATGAGAGCTAGCTCTAAACGCCTTAGATTAAAGTCTTCTACTGGTGTTACATCTCAACCTCCTTCTTCAAGTGACCCTTCTGCTGAGGCTTATGTCAATCCCATAGCCGCTATTAATCCTCCACCTACTGCTTCGGATGATTCATCCATTCGGAGTATGTTGGATATTGTCATGACCGTTCAGGCGACACATGAACAGCTTTTGATGGATGTGCTCACGGAGCTTCAGGCCTTGCATGCAGATTTGGCGAGTGTTCGGCAGTTTACTCTACCACCTCCTTTTGATGATGAGCCTTGATTGCCCTTTTGTAATTCGTCACAAAAAGAGAGAGTACATATTGATACATATTGATGGAGATAGGGGGAGATTTTGAGTTTTTCGAGCTTCGGAGCTTTAGATTGTATCTAGGTGCTTCATGTTGTATTTACTTTTTTTGGCTCATGATGTATTTCATCTTGATGTATTTATTCTTATGGGTTGTATACGTTAAGGGGAGATACTTTGTTTTATGTTTTTATTTCTATTATTGTTTCTTGTTTTGGCTATTGATTTATATTATGAGGTTATTCGTGATATATTTATTTTATTTTCTGTTTTGTGAAATCAAAAATTTATTTTGTTTTTACTTGTATTTTCCACACATGCGTTTATGTGTTTGTTGAGTGTTTTAAGAATATACAAGTTTATTCAGTCGTGCTACTATCTACACTCGCAACTAATAGATAGTAGTTAGGTTGGATTGTTTATTGGGTTGTTTTGTAACTTTAAGCATTTCAATTTTGTTATGTGTTTTATCACGGGTTGCCAAAAGAGGAGTTTGTTAGGTTCTAAGACTTTAGGATTTAAATGTATTAAAAGTTCAATGTGTAATGTTGGCAAACCATGATAAAAAATTAGAGTCTAGATTTAGGCTGCTCAAAGTGTTTTTATGTGTAAAGTTGAAATCGAGTAATTGCAGGAAATTATTATTCAATTTTCGCAAGACTCAATCGATCAAAAATTAGACTCGATCGATCAAACTTCGTGCATATTATTTTTTCTGCAGAATTTCTAACTCAGCCCAAGCCCATATGATGTGTAGGGTTTTATATTTTGCTTCAAGTACAAAAGAAAAAACCCTAGCCACATTTTAGAGGTTGTTAATATGCTATGTGTGTGAATCTTTTGTGAGATCTAGAGGTGTTTACCTTCATATACACTTAGGGTTATCAAGATTAAGATTGACGTCGAGAACTTAGTGATCTCTTCAGTTACTGTTTCAAGAGTTTAAAGAAAAACACAAGTGGGAGTACTTGTGGTTGCAGTGGATCAAGGAAAGAAATAATTCGTGGACTAGGAGTTGTCACGTGGTCGTGGTAGTAAGTTTTCTACTCGAGGTAACAATAGGATGTTAGTGGTCTAAGTTCTATTGTACAAACTTCAATTCTTTCATAGTGGATCTGTTTTACCTTGAGGATAGTTAGGTTAAATCCTCCCCAGATTTTTTACCGGTTTGGTTTTCCTAGATTATCATATCGTTGTATTCTTTATATTTCTGCATTATTTACATAATATGATTTACTTGATTTAACCTAGATCTGAATAATTTATCTAAGTAATTACTTGACTAAATAACTAGGTTAAACAGCTTGTGTTTTAAGGGGTTTAAAAACATACAGGTATATTTAGAGATAAGAGGGGTGGGGGGTGTGAGATCTTTAGCTCCTGTAACACTCATTAATCACGGCCACTAATTAAAAAGATAAATTATCGTTTTATACTACTCTCACTAAATAAATTTTGTGTTTCATTCATTCATAAGCAATGGCTAACAAGCCCCTAATAATTACAATACTAAAAAGTTCATCTTTGTCACAGCAACAACAAGAGCAGGATAAACAAATAATGGTTTCCAGTCAATGTGAAGCTGAAGCTAGTAATTAATCAATAGCATGTGTGAAGTTGAAGTAATTCCAATTGAAATATGATATTTTTCAGTAAATGGAAATGTAATTGTGTCTCAACAGAAAACCATTCAGAGGCAACCTATCTGGCGGACGCATGGAAAATGGAAGATGTTCCAGGCTACAACAAATAATCAAAAGCACATGTCCTGCATTTATCTCAACTGTAGACAAAATTTAAGTATATGATTCCAGGCATAAATTTGAAAACATAAACATAGATCTAAATTATAGTCACATATTTTAGCAGAGGTACATAGATGAATCTTCATTATCAAGGAACCCTAGATGAACAATCTCATTTAGTTGTTTTTTTTTTTTTTTTTTTTTTTTTTTTTTTTTTGTGAATGCTTTAATTTTTAATTATAGAACTTATAATTCATCATTGTGATAAGAATATGAACACATGGGTTCACTAGGTGTCTTATTGTTGATAAAGTCCCCTGTTCAGTACATTATAAGCGTTGAGGTAGGTATTTGGTCCAAAGTGTAAAAGAATGTTAAAATAGTCACAACAATATCTTTTTTAATTGTATAAATGCTTTAAATTTTGAATTTCAACCATTTCTCCATCTCATGTCTTCTTAAACTAGTCAAGTCTCTGCATTCGGGATTTGGAATTTCTGACTAGCTGGGAAATCTTACTAGTCAAAGCAGCTGCCTGCCGATTTCATTATTTGGTAGTTTTAATTAACTTAGTGGAGAGCTACATGCCCTAATACACAAAACACTGAAGAAAACTAAATCATTCTAGCACCAAGACACTGCATAGACTTGCATTATTTGTAGGTAAAGGTTACCCACAAAGTGATTTGGCAAGAGTTTTTCATCTAGACAAAAAATTATTATTTTTCATTTGTTTCATTTCTTTAATTTGAACTAGTCCATGATCTTCAAATTTAGTAGTGTCAAGGTCATTGGAGAAATTACCCATATAGGAGCATCTTTGCACAGTGCATAGCTTAACATTTTTTTATTCTTTAGTGAACATAACAGAAGGAAACACGGCAGTCCATGCACACTGCCTAATATTTTGCATATGCATACAACAGGGCCAGTTTTTTTTTTTTTAGTAAACAAAGAGAGAACATGATTGATGAAGCAGGAGCATAACTGAATAAATTTGGATTTTAACAATATCATGAATTATAAGAATAATGGTTGGGTGTCTCTATGGTGGTGGAGATCCCTTTTTCATCATACTTGACATCACAGTAACAAAATTCTAATCCAAAATGGGAAGATTGATTAACCAGAAATCTTATTTTCATCAAGGAACAAGATTTAGATTTTTTAGAGATATTTAAACCAATTAATTTCTTAAAAACATCAATAATGATTCTAAGATGCAAAATTTTCAAATCTCTCTTTTGTTAGAATATTTTTCCCCTCTAATTTACAGTTTCTTTATAGTCGAATGTTGAATACAAGTACATCTTTGTTCCAAAATTTTCAAATTTCTCAACTAGTCAGTTTTTTTTTTTTTTTTAATTATTTTTTACTCCTAATCAACCAATAAAGGCAACCAGGAGACAGCAAGGTTAAACTACCATAGTCTCCACCATCCCACCTCATCTGCCTTAGCTTTATGTTCATTGCAGATGGCTGCACAAGAGCAGCCAGCCTGAACTAGTCGTTGACCACCTAGCTTTATCATCTTTAATCTCAACCAAACGCAACTGGCATTATATGGTGATTAATTCATTGGACCTTGCAGGTTTCCTAACCCTTATTTATGTTCTTCAAAACAGAATCCATCTTTGCCTTAGATTTAGTTTCTGCACTACGGATAATCCTAAAGCTATACTTTATGAAAAGGATCCTAGTAGGATTCCAGTTATCACGTCATAAGAAAACCTTCTACCAATCCCAAAATCAAACTTTATGAACCTCCCAACCACACTTATAAGTTTTGGGACAGCTCTGCTGCGGATTTACAATCTTGTGGAATCTTTATAGTCCAAAAGTACTTGCCTTGAGGTAAAATCTAACACTCGTTTCACTGCCAATGGAGGCATAGAAAGTTCAACAATCCTTGAGAATGAAGTGAAACTATGCGGGGCTGTTCAAGTTATAAATTCTAAAATGTTTACAAAGAAATAAAACTCCCATACGGTTATCAACTCAAGGCTCAAGGCTCGCCTAAAACATTAATTACGGGTATACTGGGAATGGAATACATAAATAATCTTTTGATATTACTCAACACTCTATCAAAAGATTATTGTAAATAATCTTTTGATATTACAATAAGCATTTTACGGCTCATATTTACCCAACACTCTATTCAACTAGAACTATTTAAATTACTGTTAAGAACAACCATATTGCTTCTTAATTATTAATTTGATTATGTATGATGTTGAATTTATAAAGTCCCAATCATGGCATAAAATCTAATAGGAATAGAAGTTCCATCTAACATAATTTGTTATTTCTCAATTGCACGTAACTAGTGTTTTAGTTACTAAATTAATACGGAAAAGGCAATGATTTTTGTCCATGCTAATTGATATTCCCAGATCAATAAGATACTGAGCTATTGCTTAACACAATGATGGACTGAATTAGCTTCAATATAAACTATATACATCTAAAATGCTGTAAGATAAACACTACTCAGAGAAATATGAGGAATCCCACATTAAATGAAGAGTTATGTTTCTCCTCCAATGATACATTGGTTTTCATTTTATTCAACAGAATACATCAACAAAGAGTGCAATCATAGCAAAGCCAACAAAGCAAAAACAAGAAAGCAACACTAAAACAAACACACTAATGCAAAAACAAACCAGCAAACAAAATATCACAGCAAAGAGTACCATCACCAAACAAACAGATCTTTACATCACAACACATAGGCATCAGAGAATACGTTTTATAAGTCTCGGCAATCATATCATTCAAATTGTATAACTGACACCAACCCGTACCACTTGCAGACCATGGATGATTTCACCTGCGAAAAAACCAAAGGAGAATGATTAGGCCCAAAACATCAAAAAACCAATTAAAATTAAATATTATGTAGACATGAACTTATTAAAGTAACATTTAGAACTATATTTGCACTATCGACCAATATATTTATTCTGTAGGAATGAAATGAAAGTACGAGTACCAAAAAAGAAAGATATAAATTAAAAGACCCCGTGAGAAAATGAAAAGAAGAAACTGTTAATAACAGTGGCAAAAATTAAGATACCACCACAAGAGAATTTTCTTGTAAATAAGTGTGAAATTTCAAGAAAAGAATAGATAACAGCTTCATTTTGCTAAATATTATCAGGGAAAAATTCCTTTTCTATGGATTCCAACCATTCAGTAATGAACAAACAAGAAGAATTAATTAGTTAAAGTGCTGTGGCAGGAAGTCTTAAGTCTTTACTCCCTTGATCTCTCTTTGGAAACCTATTCTAAGAAGACATTTGTAGAGACAAAATTTTAACAAATCAGTTATAACTTATAATGCAGAAGCAAAACAAAGCAAAACATGCACAAACAGTAAGAGCAATACATAAAGGCCCTAAAGGGTACCATGAGAAATATAGGAGCAAAGAGTCCTAATGGGGTTTTGTTCACACACAAAGATTGATACAAATGAATATAGCCGACCCCAATAAGTTCATAGGACATTGACCATAAACATGACCTGTCTTGCAATGTCAAGAATTTGAGAATGCAAAACTTATAATGCAGAAATATTTAAGAATGACTGCCTAATTCTGTGAATCTGAGATTATAGAAAATGTATTCCTGGATTATGATATGAAATACTATTGGAAGCAGAAAAGAGATTCAAATTTTATAATGCAAAAGTTCTATATTAAGAATGACTACATAATGCAGTTAATCTGAGGGTTTTTTTTTTTTTTTTTTTGGATAAAGTAAAGGATTTTAATAATAGAGAACAAACAAGACAAAGAAAGGCAAACAACATAAAAAGGGGAGAGTGAACCCTAGGCTAAAGAATACAACAGAGGCTATTTCAACCCAAAACGCATCTCAAGAGTCTAGATTGCTACAAATTAACTGATGAGGACAAGGAAGAGCTCAAGGAAAAAGAAGATTAAATATACGAAGATTCAAGAATTGTAGTCTAGTTTTGATGTTGGACCTTCATAGCACTTTTGATAGGCCATTTTAGTTATTAGTATTGAGTCTTTTAGGCTGAGAAGCTGCTGGATCAGTTTTAATTAAGTTCTATTAGAATAAGGGCAATTTGGTAATTTTTAGAAATCTAGAATTGCGGCCATACCAAAGGCCTATGAGTCTTACTTAATGTTTACGTATTATCGAGTGTTTTATTTAATTATTATTAGTATTCCTATTCATTCTAGGAATAGGTTATTTAGAATCTAAGTCCTACTAGGAAAAGGATAACTATAGCCTCTATATAAAGGCTCTTTTGTAGTCATGTTATTTTAGAATATTGTGATTGATTAACAAAATTCAGCAGCTTATTTTAAGCTTTTTTTTGCGTGATGCAAACTACTTCAAGGTGTGATGCCAAGGAACCCTAGGTGTGATGCTTAGGAAAACCTAGGTATGAATGCCTAGTGTTTTATTTACGTTATTTTCTGTTTATCCCCTGTTTCAAACCCAAACAGCTGTCAACATTCATTCTTTTCTAACCTAAACTCTTAAACATCAATCCTTATTCAAGAATTCTTCAAGAATCCTAATATAGTTCTGAACTTCTTAACGGTCCTGCATCATTACCACAACAGTAATTAACACATGTCAGAACATATTACATAAGCTCTGGGAAGCATGGGTGCGTTTCGGGACTTGGGTGCGAGTGCGGGTGCGGGACTCGGCAATTTTTGAAAAAGTAGGGTGCGGGTGCGGCGGGACTCGGCAATTAAAAAATTATTAAAAATATTTTTATTTATATTTTTTATATATTTTTACTATTAAAATATTCTTAAAAAACACATTGCTATCCCTTGATTCACAAAACAAAGAAAGAAGAAGGCAAGAAACACATTACTATGCCTCTGAGGTCATAATTTCAGCTGTTCCGGTGAGTTTCAAGGCCGATATCGGCCTGTTTCGACCGTTTCCGACATGTTTCGGCCATATCAAAAGTATCAATTGCCGGCCGATACGACCCGATATGGCCCGATTTTGGCCAAATTGAGCCACGTCGGCGCGAATCGAGCTAAGTCAGCGCGAATCTGAGGGGAAAAAAAAAAAAAAAAAAAAAAACTCGGACACGGCACCGATGCGCGGTCAACCGCATCGGACGTCGCATCCCGCGTCAAGCCGCGTCGGACTCGGGTGCAGCACCCTCCCAGCCGCGTCCGTGCTTTCTTGCATAAGCTTTTACACCAAAACAAAACATAAATATTTGGAATAGCAAAAGAATATATGGCAAATAATATTGTTCAGAAATGATATTTGGAATTTAGTTCTGAGCTCTAATCTACCTCTAACATCCTTCTTAATTCTTTTACAAATCTGCTCCTCAGACCACACTGACCCGTAATGTATAATGGCATTTCTCTAAGACCAAATATAATGCACAGCAGCCCACAAAGCAAGCTTAAAAATAGATGATCTCAGGCTTTTCCTTCTCAAGTTGGTAATGCCCTAGCTCATTAGATCATGCCAATTGCACTTAGCCTCTAAAGCTAAGCAGTGCCTAGTGACAATGTCCCAGATTCTCATGGCAAAAGAAAATTCTAAGAAAAATGCTCACTACTCTCGAAATACACACAAGCAGCCACCATTATAGCCCCACTGAGCTAATCTCTTTCTAGTTGTCAATTTGTTTTTTATTCCTAATCAACCAATAAAGGGAACTAGGGGATAGCAATATTAAACCACTAGTCTCCACCATTCCACCACATCTGCCTTAGCTTTATGTTCATTGCAGATGGCTGCACAAGAGCAGATGCCTAATCTAGTTGCAGACCACCTAGCTTTATTTTCATCTTTGCTCAAACAAATACAACGGACTATGTATGGTGATTAATTCTACGGACCTCGCAGGTTTCCAAACCCTTGTTTTGTTCTTCAAAACAAAATCCACCTTTGCCTCAGATTTATTGCTGCATCAAGATAATCCTAAGGCTATACTTCAAGAAAAGGATCCTAATAGGATCCCAATTATCATGTCATGAGAAAACCTTCTACCATCCCTCACATCAAACTTTATTAACCTCCTAACCTCACCTCTAAGTTTTAGGACTGCTCTGCTGCCCCATGTACAATCTCGTGGGACCTTTATAGTCCAAAAATACCTGCCATGAGATAAAATCTAGCACTCCTCTCATTGCCCATTAAGGCATAGAAAGTTCTACAATCCTTGAGGTGGAAAGGCAAATACTGCTGAGCTGTTCAAGTTATAAACACCAAAATGATAATTCAATAGTTACAACAAGGGAAGGGGGATTTGAACCCTAGATGTCATGGACACACTAGGAGGTGCCAAATAGTTGAGCTACAAGGCTCTTGGAAAGTTATAAACACTAATGTTTGCAAGGAAATAGAACTTATCAACTCAAGGCTTGCCCAAAACATTAATTATGGGTATATTGAGAAATGGAAAACATAAATAATCATTTGATACTACTTTCAACAGAAAAATAATAAAAAAGTGTACTACACATGCAATGGCTATGATTCCCCACTAATCACAATAGCATAAGAACCTCATCTTCTAGTTTACAAGAAGTATTTTACAGCTCATATTCACCTAAGAATATATTCAACTAGAACTATATAAATTATTACCAAGAACAACCAAATTCCTGCTTAACGATTACTTTGATTATGTATGATGTTGAATTTATAGTGTTCCGATTATCTATCAGCAATTTCTACCCATGCTAATTGATATTCCCAGTTCAATAAGATACAGTGCTACTGCTTAACACAAGGACAGACTGAACTAGTTTCACTATAAACAATACACATCTAAAATGCTGTGAGATAAACAATACACATTAGAGAATATGTTTAATGAGCCTATGCAATCATATCCTTCAAATTGTATAATTGACACCAACCTGTACTAGTTGCAGACCATAAATGATCTCACCTGCAAAAAAAAACCGAAGGAGAATGATTAAGCCCAAAACATCAAAAATGAAATATACCATAGACATGAACTCATTAAAGTAAAATTTGGAACCATATTTACACCATCAACCAATATATATTTATGCTGTAAGAATGAAAAGAAAGTAGGACCTGGAAAAAAAAAATAGAAAGACCCCAAAAAAGGGGAGAAAAGGAAAGAAGAAATTGTTAATATGAGTGGCAAAATTAAGATACCACCACAAGATGAAGTGGAAAAGAATTTTCTCGTGATATAATGGAGAGGTAAGTTGTAGGTTCAAAACCTAATAAATAAGCGTATAAATTGCAATTCAATTTTTACTGCTTGTAAATGATAGAGTGCAGTTCTTTTTTCTTAATTTTTTTTTAAAAAAATAAAAAACTGAATTTCAATCAACTTTGAGTCTTATGCCAAGAGGTTTACAGAAATATGAAAAAGATAAATGAACAAAATACAAACAAACATTATGGCCATAGAGGCAACCAATAGAAGTCTAGGGGCAAGAAGTGCTGACAGGTTTTTTTTATTGCTCAATAAGATAGATGCAGAAGAAGATTGAAGAACGCAATAGTTTATAGGACATTAACAGCAAACATGACTCCTACAATTTCAACAATCTTAGAACGTAAATTTATAATTAAAAAAGAAAATTATATTAAGAATGACAGTTAATCTTAGCGTTTTTTTTTTTTTTTTTTGGATGAATTAGTTAATAGAGAACAAAATAGACAAAAGCTAGGCAAACTACAGAAATTGGGGACAGTGAACCAAGGCTAAAGAATACAACAGAGGCTATTAAATCCCAAACCTTATCCCAAGAGACTAGATTCTTACAAATTCACACAACAAAAACTCAGGTAAGAACAGACTACAGAAACTCTCACACCAAAACAAAACACCTCCTAAACATCAGTAATACACACAAATATTTGGAATAACAAAAAAATTTATAGCAGAGTATTGTACAAAAATGATATTTGGAATTTGGTTCAAGATTCCCATCAACCTCTAACATCCTTCTAAGTTCTTCTCAAAATCTGCTCTTTAGGCCACACTAACCCATTATGTATAATGGCATTTCTCCAAGACCAAACCTAATACACATTGGCCCAATGGACAAGCTTACAAATAGATAATCTCAAGCTTCTCCCTTGGTAATGCCATAGCTTATTAGATCATGCCAGTTGCACTTAGCCTCTGAAACTAAGTAACGCATAATGACAGCATCTCAGATTCTCTTGGCAAAAGAACATTCTAAGAAAAGATGATCTCTACTCTTAAAACACACACAAGCAGCCACCAGTATAACTCCACTAAGCAAATCTTTCTCTAGTTGTCAGTTTGTTTTTGACTCCTAATCAACTAATAAATAGAACCAGGGGATAGCAAGGTTAAACCACCAGAGTCTCCACCACCCCAACTCATCTACCTTAGAATTATGTTCATTGCAAATGGCTGCACAAGAGCAGCCAGCCTGATCTAGTCACAGACCACCTAGCTTTATCTTCGTCTTTAATCTCAACCAAACACAACTGGCATTGTATGGTGATTAATTCTTTGAACCTTGCAGGCATCCAAACCCTTATTTTGTTCTTCAGAACAGAATCCACCTTTGCCTCAGATTCAGTTGCTGCACCATGGATAATCCTAAAGCTATACTACATGAAGGATCCTAGTAGGATCCTAATTATCATATCCTAAGAAAACCTCCTACCATCCCCAACTTCAAAAATTATGAAACTCCTAACCTCACTTCTAAGTTTTAGGACAGCTTTGCAGCCCCATGTACAATCTTGTGGGACCTTTATACTCCAAAAATACCTGCCATCAGGTAAAATCTAGCATTTTTCTCATTGCCAATGGAGGTAAATAAAGTTCTACAATCCTTGAGGTAAGAGTGAAACTTAGCTGAGCTGTCCAAGTTAAAAACACTAAAATGTTTGCAAAGAAATAAAACTCCCATATGGTTATCAACTCAATGCTCGCCTAAAACATTAATTATGGGTATACTGAGAAATGGACAACATAAATAATCATTTGATACTACTCTTGATAGAAAATTTTTAAATATAAGAACCTCATCTTCTAATATACAATAAGCATTTTTACAACTCATATTTACCCAACACTATTCAACTTGTACTATTTAAATTACTGTTAGGAACAACCAAATTGCTTCTTAATTTTTTACATATTCTTCAAATTGTATAACTGGCACCAACCAATATATATTTATGATGTAGGAATGAAAAGAAAGTTGAAAGACCCCAAAAAAAATGGGAGACGAGACCACCACAAGATGAAACAGAAAAGAATTTGCTTGTAATATAATGGAGAGATTAGTTGTGGGTTCAGAAGCTAATGAATAAGTGTGTGAATTGCGGAAAATAACAGATATGAGCTTCCATTCTAATCAAAAGAAGAAATACCCTTACATTACAGAAATATTTTGCTTAATATTATAGGGAAATTTTGAATTAATTGGAGAGAGATATTTAGAAGAAAAGAAGCGCCCTAAAATTTATCAAATATGCAAGAATTCATTACTGTACCTGATTACCCTTCTCTGTCACAGTATTCAAATACAAGGGAAGGCACATGTTTGACTTTGTCAAAATCCGGTCCTCCTTCGTCAAGCCTATCTTGGAATGACTTCGGCATGCGATGGATGATCAATTCTCGGAGGGTTGTGACGAACCTTAATCCATCTGGAATAGTCTTCAAGTCATGGCAGAATTCAATTTTCAAATGGCAGAGAGTGGGCATGGCTCCTTCCTCCACCCTCCACTCCTCTAGTTTGTCCAACCACCTGAGATGAAGATACTGAAGCAAAGGAAATCCTCCTCTAGAACAAACCATATCCTTCCCTGAGAAAACTGCCATAGGTACGAAATGCCAACCTAAGAAGCGAAGGATTTTTAATTTGGGCAATTTCTCTAAGGTTGGCATTGGGTCTTCTTCAAGACAAGTGTCACATAAGGTCAACTTGGCAAGATTTGTAGAGAATTGGTGAGCTTCTAGAAGCTTCTTTATACGGCAATATAGATTTAGCTTTTCTACAAGTGGACATCTTAATATTAGCATTTGCATTGCACCTTGGGCCCGTTTATTATTACTCACTTTAAGAACCCGAAGACGGTTGAGTTCAAACCATGTGGGAATTTGAATGGTTTCGGGCTGAACATTGACTAATGTCTGCAAATAAGAAAGATTAGCCAGTTCCAACTTACCACATAATATATATTTACGGGGTAAATAAAGATGCTTCAACTGTTTCATATACTTGAACACATTTGGCACTCTCACTTTGGAGACGGAGTCCAATAAACTAGTATTTTGGTAAATGCAGTCCACTAAAATGCAATATGATGGGTAGAATTCAATCCGCAAATCTAGTGTCTCCAAGCACCTCAAATTGCCAATAGATGATGGCACCTCATTTATATTGCTTACTTTAAGAGATAAATATCTCAAGTGGATGAGACATCCAATGTCTTTAGGTATTTTTCTTAGGTGGTTGTTAAAATATTCTAGATGTAAGACTCTAACCAACTTGAATTTCTTGAATCGGGACTCTTTAAAATAAACTTTAGAAGACAGAGGCTGAAGGTGGAGAAGAGACCTAAGGTAAGGATATTCATTAAATTTAATTCCCTTGATAAAATTATCACATGATGTTGATATTATAGCAAGTCTTCGAACTTTACCAATTTGTGCTTCACACTGTTTCATGGAAAGAATATTGGTGAAATTGAGAAAATTTTCGTCTTGGGCTTTTGATACACAAAAGTCTCTCATAAGATCATGCATTCGGCAAGTTTTGATCCTTCCAAGTGAGCCCTCTTTCCCCACCAAAACCATGCACCTCTGCACTAGCTCCCTTAAATATCGGTCTCCAACATCGTCCACTGTATCCTCTCTCCCTCCTCTGTGCTGAATTTGTGATATAAAACCTTCACCCATCCACATTTGAATCAATTTTTTTGTTGGTATCTCAAAATCCTCAGGGAAATGACCTAAATATAAAAAGCATGGTCTCAAGTGGGAAGGTAAATCATTATAACTTAAAGCTAACACCTTGTTGACTCGTAAGTTCTGTTCTTCATGAAGGTATGATTTGACATGTTTATGCACATCCTCCCATTCTTCCCGTGTTTGCTTTGTTGCTAAAAGACCTCCAAGTACAGTGATTGCCAATGGTAAACCTCCACAATATTCAATCATTTCCTTCCCTAACTTCTTCATATAAGTTTTGGTCTCAAAGTCTGGAAAGCCAACAACAAACAAAATAATTTTGTTATTTTTGAACAACGATTACCACAACATCAGTATTTAAAATAATTATAAAATTAAAAAAAAAAAAACTATATTTTAAGACTTGAAAGCCTTGAGATGAACCACTTAGGGAACTTTGCTCCTTGCATATGGACTAACCTTGTTATCTATTGTTAAAATTATGTAACCAGCATTTACGTACACTTGTTCAAATGTTTTAAAGAAACATTTCTCTATCATTTATTCGTCATATTGAAATTTTATGTTTTGATGTCATCAAATGCAATTTAGTCATACCAAATGAAATTGAAATAATACCCTTTGTTTTTCCTTGAGGCGACATTTTTGTTCATAATTTTGGGATTAAAAAGTTTCTACTTTCTACATTCACAAGTTCCAAATAAAGATTGATATTAGAGGAAAAAATCATGCATACAGATTTATATGTTTTCCTTTAGAACCTTCTAAAAAAATGTTTTCCTTTAGAACTAGCAAAATTTAATATTATAGAGTTATTTTTATAGTCTTTTAAATTCTTTTATATTAATTAATTGTGTTGGTCTATGGTCTACTAAACATGCTCTAAATATGTTTTATGCACGTACCACACCTTCCGCTACTCTTCTTTAATGTCAAATTAATTTGAAAAACGAAAAGAGAAATCTCTTCAAATTAAAATATTTCCGAAAAAGAAAATTTAATAAAGTAGTACTAGATATTACTTGTACCTGATCTCCAAGATATTGCCAGCTTTTCAAGCAATTCCCAACTCTTTTCAGGATTTAGACACTCCAGTTTATGAAAACCTCTAGGATCCGCATGCAAAGCCACATCACTAATACGAGAAGTAAGCAATATCTTACTTTTAGTATCTTTCATTGGGAAGACTTCACATAAAATGTTCCAATCCTCAATTTTCCAAATATCATCTAGAACAACCAAACACTTTCGGTTTCGCTGAACTTTAAGAAGTTCCTCGACAAGCTTTGTATTAGACCAATCTTTAATTTGATCCCTTTTATAGTTAGAGACAAGGCTAATCAGAATTTCTTCCCAAACAGGTCTTTTTTGACATTGTTGTGAGATACATACCCAAGCGAAGCAGTCAAAGTGCTGCTTGACTTTGGTGTGATTATAAACCATTTTGGCAAGAGTGGTCTTTCCCAGACCACCCATACCGCATATGGAAGCAACTCTTTTGTCTTCCTCTTCTTTCAGCAAAAACTCCACCAATTCTTTTAGATCATTGTCGAACCCAACAACGTCATGTTGAAGATGAGAATACGTTTCTCTTTGCTCTGGTTGCATATCATTGAAAGAACTCGACCCACCTACTTGCCTTGTTGATTCTCTTATTATGCCATATTCTAGAAAACTCTGTTTCAAACTAGAAATTCTCGTCTTGATAACATCAATCTTTAACCCAAACTGGTGCACCGTGATTCCTTCATCCAAGATGCAAGCGCACCTCTTTAGGACCTTTTGAATGCCTCTTCCCTTTCTGGATCCAACTGTGAGGGCATAAGTAGCAATGACATCTTCTGCATCATAAGCAAGATCTTTCATTTCTGCAACGCTATTCTTTACAAACGCTGATTCATTCTGCCTCTCATCCGCATCTTTTAAAAAGCATTGTATCCGTGTAAGCTCAGTTTGTAACTCATGAGCTTTGTCACTCACACCGTACAAGTATATTGCTTCTTGTAGGAGCAAGTTACCAAGCCTTGTCACCACACCGGACACAACAGACTCTGCCATTCCTCTTCACCAGAAAGAAGATGAATAGGGACTTTGGATGTTACTTCAGACTTTGCAAGAGAATACACTCTCTTTGAAAGAATTCACTCAACCCTGCCCTTTAGGCACTTCTGTTTCCATTAACAGTTGCATAACATGAATATGGTTATACACAGCTTGCTATATGCAAATTGTTGGAGAGGGAGAGATGAAAATGCTTCAAGCGTTACAGCATAATTTATTTTATAATTATATTTTGAAAGCCGCTACGTTTACAACAATTTTATAATATTTTTATAATAAATTACAGATAGTTAATTATTATTGATTTAAATTTAAAACTAACACTAAAATTACTTTTTTGCTCCAACAATAATAATTAATAACACCCTATCACTAAAAATTTATTATAAAAATATTATAGACATATCATTCTTTTTATATTTTATATTGTTATAATTTCATTCCACTTAAATTCGGTCTTTTTTCTTTTCGTCAACGGTCAACCGCATCTAAATTTTCCACACCGACAATGATGGTAGTTCTGTTATACTTTACGTAGGCACCCCCCCCCCCCCCCCCCCCAAAAAAAAAAAAAAAAAAAGGAAGTAGTTTTGCTATACCTTTTGGAATTTGTGTTTTCTCCATTTTTCTATCTGACAATTTTGTGTCAAATCAAATGCCAGTGCCAAAGAAAAACTGCTTTAGACTTTTGTGACGTGTTAGCAAAAGTTTCAACAAAGTAGAAAACGTGAACGATGCCGGCCTTCCAATTATTCATCGTATCATAGTGAGACTTCATTATTGTTTTTTTTTTTTTGGCTGGATGCTAACTTAATTATCGTGTCGAAAGAACAAGGACTCCATCTAATCTGATAGAGGGTGAACCAATTATCAAATATAATGTGCAGATGAATCAGTGAAGCTTCCATTTGGTGTGCTCATTTTTTTTTGGTAACAATCATTTTATACTTCGGTTTGTTGAAATGGAAAATTCCCTTCTTTGTTTTTGCCTTCAGTTTGAAAAGGAAAAAAAAATTCAAATTTTTATTTTTAAATTTTTTCCCAGATTTTTATTAATGTTAATTTTTTATTTAAAAATTCAAAAAAAAAAAAAAATGACAGAGAATCAAAGGAGAATGCACTTTTGATGGGATTTCTTAGGTCTAATTCACATTGCAGGAAGGGAAGTAAGTGACACATCTGTCGGCTAAAGAAGGCATGAGTAGCTGAGGCTGAGAAAATCTGACTGGGAAACCTGATTTGTATTGCTATTTAAGTAGGTTAATCATGACAATAGGCCCAATTCTTCTGGTACGTAATGGATTTATTTAGATTTCTGTATTGCTATCCCATTATAATTTGAATAAAAGTTCTCTTTTGATTTCCAAAAAAAAAAAAAAAAAATTGTAAAATACTTTATCATTTCATCCAAATTTTAATATTTCATGTCCAGACTTACTAATGTTTTTAACCTCCTCAAATTGAATATTTTTAATAAGAAAAAACTATTTACAAATACAATCAACTTAATACATGGTTATCATGATTTTTTAGTGAAGTTTGTGGTGTGCTTTTATATTATAATTTTATTTTTTTTTCCCTTATGTGCATTGACGGAATCACTCTTGGACAAGACATACCTATCAGAAAATTAAATATTTTTCCTTTTTTTTTTTTTTTTAAAAAATTTGAATCTCAATGCAACGATTTGATTTTCTACTTTGTGTTTGTTGTTATAGTTAGTCAATATGGGTGTGTGATGATTCTTGTAAGTCATATCGCAAGTTAAATGCAAGTTGAAGATAAAGCAGCATAAATATATGGTTGTAAAGAGGACGGAGGGGATAAGGAAATTGTGGAGGTTACCTTACCTCTTTCCATGTCTCTCTTTCATTTTCAACTGAAAATTCTTCACAAACTGGTCCCCATAAAAGGATATAAGGGGTAGTTGGATAATAGAGATGCTAGAGAAATTTCAAACTTTTTGAAGCATCCCCTTTTTAATGGCGATGCAGAGCTACCACTTTTTAATGCCGATTATATGTCATCTAATGCCGTTGCAGCTACCACTTTTTAATGTCGATTATGTGTTATTTAATGCCGCTGCAGCTACCACTGTAATGCCGATTATGTGTCATCAAATGCTGTTGCAGCTACCACTTTTTTATGCCGGCAAAGTTGTTGACTGAGTTGGGCGCCGACCCATGAAGCATGCCCTTTCGAGTGAAGCATGAGCAGCACCCCAAATTAAGAGGGAACAGAAGAGAAGACAACGCGTGTTTCCAAAGAAATATTAATGTCATTTAGTGCATGCCATTGCAGCAGCTACCGTTTTTGTTTCTCTCACACCATTTTGGAGGTCCACCCTACCATTAATCTCTCTCTTCTTCTTCTCCTTTCATCTGCATCTTCCTTCCCTGCCATTACTTTCTCTATAACTCTTTATTTTTCCTTTTCATTATTTCTCCACCTACCGCGAACCGTCTCGGTCCTTTGTCCATATTTAATCCCTTATAAATTTCTTCACCAACCACATTGTACAATGAATGTGCATGGTACTGGTAGGCACAGAAATACGACTCACTAACCATCAAAGTCTCGGTCCTTTGTCCATATTAATCCCTTATAAATTTCTTCACTAACCACTTTTTACAATGAATGTGCATGGTACTGGTAGGCACAGAAATACGACTCACTAACCATCAAAGCCTCAAGCTCTATCTTTTTAAGTTTTATTGCAGGTTGTAAGTTTTCAGAGATGATAACAACGGCATCGTATTGAGAGAAGAGATGTCTAACTAGCTGAAACGAGGTCGTATTACAAAAGCGGCAAAGTGTACCGTTTCATTTAAATGGAACGGTGTCGTATTGGAGATAATCTACAGGATTCCCAGCGTGCTAAATTACCCGCGTGTTTAGCACGTGATTTTCTGTAAAAACGGGTACAGCTTTGATTTGTTGTAGAGTTAGTTTATTTGTTTTGCACGCAGTTTAGGAATTGTAAGTTGTAACGGCTAGTAAGTTAATTAATAAGGCTATTTTCAAAGACCCTTGAAAAAATTCATTAGTGTCAACAGAATCAGATTTTCTCTCAATTCTCTTTTGTTCTTAGGATTTGTAATATGATATTGATCTTTTATCTATACTTTGCATCAAGCTTTACCTTATGATAAAATATGACAAGACTAAAATTTTTTAAAAGAATTTTTGGCCAGTGTAGTTCACAAATTCATTTTGCCTTTCATTTTAAGTTATGAAAAGAGATTTAAATTTTATACAACTGTAATGAGAGTAACTTATGTAGCACTCCTATTAACATAAGGAGCATTGGAGTAAAACTACTACAAAGCTCTCCTAATATCAAACACTTTTAAACTGTATATTAAATTTTTGGAAAGAAAATGAAACTTCCCCATAGTTTTTAACTCGATGCTTTTTTTTTTTTTTTGAGAAAATTTTAACTCGATGCTTTTAGTAACGTCAACTATAGGTATATTTAGAGATCATAGGGGTGGGGGGTGTGATATCTTTAGCTCTAGTAACTATCGTTAATCACTGATGCTAATAAAAAAGGTGAATTATCATTTGATACTAATCTCACTAAATATTTTGTGTTTTTGTCATTCATATGTAATGGCTAACAAGCCCCTAATAATTTCAATGGTATCAGGGCCTCATTTTTTGTCACACTTGAAATTCTCTCGCTTCACAACCCAAATGTATTTTCAAACTCATCCCGTTCATCTTTGTCACAGCAACAACGTGAGCAAGATAAACAACAACAACAACAACCAAAAAAAAAAAAAAAAGATTTCCTGTCAATATGAAGCTGAAGCTAGTAATCAATTAATTGCATGTGAAGTTGAAGCATTTCAATTGAACCAAGATATTTTTCAGTAATAGAAAATGCAATCGTGTCTTAGCAGAAAACATTTTAGAGGGAACCGATCTGGTGGACGCATGGCAAATGGAAGATGTTCCAGGATACAACAAATAATTAAAAGCACAAGCCCTGCATTTATCTCAACGGTAGACACAAAATTGAATTATATGATTCCAGGCATAATTTTGACAGCATTTACACATATGTGAATTATAGTCATATATTTTAGAAGAGGTTCATAGATGAATTTTCATTATCAAGGAATCCTAGATGAACAATCTCATCTAGTTGTATTATTTTTCTTTTGTGAATGCTTTAATTTTTTAAATATAGAGCTTATAATTCATTATTATGATAAGAATATGGACACTTGGGTGCACTTGGTGTCTTATTGTTGATCAAGTCCCCAGTTCAGCACATTATTAGCATTGAGGTGGGTATTTGGTCCAAAGTGTAAAACAATGTTAAAATAGTTACAGTAGTCTCTTTTTTAATTGTATAAATGCTTTAAATGTTGAATATCAACCATTTCTCTATCTCATGTCTTCTTAATTAGTCAAGTCTCTGGATTGGGATTTGGGATTTGGAATTTCTGACTAGCTTGGCAATCACTAGTCAGCTGCCTGCCTGCTTATTTCATTATTTGGAAATTTTAATTAACTTGAGAGCTACATGCCCTAATACATACAACACTGAAGCAAACTAAACGATGCGGGCACCAAGACACAGCATAGACTTGCATTATTTGCAGGTAAAGTTTATCCTCAAAGAGACCTGGCAAAGTTTTTCATCTAGACAAAAAGTTATAATTTTTTCTTTTGTTTCATTTCTTTAATTTGAACTAGTCCTTGATATTCAGATTCAGTAGTGTCAAGGTCATTAGAGAAACTACCCATATTGGAGCATCTTTGCTTAGTGCATACCTTAACATTTTTTATTCATTAGTGAAAATAACAGAAGGAAACACGGCAGTCCATGCATAATTTTTTGTATATGCATATAGCAGCCAGCAGGGCGCCTTTTTTTTTTTTTTTAGTAAACAAACGTATTTAACTATATTGTTAATATTTATGTGTTTGAATGTTTAAACGTATAAAACGTTTAAGAATAAATAATTTAAAACACATGACGTAAAATTGAAATTTTAATTTGAAATTTTAATTTGAGTTTCTCTCAACTTCACCTATTATCATATATATATATATATATATATACGAAACAAAAAAAAGTAAGAATAAAATAAGAATTAAAATAAATAAAAAAATAATATTTAAATAAAATGGTAAAATAATAAAAAATGTGATATAAGATATACGCAAAGAGAAAACATTCTGTCCGGAGCTGGCAGAAAAGTGAGGTTTTATGCCACTAATGAGGAGCTGCCACATCAGATATTCAATGTGGGTTCAGCACACTCTTTAACACAGGATTGTAGCTCAAATAAAACCAAAATCACCAAAGAGAACGTGTTCAGAAGCCCTTACCTGGAGAAAATAGCACCAGCACCAACGCCTCCTCTACTCTGACCAACGGAGCTCCTCCCCGCCGTTGGTGCCGCCGCGGCGTCGTTCTGAGCCGGCGCCCACGCACCCAAATACTGCGGTTTGTTCCGATTAATCCTTTATTGTTTGATTAGTTATCTCCCCAATAAATAGGTTTCGAAATTTAGATGGGTTTGGTTTTTTGGACGTTAATCACTTGCTTTGGTATGGGTTTTGCTGTATTTTGGTACCCTGGTGCATTTTGATTGGATTCCAAAGTGGTTAAGTTCAGCCTAAACAAATCTGATTTGTCTATTATGAGAATCTTGTTTTCTTGTTCCAGCTAATTTTGTCTGGGTTTCAAATCATGATTTTTTTTTAGGATGAAACTTTTTGGGGTTTTTCTTTGTATTTTATCCCCGGTCTTGGCTGCTGTGTTTGTTCTTTTGATAGGTTTTATTTAGTTAGTATTTCAAGTTCTTACATGAATAAATTATATATTATGTGTGCGTTAAGATCTTTGGTGATATTAACCATCAGAGTGACATACTTATTTTCTACATGTACCTTAAAGCTTTTGGATTATCAATCTTCTATAGCTTCAGAAGAAAATGTCATTGTTATTCTTCCTTTTGGGGTTTTCTTTGTATTTTATCCCCAGTCTTGCGCTGCTGTGTTTGTTCTTTTGCGCTGCTGTGCATTTTCCAACACTTCCTGCATCAGTTATTAGGCTCACAGGGGCTGGTGATTGCTTGGTTGGTGGGATGCTTGCTTCCATTTGCACAGGTTTAAATTTTATGCAGAGTGTGGCAGTTGGAATTGCGGCAGCCAAAGCTGCTGTTGAGGCAGAGACCAATGTGCCTACTACATTTAGTTTGGCCTCAATTGCAGGTATGTGTTCACATATTCCATTTACAACTATTTTGTCTAGATATATAAACTTTGTTTGATAAGTTCTGCTCATAAAGGGTTTTGGGCTTTCCTGGAATCAAATGAATCCATATCATATTCCATAGCATTTGGAGGCACCAGTCCATTATCAAAATAGGAGTAGCAGTCATCACAAAATAATTAATGTTCGCTATCATTTCCATTCCTTGTACCAAATTCTCATTAATTTTAAAATTTATAGTTAATGGTCCTTCCAAATGCTATGAGAAACAAAATGAATGTACTTTGGGGGGGGGGGGGTGTGTGGAGGGGAGGGGTGGGGATGGAGTTTGCTATGTTCAATAGAGCAGAGCATTTGAACTCGTTCTAGGGGCTATCCAAATGAACTCGTTCTAGGGGCTATCCAAATGCCATACTGATGAATTGGGCTTGAGGGAGATGTACTATTTTTGAGCAGTAATGTGCACCTCTTTGTACTTTGTGAATTGACAAGGGTCTTGCCTAAAGGGTAAATTACAATGACAACCCCTGTGCTTTGTCACTAAAACAATGGCATCTGCATTGGCAGACTATGTTAGGACCAGTGGACAAAATTCTAATAAAATCTTGTTTGTGTGTGTGTATTAAGTATGTATAATTTTTTTCCTCGAAATTTTGGTGGACAAATTGATGTATTTGCTCTGTTTAACTTTCTTTTCGATAAAATTTTCCAAAGTCTGCATGCCATATCCTTAGTATCCTATATTATCTTGAATTAACCATTGGTTGATTTCATATGTATGTCACTTTAATTAAGAAAAAGTGGTTCTGGCTGAGTCAATTTGAATTTGAGTTTTAATTCAATCTAAACTTGACGTTTGTAATTAGATGTAAGTCCACTTCTAGACCCACTTTTGTTTATTAACTTGTGTTATTTCTTTATGCTGATTTGCAATAGGAAAGACTGAAGTTGGAGTAGTTGTTGGTGTTGCTGGAAAGGACTGATGAGAGGATGCACAGAAAGCCTTGTCATTGATTATGAACAATATACTTCTTCCCTTGTAATCAAATCTGTTGGGATGGACCATGATAAATATAGTGTGATGTAGTTTGTGTTTTTCCTGTTTATTGTCAAATGCATACTAATTATGTAATGACTTGAAAGAGTTGTATAATAATATAATCTATCCTGGACAAATATTTCCTACCCTTTACCACATTGAAGTTATACATGGTTGTAATTAGAAGAATGGAGTATATTTTAATGTAAAATTAAATTGAAATTTTCAAAATCTCACTTGATCAAGATTTAAATTTTCTCTACCAAAATTTAGCTTTGATCAAGCGATTTAAGTTCTGCTCCAACAAAGGACAAGCAAACTTTCTGTAAAGACCTTGTTGAAAATTTTTTTTCCTATTAATGAAGAATTTACTCGAGTAAGAAGGGTCGTTCGCTCAAGAAACAATTGCAAAAAAAAACATGTTTACTAGAAAATTTTGTAGAACGACAAGAGAGCATTGGCAACATTTTAGAGTGTTTGTTTCAGCATAAGTGACCTTTCAAATGTGTATTTTCTTTGGCAATGAAGGTATAAGTCACCTTTCAAATGTGTATTTTATTATTATTATTACAACTCTTCATTCCTTATAAATAAAAAACCATATTTAAGGGGAGGGGGTTTCAAATTCCCCAATTTTGTTATGCATAGAATCTTGATTAGCTGTATTTAGAAGATGGTTTGCTTACAAACCCCCCATTACAAAACTTATTTGAGTGGAGACAGTTATGAACATTCACATAATCCAAATATCATACAATAAACCATTTACAAAGTTTAAATTCTATTACAAATTCAGAGAGGTGAGGGAAAAAATATAGCAAAAAATTTTAGAATATAAAGATCAAAATTTTCTTGTTCATAGTGTTAATTAGCAAAACGTAATTTTTTTTTTTGCATTAGTATCACTTAGTATTCAAATGAATGGTTTTAAAATTTTCAAAGTGGTTTTCAAGTTTCTAATTGACAATACATTCATCTAAAATAAAACTTGTTATGATTCAAAATACAAAAAGAGAATCATAAGATTACAAATACATATGAAATAAAACCTATCACAAATTTTTTTTTTTTTTTTTTTAAGTTTCTAATTGACAATACATTCACATGAAATAAAACCTGTCATAATTCAGAATACAAAAAGAGGATCATAAGATTACAAGCATCCTCATACTTATCAAATACCATATTGAGACATGGTTGCAAATGCCTATTGCTTGCAAAAGGTTGATTTGAATCATTCAATGACAAGTCTACATCATTTTGATCTTCATTTATTTTTGACTCATCATCCACCATATCATAAAGTGAGATTGTTTCAAGTTCTTCATTGCTCGCACTCATATTTTCAATTCAGGTAATTTTAAATCTCAAAATAACCTATAAAAAACAAAAGAGAATAAAAATTCATAAGAAACGATTGAGAATAAATTCAAATATTGTGCTATTACAATACCAAACTTGCCTAATTTGGCAAACTTGTTTAATTACATACTTGTTTTAGGATACAAGTAAAGAGTAAATCCAACCACTTAATACAAAACTGAACAACCATTTTGAATTTTTAGAAATTCAAATTAATTCCACATAAGCACAACATAGGCAGAATACATTTGAACACCTTGCTCAACAACTCAATAAACATTACATAAAACAACTCCTACTACATCTTTAATTGCACTCTGGTACATATAGAGAGCAAATTGACATTACAAGTAGGAGAAAATTGAAATTACAAGTAGTATAAAATTATATTTGAAGCTAAGAATATAATAATATCTATCAAATAAATGATATTAGCTGTGTCCTAGAGGCCTAGGTTCACGGTGGAGAATTCAACAACCACAGTAAAAAAAACTTGTCGAAAAGGCACCTGTAACAAAAAAAAAAAAAAAAAGATTCTCATTCAATTAAATTCATTTTAGTGATGGATTCCTAATTGAACAAGCTCCCAAGAAAAGCAAATCCAAAAAAATTAAAGTCAAGGTTTTAAATAAATAAAAAAACACAAACTGAAAATTAAATAAATATGACAGTATAATCACGATGGAGCAACCTAGAAATAGTTATTTTTGCCTGCACTTAATACCTGTTTTGCAAAAAGATGGAGCACAATGACTTTCAGAACATAACATAATTCAAAATTTTAAAATTAGATTAGCAAAGAATGTTATGGGGATCACATTATAATGACCTTGCAAATTTGGGAAACTTAATTACCACTTTTCATTCTTAAAGAATATTTGGGCAATCACTCACAATTTTGTATTATCGTACATAATATTTTGGACAATTATTGTTAGACTTTAGAAGTATGATGTCTATATCTTATTGTGAAATTGATTGAATTTGATATTTAGATTTTTACTCCATCACTCCACTTACATGGGATCCAAAATCATAAATGTAATTCTAGATGATCTAGTGTATGAACAAGAAAGGCAAGCAAGTTTTGAACATCAGGATGCAGAATATCAGTGACATCGAGAGAATGCCTCCGAAACATCCCTTTTGGCATGAGCTTTTTGTGCCCATTTTTAGACCACCTTTTGGTTAAAATCTGACCCAATAACAGTGACCAAGTACTGACAAATTACAAGAAAATAATTCACACAAGGTTGACAAGAAAAAACACTATCAAGTGAAATTTATAGGGAACGCAACCAGGGGAAAATCTTACAATTTCTTAAAAATTAGAATGAAAATCATTTCAAGAAGTATAAAATATCAACATCATATTTTATGTCTTATTTCATGAATTGCATACCAGCTTAGTCTGAAAAGTTGTAAAAAAAACCAGAATGTGTAAGTGTAATACTCTCTCCCAAAATCAGCAATATCTATAATTGTTTCTCATTTTGCTGCCCATAGAAAGAAGGATCAGGAACAACTTTTTTCTCTACCTAGGTTGCCAAAACATTGTCAATCAAATCACCACTAGCCCTTACCGATTGAAAAATACAACTTTCATTTTTCTTTTTCTGCCCCAAAAATTCCCACCAGCCATCACATAGAAGAATAACAATGACATTTTCTTCTGAAGCTATAGAAGCTTGACAATCCAAAAGCTTTAAGGGACATGTAGAAAATAAGTATGTCACTCTGATGGTTAATATCACCAAAGATCTTAATGCACACATAATATATAATTTATTCATGTAAGAACTTGAAATACCAACTAAATAAAACCTATCAAAAGAACAAACACAGTAGCCAAGACCGGGGATAAAATACAAAGAAAAACCCCAAAAAGTTTCATCCTAAAAAAAAATCATGATTTGAAACCCAAACAAAATTAGCTGGAACAAGAAAACAAGATTCTCATAATAGACAAATCAGATTTGTTTAGGCTGAACTTAACCACTTTGGAATCCAATCAAAACGCACCAAGGTACCAAAATACAGCAAAACCCATACCAAAGCAAGTGATTAACCTCCAAAAAACCAAACCCATCAAAATTTCAAAACCTAAATATTGGGGAGATGACTAATCAAACAATAAAGGGTTAATAGGAATAAACCGAAGTATTTGGGTGCGTGGGTGCCGGCTCAAAACGGCGCCGCGGTGGCACCAGCGGCGGAGAGGAGCCCCGTTGGTCAGAGTAGAGAAGGCGTTGGTGTTGGTGTTGGTGCTGGTGCTGTTTTCTCCAGGTAAGGGCTTCTGAGCACGTTCCATTTTGTGATTTTGGTTTTATTTGAGCTACAATCCTGTGTGATAGAGTGTACTGAAGCCTCGTTGAATATCTGATGTGGCAGCTTCTCATTGGTGGCGTAAAACCTCACTTTTCTGCCAGCTCCGGACAGAACGTTTTCTCATACGCAAAAGTTGTGTGTTGAAATACATAAAATAATTTTTTAATGTGTTAAAATAACATAGAACACCTGATGCAGAGCATCCACATCCGGATGTTAAATCTCATCTTATTTTACAATCTCAAAAAGCTACTTTATCTATTATACCATCCCATTTTACAATACACCCAACATCCCAAAATTCTATATCTCATCTTTTTATTAAAATATTATTTTTTAATCTTTCTTTATTATTACTTTTCCAACCATCATTTTTTTGTTTCAAATTCAACTGCTTTTTCAAATTTATCCAGTCCAACGGTTGGAATATCCCTGCCAAATTTTTTTCTTTTCAATTCCTTTCCCCCCCCCCCCCCCCACACACACACACACACACACGTTGGAATATCCTCAACAATCTGCCAATTTTTTTTTCTTTTCAATTCCTTTCCCACACACACACACACACACACACAACCTGCCAAATTTTGTGTCTACCAGAAAGTGGTTCTTATATGGATCTACTGCCGACATCTCTTCTTTAACGTAAGAATAACAACTTTCACAGTTGTAAAGATCCATTTAAAAAAATGAATTGACAGTCGTGAATTTTGTGTCTATCAGAAATTTCATGCACCAAACACAAGGAAAATAGTGTCCTTATTTGAGATATACATCTAAAAGAATCATTTTATATTTAAAGCAAAAGTCCAAAAAGAACTCTATAATTAACACGGTTATATTCAACAACATACAAGATTATGAAAATGAAAACAAAAACCTGTAGAGAAAATTTTCAATAAAAAACACGGAGGAGGGGCTGTATACATGGAATAGCTAACACTTAGGCTCAGTAACCTACGGCCCTAAGTATTCAATTCCATCCATTTGCGAGTTCTCTGGCATTTCAATCTCTTCCAACCATCCATAACTGTCACTGTCCTCTGTTGTCGATGCTGCCTCTCCATCTGGATCAGTTAAAATTGAAACGTATAAGTTAAAAAGGATTCTTCTAAATTCCATTTCAATCTACTTTAGAATGAAGGACTAAGATATTTTTATTGAAAAAAAAATAAAAAAGACAACTTCACATCAAAGTTTCATCTTTCATTTGAATGTGGGGATCAAACTTTAGTTTCAAGCTTTTAGAATGCATCACCATTCACCAATACCAGTTAGAGATGCACCGCTGTAGGAATTGGTTGGGATAGAGTTAATTTTACCATGTTTTGGTACAAAGTATGTATAATTGTACATAGATATCTAGGCACATAGGTGTATGTATGAAAAATGATTACTCTTCTACCTCTCTCATAACCAAGGGAAAGGTTCTTAATAGGTCCCTCGAGGGACTGAATTGAAGTGTCTTTAACCAAATTTGTATTTAAACGAAATACAGTCAACAATTCAGGCAAAGCTCAGTGCCCAACTCCAAAGGGTAACCACTTTAACATAACTACCGTTATTAATGGAAACATTCATAGTAAAATACTTTTTACACACAGCTAAGATAACATGGTGCAAGCAGTTGAAGTAAGAAGAGAGCAAGAGTTTCACTCACTTGAGGCAGTGTAGGGATGATCTTTATAGTAGGAGCAATCCCGACCATCTTCTTTGGAATAGGGAGGTCCAATCACATCAAGCACTGCACATGGTGTTATGGCAGTGAAAGCATGGATGTTCCCCCCTGTTGTTGGATATAATACTGAAGTGTCACAAGGAGCCTCGAAGACTCTGTCAGCTTTGCCAATCTCACTGCAATATAGCTACTTGAGTCAAACACAACCGCGACATCTCACTACAATTCAGTGTTCAAAAGGCAAGGAGAGAGACTCACGTTGAGAGGATGGCACCGAGCCATCCAAATTGATAGGATCAACCAAATCATACGACTTGATGTGCATTGTTCCTAGTAGAAGCTTACTAAAAACAGTCATTCCTGGATGGTTGTGAAGGGGAATAACTCCAGCTGCGGGTAGAAAGAATAAGCTATCTCATTATAATAGATTATCGAAATAAAAGCAATCTCAATATATTAACAAAACTTATATTTTAAGAAACAGAGAGTAGAGAGTAGGAGAAAGAGAATGGTCTTCATTCTTATACCATTGAAGTATTTGAGTTGATCGAATGTCTAAAACTACTTGATCAAAAAAATGCAAATGCACATTTTTTTTATTCTTTTTCTTATGCTGCAGCTGAAATTATATGATTGCAGAAATTGATTATTCAATGTCAAAAGGGAAAGGGCTTTGCTAAACAGGTTCAATATTCATCATAATTTGACCATCATTATCTATTTTCACGCATAACCAATCTTGCTTCAAGCTCTCCTTTTTGGGTGCACTACTTGGGGCTTGGCATTTATTTACAGTGACAAGTTTCAAGGTTTGTTTCCAAGAACTACTAAAGTGAAGTGCCTTTTAATAAGTATAAGGAACATTGCATAGTGGGCTTAATTACACAGTACAACTAACATTGTCCAAACCTCTATTTTGTGTCATTTTTCTTTATTTGGCCGTTTGGCTTTAAAAGTTTTCCCTAATGAAAGAAGTACTAGAAATCTCCATTATGGATGGTGCATTCATGGTCTGCAGTAAAGGACAGTGGCCTTCGTGTGAGAGGTTCATAATAGGGTGCTTTCTTAAAGGAGAGCAGTTCTAGTGCCACAAACTTCTTGTAAAAATGTTTGTCACAACTTTAATGTGACAAACTATGAATAATTTCTACAACATCTGAATGCAAAAAATGATAAGAGTTCTGTATGAACCAAATAAAAACTTAAAAGAAATTAGCAATGAACTAGATAAATATAATGCCGGAATGTAGAACATATCAGAATTGGCTCTGAGCATTATCAGTTACCCAAATTCCAGTCATCTTAATCACGAAATTCCATGGAAAAAAAACATCAAAGCAAAGGCTTTGAACTCTGAAGACTGAAATAGATTTCACGTCCCAAATCAAAACCATAAACAAAGAAGTCACGACCAATTCCAACTTCACCTAAAACTAGTTTTATCATTTGTTCTTTGATAGGTGTCATAGATGATGATGACAATATAATGATTATCTAATAACATTGGGATTTTGGTAATTGAAGTTGAACCTGAGCAAAGTTTCTGAAGATGCTAATCCGACAGAGAGCGAAAACCCCTCGTGATGAAGCTGAATCCCACCTCTGCAAACATCAACAGCCATTCTTAGATCAAAACCCAAACACAAACACAAGCTGAATCCCCCTTTTTATTGCAGAAACACAAACACAAACACAAACACAAAACCCACCTAGTAAATTGCTTTGATTTTGATTTTGATTTGATTTAAGAGATCGATGGAGCTTCGTGAAGAGATTTTGCAAACAAAATCTTAATCCAAACCCACAAACCCTTGAGATGAATGAATCGGTAAAGGGACGAGTGAATCGGTAAAAAGGGATGAGTGAATCGATGAATCCAAACAGATTTATGAGAGGAGTGAATCGGTAAGGGGATCGGAGCACGGATGCCTCGTCGGAATCACTATCGGAGAGAGAGGGTCATCGGAGAGAGAGAAGCATCCATAACTGATCGGAGAGAGAGAGGCAGAGTATTGGGTCTGAAGAGAGCACACAGCAGAAGAGAAAGAGAGAACGGAGAAAGAGAGAACGAAGAAAGAGAAAAGATGAGAAATAACGAAGGAGGTGAGAGATATTCCCGGGGAAAAAACCATTAAAATATATTTTTGTTTTATAAGATTCAGCTACAGTACCATCTTACATTTGAGATGGTACTGTAGCTAAATCTCTTTTTTTTTTTTGGCATATGGGATATAGCTTTCCCGTTGCTGATGGATTTTGGGGCTTAAATGCCAAATGCTCCAAGCATTTGGCATATAGAAGCCCCAATGTGGATGCTCTAATACTTTCAAAATGCTTTAAATAAAGTTGTTTTTCTCATTGATCAAAAAGACAAAAAGCATAATTACAGTCTGTGATGCTCTGTTAATACAGTGTAACGGACTGCTAATTAGTTAAAAACAAACTCATAATTCATCAGTTACAGCCAATCCAGATAAACCACGTGTCTAAAGTAATCCTTAAGTTTACAGAAGCATGCGACAAACACGTGACTGACTTAAGCTGATTCCTCATCACTACGACAACGTTTCACTGGGCTCTTTACTGGAATGACATCGTTCAGTCTTAGGCGCTTGGTCACTTGCTGAAAACGACATCTTTCTGAAGTTGAAGTAGACTTAACTGCAGAGCTCTCCAAGTTACAACTTACAAACATTATTGTAAAATAATCAGAGGGAAGAAATTCTAGGCTACTACAAATAATCAAAATTGTGTGTCCTGCATTAATCTTAACTATAGATGCAAAACTGAGGTATATGATTTTGGGCATATATTTTTACTGAAATTACATTGAATTTTGAATTATAGTAATTTATTTTAGAAGAAAATCATAGATTAATCTTCAATATAATGGAATTCTAGATGAACCATCTCATTCAGTTGTATTACTAGAGAACAGTGTGTTTACTGTTGATCTGGTCCCTTGTTCAGGTCCATAGTTTAAATGGAATCCTAGATGGTCACAATAATCTCTTTTTTAGCAGTAGAAATGCATTAAAAGTTGAATGTTAGCCATTTTGGGTTCTCATATTTTCTCAAACTAGTAAATAATTTGGATTGATTTGGAATTTCTTGCTAGCTTTGACAGGCTTATATAGCCTATAGGCAGAGTTGCTTGCCTAGCAATTTGACAGTTTTTAACTTGCTTGGAGCATCTTTGCTCACTGCATAGTGCGTACCTCAAGTCCATGGTCAAACGGAAACGTTACAGAAGGAAAAAAGACAACCCATGCACCCCTAGATTCTTTAGTGAACAAAGAGCATAAGATTGTCGAAGCAGGATCATAAGTGAATAAATTTGGTTTTAACATTATTATGAATTGTGAGAACAAGGATCGGGTCTCTGTATCACAGTTTGAGTTTCCTTTGTTACTTAGGCTTGACAACACTGTTACAAAATTCTAATCCAAATTGTTTTCTGAACTTTACTCCTCTTTCTCCTTTTTTACATTTCTTGTCTTGTTTGTTTAAGGTTGTTGTTAAATATATTATTAGCAACGTGATATGTTATACAATGTTGTGTATATGCTAGAGTGGATGCGAAAGGAGAAACATAGAATAGGACACCAAGAACACGAAGGTTATGTAGGGCTCTTTTTTTTTTTTTTTTTTTTTTTTTTTTTTTTTTTTTTGGTGTTAGGAAAACTTTATTTTCAACTAAATTTTAGAGTAATAACTGAAAGAAAATATTTGTTTCATTGAACATCATCAGTTCTGTCCATAGCCGATTTTGATCTTTTATTAATATTGAGCTTCAAGTTTTACCTTATGATAGAAAAGATTGATCTATCAAAAAAGCTCTAAATAAAATGGTTTTTCTAGCACATTGTTAAAAAACAGAAAGCATAATTACAAATTTATCATCTATGATACTCTATTACAAGAAACTCATTAATGATCAGTTATAACCATTCAAGATAAACTACGTGTCTAAACTAATCCTTACATTAATTGAAGCATGTTATGAACACGTGACTGACTTAAGATGATGATTCCTAATCATGACGTGTAATGACATCGCTTAGTCTTAGGCATTTGGTCAATTGCTGAATACAACACGTCAAGAGCGCTTTAGTGACATCGTTTTGTACAACTACTTCCACAAGACTAAAAAATAAAAATTATCTTTTAATACAATTCTCACAAAATAAATTTGGGACATCCGTCCTTCACATGTAATGGCTAATAAATCCTTCCTAATTAGTAATTGCAATAGTGTTAGGGCCTCAATTTTTTGTCGCACTTGAAATTCCCTTACTTCACAACCCAAATGTATTTTCAAACTCATCCAGTTCATTTTTATCATTTGATACTACCCTCAAATTTTTGTTTCATTTGTTAAATTTGAACTAGTCCATGGTCTTTAGACTCATTTAGCAGTGTAAAGGTCAATACAGATTATCCGTATTGGAGTATCTTTTCTCATTGCATACATTGACATTTTTTATTCTACAGTAAACAAAACAAAAGGAAACAAGGCAGTCCATGCACACTGCCTAATTTTTTGTATATGAATTACTGCAGCGCTAGTTATTTGTTTCTTTAGTGAACAAAGAAAGGACAAAATTGATGAAGCAGGAGCATAAGTGAATAAGTTTGGATTTAACCATATTATGGTATCTGTATGATGGTTCGAGTTCCTTTTTTACTCATACTTGAACATCACAGTTACAAAATTCTAATCCAAAATGGGAATATCAACTAATCGGGAATCTTAAAATTTTACATCAAGGAACAAGATCTAGATTTCTTCATACTTTTTGTACCAATCACTTTTCTTCGTAACTTCAATAATGATTCTAGGATGCAAAATTTTTCAAAATTTTCTTTTGTATAGTATTTTCCCCTTTTAACTTACAGATTCTTTGTTAGTCAACTGTTGAATACAAGTACGTCTTTGATCCTAATTTATCAAGTATCTATGAGGGTAGAAAATAGGTCATTGTTGTGGATTCCATGACTCATGAGTGTTATGCTTAGCAGTTTATGGAAATGTGAAAAAAGAGAAAGAAGAAAACACATAAAATTGTCAGGGCCGTAAAGGCAACCAAGAGAAGTCTAGGAGAAAGAAGATTGGTAATGCCCTTACTCATCAGATCATGCCAGTTGCACTTAGCCTCTGAAACTAAGCAATACCCAATGACAGTGTCCCAGATTCTCTTGGCAAATGAACATTTTAATAAAGTATGATCTCTACTCTCAATGCAGTCTCCACAAAACACACACAAGAAGTCACTAGTTTAGCCACACTGTCCTAATCTTCTCTACTTGTCAGATTGTTTTTTATCCTAATGTCCCAACGAACCTGTAAAAGCAGCCATGGTAGAGGAAGGTTAAACCTCGACAGTCACCACTATTCCACCACATCTGTCTTAGCTCTAAGCTCATTGCCAGTGGCTGCACAAGAGTAGCAGACCACCTAGCTTTATCGTCATCTTTAAGCTCAACTATGATGACTGTCTTCAGACCTTGCAGGCTTCCAAACCCATGTTTTATTCTTCAAAACAGAATCCACCTTAGCCTCAGATTTACATGCTGCATAATGGATGACCTTAAAGCCTTACTTCATGGAAAGGATCCCAATAGGATCCAAACGTTATGAACCTCCTAGCCTCACTTCTCAGTATTAGGATTGCTCTCCAGCACCATGTGGAACTTTATCCAAAAACACCTGCCTTTATACTTGGATTATACACAAATATGACAAACTAAGCAGAAAAGAAAATTACTGCATGAGGTAAAATCTAGCAATCCTCTCATTGCCATGGGAGACATAGAAAGTCCTACAATCCTTGAGGTTGAAGCAAAAGTACTGCAGACCTGCCCAAGTTCTAAACACTAAAATGTTTGGAAAGAAATTGAACTCCCATATGGTTATCAACTCAAGGCTTGCCTAAAGCAGAAATACCCGAGAAATGGAAAGCATAAATTATTTGATACTACTCTCAACTGGAAATTTTCAAACAATTGTCGTACATGGGTAAAAGTTAGGTGCAATAAATTTGGGTTCTCAATTAAATTCAAAAACTTGTATGTATTGACTAATAAAACAACGGTTTTGTTAACAGGTGCCGGCCAGCACCTGTTAACAAACCAGCCCCCGGGTCCCACCACATAGAAAATAGGCAAAAATTAACTTTTCAGCTTTGG
This sequence comes from Quercus gilva, assembly GCA_023621385.1. Classification (NCBI taxonomy): domain Eukaryota; kingdom Viridiplantae; phylum Streptophyta; class Magnoliopsida; order Fagales; family Fagaceae; genus Quercus; species Quercus gilva. Next base: position 53,678,060 of record CM042483.1, read on the forward strand.
TATGTGTAAAACGTGTATATTGGTTTCTTCAGTAAAATTTAGGACAAAAATACCCCCTTTAACCCACTGTTAACACGTTTCCCTCTATTTTACTTTTTATTTTCCACCCAATTTCATTTTATCAATATTTTACTCTTCATCTTCTTTTATTTTACTAATATCAAACTCACTTTCATTCATTTTACCATTATCAAACCCACTTCAAAAAGAGCAAAAAAAGATGAAGAAAAATTCAAATGTTCAATGAAGGATTAAGCAATTATTTTGCAAGGTACAATAATTTTATTTTATTAAATTCATATTTATTTTTAAATATATTTGAATATGAGGTTAATTTTTTTTATTTATTTGTATCATGTTTTTTTTTTTTTTTTTTTTCCATTTATCCTAAAATATGATGTGGATTGTTTTAATCTTGTTTTAGTATAGCACCAAGTTGAGACTCATCAAGTTGTTAAAAGGAATTGCTTTAACTTAAATGAATTACTTCAAAAATGAACTATTATTTTACCTTTTTTGTATCCTTTTTTTTTCATTTATCCAAAAATATGATATTGAATATTGATTGTTTTAATCTTGTTTTAATGTAGCACAAATGGATGACAATTTAGTTGCAAGTGAGACTCAAGAACTTGTTCCATGCATTGAATTACTTTGACTTAAATGAACTACCTCAAGAAGGTACTATTATTTTTTATTTTATTTGTAATCCATATTTCATTTAACGTATAATATGCTATTGATTTTTCTTTTTTTAATTCTTGTTTTAATATAGCACAAATTGATGATGATTTAATTGCAAGTGAGATTCATAGAAGTGTTTCAAGGAATTGTGTTGAGTTAAATGAGTTTCCAAATGATGGAAAAAATAATAACACATGTGGAGGGGAAATAGTTGATCGGAATGAATGTCCAATAGATGAGACGGGGGTTATTGAAGAATATGAGGATATACATTCAATAGAAAATGAATTTGAGCCTTTTGTTGGTCAATGTTTTCTTAGTGAAGAAGAAGCTTTCATTTTCTATAAAAATTATGCAAATCGAAATGGTTTTACAATTCGAAAAGGTCGTTCGGAGAAAAAAAAATGGAGAAATAGGAAGACGTAATTTCTTTTGTCATCGGGAAGGTAGGCAACCACTAAAAATGGTGGATCCATCTAAGGAGCAACGAAATAGAATGTCTTTAAAATGTGGATGCAAAGCTCGGCTAACTATTGTATTGCGAAAGTCAATAGACATTTTTCCGAAAGAATGGCATGTCACTATTTTTGTTGTAGATTACAATCATGAATTGTTGTCCCCTTCAAGTGTACGATTTTTTCCGGCCAATCGAGTTACCACTGAAGATGATAAAAATTGCATTCTCTTATACAAAGAAGCTGGACTTTCAATTAGAGAAATAATACGTGTTATGGAACTTAAGAAAAATGTGAAACATGGACAACTTCCATTTTTTCAATGGGACATTCGTAATCTTTATGTGAAAATGAGAAAGATGCATGCTATGAATGATGCTATGGATCTCTTACAATTTTGTAAAGTTGCTAAAGAAAGGAATTCTAAGTTTTAATATGCATTCACAACTGATGAAGAGAAAAGGTTAGAGCATATTTTTTGGTCGCACCCTCATAGTTTTGATTGGTACCAAAAATATGGAGATGTGGTTTTTTTTTTATACTACTTACAAGGTAAATGCTTATGATATGCCTTTTGGTATTTTTGTTGGTGTCAATAATCATGGAAAGACAATTCTCTTTGGTTGTGCACTTCTTCGAAATGAAACAACTAGTGCTTTTCAATGGCTAATGAAGGTACTCTATTTATCTTATAACTTTGTACAACCGTTTTTCCATTTTATTTAATTAATTAGTGGAATAATATTAATACATATTTTGAAATGTTAACATGTTCTAATACAAATTTTTTTATTAGCAGAATTTTGTATGTTTAATGAAGAAACAACCCACGGCAATCTTGACAGATCAAGATCCATGGATTATGGAGGCAATATCAAAAGAATTACCACTCACAAAACATGCCTTTTGTATATGGCATATTACCGCTAAGTTTAGTGGTTAGTTTACAACTATTCTTCGTAATCAATATTCAAATTGGTGCATAGAGTTCTACAAGTTATACAAGTTAGACTCATGTGAAGAATTTGAGGGTCAATGGACTCAAGTTATGGAAAAGTATGACATGCTTAATAACAAGCATGTAATTGGTTTATATCAAATCAAGCACTTTTGGGTACCATGTTACCTTCGTGGACATTTTTTTGGTGGAATGACAAACAACCAGAAGATCGGAAAGTATAAATGCCTTTATTAAACGGTTTGTTAGTTCTCACATAAATTTGATCCAACTCATTAAACAAGTAAGTTAATACTTACCATTGATTTCTTTTGTTGTATAGTTTGTTTTATTTTTTATTTGTTAGTATTTGTAGTCTTTATATGTCATATAAAAGTTTTTAATTTATTTTATTATTTATAATCTTAGGTTGATCTTGCCATTGAAGATATTGAGCAAACACAATCACATGATACAATGTTAGAGACATTTAGAGATTCTTCTTTAAGAACATTGTCACCATTAGAAGACCAAGCACACAATATTTTGACACCTTATGCTTTCAAAAATTTTCAAAAGGAGTTTGAGAGAGCAACACAATATTTAGTTCATCAAGAAAACCGTATTGAATTTGTGCTACAATATTATAAAGATGAAACTAGTCAAAAGCACAAGGTCTTATGGGATGGAGAGGTGACTAATTGTAGTTGCAAACATTTTGAATTTTGGGGTATACTTTGTCGTCACATTCTTAGTGTATTCCTTCACAAAGATTGTTACCATATTCCACCATTGTATTTACCATCATGTTGGTGTTGTGAAGCCTCATTAAGTGAAAAAGAATTGCTAATGTTGGATGATGAAAATTTAGTAGGCAAGGAAAATGTGGTTGATGCCAATGTTAATGGTGTGATTGATGGAGATTGTTTCATTAATTGTCCTCCACTATCAAAGACAAAAGGTCGTCCAAAGCAAAAACAAATGAAAGGCGGAAGAGAATTAGGAAAGCAAAAGAAGACTTGTGGGCTTTGCAAGCATGTTGGTCATAACATCTCTACGTGTCCGGAGAAAAAGACTTGTACTTTCTCAAATGGTGCAAAAAAAAGGAAAACATGTACTTCAAGTGAAATGGGATTGAATCCAATATTTTGTTTGAAATGTTAGGTAGAAGCTCTTGAACTTGTATTTTTGAATTGGGATTGAATCCAATATTTTGTTATTTTTGAGTTTTTAATTGATGCTTCTCTTGTGTTTTTTCTTTTTCTTTTTTGGGTGTTATATTTTTATTTTGAGAATATTATGGCATTATACTTAAATTTTTTGGTTAGCTAAGTACTCTTATTGATTTTGATCAGTTGAGATCATGATATTTTAAATTATACTAATTATGGTTAATATTCTTGAAAAATGAGCAGCAAAACAAAAAATATTTTCATTATACTTACTAACATGTAGAATAGTAGAAGTGTTAACCATATATAAATTTCTTGCGAATATAACCAAAACAAATTCTATAAATTACGAAAATATAAGTATCTAGACTGTAATATAAACGTAAAAGTTTACCTATAAATTACCAGTCATAACCATTTTAATGTTACCTATTATTTTAGGCTTTGTTGATAATATTTAGATAGATACAATTGTAGGTTGTAGTTGTATGGCACGACACCAACCAACTAAATTTACTTCTCAAAGATGAAAACCAACTAAATTTAATCTCTTTTTGAATTCACTACATGTAAAAATAAGGATTAGATGGATCAGATGAAGATTTTGGATTATAATACACAACACTTAAAGGATTCCCTTCTTTCAACTGAATTTTTATATCGTTTGAAAATACCCTCATTAATGAAGGGTAACTTCATTTAGAAATAGGGTCATAAATGTCAAATAACAAATTTCATTTTGAATTCACAAAGGGAATTCCTAAAATTTAGGATTTATTCCCTTCAAGTTCAAAAAAGAAATTACAGTTATTGCTTATTTCTAAATTTTATCCTTTTTATTTGTTTGAAATTTTTTTTAAAAAAAATTATAAATTATAATAGATGCAAATTATAACTTTTACCCAAAAAAATAGAAGAGTCTTTAAGCACGCACGTGAGTGCATGCTTGAAGGCTAGTGTGTGTATATATATATATATATATGTCTAATATTAATACTAGTGGTGACAAAATCCGACACGACCCGCGAACTCGACATGATTAACCCGTTTATAAACAGATCATGGGTTGATGTTAAATGGGTTTAAGTCATATTTGGGTTGACACGGCTAACTCATTTAATAAACATGCGAACCTATCTGACCGTTTAGCTTATAAAGTTATTATTTATTTTGATATTATTACTTCATTAATGGTTTGTTTTTATATGTTTATTACTATATTTGTAGTTATAATTGAATTTTTTTTTTTTTTTGAGAATTGTATTTTAATTTTAGATATATGAGAATTTATAAAAATTATTTATGCTAGGTATGACCTATTAATCAAATAGATTATTAAATGGGTCATTTGTATTGACCTTTACGTGGCTTCTTAATTAAACAAATTAAACGTGTCGGATTGGGTTAACCTGTTTAATAAATAGGTTGTGTTCGAGTTAAAGATTCTTGACACGTTTACTAAACAGGTCGAATTCGAGTAAACCTATATAGCCGAATACTCATAACTCAACATGACATGAACCCAACCCGCGAACATGAATTGCCATCCCGTTGCAGTACCCCATATCACCACATTATGATCTGTCATCGTATTTGTTAGGTTCTAAGGTCTTAGGATTTTGTGTATTTAGAACTCTAATTTGTAATGTTGGCAAATCATGATCAAAACAATGTATTTAGTCTATTTTAGGCTTGCTCAAAGTTGGTTAAATATTGTAAAGTTGGAATCGAGTGTCTGCAGAAGCATTGGGGCTTCTCGGCCTGACTCGATCGATCGAATGTAATTCTCGATTGATTGAAAATCGGCCCAGATGCGATTCTGCAGAAATTCCAACTCAGCCCTAACTCTTTTAAAACGTTTAGGGTTTTATGTTTTTGCCCCAGGTATATAAGGCAAAACCCTAGCCACGTTTTCAGAGTTGCACAAGTTGTATTGTTGCTCATACATTACGGTTTTGTGTAAATCTCTTGTGAGATCTAGAGGAGCTTTCCTTTACACAAAGCTTAGGGTTTTCAAGATTGAGATTACTTCAACATCTTGATGATCAACTTGGTTGCTGCCTTTGAAGCTTAAAGATAAACAAGCGGGGAGCTTGTAGCTGATTGAAGGAATACAAAGAAAGAAGTAGTCCGTGGACTCGGAGCCTGCGCGTGGTCGTGTCAGGAAGTTTTACTGGTGGGTAGCATTAGGAAGTCAAGCGGGGAGCATGTAAGTCCTTTTGTAAGAACTTCAATTCTTTCTTAGTGGATTCCGTTTTGCCTTGAGGATCGGTGGGTAAAATCCTCCTCAGGTTTTTCCGTGTGGTTTCCTGGGTGATCATATCACTGTGTTATTTATTATTCCGCTGCATTATATTTTTGATATGATTGTTTGATTGTTTTAACCTAGAATTGCTTAATTTGACTAAGTAACAACTTGGCTAATTAATCCAGGCTACGCAATCTGGTTGTGGTTTAAGGGGTCTAAACCCTTCAAGTGGTATCAGAGCGGGTTGCTCTTGTGTTTGAGATTTTCATCTCTGAGCTGATCCTTGACCCCGGTTGTCATGGAGCATGGACACTCTCTATTTGTTCCTCCTCACTTTGATGGGAACAACTATGCTTACTGGAAAGTAAGGATGAAAGCATTCCTGAAATCCATTGATGAGAGAGTTTGGAACTCTGTTGAATATGGTTGGGAGAAGCCCACTACTCCTGTGAGTGAGTGGCAAACTTCTCAGAAAGAAGCAGCTACATTTAATAGCAAAGCTATGAATGCCATTTTTAATGCTGTTTCAATGGAGGAATTTAAGAGGATCTCTAATGTTGAGGTTGCTTATACTGCTTGGAAAATCCTCCAAACTGTGCATGAAGGCACAAAGGCTGTTAATATAAACAAATTGCAGTAATTAACTTCTAGGTTTGAAAGCATTAGAATGTCTGATGATGAAACCTTTGATGAGTTTTATGCTAAACTTAATGATATTGTTAATTCTGCTTAGAATTTGGGTGAAGTCTATGATCAACCTAAGATTGTTAGGAAGATACTTAGATCCTTAACTGAAGACTTTAGACTCAAAGTGACAGCCATTACTGAAAGTAAGGATGTTGACACCATCCCTGTGGATGAGCTTGTAGGATTGCTTCAGTCCTATGAGTCTGACCTACCCAAGACTACCAAATCCAAATCAATGGCTCTAAAGTCTGTTGATGATGTTGAGGCTGGTGGATTTGATGATGAGCTCTCTCCTACTGAGATAGCTTACCTTGCCAAGAATTTTAGAAATTTCCTTAGAAACACTAATAGGAAGGCAAGGAATACCAACACTGTTGAACCTAGAAACTTTAGGAAGAATGATCCCACTAAGGTTAGTAATTTTGAAAAACCTAGAGAACAAGTAGGTCAATCTTCAAATAACTCTTTGGGTACTCAGTGTTTTGGTTGTCAAGGGTATGGTCATGTCAAATCTGAATGTCCTACTTTCTTGAGAAATAAGGGTAAAGCTATGGCTGTAACCCTTAGTGATAATGAGGTTTCTGATGATGAGTCCGGTTGTGACGAAGATGGAAACTTCATTGCTTTCATTGCTACTGCTGCAATCAATGAAAGCATATCTGCTGAGGAGAACCCTGCTGATGGGGAACTCTTTGAAGATGCAGATCTTCAAGAGGCCTACAACAAACTTTGCAAAATTGCTGCAAAGGATGCTATGAAAGTTGATCTAGGCCTGAAGAAAATTGATGCTCTTGAGCTTGAAAAGAAGAGCTTGCTTGTTAAATTGTTTGATGCTAATGAGCTTTTGAATAATGTTAAATCTGAAAACATGCTATTGCTTGATAAAGTTAGAACTTTGGAACATGATTTATCTGTTGCTAGATCTGCTAATTCTAAACTTGATCACATGCTGAATGTTCAAAAGTTTTCTTCTGATAAATCTGGGATAGGATATGTTGAAAGCATCTTTGATTCTGCACCCCATTCCACTGTCTTTGTTCCTGCTTCTTCTTCTGTACCTTCTGTGAGTAAGGTTGTGAGTGAAACTATTAAACCCCCTGTGAGTGAGGTTGTTAAACCGGTAGAAGTTTCACCACCTAAGAAGATTAGGGTAGACTTAAGGGAATCTAAATCTAAGGAGCCTACCAAATCCAAGGACAAGATGCATGGTAAACCTGCTTGGGTTTGTCATTATTGTGGTAAGTCTGGACATATCCGTCCTAACTGTTACAAGCTTCAAGCTGATAAACGAGCGAAGAAACCAAAAGTGCCTGTGCCTCAAGCACAAGATCCTATGGCACTAATTGGTGAATTGGTAAAGGTGTTAAACCTTTATTCCAAACCTGGAGTTGGGAATCACTTTAATGTGAATAAGAACTCCAATGCTCGTGGTGCATCTAAAAAGTTTGGATGCAAAAGACTTGACCTAACTGAGTCTTTCTGACGTGGTCCTTGTACTTCATTGCTCTATCCTTTGTGACCATTGTTCTTTGGTTTTTGTGTCTTTTTGTTCTAGGACTTGCATTGCATTACATTCATGCATTTCATTCTAGGATTTATGTGTTTTCTTTTTTTTTTTTTTTAAAAAAAAAAAAAAAAAAAAAAAGAGAAAGCAAAAACTATGTTTGACACAATTTTTCTTGATTTTTGAAAACAAGGTTGGTCAATCTTTTTACACATGTCATGTCCTGTGTACCTTGTTTAACTTGGATGAGCTTATTTATTACACTTTACTAGTTGAAACTTTGTAGTGCATGTTGTGTGGGAAAGATGTGTGTGGTTTTTAATCACTTTGCCTTAATCATGAAGTCACATGTTCTTTGACTGTTGGACTTGATCCTTTTGAGAAAGGCATAAATAACCATCTCATCACTGTTCACTAGCCAATCATGAACGCATATCATAAGATTTTGTGCTCGAGAAAGTGTAGCACATGCACAAAAAGAACATAAGGTGTAGCCTCATCTAAAATTAAAATTGGTGTGTACTATTAGGTTTGATGCTAATTCACTTAATTCAAACCGGTGTGTACTATTAGGCTGAATGCCAATTCATATATATAAATAAGAGGCAATAATGCAAGAAACTTACATAATTGCAAGCTTTTATTCTAGGAGATGTGGGAGTTATAGGATGTAACTCTTTAGGTGATAGTCTCTTTTAAATTCTATGTGATGAATTGTGTAGACTTTATGTTTGATTGCTATTCACATATCACCTCACATGTATCTCAAGTTTTTCCTAGTATCACACACTTCACAAGTTACTCTTTGTTAAACACTGTACATGCTAGTGTGTGTGTTTTTGGTCTGACCAACCAAGTTTAAAAATATCTTGAGATTTGTGCACAACATATTTGTTGCTTGAAAAAAATTAAATGGAGGATGATTGGGTCTTGTTTTTGATGAAATTGGGTTTGAAAATTTGGGTTTTTGAAAAAGCATTTCATTTCATACTCATGCATTTTGTTTTCATTGATCAAATGCTTTGAGGAGTTGTTTTTAAAATTGAACTTGCATTTTTCAAAACTGTGATTTTTCCCAAAATTTTTGTGAGGTTCTGCCCATTTCGATCGATCCATTGTGATTTTCGATCAATCGAAAAAGTGCCCTGGATTGTTCTAAAACGACTGTCTCATTCGATCGATCGAAGATCGTGGGAAGCTTTTTAAAAAAGAAGAAATCTGACTTTTTCAAAAGTTCTATTTCAAAACTTTTTCAAACTTTTCTTTTCTCTCTCCGACGAGGCAGGCTTCCAGTCAATTTTTTGTCGTTTTCTCCGAAATTTTTTGCAAGAAATCTCTCTCCTCAAGCCGGTAAGACCTTTTTGCCCTTTGTTTTGCTTTTATTTTCATGATTTCATGCATTTTTCATGCATTTTAGGGGAGATTTTCGGACTTTGCATAAATAGGAATTTCTGTTGATTCAAGCCTCTTCTTTTGCAATTGATCATTGGGTTTTTGTGGGGACACACTATATACTTGATCTTAATGATTTAATTTGATCAATTTTGAGTTTTACGAAAAATTGAAATTTCTAGGGTTCCTATTTGATTCGAATTGGGGCTTTTGTGAAATTGAGTTAAATTTGATGAAATTGGCTTTGTGTATTGATGTATTTAGGCATTATAATCATTGTATTGTGTTTTGTAATGCTTAATTCTTCAATTTGGTGAAAAATTTTTCAAGTGGTTTTCAAATTTTTAGGGTTTTTGTTAAGAAACTCTATGTTCAAGCCAATTTTGTGAAATTTAACTTAATTTGAACTTGTTTACTGCATTTAGTTCATGCATCATAACATTGTTATTGTTCATGCATCATATAGATTTTTCATTCTATTATTTTTGTGCTAACTTGCAGTCTGCCCTTGGTTATGTTTTTTGTTCTTTTGGTTTTGTCCTTGTGTCCTTGTCCTTTCCTTAGCACCATGCCTAGGAAGACTAGAGCTCGTAGGACTATTCCCTCTCGTTCTCCTTCCCCCCCTTCCTTTGACCGTGAGAGGTTTCCGAGCGAGAAAAACCAAGAGACCTATGAGAAGCTCAATCTTCAGAGGAAGATTTAGGCTGAGCATTCTGTCGTTCTAGATGAGCTTGATCCTGCCATTAGGGCAAACTTTGAGCGTCGATGGTGGTTGCTTCTGTTAGATGTGTCTGACCCTCCTCCTCCGGCTACCTTGATTAGAGAGTTCTTCTCGAACATTTCTATCCGCATCTATGATTCCAACACTCTAGTTAGGAGTTGGATATGAGGCGTAGAGTACTCCATTACTCCTCAGGTAGTGGCTGATGCTTTAGGGGTACCGTTGGTTCGTGAGCCTGTCTATCCTTATTTTGAGTCTCCCGAGCTGAGCGACGTTTTGTCTTACATCATTGGGACTACTGTCCAGTGGGGTTCTGATCCTAGGATCACTTTTGCTGAGCTCTCCGGGTTACATTATCTTTTCTTTAGGATAGCCTGTCATTCCCTCTGGCCCATCTCTCATGTTCACACCATTCCTCTTGAGAGGTGTGTATTTTTGTACGCTCTTGTCACCGATGCTCCTATTAGTTTTCCCCATCTTTTTCTTCGTTCTTTGAACGAAATTTATAGGAGTTCATCTGCTTCTCATGCCCTTGTTCATCCTATTTTCATTCATAGGATTTTGCTATATCTTGATCTTAGTGGCTTTCCTTCCTCTGAGCCCCTTCATGTTATAGGTCCTATAGGTGCGTCTTTTCTTAGACAGAGGGCCGCTCATCTTCGAGCTGGTTCTAAACACCCTAGATCTGAGCCATCTTCTAGCGCTCCTCCTCCTCCTTCGTCTTCTACAGGTCCTGCTGGTGAGGATATTCTTGATCCAGTTGGTGATGCTGCTGCTGCTGCTGTTCCTCCACCTCCTTCGGCCGACTTCGATGTTCGTCGTAATTTGGAGACTGTCATGACCGTTCAGGCGGCTCATGGTCAGATTTTGGTGGACCTGCTGGATGAGATGCGTGCTTTGCGAGCCGACCTTGCACGTCTTCATTCACCTTCACCACCACCTTTTGATGGCGACTCTTGATTGCCCTTTGGCATTCCGTCACAAAAAGGGGGAGTGGATATTTTTGACTTGTAGAGGAGTTTTGACTTTTTGAGGAGATTTTGTAGTTAGGGGGAGATATTTTTTGTTTTGTGGAATTTATTAGATTGTATCTAGGTGTTTCACTTTGTATATCATTTTTGGGGATATTCATGTTAGGGGGAGTAACATTGATATATTGATATACATGTTTATTTGATTCTTGTTGTCTTATGATTCACTGCTTATTGATTTATATTTATGAGTTGTTCATTGATATATATCTTTATTGTGTGTTGTGTGAATCTTACAAGAATATTATACCTGTTTATATACTATTTTCTGCCACACATGCGTTTATGTGTTTGTCGAGTATTTCAGGAATATACAGGTTGATTCAACAAAGCTACTGTCTACACTTGCAACCGATGGATAGTAGTTAGGGTTGAATTTGAGTTTATGAGCATTATTTTGTAAAGGGCTTTTTACTTGTAAACTTTGAGCTTTTAATTTGTGTTTTGTCACGGATTGCCAAAGGGGGAGTTTGTTAGGTTCTAAGGTCTTAGGATTTTGTGTATTTAGAACTCTAATTTGTAATGTTGGCAAACCATGATCAAAACAATGTATTTAGTCTAGTTTAGGCTTGCTCAAAGTTGGTTAAATATTGTAAAGTTGGAATCGAGTGTCTACAGAAGCATTGGGGCTTCTCGGCCTGACTCGATCGATCGAATGTAATTCTCAATCGATCGAAAATCGGCGTAGATGCGATTTTGCAGAAATTCCAGCTCAGCCCTAACTCTTTTAAAACGTTTAGGGTTTTATGTTTTTGCCCCAAGTATATAATCAAAACCCTAGCCACGTTTTCAGAGTTGCACAAGTTGTATTGTTGCTCATACATTGCGGTTTTGTGTAAATCTCTTGTGAGATCTAGAGGAGCTTTTCTTTACACAAAGCTTAGGGTTTTTCTTTACACAAAGCTTAGGGTTTTCAAGATTGAGATTACTTCAACATCTTGATGATCAACTTGGTTGCTGCCTTTGAAGCTTAAAGATAAACAAGCGGGGAGCTTGTAGCTGATTGAAGGAATACAAAGAAAGAAGTAGTCCGTGGACTCGGAGCCTGCGCGTGGTCGTGTCAGGAAGTTTTACTGGTGGGTAGCATTAGGAAGTCAAGCGGGGAGCTTGTAAGTCCTTTTGTAAGAACTTCAATTCTTTCTTAGTGGATTCCGTTTTGCCTTGAGGATCGGTGGGTAAAATCCTCCCCAGGTTTTTCCGTGTGGTTTCCTGGGTGATCATATCACTGTGTTATTTATTATTCCGCTGCATTATATTTTTGATATGATTGTTTGATTGTTTTAACCTAGAATTGCTTAATTTGACTAAGTAACAACTTGGCTAATTAATCTAGGCTACGCAATCTGGTTGTGGTTTAAGGGGTCTAAACCCTTCAGCATTAATTGCAATTTTTTTTAGAAGCATTAATTGCAAATTGAGACCATATACATTATTTTTTTGGGAAACAAACATCTCAAAGCTCAAAGCTCAATCCATAGATGCAAATGTTTGGTACGTTGCAACTTTAAACAAAAAATCTAAGCTTAATATACTTTTACTTCAATTTGAATACATAATCCTTAAAGGAAACTGCACGGAGACATATTAAGCACAGCAAGTGTAATTCAACAATAATCAAATTAAGATTTGTATCATGTGAAGCAACTTTTATTTAGTTCTTTAAGATTTTTATCCATTTAGAAATGATAGGAGAAGAAAAATTATATATATATATATATATATTTTTTTTTTCTTAAAATCTAAAAATTTTAAAAAATTTACAATTTTATGAAGTCACTTCACCCAACCATTGTGTTTAAGCATAACTTTTATTATATATAATATGATATAAGGGATTATAGTTTCTTTCATAATTTTTTTTCTTTTTTTTTTTTTAATATCAGGCATTTTATATTTAATGAAAAATGATATGTTCACAATATTTTCACAACATTTTTACAACAAATTCTAAGTGGCAAGTTGTTACTAGTTATTATTGTTGGGAAAAAAAGTAATCTTAGTGTTAGGTTCAAATTTTAACCGATAACAACTAAGTACTTATAATTTGTTGTAAAAATATTGTGAATATAATATCTATTGTACTTAATTATATCTTAGCATTGGTAACACCATGAAATGCATATCTGTCATAGTCCGATCAATCATTATATTCAATTATATTTTTTTATTAAATAAAAGATTTTTTTTTATACCCTTACCTAACACTCACCCATGTATGACCCTTTGGTTTTTTTTATTTTATTTTATTTTTTTTCCTCTTTTTTTCTCATCCACCCATTTCTTCACAAATATCCACTTTCTTCATCTCCTCTCTCTGCTTTCCTGCACACCTTTATCTTCTTTCTTCTTCTTCTACATTTCTTCATTTTCCTTCACGCACACACACCTTCAAAGAGCCCACTCTCTCAAATTTCTCATCCATCCTCTTACCTACCAATTGAAAAGCATTAAGAGTTAATTTTTCTCAATTTCACCCAAGACCAACTCCTCTCTCACTTTGTATACCCAAAACCAAATTGGAATTGAAGTTACATGGATGCATCGGAGGACTCGTCATCTTGACCCAACGGTGTTAGAAAATTTAAATTTGATGTTAGAGTGAGATCAGTGATGGTCCGATGGAGGTCCTTGTCCCTACCCAGATGGTGTTATAATTTTCTCTATATGCATTTTCTGTGTGTATTTTGTGTTTATAGAGCAGGGATAAATTTGGGAGTTCATAATAAAGCTGAGGGTATTTTAGAGATAAAGAACACGCTTTTTCAATTTTGGGTTCAAGGGCATTTTGGTCCGGTTGCAAAATAATTTGACTATCTTTATCTACACTGACACCCGCCTATTAAATACTCAACTTTTTCCATATTCCTAAAAGGACATGAATATTTTATTCCAATTTTTATTACATTAACGGGTGCTGTGTAGCACCCATAAAACAAAAACATTGTTATCTTTTTCAAGAAAAATTAAATTCAAAACAAATAAGTATTTGAATTCAATTAGGAACTTAATGTACTGCACTTAAGTTTTACTCATCATAAGTATGCAATGTCTATGATTCCCCACTAATCACGATAGTATAAAGGCCTCACTTCTAGTTTACAAGAAGCATTTTACAGCTCATATTCACCAAACACACTTTTCAACTGGAACTACTTAAATTAATACTAAGATTAACGAAATTCCTTCTTAATTATTACTCAGATTCTCTATGATGTGAATTTATAGAATTTTGATTAAGGATAAAATCTATAAAAATAAAAAATAAAAAATTCATCTAACATAATTTGCCTACAATTTATTTCTCAGTTTCACATAGCTAGTGTTAAAGTAACTTTGTTGATATCGAAAAGTAGTGATTCCATCCATGCTAATTGATATTCCGAGCTTAATAAGATTCACTGCCACTGCTTAACACAAGCATAGACTAACTAGCTTTGTTGTAAACAAAATACACCAAAAGTTCTGTAAACATGACTAATCAAATGCGAGAATCCCACAACAAATGAAAAATTATTGATATTCCCTGCTCAATAAGATAAATTGGTTTCTTTTATTCAACAAAATAAATGAACAAAGAGTGCAATCATAGCAAAGCAAGCAAAGAGGAACAAGAAAGCAGCACTAAAACAAAACATTACATTGAAATCAAGCAAACCACACAACAAAATAGTACAACAAAGAGTACAATCACCAAGAAAGCAATTCTTTACGTCACTACACGGAGGCATAAGAGAATATGTTTAACAAGTCTATGCAATCAAATCCTTCAAATTATATAACTGACACCAACCTGCACAAGTTGCGAAGAAATGAATTTTTTTTCTTGATTTGTCATGAGTCGAAGTAGAGTAGGAACTTTTGCTCCATGGATGATTTCACCTGGAAAAAAAAAATGAAGAGGGAGACAAGCAACTAATATGATTAAGCCCAAGACATCAAAATCCAATTAAAATGAAATATACTATAGACATGAACTAACTGAATTAACATTTAGAACTATATTTAGTTAACCAATATATTCATTCTGTGGAAATGAAATGAAAAAGTATGATGGATTGGATAGAGATATTTTTAAAGTAAAGAAGCACCACAAATTTATCAAAAATGCGAGTGCAAGAATTCATTGTTGTACCTTGTTAGCTAAAGATTATCCTTCTTCATCACAGTCTAGAAATACAAGGGAAGGCACATGTTGGACTTTGTAAAAATCCAGTCCTCCTTTGTCAAGCCTATCTTTGAATGACTTTAGCATGTCTTTGATCTCTAATTCTTTTAGGGTTGTGATGAACCTCAATCCATCTGGAATCGACCTCAATACCATGCAGTTACCAATTTCCAAACGTTGTAGACTGGGCATGGCTTCTTACTCCACCCTTAACTCCTCTAGCTCACTAATCCCCCAAAGGCAAAGAGATTGAAGCCGAGGAAATCCTCTTTCAGAACAAACCATATTCTTCCCTAAGAAGGCTTTACGGTAAAGGTGGAGGCTTTTTAAGTTGGGAAGCTTCTCTAATATTGCCATTGGGTCTTCCTCAAGAGAAGTGCGTAGCAAACTCATCTCGGCAATATTTGGAGGGAATTGGTGAGCTTTTGGAAACTTCTTTATAACGCTGTATAGGCTCAGCATATATATATGTGAACAGATTGATACTAGCATATGTAATGCATCATCTTGGGCCCGTTCAGTAGTTTCCACATCAAGGTCCCGAAGACGGTTGAATTTGAACCCTGCGGGAATTTGGATGGTTTTGGGCTGAACATTCTCCAATGTCTGCAAATGATAAAGATTACCCAATTCCAACTTACCACATACTCTATAATTCCCAGGTAAATAAAGATGCTTCAATTGTTTTATATACTTAAACACATTTGGCACTCTCAGTTTGGAGAGGCAGAGCCGCATTTTGCCCAATACATTCTCACTATTTAATGACGGGTAGAAGTCAATCCGCAAATCCAATGTCTCCAAGCACCTCAAATTGCCAATAGATGATGGCACGTTACATACACAGCATCCTACGAGAGATAAATATCTCAAGTGGATGAGGCATCCAATGTCTTTAGGTAATTTTTTGTTGTGGTTTTTAAAATTTTGAAGATGTAAGACTCTAACCAACTTGAACTTCTTGAAACAGGACTCTTTAAAATAAGATTGATGATCCCAATTAGGCAAAAGGTGGAGAAGAGACCGTAGGTAAGGATATTCATTGAATTTAATTCCCTTGTAGGAATCATCACCTGATTTAGAAATGATAGCAAGTCTTCGAACTTTACCAATTTTCTCTTCACGATGTTTCATGGAAAGAATATTGGTGATATGGAGAAAATTTTCCTCTTGGGCTTTTGATACACAAAAATCTTGCATAAGATCATGCATTCGGCAACTTGAAATCCTTCCAAGTGTGTCCCTTTCCCCACTAAAACCATGCACCTCTCCACTAGCTCCCTTAAATATCGGTCTCCCACATCCTCCATTGTATCCTCTCTTCCTCCTCCATGCTGAATCTGTGATATAAAACCTTTTGCTATCCACATTCGAATCAATTCATTTGTCTGTATCTCAAAATCCTTTGGAAAGTGACCTAAATATAGAAAACATGGTTTCAAGTGCCAAGGTAAATCATTATAACTTAAACTTAACACCTTCGTGACTCGTGAGTTTTGTTTTTCATAAAGATATGATTTGACATGTCTAAGAATATCCTCCCATTCTTCCCATGTTTGCTTTGTTGCTAAAAGACCTCCAAGTGTAGTGATGGCCAATGGTAAACCCCCACAATATCCAATCATTTCTTTTCCAAACTCCTCCATATAAGTTTTGGCCACAAAGTCTAGAAAGCCAGTAACAAACATATTAATATCATTTTTTTTTCTTGAAGTCTAAAATAATAAAAGATGAAATATATATTTATATATATATATAATCTCAAAAAGAAACTATATTTTAAGACTTGAAAGCCTAGAGATGAACCATTGATGGTCCACTTGGAGAAATTATCTCCATGCTATGGAAGATACTAATAAATGGCTTTGAACTCTTACTCTTGCTCAGTTTTAAATTTAGTTAAAATATTTAAAAAGGAATTTAATTTAAATCACAAGTTTTAATTTTGTTTTATGTGTGGTAATATTATATATTTAAATAACTAGGAAAATTTACCAATTTTTTACTAGATTAAAAACACAAAAGCAATTAGCCTCATTATACGCACTTTGTGTGTGTGATGAGGTTTTAATTTTTAATTTTTATTTTTTGGGCCTAGTGTCATAATTTCTCCTATTTTTCGATAAGTATTTTTTGCAAACATCGATTAGTAAGAGGGTGTCCTATTTTGTAGGTATTTTAAGTGGAGTTGGAGATATACTTTTACCAAGTTCTCCTCCAGTTTTTTCATGTTAAACCTAAGGTTTAGGGGTATTTTTGAATCACATAAAAATTCAGTCCAAAGAGAGGAATCCTCTTATAGATATTACAGATAAGTCGAACTACAAGTTTTTTTTTTTTTTTGGCCATATTTTAAACTATCCAGGTTTGTCTTACACATTAGGTAAGACAAGTGTTAGTTTCTAGAATTATCATTTTCTGGTGCAAGGCAAGTTTAAGTTTAAATGCGAACCTTAGGTCCGTCTAAAAGTTAAATAATGGTTGTGCAGTCCAATCAAAAGTCCCTCTATCAATCACTTAATTCTTTGCATTTTTTTTTTGAGAAATAATTACAACATGCTACTAATCCCGTAGCTCGAACCTTTTCCCCTCTAAACCCCCAAGCACTTTGTATATGAAGAGGTGCCAATTTAGCTACAAAGCCTTTAACAATTCTTTGCATTTAACATAAGAAATTGGAAGCAAACCCTTTATTTTGAGGTGGTATTACATGTTTAGGCTAACATTATACATTCATCCTCTCACATAGTGTTGGTGGATACATATAGCCGAAACCCCTTTATTTTCTAGCTAGGTATATATTGATTAATGTAGAGTTTGAACTCAAGGCAACGGCTACCACAGAGTGTCAGTTATCGTGGGCTATTGTACAAACCCCAATTAAATGTCAAAAATTGATTTAACACATTGTTATACATAATATGTTCAAGTTTGTATAATGGGTTTTAATGTGTACCATTAATTCAATTAATGTTCAAAATAGTAGTTTTTTAGTCATATGATTCTAAATAACTTTATAACATCTTCTTCTTCTTCTTCTTTTTTTTGGCTAATGTGAGTGTTTAGAGCTCTTTGAGCACCTAACTATTCCAATAAGTATGTATAGTTTCCACACAAACTTGGTAATTACAAAATTTACAAGAAGGAATATATTGGGAGTGTTCTCAAGATGCTAGCCAAAATTTGAACCCAAGACCATATGAATTTCATGAGATCTATGGAAGAATTAGACCAACCCCTTGAACTTATAACTTAAATGCAGTTAGTCATAAATTTTAAAGAAATATTTCTTTATATTTTATTATTCATATTGAACTTATTTATTCTTATGTCTTCAAACAGTAGTTCACCATCTTTTAAAAAAACATGTTAACCATAATTGTCCTTTATATGAGAATGTTAGTCATTGCACCCTAAATCTGTACAATATATATATATATATATATAATTATTTATTTATTAAAAGCCAAAGCTAAAAAAATCCAATTAGAATTTAATTGGATTCTCAATTCTGCGTCACATGTCCCATTTAATTTTTAATTTTTGTGCCAAATTAATTTTTGAGAATAAAAATTGAAAAGTCCAAATCCAATTAAATTCTAAATTGGATTTCAATTGAAGTCCAATTTTCAGCTATGTATCTATCTAAATTTTTTTTTTTTTTTTTAAATTTTTGTGGCAAGTGAATTATTGTGTGCAAACACTGTAGAGTCTAAATTTGAAAGCTCAACAGTGCAAAACACTATAGTTTGTTTAGACCCCCAAAATAAAACTAACGGCTAGATCAAGGTTTTCAAACCCGGACCGTTCATTGAACCGTAAAAGGAAGAGGTTCAAGGTTTTTAAGGTTGAACCGAGGTTGAACCGTGATGACGTCATAATTAATTTAATAATTATTTAAATATAAATAAATATATTAAATTAGTATAAATAGAAAAATTAAATTAAATGACCCAATTAAATATAGAAATCTATCTTTCAAACGTATTTTTTCATATCATAACTTTCACAGTTATGTTACAAAACCATGCTTAATTTTTTATGTAACTTAATATGTAACTTTTTTTTTTTTTTTTAGGGGAACTTAATATGTAACTTAAGTTATTATATCATATCTCTCAGTTAAGTTATGATATTATTTTCATTTTAACCCGTTATTATATCTTGGATATTTTTTCCTAATTAGCTCGAATCAAATTGGTTCAACTCACTCAAAAGTTCTCAACATACTTTTAGCAATTTCATATTTTGCACATGTAAGGGAAATGCTTTTTGGGCTAAACAGAGAAACATTGGGCCTTGTGATTTAGCTTAAAAGAAAACCGAAGTTGTTGTAATTGTTAGGTTCTTTGGATCCAATATAAATAGCCCATTAGACATTAGTTGTGAATTGATGTGATGATACACTTGAAGCCTTCATTCTTCTTCAACAGTACACTAACTAGCACAGCACTTGGAGTTTGTTGTTTTGGTGGGCGTACAGACCAATAAACCAAATAAAGAAAAGTAAAATATCAATGCATGTCACATCATTGGGCAGTTGAAAAAATTATCTAAATCTAATGGCTGAATTTTTTTTGCTTTTATTAAATAATTAAAACCTTTCTTCATTTCCAATGTTAGCACGTGGGGGACTTTTCATTTCCAATATTAGCACGTAGGGGACTTAGGAATTCAAAAGGAGTAAAAAGTAAAAGTCTAAAGAGGAAACTACAGAGCTCCATCAACGGAAAAAAGAAAGAGATGAAGGAAAAAAAAAATGAAGAAGAAGCGGGTAGCAGAAAATTAAAGCGTGATCCGCGACTGTGTGGGAAACCTGTTGGCTGCTGCTTCAACTAGGCGTAGATCCTGCTTTGTTGTGTTCATCTTCTTTTTTTTTTTTTTTTTTTGAGGAACTTTTCTTCTTTTCTGGTTCTATTTTTTTCCTTACAAATCCTTTTGTTCAAGATCTGAAATTACAGATATCCTTCCGATCTTTATTCTTCTTCGTGTTCTTTCATTTCTTCTAGATCTGATCATATCTTCATATCGGTGTATTGGCCAAAATTCACCGGAAAAGCTGAAACAAAAACAAACTGTCTGAACCTCAAAAATTGGTCACGGTTCTCAGAACCGTACGGTCCGACCATGGTTCGCACGGCTTCCTGTTTTTTCCCCATGAGCGGTTCTTGAAGCTAAAAAAACCGCAAAGCTGAGAGGTTCGCGGTTTCTCCGGTCAGACCGTACGGTCTGGTCCGGATTTCAAATCCATGGGCTAGATTGCTTTTACCTTAATTAACTAAGTGCGGAATAAGAGTAAGTGTAACGCAATAAAACCAGATCTACTCTCTAAAGCATAAGCAAATACAATAAACGATAAAAGTAAAGCTTAAAGAGTAACGGAAGAGGGATGCAAACACAAGATAACACCAAGACGTGTTATCGAAAAGAAAACCGAAGAACTTTGTAAAAAACCTCTTCGTGGCTCTCCAAGCCGAATTGATGCACTAGTGAATAAAGTTGGAGTATAAGGATATCAAAAAGACTCTCTAAGCCTAATTTACCTAAAGTACTTGAACCCTCAAAGTTTCAAATACCAACAGGCTTCACCAAGCCATGTCCCCACTGGTTATCCAAATTCCCACAAGCTTCTAGTAATGCGAGCAAGTCATGAACTTCACTATCTTCACAAAAGTCTCACACTTAACCCTTACATTAAATCCCACAAACATACAGAAAAATGATTGACTCAAATACAATCAAATTTGACATGGAATTAAAGCCAAGAAAAACATAGTTGTAAATCACAACTTTACAAAATCCAATTAAATTCTAATATATATATATATATATATATATGTATGTATGTATATAAAATTAGAAATCATTACATATTTTAGAAATTTATTGTTTAAAAAATGTGTAAGCTAATACCATATATGATTTGAAACTCTTCTAAAAAAAAGTATATGTAAACTATATAATTATGATTATTTTAATTGTATCTGAGCATATGTATAGGGTTACACACTATTTAATAATAAAAAGTTTAATTTTGTTGAACTCTTGTTCCGCCACATCACTAAAAAAAATCAATTTATTCCTTCTTTAAATATTTTTTATTCCAATCTAAATCTAACCATTTCTAAACTCCTCTTAATTTTTTTTTAACTCTTCTTCTCCCCCATAATTTCACACCCTATTGTTACTCTTACCCAACCCTTCATTTTTCATTTCTATTTCACATAAATTCACAAGTACTTCCTATGCACCTCTTTCTCTCTCTTATTCATTTCTTGTTTTTGCAAACAACAAAACCAAAATGTTTTAAATTTTATTTTTACTTTGGTGGATTTTGATTGGTTATGCCATTTACATGGAGGATTTCTTATTCTATCTGCAGCTCTAATTTGTGCTCATGCATTTTGTTGCTTTTATTTGGTAAATTTGTTTTGGCTTATGCATTTTTTGGTGTTTTAATTTTTCATCATAGGTCAGCTCTCTCTTATCACTTTTTTATTTTTTTATTTTTTTTTATTTTTTAGTTTTAGATTAATATTTTTATTTGATACAAGATAGAATTTCTACTCTAGCCTAATCTAAATGTATATGTGTGTAAAGCTCCTTCCTGGAGGCTTGGACCTCGGCCCTTGCCCCCCACACCCCACAAGTATTTATGCTTGTGGAGTGACCACAAGCATTAATCTAAGTTTTAGATTAATATTTACTTGTTTTTACAAGTGGAATTTGAGTTTCACACAATAATTGGCTGTGTATTTTAATGTGTGTATCAACTGTTTGGGCAATTGCAAATTACAAACTCAATATATTACTTATGATAATATTCTTTTTGAGTCGAAGTTTAATGGAATGTTTGTATGTTTCATTCATTTACCTTTATTTTCATCTCTTTTTTATATGTACATATGCGCACACACACACACACACACACAATGGTAGGGCTAGGGTGTGCATCTAACTCAGCAACTTGATGAAACCAACCCAATTCAATACCTTGGGATGATTTTTTGTGAGTTTGTGGGTTAGGTTGGGACCATTTATTTAACCTGGAGTTAGGTTAGACTTGGGTTGATAGTTTTTCAACCCAATAAGCCCAAGCTGAATTGACATATATAAGTTTTTTTATAATTTTTTTATATTAGTATTTTGAGAAATTGGACATTTGGAATACAAAAATTCATCAACTTAAAGTAGAGATACAAGAAAAAAAAAAAATCCAACAACAAATGAAAAATTTTTTTTTTTTTGAAAGACAAATAACATTTTTTTTTTATAGGAAAAATATGCAAAGAATGGAAAAGAGAATGACAAATTTATAATAAGAAGATGAGAATTAAAAAAAAAAAAAAAAGCCAAAATAAAGGAAGATAAATGGATAAAGGGAGAGTGACATTAAGAAAGAGAGTAGTTGGGAGGTGGAAAGGTAAAATGTTGGAGAAAGTTTAACAATAAGTTGGTGTTAAGTAATATATTATTGGTGAACATTTTTTGAACTTTTCTTTTTACATGTACAATTTATTTACATGCAATAATCATTTATGCATTTCTCATACATAGTTTGATAAGCATATAAAAAGTAAAAGAGTGTATAGATAATTCTTGGTGAACATTTTTTGAACTTTTCTTTTTACATGTACAATTTATTTACATGCAATAATCATTTATTCATTTCTCATACATAATTTGTTATGCATATAAAAATAGAATCTCGATTTGGAGCCTAAAATTATTTCATTTAAGCAACAAAAATAGAGAAAGTACACCAATGATAAAGAGAAGAAAAAGCAAATGATAACAAAATAATTGTATAAAAAATCAGAAAATAAAAATCTTTATGAAGTTTTCATCTTCACTTATCTGGCTGTGCCTTCGTTAAGGATGAAGAACACTTTCATGACTATGGCATAATTTTAGCTCTAGATGCATTTTAGAGTGAAGGACTTAGTGCTAATACAATAATATATATATATATATATATATTCTTTTCAAATGCCTCATAGGCTATCCAAAAGTTCATTTAAAGTAGGTTCAGTTAACTCAACTGGTAAAGTTTCTAATGGCTGAATAAGAGATTTAAGAATCAATTTCTGCCTATACCATAAATTGATTGGTGTCTTGGTCTGATGATAAAGTGCATCATCAGGACCAGACATCATAGGTTGAAACGCTCTAAAAAAAAATCTCATTTAAAATAAATACATTAATTGGAGACAAATGAAGACAAATAGACAAATTTTTCAATCCATTAAATCCGACACTTTCAATTCCACACTCTTCAAATCAATTGAAGGTTATGCAGAAAAGGTTTCCTATTTGTCCAAATGACCTTCCAAATCCATTGTAAGAATTCCATCAATTCTGCCGTTAATGTTAGCATCAAAAGTGCTAAATTAATTTGAGGGTCATGCTAACGAGTGCTTTTAAGGCATTGGTTAACAATCCATTTTAGGAAAGTTTTGACACCACTTTTATGGAAAATGAAAAAAGCTATCAAAACATTAATTGTTTTTTTTTCTTTTCCCATAATTTTTTTTTTAAAATGGATTGTTAATTAATTCCCTAAGGGCATTCGTTTGTATTTTCCTTAATTTAATGGGAGGATTTTTAGGAACCACTCTAATGAGGTAATATTACTGAGCAAACAAAAGGGAAATTAATGAGGCAAACATAATAAGCCTCGATTCACAATTATTATTACTGTTTTAAAATGTGAAATTGTAGGAGGTAAACCACAAATCAACTCACGTTTCCTGTCAAGAACAGAGCATGGTGTTTGAGTTTTTAGCTGGATTCGAGGTCGGCTGGTCCTCCAAGAAGAAGAAGGATAAGAACAGAGATAGGAAAAGAGAAAAACAACTGAATTATGCTTAGTCAATGCTTGCCCATACAACCATGCCATCTTCCTTTATACACTTTCCCGCCCTCTAACTAAGTTGGAATTACTAACTAACTAATGCCAGTTGTACCCTCACAACTAACCCACCAGTAACTGCCACTCTTAGTACCACTCACTTCCAATTACAATTACAAATCAGTACCAATCACTTCTAATTACAACTACCACTTAATACAATCCTAACAATACCCTCCCCATTAAAATACCTTGCCCACAAAGTGTGGAAATTGTTGTTGCAGCAAGTATAGACTCTCCCAGGTAGCATCTTCCACTTGTTCACCTTGCTATTGAACCAAAACCTGAGTGACAGACCGGTTCCTTAACTGATGAGTCCTCTCTTGTAACACAACAACAAGTTCAGGCCTGAGAATGCCCTCAAAATCCACAGGTGGTAAAGATGGCAGAGGCACCACATGTTGACCCAACCTCTGCTTTAGACAAAAAACATGGAAGGTGGAATGAAGTTTTGATTCAGGTGGTAATTCCAATTTGTAGGAGACATTACCAACCCTCTGCAGTATTTGAAAAGGACCCTAGAATCTAGGTGATAACTTCCCCAAACGTTTCTGCCTCAAAGACATCTGTTTGTATGGTTGTAACTTAAGATATACCCAATCACCAACTTCGAATTCTCTCATGGTCCTACGCTTATCAGCAGCAACCTTCATTCTTTTCTGAGCAGCCACTAAGTTTTGCTTCAGTAATGCAATGAGCTGCTGTCTATTTCTCAAATGCACCTCCACACTGTCCACCTTAGTAGTGCCAGGAATGTAGTCCAAGAGTCTTGGTGGAGCAAAACCATATAATGCCTTAAAGGGTGTCATCTTAAGAGAGACATGAAAATTGGTATTGAACTAAAATTCTGCTAAGGGTAACCACTCCACCCAAGACTGTGGTTTGTCTGCAGCAAAGGCCCTTAGATAATGCTCTAAACTCTTGTTCACCACCTCTGTTTGATAAGCTGTAGACATGGCAAGCTGTACCCCTTGTAGCCTCATTAACTCTTGCCAAAAGTGTGATGTAAATATAGGGTCCCTGTCACTCACAATTGTGGTAGGCATACCATGCAATTGAAAGACATATTGCATATAAAGGTGAGCTACTTTAGTTCCAGAATAAGGGTGTGACAAGGGTACAAAGTGAACAAATTTAGTAAACCTGTCCACCACCACTAACACCACATCCTTTGACTGAGATTTAGGGAGTCCTTCAACAAAATCCATACTCACATCCATCCAAGGCTTTTTTGGTATTGGGAGAGGTAGCAGGAGACCAGCTGGGTTACAAGTTTCATACTTCAATCTTTGACAGGTGTCACACTCTCTAACCATCTTCCTCACATCAACCCTCAATCCAGGCCAATAGAAATCCCTTTTAACCCTATGCAAGGTCTTAAAAAAACTTGAGTGGCCCCCCAATGGACTGTCATGAACATGATGCAGAACAGCAGTCTTCAAGGCTTCACAAGTGCCTAGGTAGACCCTCCCTTTGTACAATAACAAGCCATTCTGCAGAGAATAGCATTTAGGAGCAGCCTATCTTGAACCCAAGGCTTGTAGAATACCCTGCACCTGCTGATCCATGGTGAACGGTTTTAGACCCTTTAAACCAACCAACTTAATCTAGTTAATTAGCCAAGTGACTAACTTAGTCAAATTATACAATTCTAGGTTATCACAAACATACAATCATATCAAAAGTAATAAAGCAGCGCAAATATAAAAGACACAATGATATGATCACCCAGGAAACCACACGGTAAAAACCTGGGGAGGATTTGACCTAGCTATCCTCAAGGTAAACCTGAATCCACTATGAAAGAATCAAAGTTCATACAAAAGGACTTACAAGCTCCCCGCTTGACTTCCTAATGCTACCCACCAGTAGAACTTACTGACACGACTACATGCAAACTTCGAATCCACAGACTCTTTCTTTCTTGGACTCTTCAATCAAGTATAAGCACCCCCGCTTGTGTATCTTTAAGTTCTTGAATCTGCAACTGAATGATCACCAAGTTCTTGACATAATCTTGAATCTCGGAAACCCTAAGTATATGTGAAGGCAAACACCTCTAGATCTCATAAGAGATTCACACACACAGCATAAAGAGTAATCTTAGAGAGCTTTGGGTACAAAACCCTAGATCTACAAAAAGAGGCACAAGATGGCACTCTAATCTCTCTAAAAATCACCTAAAAACGTTTTAGGGTTTTCCTTATATATAGGAGTGTTTTACTTAAACCCCAAGATATTTAAGTAGAGTTTGGGCTGAACTGGAATTCTGCAGAAAAATAAATCTGCACATGGTTCGATCGATCGAGTCTAATTTTCGATCGATCGAGCCTTGCAGATTTAGTCCAATAAATTCTGCAATCACTCGATTCCAATTTTACAAATAAACATACTTTGAGCAAGCCTAAACCTAAACTCTATGTTTTAATCATGGTTTGCCAACAAAATACAAATTGGAGTTCTAATACATTAGTTCCTAATTTCTTAGAACCTAACACATGGCATAGCTTGTCTTGAGATCACTTAACCAAGCTGGTGAAGGGAATGAAATCATACACAAAACTCCCTCTTAAGAGTCAAAATCACCTTCACAAGTAAGATGAGTAGAATTAGCCTTACTACAAGGCCCAGTAGTACCCATATCAACTTCAGTTTCAACTTTTCTGGACAATGCATCAACCCACAAGGTTATCTTTACCCTTTTTATATTGAACCACAAATGCATAACCCAGTAATTTGGCAAACCACTTCTGTTGAGTAGGAGTACCAATTTTCTGCTCTAATAGGTACTTAAGACTTCGTTGATTAGTTCTAACAATAAAGGGTCGACCAACCAAGTAAGATCTCCACCTCTTTACAGCAGTAACCAAGGCTAATAACTCCCTTTCATAAGTAGACAAAGCCAAAGTCCTACCCTTGAGGGCTTGGCTATGAAAGGCAATAGGCCTACCTTGCTGCATCAGAATTGCTCCCAACCCCTTGCCTAAAGCATCACATTCTATGACAAACAGCATATCAAAATTTGGAAGAGCTAACACAGGTGGTTGAACCATGGCAGCCTTCAATTTCTGGAAAGCTTGCTCAGCCTCTTCAGACCAAGAAAATGCAACCTTCTTCAATAGTGCAGTTAAGGGAGCAGCAATCTGTCCATATCCCTTAACAAATTTTCTATAGTAACCTGTGAGCCCCAAAAACCCTCTCAAGGACTTGAGATCAGTGGGGGTAGACCACTGTTGCATGGCTGCAGTCTTCTTAGGATCAGTGTGAACCCCAGCAGTAGTGATGACATGCTCCAGGTACTCCACTTCAGTACAAGCAAATTTGCATTTGGACTTCTTAGCATAAAGTTTATTTAAGGCTAACACCTCTAAAATAGATCTTAAATGGGTCACAAGCTCAAATAAGGAAGTGTTATAAACCAAAATATCATCAAAAAAGACTAAAACAAATTTTCTGAGAGAAGGCTTAAAAACCTGGTTCGTCAAGGATTGGAAGGTTGAGGGGGCATTGGTTAAACCAAATGGCATTACCAAGAACTCATAATGCCCCTCATGTGTTCTAAATGCTGTTTTAGGCACATCTTCCTCCTTCATCCTGATTTGATGGTATCTTGACCTGAGATTAAGCTTGGAAAAAACTGTTGCTCCATTCAACTCATCTAATAACTCATCAATGATTGGAATTGGAAACTTATCCTTCACAGTGATGTTGTTCAATGCCTTATAATCAATGCACATCCTCCAAGATCCATCTACCTTCCTTACTAACAAGACAAGTGAAGCAAAATGACTTGTGCTATTTCTAATTGACCTAGCAGACAACAACTCCCTCACAATATTTTCAATTTCATTCTTTTGATAGAAGGGGTATCTATAGGGTCTCTGGCATACTAGTTGAGAGCCCTCCATAATAATGATTTGGTGTTTATGACCCCTTACAGGTGGTAAACCAGCAGAAGTCCCAAAAACCTCACCAAATTCATGCAATAACAACTCCACTTCTGCAGGAACACTATCTTCCAGTACCACATCAGCCGTAGGAATGATTTGAAGTAGTAAACCCTTCCTCACTGATCCCATAAGCAACTGATTACAATCTATGAAGGAAGTGCCTAAAGATGGACTTAAACCTTGCAGCAAGACCTGTTAATCCTTATAATGGAACTTCATAGTTAAAAATTGAAAATCCCAGTGTATTACACCCAAGGTACTCAACCATTGAGTGCCCAACATAGCATCACAACCTCCTAATGCCAAAACATGAAATTGAACACAAAATTCCACTCCTTGCACACACACTGGTACACTACTACTACAAAACCCTTGAGTTCTCACCACAGTGACATTAGCCACTTTAACCTCCAAAATTCTTGAAACATCAACCTTTAACTGTAAACTAGAGACCACTAATGCATCCACAAAATTATGAGTACTCCCTGTGTCCACAAGTAACACTAACCCACTGCCATTAATCTTGCCTCTAACCCTCATGGTACCTGGTGTAGGAGTCTCAGTTAAAGCATACAATGTAATTTCCACATCTTCTTCCTGTTCAATTGGTTTATTAAGATCACTACACAATTCTTCCTCCAGCTCTGTAATTTTCACTCCAGATTGCACCCTAGGTATTATATCAATTCCTTCTAAAAGAAACAGTTTAACATTTTTACACTTATGCCCAGGCCCCCATTTCTCATTACAATTATAACACAAGCCTTTCTTCCTCCTTTCATCCATTTTAGTAGGTGTAATTCTCTTAACTAGTATTTTTGGTTTAGTATCTAACACTGTATTACTTGCACTACTTTTAGGCAAACCAAGAATTGAACTGTTACCTGATTCTTGATGACTCCTTATGCTCTTCCTGCTGCTCCACACATATTCTTCTTGAATCTTGGCTAATCCAAAAGCTTCATTCAAGGACTGAGGATTGAGCATTCTTACATGTAATCTTATTTCATCCCTTAAACCACTCAGGAAACAGCTGAGCTTATGTAAAGGAGAAAGGCCTTTGACTCAGTTAGACACAGCTTCAAATTCTGCCTTATTCACAGCCACAGTTGAAGTTTGCCTCATCCTGGTTACCACCTCCATAGGATCATCATAGACACTAGTTCCAAATCTCACATGCAAAGCTGGTACAAAAGATTCCCAATCCGAGAACACCCTTGCTTCTTCTGCTTCTTGAAACCAAATCAATGCCTCCAAATCCATGTGGAAAGAAGCTACCAATAGTTTTTCTGCAATTGGGGTTTGATAATACCTAAAATACTGGTTAGCCTTGTGAACCCAATTAGTAGGATCAACACTTGAGAATCGTGGAAAATCCAACTTCATAGACTTGGCAAGTGACAAGGTTGAAGAACTTGGAATTGAATTTGATTGCACATTTCTCTGAGGAGAATTCTGATTCACATCTATGGAATTCAACGTCTGTAAAATCACATTGATATTTTGATTCATCTCATTCAAGGTCCTGGTATGAATGCTTTGAATCTTTTGTATTTCTTGGATGTCCCTGTTCTGGTCATCAAAAGTAGTACGAAGAGAAGCAATAGCTTCATTCACTGTATTCATGGCCGCAGCTCGTGTTTCAGTCATGATAGCACAGGAACGATGCTCTGATACCAATTGTTAAGAACAGAGTATGGTGTTTGAGTTTCTAGCTGGATTTGAGGTCAGCTGGTCCTCCAAGAAGAAGAAGGATAAGAACAGAGATAGGAAAAGAGAAAAACAACTGAATTATGCTTAGTCAATGCTTGCCCATACAACCATGCTATCTTCCTTTATACACTTTCCCGCCCTCTAACTAACTTGGAATTACTAACTAACTAATGCCAGTTGTACCCTCACAACTAACCCACGAGTAACTGCCGCTCTCAGTACCACTCACTTCCAATTACAATTACAAATCAGTACCAATCACTTCTAATTACAACTACCATTTAATACAATCCTAACATTTCCAGATTTTTTTTAAAAAATTTTTATTTTGTGTTGTGTTTATTTATTGTTCAACTTTTTTAGGGCGTGTCTATTCTCCATTTTTACAGATTTTTTTCATATTAGCATGTAACTGATTTTGATAATTTACTACTATTAAATAGTGTTAATTATTTTTAGGTGAATTAATAGGTATTTTTTTATAATAAATTAATAAGTAATTACTATAAAGGAATTATAAGAAAAGACAGAGGAAAAACACAAAACTTTAACTTAACATGTTCAGTGTCATTTTTTTTTTTAAAGGTTAAATAATTGGATAATTTAAGGAAGCTCATTTACTCTTGAATTAAATAGAGACATTTAAGGATTAAAAAAAAAAAAAAATAGAGACATTTAAGTAATAAACTTTACAAATGTCAAATATGTATAACAGTAATTTAAATAGGAGTATTTAAGGAGTCTCAATATGATGTGTCAAGTATTTATTATGTTTACAAATCATTGTTTGCCATATGGCATTGTCAGTTTACATTACTCTAAAAAATGACACGTCTTCTAATAGGCTTTGCCTAAGGGATACTTGTCATCATTTTTTGGATACACCAATTTTAGTGATTCAACTGTTATAATATGTTATAGATAAATAGAAGCATGGCAGGGGTGGGCACCTAACTTACCAACCTTCTCGGGATGATTTTTTCGGGAGTTTGTGGGTTAGGTTAGGATTTTTTGTTTAAATTGGAGTTGGGTTGGGCTTGGGTTGGTAGTTTTTCAACCCAACTGGCCCAAGCTAACTTGACATATATAAGTTTTTTTTAAAAAAAAAAAAAAAAACTTTATATTAGTATTTTGAGAATTAGTTTTGAGAAATTAGAAATTTGGAATATAATTTAGGCGTATTATATAAATTCAAAAAAAAAATTATTGTAAAAATGGATTTAAATAGTTGATAAAAACCCCATTTCTTACTAGGCATAAAACACTTAAGAATTACAGATCAACTTTACTTGGCTCTGGACTTTTTTTTTTTTTTGGACAAAATCTCAACCTATGACGTTGGTTTGGGTTAAGTTGTGAAAGCTCAAAAATGTGTCGAAAACACACGAGCGGTTTAGACCCCCAAATTAAAATTACAGCTTGGTTGATTTTACACTAACTTAATGATAAGTGCGGAATAGTGTAAACACAAGCGTATAGGCAAACCAGCTACTCTAATCCATATTTAAAGCAACACAGCAGTAAAAATGAAATGAACAAGAGTAGGGAAGAAGGATGCAAACACAGATAACACTGAGACGTGTTATCGAAGAGGAAACTGAAGAACTCGGTGAAAAACCTCTCCGCCACCCTCCAAGCGGAAATCGATCCACTAGACAATCAGTTGGGATACATGAGTTAGCAAAAGACCTCCAAGCCTAGTCTACCCGATGTACCTAAGCCCTCCAAGCTCCTACTCCAACAAGGCTTCTCGGAACCGTGTCTTGTCTTAGTTCTCCGGATCCCGCAACAAGCTCCATGTTGCATCTGCCATTCTAGGCTTCTTCCAATGCTTCCTAACAGCACCAAAATGTCACTCAGCACTCTCAAAGGTGTGGTAAGTGTTTGGGCTATCAACTTCTCAAAGATATGGATAATGGAGAGGGAAAAGTTGAGGAGATACCACAAGCAATTGTATAGAGAAAGGTGGGGATGACACTCTCTAATTCACAATGTGTTTGGCTAGGGTTTTCTCTCTGAAGCATTCCTCAACATTTATGGGTAATGATGGTATATATAGGATAGGTGCAAAATGTGTGAGTCAGTCAGTACAGGCTGGCAGAACAGCATGTCTCGCGGGTGTCTCACGGGAAGGCCTTACCCGCGAGATACTCGCGAGAGACAGCTTGTTTCCACTTGGCCTGACCCTTCGCATTCCAGCACGTGCAGGGCACATGCTTCACTTTGCGGGAAGCTAGGTCACGACATACCCGCGAGAATCCTTCAGCCTCCAAATGCTTGAGTCTTTACACACACTCTCTATCACACAACCCTTACAACAAATCTCACAACAAATACAGGGTTTAAACGATTGAAAATAGTTACAATCAAATTTGGCAAGGAATAAAAGCCAACAAAAAAAAAAAATATATAGTTGTAAATTACAACTTTACAATCTCCCCCTTTGGCTATTCTGTGACAAAACCCTAAAACAGACTCTAGACTTAAATGTGAGTTTGGGAACAAAGGCAAAACTCACTCACACCTAATTCTAGATTCTAAAATGCTCTTGAAACATATGAACAAGTAACTCCTGAAACACAACAACACAATAACATCATTGTATGCAGAAAACTTGAAAAGCATATGGAGCAATAAAAGCATGATCAAGCAAAATGAAATAGAAACACTAGATCATGGCAAGATCAAACAAGTAATCACTATACACAAGCAATTACTATGCTCATTCACACAAGGAATGAACATTCGGATATGCATGATGATAAGCTCATTTGAAGAGTATCATTTGCAACTCCAACACTCAACCAATGCTAAATACACGAAGTATTAGCATCTAGGAACAAACCTACTAGGGCACAAGAGTGTTCATCACTCAACCAATGCATAGAACGTATATGCATTTAGGAACAACCCTACAAGGGCACAAGAGTGATCTACTTGAAGTAAAATGCATGACATTGAACAACAAGGAAACATGCATAAAGGCTGCATAAGCATGGTATTGCAAATGCATGGCACAAACCACAAAGACCTACAAAAAATGCATGAAACAAACCCTTAAAGCTTACATAAGCACCATGGGTACAAATCAAAAGCCACAAAGCAGGTATGCTACAAAGCATAGAAATTAAACATGAAGTACTGAAAATATACTGAAATTAATACTAAAGTCAAAGCATAAGTATCAAAGCTTTAAACCTAAAACAATAAGACAGTAAACATAAACCAGTTATAAAACTAAAGGAAACTGAATAAACCCGTCTGTAAAACCAATAACCAATAGTTAATGTAACTATGTTTCTAAGCTACGCTCCCCCTAAGGCTGTGCAAGCTCTTCTTTATCAGCTCCCCCTCAAAAATGTTCTCCCCCTTTTTGACTGGAATGGCCAAAGGGCTAGAACTGGTCGGATTCGGAGTCTGATCCATGTGTAGAGGATAAGCTCTGAATCTGAGATGATAGTGTGGTGATCTGCTCCTGGAGGTATGCAAATTGATCCGCTGTGTGTTGTACGTGAGTGTTAAGCATTGTAGACATGTGATCCATCTTAGCTAGTATTTGATTAAGCTTGCTGAAACCTTGTGCTGGAGCAGAAGACGAGGGATGTGTTGACGTCTCTGGTGCAGAAGTGAACCTGTCAATCTCCTCCTCTGTATCCCCACCCTCATCTGGCACAACTCAAGGAGGTGGAATGGTATGCACACCAGTCTTGGGGCCTTTAATGTGTGTTGTGCTCCGAGTCAGAGTATTTGCACCAATGGGGTAATCCCTTTGAACTATAGTAAGACCACTTGGGAATTTCAGCTTTGTCTTGGCAATGAACCCCATGATCAGTGAGGGAAAAGGCATTATAGTTCGTGAGTTCTGCTTCGTAATGCTCTTTTTCAGAATATGGAAGATGTGGCTGCAAATGTCAATTTCCTTGTGAGTGAAAAGGTTGTAGAGAAACCTCATCCTTGGAGCAGATAGAGTGGTGAGGTTGGTGACCGGATACAGGTTATGGATCATCACCTAGCTCAAAGTCCTCATTTTTGGAGAAAACTTGAGAGTATCCATTGATGATTTCTTTGGAACCCCTCCAAGAGTTGATATCATTTCCTTGATAGACCCCAATCTCTCATCATATTGAACTGACATTGGCTGAGAGGGAGGACGTATCTCCAAAAGGACTTGAATGCTATCCCTTGTGATTTCAAATTCCTTGTGCCTCACCCAGTAGAGTATCTTGTTATCTTCCACCTCAGCATTATAGAAGAATTCCCTAATAATTTCCGAGTATACATTCCCAATTGGATTTAGCAACTTTGTCCAAGTTCTCTCTTTGAGCACATCCGGAATGAATGTGTGCTCAAGCTCCTCCAATTGAACTACCCGTTCGATGACAATGGTTGCTCCTTTGTAGCAGTCAATGTACTTCATATTTGTTTCTGCGGACTTGAAGTTATCAGATTCAGTACGCACACGCTTAGAAGACTTCTTCTTTGTAGCTGCATGTTTGGTGGGAGACATCTGCACAATTTAACAAAGCAAAAGAAATTGCACAAACAAAAACCACCAGACAAAAACTTGATTAGATTCAAGTTAGTTCCAAATCATAGTTAAACTAACTGAAAACATAGCATGGTTGACCCTTAATAGCATGCCCAAAAAAAAAAAAAACACAAAACAATAAACACATAACCAGAATGCATGAAAAACAAGACATTGTGCATGAAATCAAATAACTGTACATGTGTGTGCGTTTGTGTGCATGTGCTAATGCATGTGGGGTGCTTAAGAGTGCCTAGGTGTGTGTCTAGTGAGTGCATCATGGGCAAAGTGTATGAATCACTTGATCAAAGACCAAACTAAGGACAAACATATGAAATCTCACAAAATGGAACTCACTTGAGTTCAATTAAGCACAACAATGTCACTTAGACATTCTATCAAACACCTAACATGCATAAAAACACTCTAAGTATGAGCAATGCATGATCATGGTAAAATCTTGCCTAAATACAGGTTAAAATGCCACAAGGGGCCAACACAGATGCACAACAAGTAAATGGGACTCAGCCCAATCAAAGAAATTGAAGAATTTACCAAAATCTAAGAAACCCACCCCAAATTTCGAAAATCCCCAATTTTTCAAAACCCCAAACAGAAATCTGCAAAATCTAAGCAAAAACATGAAAATGATGCTTTAGAAATCATACCTTGAGAGAGAAAATGCAGAAAAAATGCTTGATTTGAAAGGATTTTGATGGAATAGTGAATTGGGTTGAAAATGGCTTTGAGAGAGGTTAAGCGAGGGAAGGAGTTATGATTTGAAAAACTGTCACATCAGCCATATAAAACTGAAAACACGCGTTTTTCGCGGGTTAGGGAGTAGTGACACAGTCGTGAGACAATCGCGAAAAGGGCCACTGAAGCACAAAATTTTCGCGAGAAGCTCTAAGTCGCGAAACAGTCGCGAGATAGTCGCAAAACTCTCTGTCTGATTTTGAGAAAATTCCAGTTTTTACCAAACAGCATTTCGCGAGAAGCTGTTGGTCGTGAGGCAGTCGCGAAAGTCTCTGAGTGACAGGATGAAACAAATATTTCCCTCAAACCTTTTCGCGGGAAGCTCTAAGTCGTGAGCTTCTCGCGAAACAACCCCTGAACCAGTTTTTTGATGAAAAACACATAAAATGCATTTTGACTAAAAATGAAACACAAGAAAGTATAAAATCACTTTCAAAAACATATAAAACTCACAAAAATCTTTTTGGATTTGATCAACAAGTTCATGGGCATACACATCACATTTGGACATATACAATCACACAAATGAGATAGGCATTGATTGAATCAAAAACTTGTGTGTTGTGTGTGAGTATCAAATGTGAAATAGTTCTTAGACCAGAGCAAAACTTCAATGATCAATTCAATCGAGTCATACACAACTGATATGAAATCAAGTGGACTATCTCCATTATAGAAGTGAGTATATATGACCTCCCACACAATGAAAACATAACACATAAGCTTTTCATTTGGCTTCACATAAATCATAATAGATGGTCCTTTTTAGTTTTGATTGGACAAAAACATCTCTTTTTGAGATTGGTGCTTGAAATTTATGATATTTCAATATTGATGATAAGCCTTTGGCCTTTTTGAGCACCATATAAAACACATTTAAAAAGAGTCGCTTTCCCTTTTTCCTAGTCAAATACTAGTGTGTACAACAGGCTTTTGCAGCTCAATATCTCTTTTCATTTGGAGATTTACAATTGGTGAGCTCTTTTTACAAAAACATAAAAATAAAGTGGGAAGAGATATAGACACAAGTCTATGCAAGTATCAAGACCAACAAGACTATTGACCAATCATTCATGACAAGCTTGAAGATCTATTTACAACAGTCACACATAGTTTTCAAGATTTTTTCCACATAGAAAAGAGTGCATACAAATCAAGCTAAGATCGTAAATGCACTACGCCATAAGTACGAAGGTACTAGGCCAAACTCACATGAGATATGCACAAAACAAGTGATCAAACTTTTTGAGATTTTTCAATTTTTATGGGTTCTTGAATTTTTTGAAACACACCCAAAACAAAATAAGAAAAGTGAGATCAACAAAAACAGGTTCAAACCAGACAAGAGAAAATAAAAATGAAAGCAATGCATGATATGATGCAACAACAAATGTCCCTAAACATTGAAAGAATTAATGCATTGACATATTATAATGCTTATGCATGAGTACCCCTCTTCACCCACACGTCACGTGCGTTTGGGGTGATATTCTTGACGGATTGGGTACGAGAGTTGGGACTTTCAAACCTTCTGGTAAAACTCTCCAGGCACGTGGTGAAGGCACTAATCATCTTCATCACATCCGTCATTCTTGGATCATGGTTTTGACTTCTTGGTTGCTCACCACCCCAAGACCTCTTGTCATTTCTTCTTCCTCGTGACCGCGGTGCGCTTGCATTGTTGTCTGCTCTCAGCTTTTGACAGTTTGGTCTAGTATGTCCTCGCAGTCCGCAATAGTGACACACATAATCTGTTCTAGGACCCCATTGAGATCTTGAGAGAGATCTTGCTCTGGTTTCGTGTCGCCTACAGATTGATTTTGGGGCTTATTCACCATCCGTTGCTCAATTACATTCTTCTTCTCAACCTTAAAATTCTCAGGGATGGTCTCTTCTACAATCGGTTCTATGGCCTTCACAAATTTTACTTCTTTGGTAGCTTTGACCGATGAGCTACTCCCTCCGGCATATCCCAATTCGGACTTATCTGAGAAATGTTTTTGGGATGAGATAACGTCATCCAACTTTCTAGAGGAGACCCTTTCTATCTTGGCTTGCGCTTGCACCACCTCTTGTTCAAGAAATTTGATCTTTAAGTAAGCTTCTGACAGCTCACCATTCATCTTTTCTATCTTGCATTTTGCCTTCTTATGTCTGACCAAGAGGCTCCGGTAATCTTCCTCAGCCTTCTTCATTTTTCTAACAGCTGCCTTGGCTACTCTTGCATATTTTCCCGACTTCTCAAGGAGTAATGAGTAGTTTTCTTGAAGATTAGCTGTACTCTCTTCCTCTTCCGCACCTGATTCTTCCCCAATTCCAATAGATTCTGAATCAGAATGCTCACCCAGTTCCTTCACAAGTGCTCCCAAGTCATCCGAAGAGTCTACATGAGCAATGGTCATGAAGGCGGAGTAGTTTCCCTCACCGTCTTAGCTCTCTTCCGAGTCAGAATCAGAAGAGTCAGAATCATTGAGCGATGTAGCATACGCCTTCCCTTTTCCCCTTAGAAAATTTGGACACTCCTTCTTTAGATGTCCATGGCCATTGCACTCATAGAACACAATGTCTAAAGAAGGTTAAGAATCCTTCCCTTCTTTTCTCTTAAACTTTTTCTTATCACCTCTTGAAGGAGAGAACTTTCCTCTATTGAACAGTTTCCCACTATTCTTCATTTTTAGAAATTTGCGGAAGTTCTTTGCAAGATATGCTACTTCCTTCTCCACTCCATCTTCTTCTGAGGAATCATTTATTCTTTCGGTGATGGTTTTAAGAGCAAGCGATTTGGTTGTCTTATGGGAAGGCAGTCCCAGCTCATACGTTTGGAGAGACCCGATCAACTCTTGAATTTTAATCTCATCCAAGTCTTTGCTTTCTTCTATGGCTGTAACCTTTGCTCTAAAACTTTCAGGCAGGGACCTCAATATTTTTCTCAACACCTTAGTGTCTTCAATCTTATCCCCAAGATTGAGTTTAGCAATGACAATTTCATTGAGCTTCCCATAGAATGAATCAATTGGTTCATCATCACTCATCTTGAGTTCTTCAAATTTGGTGGTAAGCATCTGAAGCTTCGTGTCCTTAACTTTCTTTGTACCCTCATAGGTAGTCTCCAAAATCTCCCAAGCTTCCTTGGCTACTGTCATATGAGAAATCCTGTGGAATTCATCAGGGGACACACCACAAAAGATAGCATTTAAAGCTTTACTATTAGTGTTAGTTGCTGCTAGAGCTGTCTTATCCTAAGTGGACTTAGGAGCCTCCGGCTTAGTCCAACCTATCTCAACCGCATCCCAAACGGTATCATCGATAGAGCATAAGAATGCTCTCATTCTAACTTTCCAGAATGCATAATTATTCCCATAAAAAAATGGTGGAACATTGAGCGATTGAGACCGGTCCATCTCAAAAAGGGTCAAGGATCACACTAAGGTTTTTAAACCGCAGCAAGTGTACCCGCTCTGATACCAATTGAAAGCTCGAAAATGTGTCGAAAACACATGAGCGGTTTAGACCCCCAAATTAAAATTACGGCTTGGTTGATTTTACATTAACTTAATGATAAGTGCGGAATAGTGTAAACACAAGCGTATAGGCAAACCAGCTACTCTAGTCCATATTTAAAGCAACACAGCAGTAAAAATGAAATGAACAAGAGTAGGGAAGAAGGATGCAAACACAGATAACACTGAGACGTGTTATCGAAGAGGAAACCGAAGAACTCGGTGAAAAACCTCTCCGCCACCCTCCAAGCGGAAATCGATCCACTAGACAATCAGTTGGGATACATGGGTTAGCAAAAGACCCTCCAAGCCTAGTCTACCCGATGTACCTAAGCCCTCCAAGCTCCTACTCCAACAAGGCTTCTCGGAACTGTGTCTTGTCTTGGTTCTCCGGATCCCGCAACAAGCTCCATGTTGTATCTGCCATTCTAGGCTTCTTCCAATGCTTCCCAGCAGCACCAAAACGTCACTCAGCACTCTCAAAGGTGTGGTAAGTGTTTGGGCTATCAACCTCTCAAAGATATGGATAATGGAGAGGGAAAAGTTAAGGAGATACCACAAGCAATTGTATAGAGAAAGGTGGGGATGACACTCTCTAATTCACAATGTGTTTGGCTAGGGTTTTCTCTTTGAAGCATTTCTCAACATTTGTGGGTAATGATGGTATATATAGGATAGGTGTAAAATGTGTGAGTCAGTCAGTACAGGCTGGCAGAACAGCATGTCTCGCGGGTGTCTCGCGGGAAGGCCTTACCCGCGAGATACTCGCGAGAGACAGCTTGTTTCCACCTGGCCTAACCTTTCGCATTCTAGCACGTGCAGGGCACATGCTTCACTTCGCGGGAAGCTAGGTCGCGACATACCCACGAGAATCCTTCAGCCTCCAAATGCTTGAGTCTTCACACACACTCTCTATCACACAACCCTTACAACAAATCCCACAACAAATACAGGGTTTAAATGATTGAAAATAGTTACAATCAAATTTGGCACGGAATAAAAGCCAAAAAAAAAAAAAAAAACATAGTTGTAAATTACAACTTTACAAGTTGTTTTCTAAACATTTGATAAGTGGGTTTGGGTTGAGAATTTTCAACCCAACAAGGTTGACTTAGGTTGAAAAATTTCTCCAACCCAACCCAGTCATGCCCTTAATACACAAGTTTTTTTTTTTTTTTTTTGGAGAGAGAGAGAGAGAGAGAGAGCCCTTAATGTACATGTTACAGGGAGGTATCAATGCCACTCAAATCGTTGATGTCATAATACAGAAGTCTATTTTATGTCATTAACCAATCACCAAATGTCTACATCAATTGCGTGTATGAACTCTAGGTTAGCAGTTTAGCATATGTCATTATTTGGACTTCTTATGCTTTACTAAGTTTAGCTTATTAATTCTAACCTGTTAAAAAAAAAAAAAAAAAAGAGTTTAACTTATTAATTAAACGTATTTAACAATATAAAATACAGTATTACAAAAGGTCCACAAAACTATCTCTCTGTACAACCAATTTATAAATGCTTCTTATTTTTATTTAAATTGTGCATTCCAGTTGATAAATAAATATATGATATTCTTGAAAATAGTCAAAATACACCTTTAAAGGCTTTTGTAACCAAATATGTAGAATAATTCAGCTTTGCTATAGTTGAAATTAAAGAAAGCAAATCTAGACATGTTAACATTTAATCTAAAAATATTTTATGCATTGTAGCATCTTCATCTACTCTTCCTTTTCTTCTATTTATTTACCCAAAAAAAAAAAAATTTCTTCAAATTAATAAAGTAAAGTAGGATTAGATATTACATGTACCTTTTCTTCGAGATATTACTATCTTCTCAAGCAATTCCAAACTCCTTGCATCATTTAGAGGTTGCAATTCATAAAGGAAACCTCCAGGATCTACATATCTAGACACTTGTTGAATACGAGAGGTAAGCAAGATTTTACTCTTCGTATCCTTCAATGGGAAGGCTTGGCGTAGATTGTTCCAAGACTCATCATGCCAAATATCATCTAAAACTACCAAACACTTTCGCTCCTTCTGAACGTGGAAAAGTTTATCAACAATATCTGCTTCATTTAACTTTCGAATTTCACCCCTTTCCATTTGAGATAGGCCAAACAGAATGTCTTCCCAAACTTTTCTTCTTTGACATTGTTGTGAGATATATACCCAAGCTCGGCGGCCAAAGTGCTGCTTAACTTTTTGGTGATTATAAACCATTTTGGCAAGAGTGGTCTTTCCCAGACCACCCATACCACATATTGAAGCAACTCTTATGCCTTCCTCTTCTTTCAGCAAAAACTCCACCAATTCATTTAGATTATCATCAAACCCAACAGGGTCATCTTCAAGATGAGAAAATGTTTGTCTTTGCTCTCGCCGTGTGCCTGTGTCTCATTCGAAGAACTCGGTCCGCCTGCTTGAACTATTGATTCTCTCATTATGCCATAGTCTTGAAAACTCTGTTTCAAAGCAGAAACTTTCGTCTTGATACCATTAATCTTTGACCCAACCTTGTGGACTGAAACTCCTTCATCCAAGATGCTACAGCACCTCTTCAAGGCCTTTTGTACACCTCCTCCCTGTCTAGATGCAACTGTGAGGGCATAAGTGGCAATGACATCTTCTGCATCATAAGCAAGATCTTTCATTTCTGCAAGGCTCTGCTTTATAATCGCTGATTCATTTTGCCTCACATCTGCATCTTTTAAAAAGCATTGCATCAGCTTAAGCTCAGTTTATAACTCCTGAACATTGTCTCTCACACCTTTCAAGTATATTGCTTCTTGTAGGAGCAAGTCACCAAGCCTTGTCACCACACCGGACACAACAGAGGACACAACAGACTCAGCCATTCCTCTTCACCAAAAAGAAGATGAATGGGAACTTTAGATGTTACTTCAGACTTTACAAGAATTTACACTCTTAGTATGAATTCACTCAACCCTAACCTTTAGGCACTTCTGTTTCCATTGGATCAGCGACGAAAGTTACATAACATGAACAAGGTTTACATACAGCTTGCTCTATGCACGCACTTAGATGCAAGTTGCATACACTATGCAAGTTGTTGGAAAGAGAGAGAGAGAGTGATGGATATGTTTCAAGCCCAAGATGATTACTTCCAAGATAATTATTTACAAGTGTACCAAGTAATTTATTTGTATTATTATTTTATAGATTGTTATATATCCTTCACATTTGCGAGCCTTGTTTTTTTCCTCCACAGGCCGGCTAATCATGCATTAACATTATTATTCCAACACAGGCCGGCTAATCATACATTAACAATGGATAATTTTTATCTGGCAATGATTGAGGGAGGTGTGGACTGAGGAGGAAATAAAAAAAAAGAAACGACAAAAAATTACTAGAGGTTGTCGTTGTCTTTAATTTGTGGGAATCACTTAAGAATGATTGTCAGAGCAATCAAAAAGGAAAACCTACCTACTTACCCAAAAATAATAATAAAAAGAAGGAATAAAGAATTACTAAGGGTCTGTTTGGATGGAGGGAGAAAGGAGGAGAGTAGAGTAGAGTTTGCTAAAAATAAGTTAATTTTAAGCTAAATCTACTCTATTCTATTCCCCCCCCCCCCCCCTCCTCCTTCAATCCAAACAGACCATAAAGGTTGTCAGTGTTTGGAATTCCTTAAGAATGGAGGAGGGCTGCTGATGATGCAAACCAATGTATATATATATATATATAAGTATAGATCTTGTGTGAGAGAGTATGAGGTTTTACCATATAGTGCTTTGTATGAGTAGTATTTCAAGTAGTATCTCATTTAGCTTTTTAACTCATCTCATCTTCTTATCAATGACCTGTTTATGCCATAAATGCAGAAGATTAAAATATTTTGTTCCACCCCTTTTCCAACTTCTTGAACACTTCCACTTTTGATTTCATTAATTTCATAAAGGAAAGGTTTTCTCCATCATGTGACGCACTTTTCGAAAAGAAAATTGAAATACTTTTAAGCCACAAGATAAGAACCAAAAAAAAAAAAAAAAAAAGGACTTTTGGTTTTTTGGTTCAATATTTCAAGACTT
Source organism: Quercus gilva (assembly GCA_023621385.1). Taxonomy (NCBI): domain Eukaryota; kingdom Viridiplantae; phylum Streptophyta; class Magnoliopsida; order Fagales; family Fagaceae; genus Quercus; species Quercus gilva. The sequence continues at coordinate 53,720,475 of CM042483.1, forward strand.
ATTATTATTGTAGGGTATGAATTCGTTGGGCCTGATGCCAACTCTGTGTTGTGAGCCCAACAAATGCCCAACAATAAATTTGTAAAGAATGGGTTAAACAGCTGGGCTGGGTTATGATTTAGCAACGATTCATGCAGGATGACACAATGGTAAACTGGTGTTTTATATATGTTTCTCTTCGGTCCGAAGAGGCTTTATATTTGAAAGCTTTCACTTGTACAAAAGAATCTCCCCCTGTCTTTGTGAGGCCTGCTATCCTTATATAGACCCCATTTTCTCATCCTCACCGCACACTTGTCCCTCATCTAGGCGCCTACTTGAGTACTGGTCACATCAGCCGTTTGCTTTAACCTGCAGTGAGTGGTGGCAGGTGAAGATTCACTGTTCAGGTGTCTTCTCCACATAAATGCGGCCAGGAAAGTTGCTGCAGTGCATTAAATGTGGCGGTGGCAGCTTTATTGGCAGGATATTTCATGATAGCTCCGCAGTTAGGCATGCTTGGGGCTCAGCTTCCGCAGGAAGATCTTCAGCATAGCTCCTTGGTCAAGTTCTGGGCAGGCCCGTTGGGGATGGTCTCTTCGGCCCGAAAAGGTTGTCTTCGGACGGACCATTTGTCCCTCATTGGCCGTGCTCTTACCAGGATGGCAAAACATTGATGTTTTTATCCTCTTCGGACAGAGACCCTTGTCTGAATTGGGCCTCTGGCCCAACATACGACACTGGGCTTTCTTACCCACAATTATTATTATTATTATTATTAAAGAATAAGGATTCTTTATAAGACTCTTTGTTTTCTTTGGTTCAATGTTTCAATATAAATCTCTTGCACTTCTACTTCTTTATATATAGCCCACAAGCCTTCATGTCATCTCATCCCAAATACATCCTGACCAAGAATAATGTTATTTATCTTCAACCTTTCAAAAACACCTAACTAGCTTTAACTTCGTTGTCTCATCTAATCTTAACCCGTATGAATTGGCTATAACCAAGGAAGAGGGCTTGCTTTTTTTATTGACTGACAACGGCTTATGGTTTTGATGTTGAAGTCAGATGTTGTGGGTTCTATAAAGGTTGTGATTGGCTTTGGGTCTTTGGTGTGGAAAAGCCTAAATGTATTTTGTTTTAGAACTAAAAATACATAGAAAGAAACCTTCTAATTGATTATGAATGAGGGTAGTTTTTTTATATTTAAAATTATGTTTTAGAACTCAAGATTTATAGGTTCTTGTTGTAGTTTTTTTTACTCTTATTTAGTACAATATCAATATGAGCCATGATAACAAAAGTAAAAGTCAATGGTGATTTTAGAATGTTTTATAATTATTATTTTATATGGAAGTCTGGCTAAAGGCAACTAAATCTTGATAAATGAAAATGTTTTTAACCTTTTTTTTTTCTATCACATTCTCTATATGATGGTACTTACAAATGATTTATTTTCATTGAGATAATTGAATGAGTGTTTGAGATTTGGAGCTCGGTATTTGGTTGTGAAAATGAAGCAATTGAGGAAGTGCTTGAGAGGTTGCTTGAATTTTTTGTAATTTTAGGATATGAAAGTATTTTATGCTTTGAATTTAATTTTATAAATTTCAAATTTCAAATTTTAAAATCATCTAATCAATTTAAATTAAAAATAAAGTCTACAAATAATATAATATGTTAGTCTCCTACAAATGTCGAAAAATTTTATTGTTCCACCTCAAAATTTTAAATTAGCATAGCAATTCTACTCAATGTTTAGAAACCAATTCTAACACAAATATATATTTTTTATATATAAAATATGAATTTGAAAATTTGAGTTTCAAAACACTCAGCAATATTGTGGTAAAACATAAATATTATACAAAACAAAATGAGTATTAAAAATAAGCCTTAAAAAAAAAAATTATTTCAAATAAATTTGTAACGTACCCATGCATCATGTAGGAAATTATCTAGTGGAATATAACTTATGGGGGTAGAATTTAAATTCTGAAACTTAAAGGTATAAAATTCGAAAGCTTCCAAATTATAAGGCTGTAGTTAATTTGCATTTTAGTCCAAAGAGAGAGAGAGAGAGAGCATTGATCTCCACCCTTGAACTTTGGTAACTCCATAAAACATCAATGTGGGGCAACCAATTCCCTAATGTCAAGATTGATAGCTCTGATACCACTTGTTAGGAACTTGATGATTCCTAAAGGGGATGGTGGGAAGTATGTGCCTGTGTGAAAATGGATGAAAATTGTATGTGAAGTAACTTAATTCAAGGTAATCACCACCCATGGAGAAATATTAAAGGAGATGAAGAAAATGCACTAAGCAAAGCTTGAGGGAAATTACACTTTAGCACCCTAAATTATACCTTATATTACACTTTGCACCCTAAACTTTTCGAATGCACATTTTACACCCTAAACTATGACTCTTGTTATACTTTGCACTCTGCCGTTAAGTTTGCTCTTAACTTGGATGAAAATTCAAAGTTTAGGGTGCAAAGTGTAATAAGGAGCATAGTTAAGGGTGGTAAAGTGCAATTTATCTTTTGTTTTTAAAGCTTTAAAGAGGGACAATTAGGTCTTTTCACATGGTGTCATATTTTTTCCATCTAAGTTAACAAAAAACTTAACATCAGGGTGCAAAGTGTAACAAAGGTCATAGTTTAGGGTGAAAAAAGTGCATTCGAAAATTTTAGGGTGTAAAGTGTAACATGAGGTATAGTTTAGGGTATTAAAGTGTAATTCCTCCCAAAACATGTGCTCTCACTAGTTAATTAATGTGACAAAGGCTCTAACTAACTATATCCAAATTCTAATATGTGTAACTAACTAACTAACCATTGCACACCCTTGGTGTGATGGTTATTCCACAAATAAAAGTGTTGTTGGGTGTGGGGGGCAAGGTCGGGGTTTAAGTCTCCAAGAGGGAGTTTTACACACATATACACTTAGATTAAGTTAGAGTAGAATTCTATCTAGTATAAAAATTTAACTAACTACTAATTGAAGGAATTGAACTACATGGTTTATTAGGGTATTGAGAAATTACAACAACAAAAAAATAAAACTTCCAAACATTGCTTATTATAATTTATTTTTAAATAAATAAAACTGAAAAAATATAATGAAGTAGGTTTGCTGCCTTTAATTTGGTGTGAATCAATAAGATAGACATCATGTTTGACAAGCATATACTTTAAAATAAATTAATTAAGGCTAAAATGAAAAATTCATCTTCCAAGTTTCTTCAAAATTTATTTTAGTCCTCTAACTTTGCTTTTGTTCATTTTAGTCATCTAAGTTTTAGATTTATTTAATTAAGGTTTTATCGTCAACTTTTGTTAAATATTTTTGAAAAAAAAAAAATTCTGGAAAATATTTTTCAATCATTAATTGAATTTTTTAATTTAAAAAAATTGAAGAAAAAAAATTTGGAAAAGTAACCACAACATATAACAAAAGTTAATAGAAAACCTTTAATTGAATAAACTTGAAAATTAGAGAATTGCAATGAGTAAAAGCAAAGTTAGAGAGGACTGAAAAGAATTTTGGCAAAATATAGAAGGTGAGTTTTGCATTTTAGCCATTAATTTAATTTGAACTGTTTTTTTAAAAGTGCCATTTATTACATGCTTGTTTGTATCCATGCAAATGTGTAATAACACTAAAATCGTGAGTTAGACTCATGATTTCAAAATTGAAAACGTGAGTTAAACCCATGATTTTAGTGTTCTTAAATTGAAAATTGATGACCTCAAAAGAGAAAAATTGAACCTAAAAGAGATGTAGAGAGATTTTAAAACACCATTTTCTATTTTCAAATGTGGTTTTAAACCAACCTCGAAACGAGCACAACACCTTGTGAATACAATTGATCCCTCAAGTTTCAATGAACACTATTGATTTCTCAAATTTAAAAAATGACTAAGATTAGTCCTTTTGTTAATTGTCATCAGTGATGTTGCTTGCATGGCTAATATAATAATGACCTAATATTTTTTTTAATGATGTGAAATATTTTTAATGAAAAATTTTCAAAAATTATTTTACACATGTATATTACAAATTAAATCCCCACAGGATTAAAAACCATAAAATATTTCCGGCAGATATACCCTTGGAATCTCAAAAACTAATGAACTGAGCTAGATTAATCGAAATTCACAATAATTTATCAACAAGAACTATCTACGCATATTAATGGCAAAATTTTCACTGTTCATAAAGCATTACAACCACATGTAAAGACCAGTATAGAATAATCCAAGATTAGTGTTACCCTTTACGAATCAAAGTCCCTCTGCTTATACTTCGCTGATATTGTTCCACTACAAATTTTCTGTCAACCAGCACAAAAGAAATCCTCATGAACAAAGAATAACAACTACCATAGAGCAAAAGCAATGGAGCAAACGTTTAACAAAATTCCAGTACTCAGACTACCTATGTGTCAAATACCCTAGCCTAGTGTATTTTGACCCAATACACATTAAAAACCTCTCCTTTAATTTTGGTGTATGGAAGAATTAAGACCATTCTTTCTTTTGTCCTTTTAGGGGACTGTGAGATGGATGGGATCCCTCACCAACGTACCCTCTAGTGCTTTCAGTTTTTCACTCAGAAAACTTCTTTAGCTGAGATTTAAAGTTTTCAATTTCCTCTACATATTTCTTAGTTTCTTAAGAAGGGAATCATTTTCTTCCTTGTAATTTCCAGTCAACCTCTTTACTTCATCCAATTCAGCCAATAAGACCTCCTTCTCATGCTCTAATCTCATTCAACTTCTTAAGAGACATTTGAGATTTCTTTCTATTTGTTACAATACTTCAAAAAATTATTATAGACTACCTGAAGTCCTTCCTCATCATCAATCTCCTCCTCACTAGATTCTCTCTAGAACTCTTTATCAGAGGCAGTAAAGGCTAATCAGGAGAATCATCAATCTCCTCCTCACTAGATTCTCTAGAACTCTTTAACAGAGGCAGTAAAGGCTAAGTAGCTACCCTTTTCATCAGGAGAATCATTTGATTCCTTAGTAATAAACTCATCACTACTTATTGTCACATTCATTGCCATTCATCTGGAACCTAAAACGTGAAAGTTCAAATAGCGTTAAAAACACTATGAATGTTTAGACCCCCAAACAATAAAATACCAATTCAAGCTTTATATCAAACAATGTATGTGCGGAAAATGATAATCAAGCTTATAACAGAATTGATAAACAATCTAAACCATAAATAATCACAATCACAGCAGTAATTAGATGGAAAAGATAAATGGAAGAGAGATGCAAACACAAGGACAACATACGATGTGTTATCGAAGAGGAAATCGAAGCTGTTGGCATAAAACCTCTCCGCTGCCCTCCAAGCGGTCAGTAATCCACTAGAAAAATGTAGTTAGGATACATGAACAGCAATAGACCCTCTAAACCTAATCTACCTAGGTACCTAAGACCTCTAAGCTTCTTGCTCCAATGAGGTTGAGCTGAACCTTTTTTTTTTTTTCTAGCTTACTGGATTCTGCTATAAACCATAGCATCAACCAATAGTCATTGGTTCCTTCCAAATTGCTTCCCTTAGCACCAAATGAACCTTCTCACAGACGTGGGTATGGTGAGAAAAAGATTTGGTCAAGAACCTCTCCAGTATGTATCAATGGAGAGTAAGAGAGTAGAGGAATTTGAAGAGTCTCTTGGATGAAGATTGTGGATGAGACAATCTTGTTTTATGTAGGATTTCTCTCTCAAAATTCTCTCTAGAAGCTCTCTACATTTCGTGGGAATGAGGGGTATTTATGCTAGGGTGAGAATGGAATGTGAAACGTCAGTTTTTCCCAAACAGGGCATTCTGGCAACTTAACCTCGTGACTAGGTTAAGTCGCAAATTCAAATTGCGAGCTAACGGCTTGGCTAGCCTGGGACTTTTGTCCTATAGTGCAATAGCTGGCGCGACTCTTCAGCTTTTGGCATGCTTGGCACGTGTGCAACTTTTGGCTACTTGCAAGCCGCGAGCCACCCACGAGATCTAGTCTCGAGTAACTGTTTTTGTAAAGTTGTTATTTACAACTATGTATTTTGTTGGCTTTTATTCCGTGCCAAATTTAATTGTAATTATTATCAATCGTTTATACCCTGTATCTATTGTGGGATTTGTTGTAAGGGATGTGTGATAGAGAGAGAGTGTGAAGACTCAAACATTTGAAGGTTGAAGAATTCTCGCGGGTATGTCGCGACCTAGCTTCCCGCGAAGTGAATCATGTGCCCTACACATGCTGGAATGCGAAGAGTCAAGCCAGGTAGAAACAACTGTGTCTTGCGGGTATCTCGTGGGTAAGGCCTTCCCGCGAAACACCCGCGAGGCAATTTGTTCTGCCAGCCTGTACTGAATGACTCACACTTTCTATGCCTATCCTATATATACCCTCATTACCCACAAATGTTGAGGGATGCTTCAGAGAGAAAAACCCTAGCCAAACACATTGAGAATTAGAGATTGTCATCCCCACCTTTCTCTATACACTTGCTTGTGGTATTTCCTCAACTCTTCCCTCTCCATTTTCATACCATTGAGAGGTTGATAGCCCAAACACTTACCACACCCTTTGAAAGTGTTGTGTGACGTTTTGGTACTGCTGGGAAGCATTGGAAGAAGCTTGGAATGGCAGATGCAACATGGAGCTTGTTGCGGGATCCGGAGAGCTAGACAAGACACGGTTCAAAGAAGCCTTGTTGGAGTAGGAGCTTAGAGGGCTCAGGTACATCGGGTAGATTAGGCTTGGAGGGTCTCTTGCTAACCCATGTATCCCAACTGATTGTCTAGTGGATCGATTTCCGCTTGGAGGGCCGCGGAGAGGTTTTTCGCCGAGTTCTTCAGTTTCCTCTTCGAAAACACGACTCAGTGTTTTCTGTGTTTGCATCTCTCTTCCCTACTCTTTTATATTCCATTATACTGCTGTGTTGATTAGTTTATGGATTAGAGTAGCTTATTTGTTCATCTGATCGCATTTATACTATTCCGCACTTAGTATTAAGTTAATGTAAAATCTATCGAGCCGTAACTTTAATTGGGGGGGGGGGGGTTTAAATTGCTCTTATGTTTTCGACACATTTCCAAGCTTTCAATTGGTATCAGATCCAGTACACTTGCCGTGGTTTAAATACTTGAGTGTGATCCTTGACCCTATTTGAGATGGACCGGTCTCAATCACTCAATGTTCCACCATTTTTTGATGGAAACAATTATGCTTTCTGGAAAGTCAGAATGAGAGCATTTTTATGCTCTATAGATGATACCATTTGGGATGCGGTTGAGATAGGTTGGACTAAGCCGGGGGATCCTAAGTCCACTTGGGATAAGGTAGCTCTCGCAGCAGCCAATGCTAATAGTAAAGCGTTAAATGCTATTTTTTATGGTGTGTCTCCTGATGAATTCCACAGGATCTCTCATATGACGGTAGCCAAGAAAGCTTGGGAGATTTTGGAGACGACATATGAGGGTACGAAGAAAGTTAAGGACACAAAGTTTCAGATGCTTACCACCAAATTTGAAGAGCTCAAGATGGAGGATGATGAACCATTTGATTCATTCTATGGGAAGCTCAATGAAATTGTAATTGCTAAACTCAATCTTAGGGAGAAGATTGAAGATACTAAGGTGGTGAGAAAAATTTTGAGATCCTTACCGGAGAGCTTTCGAGCAAAAGTCACAGCCATAAAGGAAAGCAAGGATTTGGATGAAATTAAGATCCAAGAGCTCATTGGATCACTTCAAACGTATGAGCTTGGACTGCCTTCCCATAAGATGAGTAAATTGCTTGCTCTTAAAACCATCATCGAAAGAATGGATGATCCTTCCGAAGAAGATGGAATGGAGAAGGAAGTAGTATATCTTGCGAAAAACTTCCGAAAATTTCTGAAGATGAAGAACAGTGGAAAACCATTCAATAGAGGGAAATTTTCATCTTCAAGAGATGATAGGAAAGAGTTTACGAGGAAAGAAGGGAAGGATTCTCAACCTCCTTCAGACATTGTGTGCTATGAGTGCAATGGCCATGGACATCTAAAGAAGGAGTGTCCAAATTTTTTGAGGGCAAAAGGCAAGGCTTATGCCACAACCCTCAGTGATTCAGACTTTTCTGATTCTAACTCGGAAGAGAGCTGTGACGGAGAGGGAAACTACTCCGCCTTCATGACCATTGCTCATGTGGAGTCATCGGATGATTTGGGTGCACTTGTGAAAGAGCTTGGTGATCATTCTAATTCAGAGTCTATTGGGATTATGGAAGAATCAGATGCTAAAGAGGAAGATAATACAGCTAATCTTCAAGAAAACTACTCCTTACTACTTGAGAAGTCGGGAGAGTATGCAAGGGTAGCCAAGGCGGCTATGAGGAAAATGAAAAGAGCTAAGGAGGACCACAAAAGTCTCTTGGTCAGATATAAAGAGGCTAAGTGTGAGATTGAGACACTAAATAGCGAGTTGTCTAAAGCCTATACGAAGGTGAGGTTTCTTGAGCAAGAGGTTGTGCAAGCTCATGCTAAGATAGAAAGAGTCTCTTCTCAAAAGTTAGAAGATGTTATATCATCTCAAAAACCTTCTTCAGACAAGTCTGGGTTGGGATACACCGGAGGAAGCTACTCATTAGCCAAAGTCACCAAAGAAGTAAAGTTTGTGAAGGCAAACGAGACGGTTGTAGAAGAGCCCATTCTTGAGAAAGTTGAGGATGCAAAGAAGAAGAATGTGGCTGAGCAACGAATGGTGAATAAGCCCCGAAATCAATCTATGGTTAAACATGAAACCAGAGGAAGATCTCTCCCAAGATCTCAACGGGGTCCTAGAATGGATTATGTGTGTCATTATTGCGGATTGCAAGGACATACTAGACCCAACTGTCAAAAGCTGAGATCAGACAACAATGCAAGCGCACCTCGGTCACGAGGAAGGAGAAATGACGTGAGATCTTGGGGTGGTGAGCAACCAAGAAGTCAAAATCGTGATCCAGGAATGATGGATGTGATGAAGATGATCGGTGCCTTTACCAACTGCTTTGAGAGTTTCACCAGAAGGTTTGAAAGTCTAAACTCTCATATCCAATTCGTCAAGGATATCACCCCAAACGCACGTGACATGTGGGTGAAGAGGGGTACTCATGCATAAGCATTATAACATGTCCATGCATAAATTCTTCCAATGCTTAGGGACATTTGCTGTTGCATCATATCATGCATTGCTTAAAGTTTACTGTTGTTATTTTATCTGGTAGGTTTGTACCAGCTATTTTTTGTTGATCTTACTTTTCTTGTTCTGTTTTGGGTGTGTTTAAAAAATTCAAAAACCCATAAAAAAAAATTTTGAAAAATCTCAAAAGTTTGATCACTTGTTTTGTGTATGACACATGTAAGTTTGGCCTAGTACCTTCGTACTAATGGCGTAGTGCATTTACGATCTTGACTTGTTTTGTATGCACTCATTTCTATGTGGGAGAAATCTTGAACATTATGTGTGACTGTTGTAAATAGATCTTCAAGCTTGTCATGAATGATTGGTCAATAGTCTTGTTAGTCTTGATACTTGTATAGACTTGTGTCTATATCTCTTCCCACTTTATTTTTATGTTTTTGCAAAAAGAGCTCACCAAATATAAATCTCCAAATGTAAAGAGATATTGAGCTGCAAAAGCCTGTCGCACACACTAGTATTTAACTAGGAAAAAGGGAAAACGACTCTTCTTAATGTGTTTTGTATGGTGCTCAAAAAGTCAAAGGCTAATCATCAATGTTGAAATATCATAAATTTCAAGCACCAATCTCAACATGAGATGTTTTTGTCCAAACAAAATAAAATGGACCAATTGTTATGCCTTATGCAGAAGCCAAATGTAAAGCTTCTAAGTTATGTATTCAACGTGTGGGAGGTCATATATACTCATTTCTATAATGGAGATAGTCCACTTGATTTCGTATCAGTTGTGTATGACTCGATTGAATTGATCATTGAAGCTTTACTCTGGTCTATAGATTATTCCACATTTGATACTCACACACAACACACAAGACTTTGATTCAGTCAATGCCTATCTCATTTGTGTGTTTGTATATGTTCAAATGTGATGTGTATGCTCAAGAACTTGTTGATCAAACCCAAAAAGATTTTTGAGTGTTTTATTTGTTTTTGAAAGTGATTTTATACTTTTGTGTCTTTTGTTTTTGTTCAAAATGCATTTTTGTGTTTTTTTTTTCTTCAAAAACTGGTTCAGGGGTTGTTTCGTGATAAACTCGCGACTTAGAGCTTCTGGCGAAAAGGGCTTGAGGGAAATAATTTTTCATCATGTCACACAGAAACTCTCGCAACTGTATCGCGACTGTCTTGCGACCAACAGCTTCTCGCGAAATGCTGTTTGGCTAAAAATTGGATTTTTTCCAAATTCAGACAGAAGGTATCGCGACTGTCTCGCGACTGTTTCGTGACTGTTTCGTAACTTAAAGCTTCTTGCGAAAGCTTTTGTGCTTCAGTGGCCATTTTCGCGGCTGTATCGCAACTGTATCGCTACTCTCTAACCCGCGAAAAACGTGTGTTTTCAGTTTTATATTGCTGATGTGACAGTTTTTCAAATCACAAACTCTTCCCTCACTCAAACTCCTTCAAACCTTTTCAACCCAAAAATCAATTTCTTTCAAAACCCATCAATCCAAGCATCTTTTTTGCATTTTCCTCTTCAAGGTATGTTTTATAAACAATTCTTTTTAAGTTTTTGCTTAGATTTTGCAGAATTTTTGTTAGGGTTTTGATAATTGGGGTTTTTCATAAATTTGGGTTGGTTTTCTAAATTAGGTGAAAATTTGTCAAATCTTTTGATTGGGCTGTGTCCCATTTGATGTTTATGCATCTGTGTTGGCCCCATGTGGCTTTTTAATGTGTATTTAGGCTAGTTTTTACCATGTTCATGCATTGCTCATACTTAGAATGCTTTTGTGCATGTTAGGTGTTTGATAAAATGTTTGAGTGACATTTTTGTGCTTAATTGGATTCAAGTGAGTTCCAATTTATGGGTTTCCATATGTTTAACCTTATTTTACTTGGTTTGGTCTTTGATCAAGTGTTTCATACACTCTGCTCATGATGCACTCACTAGGCACACAACTAGGCACACTTAGGCACACTCATGTGTCAGTACATGCACACACATGCATCAGCACATGCACACAGACATACACACATGCATAGTCACTTATTTTCATGCATTGTGTTTGTGTTTTATTGTTTTTATGTGTTTAGCATGTTGTTAAGAGTTGATCTTGTTTTTTTCCTTTGTTATGGGACTAACTTGTATCTAATCAAGTTTTGTGTTCTGTTTTGGTGTTTGTGCACATGTTCTTTTTGCTTTGTGAAATTGTGCAGATGTCTCCCACCAAGCATGCAGCTAAGAAGAAACCAACTTCAAAGCGTGCACGCACTGATTCTGATCATTTGAAGTCCACTGAAGCAGATATGAAGTACAATGACTGCTATAAGGATAAGACAATCATCATGGAGAAAGTGGTTCAGTTAGAAACTCTTGAGGACACTTTCATCCCTGAAGTGTTCAAAGATAGAACTTGGACCAAGCTGTTGAATCCAGTTGGGGTTGTTTATTCTGAGATAATCAAAGAGTTTTTCTCAAATGCCACTGTCAACGGAGATTGTATTGAGTGTTGAGTAAGACACAAAGAATTTGTGATTACTAGAGAGATCATCCAAGACTTTTTGGAAATTTGTCCTCTATCTCAGCCAATTACAATTGCATATGAGGATAGATTGAGCTCTACTGCTGAGATGATTACAGTTCTTGGTGGTGAACTGAAGAAATCATCCATGAACACAATCAAATTTTCTTCGGAAATGAGGACATTGAGTTATGTGATGATTCATAATCTGTATCCGGTCACCAATCTGACCACACTATCTGCTCCGAGAACAAGATTCCTGTATGATCTCTTTACTCATAAGGAGATAGACATTTGTGGCCATATCATCCATGTCTTGAAGAAGAGCATTACAAAGCAGAATACACGAACTGTAATGCTGTTTCCCTCTTTGATCATGGGATTGATTGCCAAAGCAAAGCTCAAGCTACCCAATGGCCTCACAGTTGTTCAGAGGGACTATCCCATTGGTGGTCATACATTGACTAGGAGCACAACACACATCAAAGGCTCCAAGACTGTTGTGCATACCATCCCACAGTCTCGTGTTGAGCAAGATGAGGGTGGAGATACAGAGGAGGAAATTGACAGATTCACTTCTGCCCTAGAGACTTCAGCACAGCCATCATCTTCGACTCCATCACAAAGCTTGAGCAAACTTGATCTCTTGCAAGCTAAAATGGACTAGTTGTCTGCCGTGCTTGAATCCCATGTGCATCACACCGTAACCCAGTTTGCATACCTCCAAGAACAGGTTACTGCATTGTCTTCACAAATACAAGACTTGTCTATGGAGCAAGGCTCAGATTCAGAGTCAGATCAGTTCTGGCCTCTTTGGCTATTCCAGTCAAAAAGGGGGAGAAATTTTTGAGGGGGAGTTGGAGAAGAGCTTGCACAGCATTAGGGGGAGCATAGCTTAGAAACATAGTAACATTGGTTATTGGTCTTACAAAACGGTCTAATTCAGTTTCTTTTAGTTTTTATAACTGTTTTACGGCTTTTGGTTTAAAGCTTTGATACTCTGTTTATTTCAGTATAATTTTAGTAGTTCTTTTGTGATATTCTCTATGCTTTGTGACATACTTATTTTGTACCCATGTTGCTTTTGTAAGCTTTTAGGGTTTGTTTTATTGCATATTTGTAGGCTTTTATGGTTTGTGCCATGCATATGCAGTACCTTGTTTATGTAGCCTTTATGCTTGTGTACTTGATGTTTAATGTCATACATTTTACTTCAGTACACCACTCTTGTGCCCTTGTAGGATTGTTCCTAGATGTATATACGTTCTACACATTGGTTGTGTGATGAACACTCTTGTGGCCATGTAGGATTGTTCTTAGATGCAAATACTTCGTGTATTTCGCATTGGTTGAGTGTTGGATTTGCAAATGATACTCTTCAAATGAGCTTATCATCTTGCATGTTCGGATGTTCATTCCTTATGTGAATGAGCATAGTGATCACTTTTGTATAGTGATTGCTTGTTTGATCTTGCCATGGTCTATTGTTTTTATTCCATTTTACTTGATCACATTATATTTGCTCCATATGCATTTCAAGTTTTCTGCATACAATGATATTATTGTGTTGTTGTGTTTCAGGAGATACTTGTTCATATGTTTCAAGAGCATATCAGAATCTAGAATTAGGTGTGAGTGAGTTTTGTCTTTGTTCCCAAACTCACGTTTAAGTCTAGAGTCTGTTTTTAGGGTTTTGTCACGGAATAGCCAAAGGAGTAGATTGTAAAGTTGTTATTTACAACTATGTATTTTGTTGGCTTTTATTCCGTGCCAAATTTGATTGTAATTATTATCAATCGTTTATACCCTGTATCTATTGTGAGATTTGTTGTAAGGGATGTTTGATAAAGAGAGAGTGTAAAGACTCAAGCATTTGAAGGCTGAAGAATTCTCACGGGTATGTCGCGACCTAGCTTCCCGCGAAGTAAATCATGTGCCCTGCACATGTTGGAATGCGAAGAGTCAGGCCAGGTGGAGACAGCTGTGTCTCGCGAGTATCTCAAGGGTAAGGCCTTCCCGCGAGACACCCGCGAGGCAATCTATTTTGCCAGCCTGTACTGAATGACTCACACTTTCTGTGCCTATCCTATATATACTCTTATTACCCACAAATGTTGAGGGATGCTTCAGAGAGAAAAACCCTAGCCAAACACATTGAGAATTAGAGATTGTCATCCCCACCTTTCTTTATACACTTGCTTGTGGTATTTCTTTAACTCTTCCCTCTCCATTTCCATACCATTGAGAGGTTGATAGCCCAAACACTTACCACACCCTTTGAGAGTGTTGTGTGATGTTTTGGTGCTGCTGGGAAGTATTGGAAGAAGCCTGGAATGGCAGATGCAACATGGAGCTTGTTGCGGGATTCGGAGAGCTAGACAAGACATGGTTCCGAGAAGCCTTGTTGGAGTAGGAGCTTGGAGGGCTTAGGTACATCGGGTAGATTAGGCTTGGTGGGTCTCTTGCTAACCCATGTATCCCAACTGATTGTCTAGTGGATCGATTTTCGCTTGGAGGGCCGCGAAGAGGTTTTTCGCCAAGTTCTTCGATTTCCTCTTCGAAAAGACGTTTCGGTGTTTTCTGTGTTTGCATCTCTCTTCCCTATTCTTTTATATTCCATTATACTGTTGTGTTGATTAGTTTATGGATTATAGTAGCTTATTTGTTCATCCGCTCGCATTTACACTATTCCGCACTTAGTATTAAGTTAGTGTAAAATCTATCGAGCCGTAACTTTAATTGGAGGGGTTTAAATTGCTTTGGTGTTTTCGACACATTTCCGAGCTTTCAGTTTCTTTGCACAATCTTGAGCATTTCTTCACACTCTCTCACTCACTACCCTTACAAGATCCCCACATAAATACAGGGTTACTAAATGCTAAAATACAAGCAAATTTGGCACGGAATAAAGCCAACAAGATGGTTGATTAAATTCAACCTTACAAAACGTTTGACACTAGGCTTGAATATGACTTGATCCAGAACATTCATTGCAATTGAATACCTTTTTGCTTTTCTCTTTCTTAACCTTATATGAATCATGAATGTTAAAAGAGGGAGCATCATTTCACTATATTATGAAAATACCTAAGTATTTTCTCCTTCTTTCTCCCTTGATGGTTATTTCTCCACATTTAATACCTAATGAATTTCTTCACTAACCACCTTTACAATGAATGTGGTACTGGTTCTATCATAAAAAAATAAAAAAAGGTGGTACTCATGGCAGCACGTTCAGGATCCCAGCGTGCTTAATTACACGTGTGTTTAGCACGTGATTTTCTATAAACTTGTACAGCTTTGATTAGTTGTAGAGTTGGTTAATTTGTTATTCAGTTTAAGAATTGTAACGGCTAGTAAGTTAAATAAGGCTATTTTCAGAGACCCTTTAACAAATTCATTAGCGTATTGAGATTTTGTATGCAAGAGCTCTAATCTTAGTCCTTGAGATAATCTCAACGTAACGATTTGATTTTCTACTTTGGGTTTGTTGTTGTTGTAAGTCAATATGGGTGTGTGATGATTCTTGTAAGTCAAATCGCAAGGTAAAAGAAAATTGAAGATAAAGTAGCAAAAATATATGGTTGTAAAGAGGTCAGAGGGGATAAGAAATTGTGGAGGTTACCTTACCTCTCTTAATGTCTCTCTTTCATTTTCAAGTGTGAAAATTCTTCACAAACTGGTCCCCATAAAAGGATATAAGGGGTAGTTGGATAATAGAGATGCTAGAGAAATTTCAAACTTTATGAAGTGTCTTGTTAGAGTATATGTTAATATGTCTTCTTTTTTTTTGGGCAAATAACACTCCCCTCCCTTGAGGTTTGGGAAAATGACACTCACCCCCAAACTTAAAGGAAAAAAACATTTTCCCCCCTTTGACATTTATTTATCTAAACTCTGTTAAATTGGCGTTAAAAATGTTGTGCACTAACGTACCCTTTGGTTAATAATGTATTCCCAAAATTGCCCTCAACTTGTTCTCAACTTATTCCATCAAAAGTCCATATTTTTAGCTGCTTTTCTAATTTAACATTAGATGGTAAAAAATAAGCTTTTGTGAGTTTGTTCACCAATCAATCAAATTGACTCTGAAAGTTTTTTATATTGATAAGTGATTTTGAAAATTTCAAACTCGTTTTTAAACAATAAAAGCTTGAAAGCTTAAGCAAATTGTTTTATTTCATAAATTTTGATCCAAAGTGTTAGAGAGAGGAGCGATTAAAAAATCTAAGAGGATCATCAAACTTTAAAAAATCAATTGGAAAGGTGCTATAAGAGATTAAAAAATCAACATAAGCAACATGTTTTATAATATGCTCTTTTCATTTTTTATTTTATTTTATTTTATGTAAATGCTCTTTTCACTAACCATGGTTAAACTTTGGTAAAGAGAATCTTTAAAAAAATTGGAATATTTCGTTACTAATATTAACAGAAGGGGGGGGGAGAGTGTTATTTTTTTTAAATCTCAGGGGGGAGAGTGTTTTTTCCTTTCAAGTTTGAGGGTGAGTGTCATTTCTCTAAACCTTAAGGGAGGGGAGTGTTATTTGCCCTTTTTTTTTTTTTTTTTAAATTTAAAAATGATATCACTTTTTTTTTAATTAATGGTTGGCTAAGTGGATGGATGACAGCTAGCAAAGTTTTTAATGCAACTGTAGCCACTGGGAATGGACAAGTCATGGATGGATTGAGATATTTTCAACTTTCAATTTCAACCATTGAATTAATTTTTTTTTTTAAAAAAGTGAAGAGTTAAAAAGTTAAAATTAAAAAATAAGATGGCAAAAATTATTGTGAGATGAATTAGTGGTATTGCACCGGATCCAAATCCGTCATGGATGTCTCAGAATTTAGAAAAGTGTTTGTAGGAAATAATAATTGTTTGTAGGAAATAAAAATGGGTGTTCACATTGATTTTTAGACTTGCCCACATGATGCACGGATTAGAAGTGTCTTTTCCCGAACCCAACTTCTAAACATGATCATGTGCAAAGCAAGTCGAAGATATTATTTTTTTTCCCCCAATTCGATTCGAAGAAAGGTGAACGTAAAAGCATGGTTTTAAAAACCGAATCAGTTAAAGAATTGAAAAAGGAAATGATTTTTAATTTTATGGTCAGACCGGAATCGGACTAATGGTTGAACCGATGACGTCATAAATAAGTAATTAATAATTTTAAACTTTTATAATTAAAAAAAGAAAGAAAGATATATGTGTGTGTGTGTGTGTGTGTGTGTGTGTGTGTCTGTGTGTGAGTGCACGTGCGCATGTTTAGTTTTCTTGTACTGTATTTAGAAAATTAATTAACAACTTAAATAGAAGAAGTTTTATCTATTATTGTTTAGTATCAAATTAACTCCAATATAAAAAAAAAAATATCAAACTAACAATAGATAATTACAAAGTAGTAGTAAGTTTGCTTTATTATTTAATTTATATATTTAGTACTTATATAATTATTTGGTTACTCCCACTTGGGTTGTAAACGAGCCGAGCTTTGTTAATTAGTGCATGTTCAAGTTTGACTCGTCAGGAAAAATTGAAAGCTCAAGCTTGGCTTGAGCTCATAACAAGCCTAAAAATACTGTTTGAACTTGAGCTCATGAGAAAGCCAAAAGCTTGAACTTGTCCTGGCTTGACTTGATTAATTTGTCAAGCCAAGCTTAAGCTTAATATCAAGCTCAAACTCGGACTTAGGTTATGCTTTTGAGCTTGAGATCTAAAAAAATTACATTATCAAATACTTAAATCTCTAAAATTAGAAAAAAAAAATTGTATATTCAATTTATCATACATCTAGTTCTACTTATGATTAGCCATTATTCAAATTAAGAATCACTTTAGATTCTTATGATTAGCCATTAACGATATGGTATATTCAATTTGAATCTCATCGTAAAGATTTGATTCTCTACTTTGCGTTTGTTGTTGTTGTAAGTCAATATGGGTTTGTGATGATTCTTGTGAGTCAAATCGCAAGTTAAAAACAAATTGAAGATAAAGCAGCATAAATATATGGTTTTAAAGAGGTCGGAGGGGATAAGGAAATTGTGGAGGTTACCTTACCTCTCTCCATGTCTCTCTTTCATTTTCAAGTGTGAAAATTCTTCACGAATTGGTCCCCATAAAAGGATATAAGGGGTAGTTGGATAAAAGAGATGCTAGACAAATTTCAAACTTTAAGTGTCTTATTAGAGTATTTGTTAGTAAGTCATTTAAAAAAAAAAAAATGATATCACTTTTATATTAAAAGTTGTAAAAAAAACAGTATTTAATTTTTCTCTCATAAAAACTCTTTAAAAATAGTTTACTAACAAATGTCAAGGTATCCATTAACATTTTTACTTTGTTAATTATATGGTTGTGATTTGTGAAGGGGATAGAGGGTGGGTAAGGAAATTGTGGAGGTTACTTCCCTACTTCTCTCTCTCTACTCTCTAGTATCTCATTGAACTGAATAATATATGACTTGATAAAATGTTTTTTTTTATTCATTTAAATGAGTCTCAATGATTTTTATTTATTTTTGGGAGAGAAAAGTAAATTAAAAAGACAGACTTGATCAAAAGAAGTTAATAACGGGTTAGTTGATTATAAGAGTGATGCTAACAAAATTTCACAATTTATTACATAATCTTGACAAATTTACATGTGAAGTTTTAAATATTAAATGAAAAAAATAATTTATTATTTATTGATATGTCATTAAATGTGTGTTTGGATTGGGCGTTTTGGAGCTCAGGTCCCACGCACTGTTCATGTACTAGCCACCCACAAAAAAACGCAGCAAGTGTTATACACAACGTTTTCAATTTTAAAAATTATTTTGTTACAGTGTTTTTAGCAATAAGTTTTTAGTTTTTAGCAAAATAAGCGGTATCTAAACAGACCCTAAAAGAGGGATAGTTGGATAATTTTGCTCCTTTTTAGACTTTTAGTGTAGTGTTCCTCTTCCTCATCATGACATTAATGATGAATATCCATTGCTATTCGATAAGAGAGGCGTAAGGAGAAAACGATTTCTTTTTTTTTTTTTTGATAATCAAACGCAAATAAACTTTCATTAATCTGAACTCTGATTCAATAGAATTACAACACTATGCACTTGGCATTAAATAATGGGTGGAGTATCCTCCACCCACACCACACAATCAGAAACAAGTTTGGCATTCCAAGCCATAAGGTGGGCTGCAAGGTTCCCTGTTCTACAGACATGACTAATTTTCCATTCTTGGACCTTCTGCTTCCAAAGCTTTGATCCTATTACAATCATTTGGATTGAAGTTGGAGGAAGACATTTTCCCAACAGCGCATTGGTCACCACTTGAGCATCACTTTCCAAAATCACATTTTTGAGCCTGAGGTCCCTGCAAGCAAGAACCCTTCCTCAAAAGCTTTAGCTTCCACTTCCATAGCCCCTAAAGGCAAATTCAGCTTCTTACTATTGCTCCCATAAGCTGGCCTTGCGCATTCCTAATTACAACCCCAACCCCACAGCTACCCGATTCTTTGAACATTGCCCCATCCACGTTTACTCTGTACCACCCCCCACATGGAGGCGTCCATTTTACATTTCTCGTAGACGTTGTATGAGTCAAGGCTGCATTCAGCGAACAGAACTCCTTCACCAACAGTTCGGCTTCCTTAGCAACTGCCTTCCCTACCTTACCACGGCCTTCAAACTTTGTGGCATTTCTATTTTTCCAGATGCACGAAGCTGTGGAGGCAAATATCTCCCAGCTGATCTCCTTTCTAATTTCCCAAATCTTCCACACAACATCCATGAAATCTCGTAAAGGGCTTCAAAACTTTGGCAAGGTAAGTTTTGACTCCCTCTAAACAGCCTTTGCCACCTCACAATCCCAGAGAGCATGCCTCGAAGACTTTACCTTTCCACACACCTCACACGCATCCTCCACGAGAATTCTTTTAAGCTTGAGGCTGTAGTTCGTGGGGATGATGTTCTTGCATGCCCTCCACATAAACTGTTTTACTTTGCTTGGGCAGTTCAGTCTCCAAATCCAATTCTAGAACTCATTCCATTTCTTCGGGTTTGACGCCTCACCCCCATCAGCCTTACCCCTTTGTTCCATCAGCCAACTGCATGCTACTCTATACCCACTACTCACCGTAAATCTCCCATTTTGGGTCCATGCCCAGGTTAGAGTATCCCTAGGGAAAGTATGGCTAATAGGAATACTTAATATGGCCTCTGCTTCATAAGGGAGGAAAACACTACGCACTAGGTTTTTGTTCCAACCCCTTGCCTCCCGGTTAAGTAGAGATTCCACCATGTTACCTTTAAACTCTTGGGGTCAAGGACTTGTCACCTTGAAGGATTTTGGGGTTGGCAGCCATCTGTCGGTCCATATTCTCACACATTGCCCATTTCCTATGCTCCATCACAGCCCCTTATCAAGGACATTTCTCCCTGCCATCAGACTCCTCCATGTGTATGATGGTTTCTTGCCTAGCTGTGCTTCCATGAAATTGCTTTCCGAAAAATACTTCGCTTTCAAAACTCTGTGTGTGAGAGATCTCGTGTTTTGGATGAGCCTCCACCCTTGCTTTGCAAGTAAAGCTAAATTAAAAGCCTTAAGATCCTTAAATCCCATCCCCCCATAAGCTTTTATCTTGCACAAATTCTCCCAAGCAATCCATGCTAGTTTCCTCTCTTTGTCACGCTATCCCCACCAAAAATTGAGATCTTTAAATCCCATCCCCCCATAAGCTTTTGTCTTGCACATTTTCTCCCAAGCAATCCATGCTAGTTTCCTCTCTTTGTCATGCTGTCCCCACCAAAAATTGCTAATCAAAGAGTTTAGCTTACTGCAAAGGGAGTCGGGAATTTTAAAGCAATTCATTGTGTACGTCGAAGTAGCTTGGGCAACTGCCTTTATTAGGATCTCTTGGCCTGCCGGTGACAACAACTTTCCCTTCCAACTAGCTATTTTGCGCCCAACTTGGTCCTTAATGCAATTGAATGCTTTCTTTTTTTCCTCTCCCTACCAAAAGGGGCAGCCCCAAATACCTCTCATGTTGGAGAATGATCTCAGCCCCAAACATTTCTTTTACTACTTCTTGAACCTCCACCTTCGTATTTTTGCTAAAAAAGAGGGATGTCTTCTCTTTATTTAGCTTCTGCCTAGACTCTCTTTCATAATTCTCCAAGATTTTGGTGACTTTAAGCCCCTCTTCCATTGATGCCTTGCAGAAGACAATACAATCATCCACAAAAAGTAAATGGGAAACCCTTGAAGCCCCTTTACACACTGAGATACCCCTTAAATTTTTTCCAACCTCATGTCTTCTTAGCATGGCCGAGAGGCCCTCTGCACACAGGAGAAATAGGTACGGGAAGATTGGGTCCCCTTGCCTAAGTCCTTTTGTTGGTGCAATTCTACCTTAGGCTCCCCATTGATTAACACCGAGTATGAGACCATGGTCATACACATCATCATTAAGGATATCCACCATTCCTGGAATCCCATTTTCCGCATCATCGCCTCCAAATAGCCTTATTCCACCTGGTTGTAAGCCTTGCTCATGTCTAACTTGATTGCCATTAGACCTTCTTTGCCCTTCCTCCTTTGATTGATGCAATGCATAACCTCAAAAGCAACCAGGACATTGTCTATGATTTGCCTTCCTGGTACAAATGCGCTTTGTGCATCATTAACAATTTCTCAGAGTACTCCTTTCAACTTGTAAGCCAGAACCTTGGATACAATTTTATATATCACATTACATAAGCTAATTGGGCAATATTCAGTGATTTTTTGTGGGGATTTTACTTTTGGAATCAAGCAGATGTATGTATCATTTAGTCCATTAGGCATAATACATGTTCTAAGTATATGAATAACACTTTGAATAACCTAAGGACCCACCACATCCCAATACTTTTGAAAAAATATAGGGGACATACCATCCGGGCCTGGGGACTTAGTTGGGTGCATCTGCATGAAGGCTCACCACACTTCCTTTTCTTTAAATTCTTTCAAGAGTTCGGCATTCATAGCTTCTGAAACATTTCTACCAATTGCACCAAGATTATTTTCAAACTCTGTTGGAAAGGTTGTGCTATAAATTTCTGTGAAATACTTTAATATTATATCTTCAACCTTCTCTTTGCCCTCTCTCCACCTCCCCTCCGAGTTACTTATTCCCTCAATTCTGTTTTTCTTTGTCTATTGTTTGCCATGGCATGAAAGAACTTCGTATTCCGATCTCCACATTTGATCCATAATGCCCGTGATCTCTGATTCCACGTCATTTCCTTCCTAAGAATCATTTTGTTTATTTCCTTTTTTAAGCCTTGAATCTCCTCCATTGACTCATGAAGTAAATTTAACGCTTCCAGTTGCTATAGGCGCCTTTGTTTCTGCTTCAAAACTCTATTAACATTCCCAAACACTTTACGATTCCAGTCTTGAAGATGGTCTTGGTAGTATTTTAGACATTTTTGAATCGGCAACTCTGGATTACAATTCAATGGATCCCATGCCATTTCTATTACTTCTCTACAGCCCTCCTCCCTAGTCCACATCTCTTCAAACATAAATCTCTTCTTAATTACCCTTTTCGGCCCCTTCATTCTAAGAGACAAAGACAGTACACAATGATTAGAAGCCGCCATCGATCTGTGAAACACCTTCACTTCAAGGAACAATTTTAACCACTCTTCATTGGCTACCATTCTATCTAACTGTACAAGCGTTCACTGTTCCCCAATTCTCCCATTACACCAAGTAAACCGCTGCCCCACAAAACCCATATCAATGAGCTCACAGTTACACAAACACTCCCTAAAACCTTCCATCTGCCTAGCATCTCTATCCAGCCATCCAAGCTTTTCATCAGAATTGAGTATCTCATTAAAATCCCCAAATACAATCCAAGGCATATGACACTGTCTTTTTAAAGATTCAAGTAAGTTCCAAGAAATTGGCCTCATACCTAAATCGGGGTGTCCATAAAAACCCGTAGCTCGCCACAGCTGTGTGCCGCTTCCTTCGCACACCACCACATTAATGTGCGTGTTTGAGCAGCTCTTGAAGCGAACATCAAAACCTTCCTTCCACAGCATTGCCAAACCCCCCCACTCCGACCATCAGACTGCACCGTTATTCCTTATGTTATATCGAGCTTTCTTTGTAATCCCTTAATTCTGTTCTGATTGGCTTTGGTCTTCGCTAGAATGACCAACATCGGATCGCATCCTTTCACCTCATCGGTGAGAGCACGAATCGCCGGAGCTAATCCCAATCCCCGGCAGTTCCACGCTAAGATGGTCATTGGGCTCGGCAGTGCTGCCTTGTAGCAACCACCACACCGCCATCCTTGACTATTTCCTTCCCTGCGTTTTCCTTGCCTTGCGCCTCTCTTTTCTTACGTTTTGTTTCTCTGGTATTTTGGTCAAGCTCTTCAAGTGGAGTAGGACCCTCTCTTTTCCTCTGAATAGGGCCTAACTCCTCTTTATTGTCATTACCCGGACTAGCCCGAGCCCTCCTCTTCCAGTGGCCACTGTTTTGGCCTAAGTTATCTGCAACCCAACTCACATCCACTTCATAAGTCATAGCCACCAGGCCTTCCTCGTTTTCCTCTAAGACCAAGCCCACTTGACAGTCACGCGTTGGAGCTTGTAGCTCTGACTTGAATTCAGACTTTGGGATCCCATTGTGTTGTGTCCCTATCACCTTTTGCATGCTTTCCCCATTCCCGCTCAAGCCTATCCTCTTTCCCAGTTTTCCTTATTCAACTGAGCTAGCGTTTCTTTTGGGTTTTCACCGAGGTTTCTGACCTTACCATTCTCATGATTAACCTCTGCGGTCAGCTCTCCTTCATCAGGCTTTTTTGTCTGCTGCCCCATTGTGCCCCCCTCGAGGAATGGTGCTTCAATCGTCTGATCATCACGCGCCACCACCCCCTGGAGAAAACGATTTCAAAGTACTTGAATTTGTCTTACATTTTGCCACAGACTCATTTGCCTGAAAAACAAGTATTCTCTACCAAATTCTCCAAGAAAGACATTACAGCTAATTCCTTTATGCCTTCACCAATCACCATGTTCACCATTTGCATTATCACATTCATTCAGCTGCAGGAGGATCATATATGTTAACAGAAGCAGCACTAAGTTCAAATATACCATTGGCGATCTGGCTGGAAATATTAGCTTATAGGTTAACTACATGTCCTAAGTCATAAAACATCAAAGTGATCGACCTCAATGACCCCGGCAGTAAATGCATAAGGATGAAGACTTGTAATATTCGCGGGTAAAGAATACTAACTAGACAGACTACATACCCAAATAGGAGCATCTATCTTTGCTTACTAAATGGTCCAGAGTCAAAGGGTAACAAAGGAGAATAAAACATGCATGGCAGCATATAAACAGTGCCAAATTGAAGTCTATGCCACACAGTAGGGCCAGCTATTACAAGGTTCTTGTGTGAACTAAGAGAGAGAACCGCAATGTTAAGGCCTAGCAGAAGAGAATTTGATATTTCGAAAGTTGTGCACTATAATAATATGATTGTTAGTTACATAAAGTCTGCATACTGATGAATCCCTAATGATGACTTTCTAGTTAATTAACAAGTTGCCTTTTACAGATCAAATTCACCTAATTAATCATAACTAGAGTTTTAGTGGCTGGATTGATATAAGAAAACAGTGATTCCATGCTAATTGATCATCTAGACATCTACATGAGATAAGCTTATAGGGATCAGCTATATTCATTTGCATCTATCTTATTGAGTGTCAAAAACCCCCACTTAGAGTTAGGAATCCTTGCTCCAAAACTTCTTTTGGTAGCCTTTGTATATTACTGAAACTTTGTACGTGTTTTGCTTTACACTTTTACCTCTCTCTTTCACAATCCTGCAAACTTGATTTTAAAGGCCTGTGAAAAATGATTTGCATAAAGTTGCAAGAATTTTGTCTCTACGATGTCTCCTTTTTAGATTCAAGCTTCAAAGAGGGATCAAGGCAGTAAAGACTAACGATCGCCTCTCATAAACTAATCAATTCTTCATGTTTCTTCCTTTACTCTGACAGTGGGACTCCAAGGTAAAGGAATTATATATGACATTCACCAAGAAAGCCACCTAGCAACAATTATCACCTCCAGGCCTAAATGTCCAAGTCATTCTTTAACTCGTCAAAGTTGTTTTTTTTTTTACCTGTATCTTCATCTTTAATGCCAAAGAGCCAAATATTTGTATATAAGGCTGTCTCACCCAAACTGTAGGAAGCCAATTGTGTTCAAGGCTCTGTCTAATCCACACAGGAGGAAGCCATGTGTTGGACCATGAGAGCACTTGAAAAAGAGCAAGTCCTGGGAACTAGTTAGCTTACCTGCAGAAGATCTCTGGTCAATAGTGAGGCAGAGGAAACTTATATATGGGGAAATTCTCTAAGCCTCACAACCTGATATTGCGTGTATGGTCTCAACATAGAGTCAACTTACAGATTTTAGTCACCATGCAGACATTTTAAAAGATTGCACAATGCAGAAACAGTCACAGGAAGCTGTAGTGCAGAAGCAACACTTAAGATCAAAGCCAAGAGGACTTTGTGAATTACTCTAGCCTGAAAATTCTTTAAAAGTTTGAGTTTTGTACATACATAGAGATAGAGTAAAAAGCCTTCAATTAATCATATCATATTCTATGATAAGGTAAAACTTGATGCAAAATATAAATAAAATATTAAAATGGGCTATGGACTGATGTGCAATGAAACAAATATTCTGTTTCTGTTTTTACTTTAAATTTAGTTAAATATAATCTCAGCACCTTGTCTTAACAAAGAAAGTATGCCTAACATAGCAATGCCTTAACTCCACCTACTTAGGTTCAGTACTAAAATAAAAATAAAAAACCTTTTACTAAAAAAAAATTGATGTTTGAGGAACAAGTATACACAGTTTCTGCATAAATTAGCGAAAGGCCTAAGAAACTGCTACCAATGTATATGTTAATTAAACAAAATAGTTCTGTAAGTTCAAGATGTCAAACGCATGCCTTTGTTTTAGGATGCCAAAGATATATAAAGATTGAGAATCGTGAGAGCTCAGAAGAGAAATCGCGGGGACTGGAAGCGAAGAAGGTCTAGCTTTCTTCTTCTGTGGTTTGATCAGGAGCGAAGTGACCTGATGAGAGTTTGGGTGGAATAGAGGACTTCTCTGCGGATGGTTCGGAGTTTGGAGGAAAAAGAAGAAGAAGAGAGTGGAGTGCATGAGATTAGGGTTTGGATTTGGGGACTTGAAGAGAGAGTCACGTCCATGGAATTTCAGAGAGAGAGAGAGAGAGAGAGGTGAGGATAGAGGAAGAAGAAGAAGAAGAAGAGGTTGTGGAGTGAGTGAAAGACAGAGAAATGGACATGGCTTTTGGCTTTCGTTTTTTGCTCATCCAATTGCTGCTGATGTGGCATGGTAGCTGCTTTCTAACGGGTTTTTTTTTTTTTTTTTTTTTTTTTTTTTTTTTTTTTTTTTTTTTGAAGTTCTTTTTTTCGTTTCAACATTTTTTTATAAAAAAAAAAATATCTTTTTTTTTTTCATTTTCTTTTTAGCATGAAAATATAACATTGGTCCTAAAATTGTTAAGTTCTATTTTAATTTTTAAAATTAAAAAAAAAATTCCTTTGTATTTTAAAAAACTGTAATGTAAACGTTAATAATTCCATAACCTTATCACTCTTTTTACCAAATAATAATAATAATAATAATAATAATAATAATAATAATAATAATAATAACAACAACACTAAGGCTATGGAATTACAAACATGTTACCGCTCTATTTGTTTATGTAAAAATATTTTCTAGAAAATGAGTCATTTTTTAAAAAGTATTTTTCATAAAACTATCTTATTTTCCTATATTTAGCAATTACTTTAAATAAGTTGAAAAATAATCTTCTAACTTCCTTTATTTAGCTTGTTGTTAGATAGAGTTATTTTTTAAAAAAATTTAATAGAAAATAATCTCTAAAAATAAGTTATATTTTTTCTGTTGACCAAAGATAATTTTCCTTTGACTTAATTTTTTTATACTACCAAACACTGTAAAAAAAGGAAAAATTATATTTACAGAAAGTTTTCTATCAAAACAAACAGAGCGTACATTTACAATTTTTCTTTTGTGAATGCTTTAATTTTTTAAATATAGAGCTTATAATAACTCATTAATGCGATAAGAATATGAACATCTAGGTGCACTAGGTGTCTCGTTGTTGTTTCTCAAAAAAAAAAGGTGTCTCGTTGTTGATAAGTCCCCAGCTCAGTACATTATGAGCATTGAGGTGGGTATTTGGTCCAAAGTGTAAAAGAATGTTAAAATAGTCACAATAATCCCTTTTTTAGTTGTAAAAATGCTTTAAATGTTGAATATCAACCACTTCTCCATCTCATGTCTTCGCAATGTTACTAGTCAGAGCCGACTGCCTGCTGATTTCATTATTTGGAATTTTTAATTAACTTAGCGGAGGGCTACATGCCCTAATACATAGAACACTGAAGCGTACTAAATGATTCTGGCACCAAGACACTGCCTAGACTTGCATTATTTGCAAGTAAAGGTTACTCTCAAAGAGACCTAGCAAGAGTTTTTCATCTTGAGAAAAAAAAAATATTTTTCTTCTTTTGTTCTATTTCTTTAATTTGAACTAGTCCATGATCTTCAGATTTCGTAGGGTCAAGGTCATTAGAGAAGCTGCCTGAAAGTTCAATATGTGTATAAAACACCTTTGAACGTTTAGACCTCAAATTATAAAATATCAATTCAAGCTTATAATCAAACAATTAATGTGCGGAACATGAACATAAGTCAATCACAAAATTGATAACTAATTTAAGCTAATATAAACACATCCATAGCAGTAAATATAATGCAAAGATAAAGGAAAGAAAGATGCAAACACACGGACAACACACGATGTGTTATCAAAGAGGAAACCGAAGTTCTCGGCGTAAAATCTCTCCGCCGCCCTCCAAGCGATAAATAATCCACTAAAGAATGTAGTTGGGATACATGAACAGTAGAAGACCCTCCAAGCCTAATCTACCCAAATACCTAAGCCCTCCAAGCTTCTTGCTTCAACGAGATTGCGCCGAACCTATTTCTTCTTTAGCTTCCCGGATTCCGCTACTATACCATAGCATCAACTAATGTATATTGGTTCCTTCCAAACTGCTTCCCTTAGCACCAAATGAACCTTCTCACAGACGTGGGTGTAGTGAGATAAAGATTTGGTCAATGACCTCTCAAGGATGTGACAATGGAGAGGAAGAGAGTAGAGGAATTTGTAGAGTCTCTAAGGTAAAGATTGGGGATGAGACAATCTTGTTTTTCTCTAGGGTTTCTCTCACAAAATTTTCTCTGGAAGCTCTCTCAGTTTAGTGGGTATAAAGGTCTATTTATAGTAGTGTGTATTTGGAATACGAAGAGTCAGTTTTTGCCAAACAGGGTTGATTGGCGGCTTGACCTCGCAGCTTGTCCAAGTCGCGAGTTCAAGTCGCAATGTAACGGCCTGGCCAGCCTGGGACTTTAGTCCTGTAGTATGACAATTGGCGCGACCCTTCAGCTCCCCTGTGTGCATCTCACGCGCTAGCATTTGGCGACTTGCCAGTCGCGAGTTAGCCGCAAGTCCTAGCCACGAAACTCTGCCTTCTTGCACATATTTGAGTTTTTCTTCACATCTTCTCACACACTACCCTTACAATGATCCTACCTAAATACAGGGTTACTAAGTGCTTAAATTACAAGCAAATTGGCACAGAATAAAGCCAACAAGATGGTTGGTAAATTTCAACCTTATAATCTCCCCCTTTGGGTATTCCATGACAAAACCTTAAAACAAACTCTAGACTTAACACGTGAGTTGGGAACAGTTGGAAAACTTACACCTAACTCTAGAATCTGTGAAGCTTTAGAACCATAAGAACAAGTAACCTCTGAAACACAACAACACAATAAGTTTATTGTATGCAGAAAACTTGTAATGCAAATGGAGTAAGCATAAAGCGATCAAGTGCAATGGAGTAAAGCAATAAACCATGGCAAGACCAAAACATGCAATCACTATTACCAAGTGATCACAATAATTATTCACACTTGAAATGAACATCTGGACATTCAAGTTGACAAACATAAGGTAAATCACTTGAATGACCAATACTCAACCAATGCACAATACATGAAGTATGTGCATCTAGGAAAAATCCTACACGAGCACAAGAGTGACAGTACTTCAAAAGGAATGCATAGCATTAGGTTAGAAGTACTAATTTATCAAAGCACAAAGGCTGCATAAAGCATGGCACAAACTACAAAGGCCTATAAGAGTGCATAAAACCAAACCCTAAAAGCTTACAAAAGCAAAACGGGTACAAACATAAACAAAAACCTTAACAACCTATAAAGGTACTAGGTACAAACAGTAAATAGTACTTCCCTTATTATATCACTCTCCCTATCATAAATCATAGGAGCTGTGATGAACTTAGAACAAATATACCTGTAACCTGAAACACTTGCACAAAACACACTAGACCCTCAAGGTAAAGCAAGTAATAAACGGACAAGTATAATGTAACAAGTAAATTGCGATCAAGTAAACATGATGTGAAACATGTGAGCAACTTGATCATACACCAAACACCAAAACAAAGTTTTTCTTATTAGCTCAATGTCTTCTCCCCCTTGGTACATGCATCTCCCCTATGGAATATCACTCCCCCTACAAATGTGCATGAGAAATAAAATTTCTCCCCTTAAGGATGTGCACAAGAGTCATATAGAAATGACAAAACACTCTGGTATACTCTCTAGAATATACTCTCCCCCTTTTTGTCAGGAATAGACAACGGGTCAAGGAGAAAACGAGGGCAAGAGATGAAGATAAGAACAATGATTATGATGCATGAGGGGTGCAAGATGAATGAGAAAATGAAACTCAAACCTAGGACAAAATAGAATGTTACAAAGCATAAGTTAAACATGATATGCTAGGATGAAGAAACAAGGTATAGACCAATGCATGACAAAGGTAGCAAGGTGAGTGCAAGAGGTGGCAAAGTGTAATGCATGACCAATGCATAGAAAATGCACATGTTGGGCAAGGTGTGTTAAATACACAACCAATGAACCAAACATGTTCCTAATGAGGAAACATGAGAAACCCCAAAGTTTGATACTCATTGGAGTCCAAACAAGCGAGAAAATGCCTAAGAGACATTTTATCAAACACCTAGCATGCACACTATGAAGAACAAAGTGAAACAATGCATGAACATCATGAAAACCACCCTTAATACATGTTCTTTTTGCCACAAGGGGCCAACATCCAAAGCAAATCATCAAAAGAAACCAATCCCATACAAAATTTTGATAAAAATTAAGTTTTCTCAACCCCTATGATGAAAATCACAACCAAGAGCACAAAACTTACCAAAACATAATCTAAAGATTCAAATCAATGAAAAGAGTTTAAAATTACCTTAGAGATGTCAATGAAATGAAAAACTATTCAAATTGGTTGGGTTTTGATGTAAAAATATTGAAAGAGGGGTTTAAAAGAGGATGTGAGAGGTTTAAAACAAGTTTCCCACAAAAAACACTTAAAAGGCTGTTTCTGGGCATTTTGTCTCGAGATAAGTCGCGAGAACGATTTTCATGAAATTTTCTAAGTCTTTTTCGCGACTTGAGTGCTCACCCGCAAGTAAGTCACGAGCAAGTCATGAATCTCTCTGCCAAAGAACCAAAAAATGTGAGGAAAATGCATTTTTCCAGTTTCGCGACTCGCAAGCTAGTTGTGAGTGAGTCGCAAGAAACTCTGACACCTGTTTTTCAACACCAAAACATGTTTAAACAATGAAAAACAATATAAACACTAAACAAGAACACAAAGAGTGATAAAAATTACTTTCAAAAACATATAAAATGATCAAAATCTTTTTGAATTGATCCATATATAGTTGAGCACACATACATCACATTTAAATAGGTACAATCGAACAAATGAATAAAACATTCATTGAACATTAGGCATGTGTGTTGTGTGTGTGTGTATCAAGTGTGGAATAGTCTTTAGTCTAGAATGAAACTTCAATGATCAATTCAATCAAGTCATACACAACTAGTACTAAGACAAGTGATCTATCTCACTTATAGAAATATATGACCTCCCACAAGAAAATGATTACACAACTTTGAAGCTTTTCATTTGGCTTCTTTACAATTCATAACATTTGATCATTTTGAATCAATATATCTCATTTTGAGATCGATGCCTAAAATTTTTGATATTTCAATTTAATGAACAAGCCTTTAGCTTTTGGGCACCATACATTTTCATAAAAGTCGCTTTCCCTTTTTCCTAGTCAAATACTAGTATGTGCGATGGCTTTTACAGCTCATTATCTCTTTTCATTTTGAGATTTACATTTGTTGAGCTCTTTAAGTAATAAAAATAAAAGAGTGGGAAGATATATAGGCACAAGTCTACGCATATATCAAGACCAACATGACTATTGACTAATCATTCATGATAAGCTTGAAGATCGATTTACAACAATCACACAAAGATGTCAAGATTTATCCCACAAAGATATAAGTGTATAAAGAACAAGCTAAGCTTGTAAATGCACAATGCCATAAGTACAAAGGTACAAGGCAAAACACACATATTATATGTGCTCAAACATATACGATCAAATTTTTTGAATTTTGAATTTTTCACTTTTTATATAGTTTTGGATTTTTTACTCACACAAAACTGAAACATAAAAGTAAGATCAAAAACAAAATAATGCATACAAAAAAAAATGCAAGATGCACAAATGCATGAAGATATGACATCTAATGCATAAAGGGTCTTACAAAGATCAAAAGAATAAGATCAAGAACCAAAAGAGCAAAAACTCAACCATAGGAACCCTTCCTCATCCAACGGAACGATTGTTTGGAATGAGTGTCTCAAGAGAAGTGAGAAGAGATTTGGCAGAATGAGAACCAGAGATGCACATAGTCAAGGAGTTAAGAGCGTTAAACATTTTCTTTAACAACATGCTATTTTCACTTAAAACCGGTTTACCATTTTTAGCATAACTTCTAAGAAGCTCAAGTTTCTCTTTTCTTTTAATTCTTTTAAGGGCATAAAACTTAGAACAATGAGGTCTTAGATGACCAAAAGCACCACAATGGTGACAAACAATGTGTTTAGGTCCACTAGGCTTTTTGGGAATGAATCTAGCAACATGGTTTTGTTCTCTCTTTAACTTATGACATTGAGGTCTTATATGACCAATCACACCACAATGGTGGCAAGTTGGAACAAACTTAGATCCATCCAAAGCCTTAGGTTGAGACCTAAATAAATGCTTTGACTTAACAGCCTTTCTCTCCACCTTTTAATTTCATTTATGTGGAGGAATGTACACCGATTTGTCCTTTGGGGTAAAACACACAATAGGCACAAAATCGGGTACCACAACATGATTGCAACAAATAATTTCATCCCTTTTAACAATAGGTTCAGCAATCAAACACTTGGCATGCATCTTAAGAGATTCATTTTCACATTTTAGCTCATCAACAAGTTTGTTAGACAAAACAAGTTTAGCATCCAAGTCCATATTCAAACATTCAAACTCTTTCAGCTTTTCAACAGAATTTTTAGCAAGTTTCTTATATTTTTCAACCAATTTGTTGGATTCATTGAACTTGTCAATCAAATCATCCTTTTCACAAAATAACTTGTTCAAATCCTTATTAAACTTCTTAGCCTTTTTTCTTTAAGAGTTTGATGTTAGGAATATCAATAACATCCAAAGAATCATGTAACATAGCATCACAATCCTGAGGATTCACACTCATAGAGGCATTTTCACAAATATGTGGCATGTTACAATCAACACCAACCAAATCATACAAAGATACATACAAAGCATAATCCATAGCAGATAAACACAAGGGGTCAAGGATCACACTTAGGTATTTAAACCACAATAAGTGTACCCGCTCTGATACCAATTGAAAGTTCAATATGTGTATAAAACACCTTTGAACGTTTAGACCCCAAATTATAAAATATCAATTCAAGCTTATAATCAAACAATTAATGTGCGGAACAAGAACATAAGCCAATCACAGAATTGATAACTAATCTAAACCAAATATAAACACATCCATAGCAGTAAATATAAGGCAAAGATAAAGGAAAGGAAGATGCAAACACATGGACAACAGACGATGTGTTATCGAAAAGGAAACCGAAGTCCTCTGCATAAAACCTCTCCGCCGCCCTCCAAGTGGTAAATAATCCACTAAAGAATGTAGTTGGGATACACGAACAGCAGAAAACCCTCCAAGCCTAATCTACCCAAGTGCCTAAGCCCTCCAAGCTTCTTGCTCCAACGAGGTTACGCCGAACCTATTTCTTCTTTAGCTTCCTGGATTCTGCTACTATACCATAGCATCAACCAATGTATATTGGTTCCTTCCAAACTGCTTCCTTTAGCACCAAATGAACCTTCTCACAGACATGGGTGTGGTGAGATAAGGATTTGGTCAATGACCTCTCAAGGATGTGACAATGGAGAGGAAGAGAGTAGAGGAATTTGTAGAGTCTCTAAGGTAAAGATTAGGAATGAGGCAATCTTGTTTTTCTCTAGGGTTTCTCTCACAAAATTCTCT
Source organism: Quercus gilva (assembly GCA_023621385.1). NCBI lineage: Eukaryota > Viridiplantae > Streptophyta > Magnoliopsida > Fagales > Fagaceae > Quercus > Quercus gilva. The sequence continues at coordinate 53,753,876 of CM042483.1, forward strand.
CTGGAAGCTCTCTCAATTTAGTGGGTATAAGGGTCTATTTATAGTGGTGTGTGTTTGGAATACGAAAAGTTAGTTTTTGCCAAACATGGCTGATTGGCAGCTTGTCCAAGTCATGAGTTCAAGTCACGACATAATGGCCTGGCCAGCTTGGGACTTTTGTCCTATAGTGTGACAGCTGGCGCGACCCTTCAGCTTCCCTGTGTGCATCTCACATGCCAGCATTTGGCGGCTTGCCAATCGCGAGTTAGCCGCGAGTCCTAGCCGCAAAACTCTGCCTTCTTGCACATACTTGAGCATTTCTTTACATCTTCTCACACACTACCCTTACAATGATCCCACCTAAATACAGGATTATTAAGTGCTTGAATTACAAGCAAATTGGCATGAAATAAAGCCAACAAGATGGTTGATAAATTTCAACCTTACACTGCCCATATTGGAGCATCTTTGCTCAGTGCATACCTTAACATTTTTTATTCTTTAGTGAACATAACAGAAGGAAACAAGGTAGTCCATGCATACTGCCTAATTTGTTGTATATGCATAAAGCAGGGCTAGTAATTTGATTCTTTAGTAAAAAAAAGAGCACAACTGCACAGGATTGATGAAGCAAAAGCATAAGTGAATAAATTTGGATTTTAAAAACATTATGAATTATAAGAATAATGGTTGGATGTCTCTATGATGGTGCGAGTTTACTTTTTACTCATACTTGACATTACAGTTACAAAATTTTAATCCAAAATGGGAAGAGATTGATTAATTAGAAATCTTATTTTTCATCAAGGAACAAGATCTTGAATTTTCAGAGATACTTATACCAATCAATTTATTCAAAACTTCAATAATGATTATAAGATGCAAATTTTTTCAAATTTCTCTTTTGCTAGAGTATTTCTCCCTTCTAATTTACAGGTTCTTTATAGTCGAATGTTGAATACATGTCCCTGTTCCTAATTTATCAAGTATTTATTAAGGTACAAAATGTGCTCTCATTGATGTGGTCCATGTGGATCCAATGACCCGTGAGATACATGGCTCCTATGTCCATCTTAACTGTCCCCTTTATAAGAAAAACCAAAGGGCAAAAAACATTGTCATCTACCATCTTAACTTTCTTTCTTTTTCTTTTTCTTTTTTGTTTTTTTTTTTTTTTTTTGCCTATTAAAAGGCAAAAATAAATAAATAAATAAATAAAAAGAAGAAGAAAAGAAAAGAAAAAAAGAAAAAGTAATGACAATTGACATGATTTTCTAAAAAATCAACCTTAGTTTGTTTTCATCTTTGACCTGAGACTTTAATCATTCCTCTAATATGGTAGAAAAAATTGTTGTGAATCATTCAGGGAAAGATATCAGAATAATTTGTTTCAATCTTAAGTCAAGACAAATCATTTGGCTGAGGTAAACACCAAGTTCAATTTTTACTCCTTGTGAATGATAGTGGTTAAGCTCTTTTTTTTTTTTCTTTTTTAGTAGAAAACTAAAGTTCAATCCACTTTGAGTCTTCTACCTAGTGGTTTACAGAAATACCAAAAAGAGAAATAAACAAAACACAAACAACCATTAGGGCCATAGAGGCAACCAATAGAAGTCTAGGAGCAAGGAGTACCGGCGGGTTTTTTTCTTGCCCAATAGGATAGAAGAACCCAATTGTTCACAGGACATCAATAGCAAACATGGCTGCTCCTACAACTTCAAGATTTTGGGAATGTATATTTATAATGAAAAAAATGTTGTATTAAGAATGACAACATAATGCAGTTAATCTTAGTTCAGTTTTTATTATTATTTTTGGATGAATTAGTAAAGGATATTATTAATAGAGAACAAATAAGACAAAGCTAGGCAAACTCCTGACACTGGGGATAGCGAACTCTAGGCCAAAGTGAAAGCTCGAATATGTGTGAAAACACAAGAGCTGTTTAGACCCCCAAATTAAAACTTACGGCTCGGTTGATTTTTCTCTAACTTAAACTAAGTGTGGAATAGAGTAAATGTGAGCAAACAAACAATAAAACTACTCTAAGCCATATTCATCAAATATCAACAATAAAATGAAAGCTAAAAGAGTAGGGAAGAAAGATGCAAACACAAGATAACACCGCGATGTGTTATCGAAGAGGAAACCAAAGAACTCGGTGAAAAACCTCTCCGCCGCTTTCCAAGTGGTAAATCGATACACTAGAGAATAAGTTGGAGTATATGAATAACAAAAGACCCTTCAAGCCCAGTCTACCCCATGTACTTGACCCCTCCAAGCTCTTGCTACCAACTGACTTGACTAAACTTTGTCTTTTCTAGCTCTTTGGAACACGCAATTTAGCCCGATTGCATCCACCAAATATATGGCTTCTTCCAATGCTTCTCAGCAGCACCAAAATCTCACTTTACACTCAGAATGGGTGTGGTAAGTTGTTAGGTTTTAAGGTCTTAGGATTTTATGTATTTAGAACCTAATTTGTAATGTTGGCAAACCATGATCAAAACAATGTAATTAGTCTTGTTTAGGCTTGCTCAAAGTTGGTTTAATTTTGTAAAGTTGGAATCGAGAGACTACAGAAGCATTGGAGCTTCTCGGCCTGGCTCGATCGATCGAATGTAATTCTCGATCGATCGAAAATCGGCCCAGAAGCGTTTTTCTGCAGAATTCCAACTCAGCCCTAACTCTTTAAAACGTTTAGGGTTTTATGTTTTTGCCCTAGGTATATAAGGCAAAACCCTAGCCACGTTTTGAGAGTTGCACAAGTTGTGTTGTTGCTCATACATTGCGGTTTTGTGTAAATCTCTTGTGAGATCTAGAGGAGCTTTCCTTTACACATAACTTAGGGTTTTCAAGATTGAGATTCTTCTACATCTTGATGATCAACTTGGTTGCTGCCTTTGAAGCTTAAAGATTAACAAGCGAGGAGCTTGTACCTGATTGAAGGAAGACAAAGAAAGAAGTAGTCCGTGGATTCGGAGCCTGCGCGTGGTCGTGTCAGGAAGTTACTACTGGTGGGTAGCATTAGGAAGTCAAGCGGGGTAGCTTGTAAGTCCTTTTGTAACAACTTCAATTATTTCTTAGTGGATTCCGTTTTGCCTTGAGGATCGATGGGTAAAATCCTCCCTAGGTTTTTTACCGGTTTGGTTTTCCTGGGTGATCATATCACTGTGTTATTTATTTTCCGCTGCTTTATTTGTTTTACATGCATGATATGATTTTGTGATTGTTTTAACCTAGAATTGCTTAATTTGACTAAGTAAAAACTTGGCTAATTAATCTAGGCTACGCAATCTGGTTATAGTTTAAGGGGTCTAAACCCTGACATAAGTGTTTGGGCTATCAACCTTTCAAGGATTTGGATATGGAGAGGTAGGAGTTGAGAAAAACCACAATGGATTGTGTAGAGAATTGTGGGCATGACAATCTCTAACTCTCAAGGGTTATGGCTAGGGTTTTCTCTCTAAAAAGCACTCATCTCAATATGTGGGTAATGAAGGTATATATAGTGTGAGTGAAGATATAGTGGAGCAGATATGCCAAAATAACAAAACAGAATGTTTTGCAGGTATCTCGCAAGAAGGCCTTACTCACGAGTTACTCACAAAAACCAAATGTCACCATCTGTCATGACTCTTCGCATTCCAGTCATGTGCTCTGCACATGGCTCACTTCGCGGGAAGTCTTCTCGTGAGCTACATGCTAAAACTCCTTTGATCTTCAATGTTGTCTTGAGTCTTCACACTCTCTCACACACAACCCATACAAAGAAATCCCATATTAAATATAGGGTAGATAAAATTGAATAAAATACAATCAAATTTGGCACGAAATTAAAGCCAATATAAAATAGTTGTAAATAACAACTTTACACAAAGAATACAACAAAGGATATTAAATCCCAAAACTCACCTCAAGTGACTAGATTCTTACTCACCTCAAGTGACTAGATTCTTACACACAACAGAAACTAAGTTAAGAACAGATTACAAAAACTTTTACACCAAAACAGAACACCTCCTAACCATCAGTAATATACACAAATATTTGGAATAACAGAAGAATTTACCCCCAATTATAGTAGAAAATATTGTTCAGAAATGATAATTGGAATTTGGTTCAGGACTCTTATTTATATCTAACATCCTAAGTTCTTCTCAAAATCTGCTCTTCAAGCCACACTAACCCATTATGTATAACAGCATTTTTTCGAGACCAAGCATAATACAGATTGGCCCAATGGGCAAACTTAGAAATAGATGATCTCAGGCTTCTTCCTTGGCAATGTCCTAGCTAACTAGATCACGCGAGTTGCTCTTTTTTAAATGATCTTCTACAGATAAGTTAACTAGTTCTAAGGACTTGCTCTTTTTCAAGAGTTCTCATATTCCAACACATGGTTTTAAATGTGTGGGTGAGATAGAGCATTGTACACAATTGGCTTCCAACAATTAAGGTGAGGCAAAGCCTTCTATACAAATATTTGACTATTTGGCATTAAGATGAAGATACAAGCCAAAAAAAAAAAACATCTTTACAAGATAAAGAATGATTTGGACATTTGGGCCCGGAGGTGATAAATAATTATAGTTAGCCCTTTGTGATTGTCATATATAATTCTCTCTATGGAGTCCTACCATTTAGTGTGAATGAACAAACCTTAAGAATTCATTAGTTAATTGTTGTAGGAGGCAGTCTAAAGTCTTTCCTCCCTTGATCTCTACTTGTAGTCCAATTAAGAAGAAGACATCTGGGGAGACCAAATTCTTACAAATAAATTCTAACATACAATACATAAGCAAAACCTAGTTTACACATTCTGAAAGAGAGACAGGAAAAACATGCACAAACTGTCAAAGTAACATGTAGGCCTTAAAGGGTACCATGAGAAGTATATGAGCAAGGAGTCCTAACTTAAACCACCACAATCCCCACCATTCCATCCTAACTTCCTTAGCTTTATGTTCATTGCAGATGGCTGCACAAGAGCAGCCAGCCTGATCTAGTTGTAGACCACCTAGCTTTTTCATCTTTAAGCTCAACCAAACACAACTGGCATTGTATGGTGATTAATTCGCTGGACCTTGCAGGTTTCCAAACCCTTATTTTGTTCTTCAGAACATAGTCCATCTTTGCCTCAGATATAGTTGCTGCACCATGGATAATCTTGAAGCTATACTTCATGAAAAGGAGCCTAATAGGATCCTAATTATGATGTCATAAGAAAACCTTCTACCATCCCCAACATCAAACTTTATGAACCTCCTAACCTCATTTCAAAGTTTTAGGATAGCTCTGCGGGCCCATGCACATTCTTGTGGGGCCTTTATAGTCCAAAAATACTTGCCATGAGGTAAAATCTAGCACTCCTCTCAGTGCCAATGGAGGCATAGAAAGTTCAACAATCCTTAAGGTCGAAGTAAAACTATGCTGATATGTCCAAGTAATAAATTCTAAAAATGTTTGCAAAGAAATAAAACTCCCATATGGTTATCAACTCAAGGGTCACCTAAAACATTAATAATGGGTATACTGAGAATTGAAGACATAAATAATCATTTGATACTACTCTCAATAGAAAATTTTCAAAAAAATATATCCTATATATGCAATGGCTATGATTCCCCACTAATCACAATAGTATAAGAACATCATCTTCTAGTTCACAAGAAGCATTTTACAACTCATATTCACCTAACACTCTATTCAACCAGAATTATATTTATTATTATTATTAAAAACAATCAAATTCCTTCTTAATAATTATATTGATTTTATACGGTGTTCAATTTATAGTGTTCAAAAAGCAATAAAAGTTCCATCTAACATAATTTGTCTGCATAATTGCTTATTTCACAATTGCACATAACTAGTGTTTTAGTTACCATATTGATACGGAAAAATCAGCAATTTCCATCCATGCTAATTGATATTCCCAACTCCAAAAGGTACAGTTCTACAGCTTAACACAAGGACTGACTAAACTAGCTTCACTATAAACAATATACATCTAAAATGCAGTGTCATAAACATAATTTGAAGAAATATAAGGAATCCCACATAAAATGAAGAATTAATTTTTCTTCTCAAATAATAAATCGTTTTCTTTTATTCAACAGAATACACAAAAAAGAGCGTAATCACAACAGAGCAGAAAAGCAGAACAAGAAAGAAACACTAAAACAAATACAGTACAATGCAAACAAACCACCCAAGAAAATATCACAATGCAGAGTACCATCACCAAACGAAAAATTCTTTACATCACTACACAGGCATCAGAGAATATGTTTAATGAGTCTATGCAATCATATTCTTCAAATTGTATAAGAGACACCAACCCATACCAGTTGCAGACCATGGATGATTTCACTTGTAAAAAACACTGAAGGTGAATGATTAAGCCCAAAAACATAAAAAAACGAAATAAAATTAAATATGTTGTAGGCATGAACTCATTAGTAACATTTAGAACTATATTTACACCATCTACCAATGCATTTATGTGGTAGGAATGAAAAGAAAATAGAAGGACCCAAAAAAAAAAAAAAAAAAAAAATAGAAACACACCAAAAAAAAGGGAGAAAAAGAAAGAAGAAACTGTTAATAAAAGTGGCAAAAATTAAGAGACCTCCACAAGATGAAGCGGAAAAGAATTTGCTTGTAATATAATGGAGAGGTAGGTTGTGGGTTTAGAACCTAATAAATAAGTGTATAAATTGCAATTCAATATTTACTCCTGGTGAATGATAATGGTGAAGTTCTTTTTTCTTCTCTATTTTTTTTTTTTTTTTTAAATTTGAAATTCAGTCCACTTTGAGTCTTATACCTAGTGGTTTACGAAAATATGAAAAAGGTAAATTAAAAAAACAAAAGCAACCATCAGGTCCATAGAGGCAACAAATAGAAGTCTAGGAGCAAGGAGTGTTGGTAGGTTTTTTTGTTGCTCAATAAGATAGATGCAAAAGAAGATAGAAGAAGAAAATAGTTCACTGGACATTAATAGCAAGCATGACTGCTCCTATAATTTCAAGAATTTGAGAACGTATATTTATGATGAAAAAATGTTATATTAAGAATGACTTAAAAATGCAGTTAATCTTAGTTTAATTTTGTTTGGATGAATTAGTAAAGGATATTATTAATAGAGAACAAACAAGACAAAGCTAGGCAAACTACAGAAACTGGGGATAGTGAGACCTAGGCTTAAGAATAGAATAGAGGCTATTAAATCCCAAAACTCATCTCAAGAGACTAGATTCTTACAAATTAATAGAACAAAAACTCAGGTAAGAGCATATTACAGAAATTTTTACACCAAAACAAAACACCTCCTAAATATCAGTAATACACAAATATTTTGAATAACAAAAGAATTTATCCCATAGCAGAGAATATTGTTCAAAAATCATATTTGGAATTTGGTTTGGGAATCTTATCTGCCTCTAACATCCTTCTAAGTTCTTCCAAAATTCTGCTCTTGGCCACGTAGATCCATTATGTATAATGGCATTTCTTTGAGACCAAACATAATACACACTGGCCCAATGGGCAAGCTTAAAAATAGATGATCTTAGGCTTCTCCCTTGGTAATGCCCTAGCTCATTTAATCATGCCAACTGCACTTAGACTTTGAAACTAACCAGTGCCTAATGACAGTGTCCCAGATTCTCTTGGCAAAATAACATTCTAAGAAAAGATTATCTCTACTCTCAAAACACACACAAGCAGCCACCAATGTAGCCCTATTGAGATAATCTTTCTCTAGTTGTCAATTTATTTTTGATTCCTAATTAGCCAATAAAGGCAACCAGGGGATAGCAAGGTTAAACTACCACAGTCTCCATCATCCCACCTCATCTACCTTAGCTTTATGTTCATTGCAGATGGCTGCACAAGAGCAGCCAGCTTGATCTAGTTGCAGACCACCTAGCTTTATCGTCTTTAAGCTCAACCAAACACAACTGGCATTGTGTGGTGATTAATTCTTCAATCCTTGCAGGTTTCCAAACCCTTATTTTGTTCTTCAAAATAGAATCCATCGTTACCTCAGATTTAGTTGTGGCACCATGGATAATCCTAAAGCTATACTTCATGCAAAGGATCCTATTATCATGCCATAAGAAAACCTTCTACCATCCCCAACAGTAAACTTTATGAACCTCCTAACCTCACTTCTAAGTTTTAGAGCAGCTCTGCAGCCCCATGTATAAATCTTATGGGATCGTTATTGAAAGTTCACTTGGTGTGTAAAACACTAGTGAATGTTTAGAACCCAAATTTCAAAATAACCAACACAAGCTTATACTCAAACAATATACGTGTGGAATGATAAGTACAAGGTATACCCAAACAAACAAACTACTTTAAGCTATAATTAAAACACAACACAACAGTAATTAAAGGCAAAGAGTAAGGGTTAGAGAGAAGAAAACACAAGATAACATCGGCACATGTTATTGAAGAGGAAACCAAAAAACTCGACGAAAAACCTCTCCGCCGCTCTCCAAGCGGTAAAATGATCCACTAGAAAATCAATTGGGATACATGAATAGCAATAGACCTTCCAAACCTAATCTACCCGATGCACCTAAGCCCTCCAAGCTTCTTGCTCCAACAAGGTTAAGTCTAACCGTGTCTTCTCTAGCTTTCCAAATCCCGCAGTAAGCCCATTGCATCAACCAAATGAATTGGTCCTCTTTGAACTGATTCCCAAGTACCAAATAACCTTCTCACTAATATGGGTATGGTGAGATAAGGATTTGGCTAAAGATTCTCTTAAAAATATGTCAATGGAGAGGGTGAGAGTAGAGGAATTTGTGAATCAAAGGTATAAGATTGTGGATAAATCAATCTTATTGTTCTCTAGGGTTTATCTCTCAAAGTTCTCAGTGGAAACTCTCTGCATTTCGTGGGTATAAGGGTATTTATAGTAGGGTATATGAAGGAATGTGAAAAGTCATTTTTCTACAAAACAGGGGGCTTTGGCAACTCACTCGCAACTAGGACAAGTCGCGAGTTTCAGTTGCCAAATAACTGACTAGCCAGACTGTACTTTTTGTCTTGTAGTGCTCCAGCTATCATGACCCTTCAACTTCCTGCATGCTTCACACGTGTGGCACCTCTGGCGAGTCATCAATCGCGAGTCACTCACGAGTTCCAGTCTCGAGAATGCTCTTGATTGCACACACACTTGAATTCTTCACACTTTCTCACACATAACCCTTACATGATTCCATGTAAATACAAGGTATCTAATTGCTAAATTACAAGCAAATTTGGCACGGAATAAAGCCAACACATGGTTGAATAAATTCAACCTTCCAATCTCTCTCTTTAGCTATTCCGTGACAAAACCCTAAAATAGACTCTAGACTTAAAATGTGAGTTGGGAACAGCTGCCAAAACTCATTCACACCTAACTCTAGATCTGAGAAGCTTTTAAACCATATGGACAAGTTTTCCTAAAAACAATATCACAAAAAGTTCATTGTAAGCAGAAATCTTGGAATGCATATGGAGCAAGCACAATGCGATCAAGTAGGAATGAGTATGACAATAAAGCATAGCTTGACCAACAAGAACAATCACTATAAATAGTGACCACAATGAACATTCACACGGTGAATGAATATCAAGATATGCAAGCTAATAAAGTCAATGCAAAGTATCATTTATATGTCTAACACTCAACCGATGCAAGAACACTAAGGTAATTGCATCAAGGATACAAGATCCAACAAGGGCACAAGAGTACTAAAGAGAATGCAAAACATAATCTAAAAGTACTACATAGCTACAAAAGCAAAGGTACAAAATAAATATTGTCAAGTACACAACATAAGCCATGAAATATGAACATAGACTAGAAGTAGCATCAAAATGTAAGGGCTTAAGAAAATGTGAAGGCTTGTTGTAGGTTGCTTTTCTTGCTCTTCATTGCATTGCCTTGCTCCCCCTTTGATCTAGCTCTTTCTACCCCTATCATTGCTCTTCCCCTATCATGAACCATCTCCCCTTTTTTGTCATAGAATAGCTACTCATCTTCTTCTAACTTCCTTTGGATTTTATCCAATTGAGTTTGGAGAGAGGTGAACTTTGTGTCAAATCGGGTGTGTTGAGGTTCCATTTGAGGATATCTCCAAGTTCTCTCCAAAAGTGTCTCAAAGCATTTCAAGATATGGTTCCAACTCATCATACACCAGTGGTTTGACAAACACTAGTCGGTTGATGTTCAGAATGATAGCAAGATAGGAAGGTGTGAAAGTGAAGTCCTTTCCTCTTACCCAACATCTTAGCTCATCTCCATCGAAGATGACATTTGCATAAAATTCCTTCACTAGCTCTTCATATGGATCTTCAAGATTGGACAAAAGGTAGTTCCAATCTTTAGAGGTGAACCATTTTGGAATGTTCATATCAAGAAGAGACGCTTGCTCAACAACCCTTTCAATCAACATGGGGGCACCCTTGATGTGATTTAGATATGCTTGATATGCGGCATATGATCTGAAATGAGTGTCATCATAAACTCCAGTCGAAGATTGAGTCTTCTTCGACTTAGGGGAGAAGCTACTGAGATCAATTACCAGATCTTTTCCCGTGCTACTACCTCCTTTATTAGCTAACTTTTTGAAGGGAGACATCTTCAAGCAAAGATTATGTAATAACAAAGAGCAAGATGAAAATTAAACAAATGGAAACAAACTTGATTAGCAACAAGTTAGTACCAAAACATAAACTTTGAATTAAAACCCTAAAAACTAGAATTTAAAGAGTAATTCAAAAGCAAATTGACATGTGAAGATGCTAAACATCACATCATGATAGAATCATTGGCATTACTCACTCAACATGTCAAAAGGTGTGTGTGTTTGCATCATATGCAAAAGTGTGCATCTAGGGCATGAAAACATGCAAGGGGCAATGTGTGAAAACACATAATCAATTGAACACGATTATCCCCACAAGCTTTGTACTCAATGGAGTCCAAAGAAACACACAAAAAAAAAAAAAAAAAAAGAAGAAGAAGAAGAAGATAACAAGTTATTTGTTCATACCGATTCACCAAAAATGTTTTTGGATAAAGTAAAAAAAAATTGTAAATAATGTAATAAGCATTTGAGTTTCAAGTAAACACCTTCTCTTTCTTCTCATAAAAATAAAAAGTATCAACTTCTATATCAAAAAAGTTACCATGGCTTTTGAGTGGAGTTATGGTGTGCCTTTATGTTAGAACTCTTTTTCCTCTCTCTTGTGTATGTGTGTTTGTTTCTAAAAGAAAAATAAAAATAAAAAACTTCTATATCAATGTTTCCTTTTTTTCCACAAAAAACATTTTCTTTTTTCTTTTTATTCATATAACCTTTTTTTTATTTCACATTTTATGGGATTTATGAGATAGCAACAAACACCTTGATTAGAAATCTTAATTCCAATAGGATTTAAATTCTATATTAAATGAAACTCTACCTTATATATATATATATATATATATCCTTTTTGGAGTGAAGTTTACTCCAATATGTGAATGCTTAAATTCCATGACAACACAGGTATGCATTCTTTCTTTATTATTATTTTTTCATTTTGTTTAAGCTATTTTTCATTAACTTCAAAAAAATTAATAAAAACTTCTCACATACGTACATAAATTCATGAATTCTACATTAGAAATTGACAAACAAATTAACCCAATTCATAATATCAAACTTTTGTACTCATTTGTTCTCTTCTACAATAATTGGTTCAGGTTTTCATTATATACTCACACTTTCATCTCTCAAAATGATAGAGGAAACAAACATGTATATTCTTTGTTCTTTTTCTACATTTATATCTTAATTTATGATTTGCGTTAATTTCTTAATTTTAAATTATGAATAAGTTTTATTATATTCTTAATATTAAATTGAAATTGTTGTTTATAGGTTTTTGGTTGTTTTTACTAATAATAGTTTTATTAGTAACATTTTGTTAACGTGATTTAAATTTTTTTTGAATAAAGAGCTAATTTATTAAAAAAAGAAGTAAAATAAAAGAGTTGATATCAATTTGGAAACAAAGCTAAATAGATAAGTCTAAGAAACGATTACTAATAGTTTTATCGACAACTTTTTATTAACATGATTAAAGCAAAATTTTGAATAGAGAGTTGATTTATTAACGTGATTTAAACTCTACTAAATTTTTTAAGGGATTGGTTTTAAAAAAAATTCAAAGTAATTTGCTAATTATTAACTACTATGTGCTAATTTCTAACTACCAAAACGCACAATTGAAATACTAATCCATATGAGATACCACTTCCAAAGATTGATATCTCTACTATAATATAGTATACATTGATTTTTTTTTCTTTCTTTCTTCAAAAGAAGTGTTTCTCTCTCTCCCCGCAAAACAAAGGGATTATAAAAAGAATTAGCTAGACAGGAGTAAGACTACACTCCCCCTTTTTCTGCAATAAATTTTGAATTCAGATTTTTTTTTTTTTTTTTCCATGCATATACACACACACGTTGCGTGCTCAAAACCCATGCAATGCATGTGACTTAAACTTGAAGTTTATATATATATATATATCCTCTTTTGTTTTTAAATTTTTTTGGTAGGGTGAAACTTACTCAAGTTTTAGTGTCTTCTCCCATACTTTGAAGGACAAAAATTAAATTCTCATTTGAGTCTTTTTACTTCAAATTTTTAAATGTTTAGTAATTTAGATTGTTGTTAATTATTGAATTGAAGATTCTACTTAAAAATGATTTCATTTATTGTTTTGGATAGTTTTTTATTATTAAATTCAAGGTTTTTCCATTTAAATATACGTGATTAATTGAGCCTTAAAGTTCAATGTATTAGTCAAAATCCTTTTATCCTTAAAGTTTAATGTATTATACAAAATCATTTTATATATATATTTTTTGGTATCTCTACCATCTTCCATTCAATTATTTATATGTGTGTGTGTGTGTGTGTGTGTGTGCACGCGCGCGCATTTTATGATACCTTTGTCTCACAAAGTATGTATATATTCATTATATAACTTAAAAGTAAAATATTCATTTATTTTTATTATTTAATTTTAAGTAAATTAATTAAAAAAATTATTTACATATGAATTTTGATTAAGCCATGCATCGCATGGGCATAATGCTAGTATTTAGTAAGGGTAAATTACAAAGTTAGTCCCTATCTTTTACACCATATCTCAATTTGGTCCCTTTTTTTTTAATTGTGTCAATTTGATCCTTAACCTTTTAGTGTCGTGTCAATTTAGTCTCTGCCGTTATCTTTTGGATAGAAATTACTAATATGGCTAACGGCATAAATAAATAAAAAAAAAAAAAATTTGCCACTTCAACAGACACCTGTATCTCTATGTCATTAAAAAAAAAATCAACTTAAATCCAAAACATGTGAGGACGGTGACGCTTCTATCTTTTGGTGGCACCAAGTCTCTCAATTTTGACAAAAGCACAAACCTATAGATAACCACAACCTCAAGACACAACAAGAATACACATTGACTGGTGCTCCCTCTTAATACTAACTTTAGCTATAACATCGGATCTGGTTATTGGGGCCTTTAAAAGCAAATTGTTTAAAGCCATGGTTGTTAAAATCGCGATCTGGATCATAGGATCGCACGATTTTACTATCTCACCTCATCAAAACATTTAAAATCGCACTAGGATCGTAAAAATTGTAAGATCGTATGCAGGATCGTATATGATTGTAGGATCGTATGGGATCCTACCAATTCTACCGATCCTACCAAAACATCAGGTTTTTTTTTTTTTTTTTTTTTTTAAGGGATAAATTTTTGGTTTTGATGAAGTCTAAGATTTTTTTATTTTTCTATGTTGTGATGGTATGGCTTTTTATTTTTTATTTTTATAAAATTATGTTAACCTAAGCAAATGTTTTCTAGTTTTTAGTACACTTGTAATCAAAATGAAGAAATGCTTCATCATTTCTAAATGAAGAATTTATATTGGCTTTGCTACATTTTAAGCTATAATGTTGTTAGATTTGTTTGATCAATATACTAATTTGTGTTATAATATTATTAAAATGTTTTTCTTATATATAATTTTATTAGTATACTTGTATTTGTATATTGATTAATTGATTTTTTTTTTTTTTTAGCATGCTCTGTAATTGTTGCTGAGTGGTATAATTTGAATAGTTGAGTATGAAGTTGTATTTTGATCTCTTTTGCAGCTCTAGTTTACAAATATACAATATCTACATAGATGATGAAATGGATGATGATGATTAGGACGATGGCCATAAGAACCCTATAATGAGAATAATTATATATCCACTTCACCTTAATATTAATATTGCTTTTGGATTTCATATTTTAGTTAGCTAGTTTTCATTTGATAACTTATTTTAGATTTTAAACTTGGAACTTGGAACTTAGAACATGGAAAATATTTCCATATTGTTGATAAATATTTTGGTATTTGGTTGCTAATTAAAAATTTATTGAACTTTTTAGATACATTAGATCAAAACTTAAAAATATTTGTTTCATTAGTATAGTCGCGGCGATGTATGACATGCAAATTACATCATATAATGCAAATCTTTGTTTTTTTATGGATAAATTCACAATTTACATTATTATTCAACATACAAAGTCATTATCAATGTGTTTTTTGTTTTAAATATGAAAATATGTATAATTTTATGATTATGATCTGATCCTACGATCCACGATCTTACTTACCTCTCATGATCCTACATAGGATCCCGATTTTGACAACCTTGTTTAAATCTGAAACAGCCCAAGCCTTTCTCAAGGTATTGCTGATGGTATTCCTCTGCTTGGTAGAGTTTCTTGGCAGGTAGTATCTCAGTTACAATCTTCCTGTTCAAGAGCTTTTGTTGTCGTTCCAAAGACTTTCGCTGCATTTTCTTGCTTAGGTGTATAGAAGTATATACCATATCTATACTATGTCCCCCCATCATTTCCCCGGACACCAAGGAGTTTATTGTTAGCATCTGTAAAGTGATAGGGCCGTGAATCAAATGCGTGTGCAACAGGGTCAAATCAACAAAGCATCTGTTTTGAATATGGAAGTAGTGTGTTCTTTTAGACTTATCATATGGGCAAGCAAAATTGAGAGACCATAAAAGTAATAGTCTTAGAGATTTTGGATGGTGAGTCTGGTGACTAAGAAGAGAAAGGGGGGGAAGAGACAGAGATGAGTTAGAGATTTTGGATTTTAGGGATTTTGATTGACAAGTGTTTCAGTAATTTTAACTTGGTCTATTTTTTTTAATGACGTGATGGTACAACTGGCTGTTGATGTGGCAAAAAAATAATTTTTATTTGGGCCATTTGCCACATCAACAATTTCCATCCAAAATTAACGATAGGGACTAAAATAACACGGTATTAAAAGGTTAGGAACCAAATTGACACAATTGAAAGGTTAGAGACCAAATTGAGATATGATATAAAGGATAGGGACTAACTTTGTAATTTACCCTATTTAGTAAAGTAGGAAATCTAGTCAACAAAAAAAAAGTTTGGTCATCAAAAGAGGACTTAGGGTGGGGAACATTTTCCAATTTTTTTGGGTATAAAATACTTTTCATTCTTAAAATCGAAGCTACAAGAGTTAAACTAGATTCTATTTTGGCATTTTTTTACTTTTTTTTTTCTTTTGCTAAATTGCGTTCTAAAACTTGTAGTTTAAGGGGTGTAACAAATTAAATCTATGTATTGGGCTTGAAATTGAATATGTGCTAAAGGTTTAATTTGTTATTTTCCAAAATCTCGTGATTTAATTTGTTAGGACATATTGTGTTTTCACTTGTTAAGAACATATGTTACTTATTTATGTAAATTGGCTAATCCTTTGACAAAACGCACTCTACTTGTAATTGGGTAGTTCTAAGTGTTTTTAATACTTCAAGAAACAAGTTTTCAAGGTCAAGTGTTGAAGTTATCAAGTCTGTCCAAGAAAAACAAGCTGAAGTGCAATTTCATTAAAGCTCGACACCTTCTCGATAGCTACCTCGACACCTGCTATCTGTCGAGATTTATAATTTCAGATTTTCTGATTTGATTTCCTTGGGATCCGTGAATATGCTTTTGGGCCTTTTTTTCTTCTAACCCTAAACATATAAAAAGATTGTTTTAAGAGCCGTCAAATTGTACATAAGTTGCAAAAGTATTGAGCAATCTCTGTTCAAGCAAATTGTGATCAAAAGACGAAGTTCTTGACCTAGTTCATCTTCTTTGAAGAAGTTGCTGTGTATTTGCACCAAAGGGTTTTGTGACCAAGCATCTTCCTAATCTTCATCGTATAGGATTAATTGAAAAACTTTGCAGCCAACCCCTCCTCCTTAGTTGGTGTTTGAAGTCGCGTACTAGGATCCGCGCATTGGTTAGGAAAATTGTTACTACAAATCAAGTCTAATTGGGTATTAGGGTAAGGGTTCAACTGTAGGTTGGTAAGGTACTTGGAATTCCTTTACTTGTAACCACTTGATTTGATAATAGTGGAGTTTCGAGAGTGGTGACCTGAAAATCACCCGGTGGGGTATTTACCGTTAGGGTTTTCCCCATTCGTAAACAAATCACCGTGTTATTTAATTTCAGCTGCATATTTAGTTTTTGGTGATTTGTTTGTGCTTTCACGCAATTGCATGATTAATTGATTAATTAATAACTTGGCTAATTAATTAATTGGTATAATCACAAGAGGTCATTCAGTTTGTGGCCTATCAAGTGGTATCAGAGCAGGCACACTCTGATTAGGTTTAATCTTTGTTGTGTTGATCCATCGATCCCTGTTTGTCATGGATAGAGGACAGTTATTAATCATACCTCCTTTATTTGATGGCACTAACTATGCATACTAGAAAGTACGCATGAGAGCTTTCTTGCATTCTTTAGATGAGAAGGTGTGGCAAGCTGTAGAGATTGGCTGGACTAAGCCAAAAGAAGAACCAGTCGATTAGGATGACGCAAAGATCAAGGCGGCTAACTTCAACAGCAGAGCATTAAATGCCCTATTTAGCACAGTCACAAATGAGGAGTTCAAGAAGATATCCTCAACTAAAACTGGTAAGGAGGCTTGGACCATCCTCCAGACAACCTATGAAGGAACAAAGGTTGTTAAAGATTCAAAACTTCAGAGGCTCACTACAAGCTTTGAAGAAATTAAGATGGAGGAGGATGAGTCGTTTGATGAGTTCTATGTCAAGCTTAAGGACATAATGAACTCAACCTTCAATCTTGGGGAAACCATCCCTGAACCCAAGGTTATAAGAAAGGTGCTCAGATCTCTACTTGTGAGATTCCATGCCAAGATTACGGCAATAGAAGAATCAAAGGACATTGACAAAATTTATTTGACTAAGCTGGTTGGAAACTTGCAGACCTACGAGCTAGGACTATCTAGGATTGGCAAAATGGGTAAAAGCAAGAGCATGGCCTTGAAGGCAAAGAGCAGTGATACAGATGAGTCTTCTAATGATGAAGATTCCAAGATGAAGTCCTACATTACAAGGCAGTTCAAGAAGTTTATGAAGAATGCCAATGGGAGGAACTTCGACAAGGACCGCAGACAATCCAATTATTCTCAGTTTAAGAGCCAAGACAAAGGGAAGAAAGATGCTAAGGATGGCGATCAGTACACTGTTCCTGCAGGACCAAAGTGTTTTGGATGTCATGGATTCGGTCACACGAAGCATGAATGCCCGACATATCTCAAGAGCATTGGGAAAAGTAAGGCACTTGCTGCAACTTTGAGTGACATTGAGCCTGAAGACGATTTCGACAATGAGGATGACAGAATCTTAAATGCCTTCACTGCCACAGTCAATCCTACTAAAGGAATTGTTAAAGAAGTGGATGAAGAAGAAGAACTTGTGGAGTCCAAATTTGAGAAGATGGATGATCAAGATGATATCTGTTGGGTTCTAAGAAATTAGGAATTAATGTATTAGAACTTCAATTTGTATTTTGTTGGCAAACCATGATCAAAACATTTAGTCTAGGTGTAGGCTTGCTCAAAGTATGTTTATTTGTAAAATTGGAATCGAGTGATTGCAGAATTTATTGGACTAAATCTGTAAGTCTCGATCAATCGAAAATTAGACTCGATCGATCGAACCACGTACAGATTTATTTTTCTGCAGAGTTCCAGTTCAGCCCAAACTCTATTTAAACATCTTGGGGTCCAAGTAAAACACTCCTATATATAAGGAAAACCCTAAAACGTTTTTGGGACTTTTAGAGAGAGAGATTAGAGTGCCTCTTGTGCCTCCTTTTATTTTTTAGGGTTTGGTACCCAAACCTCTCTAAGTCTTTGTTACTCATATTTGCTGTTTATGTGAATCTCTTGTGAGATCTTTGAGGAGTTTTCCTTCACATAAACTTAGGGTTTTCAAGGTAGAGATATTATCTACATCTTGATGATCAACAAGGTTGCAGCCATTGGAGCTTAAAGAAACACAAGCGGGGAGCTTGTACTTGATTGAAGAAATCCAAGAAAGAAAGAAGGAGTCCGTGGATTCGGAGCTTGCACGTGGTCGTGTCAGTAAGTTCTACTGGTGGGTAGCATTAGGAAGTCGAGTAGGGAGCTTGTAAGTCCTTTTGTATGAACTTCAATTCTTTCATAGTGGATTCAGGTTTGCCTTGAGGATCGATGGGTAAAATCCTCCCCAGGTTTTTCCGTGTGGTTTCCTGGGTGATCATATCACTGTGTTATTTATTATTCCGCTGCATTATATTTTTGATATGATTATTTGATTGCTTTAACCTAGAATTGCTTAATTTGACTAAGTAACAACTTGGCTAATTAACTAGGCTACGCAATCTAATTGTGGTTTAAGGGGTCTAAATTTCCATCAAGTGGTATCAGAACGGGTAGCTCTTCTTGTTTTAGATCTTTTGATCTAAGAGCTGATCCTTGACCCCTGTTGTCATGGATAATTTGAAGTGTTTTTCTGCTCATGCTTCTGCTGATTTTGTTGATGCCTGTGATGTTTTGAATAAAAAGGACATTATTGTTTCTGTTGATTTTTTTGATACTTTTGAAACTCTTCATAAGGAATTATCTAAATCTTTGAAAATTGCTAAGAAATTTAAAGAAGAGTTAAAATTGGCTAATATTGAAAAAGAGGAATTGATTGTGAGATTAGTTGAATCTAATAAAAAGAATGATTTTTTGAGAAATCAAATTTCCTCTCAAGATGAGAAGATGAAAAGCTTGGAACAAGAGTTAGTTGAATCTAAAGCTAAAATTGAAAATTTGACTAGTACTAAGCCTGCTGATGATAACAGAAGTGTTTTTGCTTCCCTTAAGCCTAAAACTGAGAAAGTTTATATCCCTCCTTTCAAAAGGAATGATAAAGAAAAGACTTATTTTGCTAGGTTAGACAAAGGTAAAAGTTCTGATGTAGACGCTGAAGTCTCTAAACTTAAGTCTAAACCTACTGTTAGAGAGTATAAGAAATCTGTTTTTGTGCCTACTTGTCACCATTGTGGTGCTGCTGGTTATATTAGATCAAATTGTTCTTTGTTGAGGCAAAAACAAAAATTTGAGACTAGATTTGCTGTTAGGAATACTGATGTTCCTAAATTTGTTCCTGTTTGTCACTTTTGTGGTGTCTCCGGTCACATTCGTCCTAATTGTCATAAATTGAAATTTAAGCATTCTGTATGTCAATCTAGGATGTGTGATGATATATCTCCTGCCATAAGTCCATATAAATTGTTTCATATTCTTTTGAAAAATTTGAGCTTGTTGGCTTGTGAAAGGAATTTGCAGGATTTCAGTCTCTCTCAGAAGATTGGTGTAATTCCTCAAATACACTCTGCTTCTCATGAATTTTCACCTACAAAGCCGAAGACTCGTGCTATATGGGTGAGAAAAGATTATCCAAGGTGAGTGTTGCTGACCTGTCCCTGATTTAATTCTTTCAATAGTTTGTGGACATGTCTTGTTTCTATTTTTGGTTGTTTTGTTTTTTCTAGGTTGTTTTTTTTATTAAAAAAAAATCCAAAAACATTGAAAAATTTTCAAAAAGACAAAAGTATTTTATTTTGTGTCTTGTTTTATTTTTCTTGAGGATTACATGAATTATGATATCTCTCTCTTGATTTAGAACATGCTTGACATTGTGGAGATACTTGAATAGTTTGTGCTAAGCTATTTTTGACTTTATGTACTAGTTTGTACATGTACTCATGGGTTAATTAAGAAATTGATATTTCTTGTTTGTGTACCCTCTATAACTTAGTTAAGCATTGTCATGCATTGCATTTACATTGTTCATTTAGCATAATGTGTGTCTTTTGTTTTTGGTCATAAATTGTTTTTCAAAATCTCAACAAGTGGTTATAAAGTTTGTTAAAACCAAAAAGATTTTTGTGTTTTGTATTACACATCTTGGATTTATAATCAAGGATTGGCCATTTTATCTTTACATAACTTGTTTATGTACTCTGTTTAGCTTGGATGAGCTTATTTTATTGCACTTTACTAGTTTGAGCTGTGTAGTGCATGTTGTGTGGGAAAGATGTTTGTGGTTTTTAATCACTTTGTCTTGATCTTGAAGTCATATGTTATTTGACTGTCGGACTTGATCCTTTTGAGAAAGGCATAAATAACCATCTCACCACTGTTCACTAGCCAATCATGAACACCTTAGTGCATATCATAAGATTTTGTGCTCCAGAAAGTGTAGCACATGCACAAAAAGAATATAAGGTGTAGCCTCAATTAAATTAAAACTGGTGTGTACTATTAGGCTTGATGCCAATTCACTTAATTCAAACCGGTGTGTACTATTAGGCTGTATGCCAATTCATATAAATAAGAGACAATAATGCAAGAAACTTACATGCTTGCAAGCTTTTGTTCTAGGAGATGTGGGAGTTATAGGATGTAACTCTTTAGATGATAGTCTCTTTTAAATTCTATGTGATGAATTTTGTAGACTTTGTGATTGATTACTATTCACATATCACCTTACATGTATCTCAAGATTTTGCTAGTTGCACACACTACACAAGTTACTCTTTGTTAAACTTGGTACATTATATTGTGTGTGATTTTGTTGTGACCATCCAAGCTTAAAAGTTCCTTGATTTTAATGCAAAATGTGTTTCAAGTTGGAAAATTTTGAAAATATCTTGAGATTTGTGCACAGCATATTTGTTGCTTAAGAAAATTCAATGGGAAAATGATTGAAACTTGTTTTTTTGAGAAAATTGGGTTTAAAATTTGGGTTTTTGAAAAAGCATTCCATCTCATACTCATGCATTTTGTTTTCGTTATTCAAATGCTTTGAGGAGTTGTTTTCAAAATTCGGTTTGTGTTTTTCAAAACTGTGATTTTTCTTAAAATTTTTGTGAGCCTCTGCCTAGTTCGATCGATCCATTTTGATTTTCGATCGATCGAAAAAGTGCTTTAATTTGTTTAAAAATGACTGTTTCATTCGATCGATCAAATGTATTTTTCGATCAATCGAAAGTCGCGAATCAGGTTTTTAAAAAGGATTTGTTCTTGATCCGAATTGGGGATATTGTGAAATTGAGTTGAATTTGATGAAATTGGCTTGTTGTTTGGATGTAATTAAGCATTATACTCTGTGAGTTGTGTTATGTAATGCTCAATTCATCAATTTGTTTAAAAATTCAACAAGTGGTTTTCAAATTTTTGGGGTTTTTGTTAGAAACTCTATGCTCAAACCACTTTTGTCAATTTGAACTTAAATTGAACTTAATTTTTACTGCATTAGTACATGCATCATGTCATTGTAATTGTTCATGCATCATATAAATTTTTATTCTATATTGTTTTTGTACTAATTTGTAGTCTGTCCTTGGTTTGTGTTTAGGATTCACATGCATTGCATTGATTTCTGTATCAATCTTGCAGTTTTGCAGTCATATCTCTCATTGTTTTCACACATAGCATGCATACATTTTGCTACATTGGGTACTCAACTTGATCAAAAAATTGATTGATTAATTTTTGAGCTATGTACTTTCTAGTATATGCCTTTTTTATGTGTGAACTATAGAAAATATTTTCCTTAAGAGATATGATGGATAATCAATATGCAAATATTTTCTCTACTCATGCAACTGTTTATGGGTCACATAATGCCATGTTTGCATTTTATTGAAAGAGAGAATATTTTTCTTCATGTGTAACCTCACCTTAGTTTTTAACTTTGATTTGTTTGTTTTTAACTTTGGTCCTGCTAGTGAGGATGTTCCCGATCCTGTTGGTGATGCTGCTGCTGATTTCCCCCACCCCCTTTATTTTTCCCCAAAACTGTTTTTCCCACAACTTGTTTTGTTTTTCTTATTTTTATAGGGGGAGAAAGTTTTTTTTAACCTGTGTTGTTCATAGGGGGAGTTGTCTCTATTTTCTATAGAGTTGAATTGTTTTGTGTTCCCCTTGATTCTCTATTTTCTCTTATCCTTTATTGTGTATGTTGACTGTTTACTCTTTGTATGAGTTGTCTTTGTCAATACGTGACAAAAAGGGGGAGAAAGTATTGATTTATGGGAATCATGTTTGTCTTGTTTAGGGGGAGTTGAAAGTATTTTTGAAAGAGGACAATATAAATAAAAATTTTTTGTTGTATCTAACTTAGGGGGAGAGTTAGTTTACTTTTGTTTTTATTTATTTCTGTTTCTTGTTCACTGCTCATTGATTTATATTTATGAGTTATTCATGATATATGTCTTTGTTTTGTATTTTGTGAAGTCAAGAATTTATTTGTTGATTTACTGTTTTTCTGTCACACATGCGTTTATGCATTCTGTTTAGTGTTTCAGGAAGTATACAGGTTGATTCAATTTTGCTGCTGTCTACACTTGCAACTGATGGATAGTAATTAAGATTGGATTTGTTGTTATGAGCATTATCTTTGTATTGGGCTATTTGTAACGTTGAGCATTTCATGTTTGTGATGTGTTTTGTCACGAATTGCCAAAGGGGGAGATTGTTGGGTTCTAAGAAATTAGGAATTAATGTATTAGAACTTCAATTTGTATGTTGTTGGCAAACCATGATCAAAACATTTAGTCTAGGTTTAGGCTTGCTCAAAGTATGTTTATTTGTAAAATTGGAATCGAGTGATTGCAGAATTTATTGGACTAAATATGTAAGTCTCGATCGATCGAAAATTAGACTCGATCGATTGAACCACGTACAGATTTATTTTTCTGCAGAGTTCCAGTTCAGCCTAAACTCTATTTAAACGTCTTGGGGTCCAAGTAAAACACTCCTATATATAAAGAAAACCCTAGAACGTTTTTGGGACTTTTAGAGAGAGAGATTAGAGTGCCTCTTGTGCCTCCTTTTATTTTTTAGGGTTTTGTACCCAAATCTCTCTAAGTTTTTGTTGCTCATATTTGCTATTTATGTGAATTTCTTGTGAGATCTTTGAGGAATTTTCCTTCACATAAACTTAGGGTTTTCAAGGTAGAGATATTATCTACATCTTGATAATCAACAAGGTTGCAGCCATTGGAGCTTAAAGAAATACAAGCGGGGAGCTTGTACTTGATTGAAGAAATCCAAGAAAGAAAAAAGGAGTCCATGGATTCGGAGCTTGCACGTGGTCGTGTCAATAAGTTCTACTGGTGGATAGCATTAGGAAGTCGAGCGGGGAGCTTGTAAGTCCTTTTGTATGAACTTCGATTCTTTCATAGTGGATTCAGGTTTGCCTTGAGGATCGGTGGGTAAAATCCTCCCTAGGTTTTTCCGTGTGGTTTCCTGGGTGATCATATCACTGTGTTGTTTATTATTCCGCTGCATTATATTTTTGATATGATTATTTGATTGCTTTAACCTAGAATTGCTTAATTTGACTAAATAACAACTTGGCTAATTAACTAGGCTACGCAATCTAATTGTGGTTTAAGGGGTCTAAATTTCCATCAATATCCATTCAACCTATGAAAAGCTTTACAAGCCCTCTGAGAAGCATGAGAAATTGTATAGGTTGGCCCCCAAGAAGCTCAGTGATGTGGAACTTGATCGTGAAGAGTTGTCCACAAAGTTTGACAAGATGAATCAAACTATTGGAGCACTGAGGTTTGAGAACAACTTTTTGGCTGAGAAGACCAAGAAGCTTAAAGCAGAGCTATCTCAAGTCAGAGCTTAATTGGAGAGCACTTCAAGTGCAAAGCTTGATGAGATGCTTAGCAATTAGAAATCTGCTTCGGATCGAACAGGCTTAGGGTATGGTCTTTCTTTCTCTAATACTGCTTCTACTAGCAATACTGTTTTTGTTTCTCCTGCTAATAACACTGAAATTGAAAACACTGATGTTAAAACTGAAATAGCTAGTGAGAACTTAGACAAGGGTAAATCTATCTTAGGAGCACCCCCTAAGCAAGATGAGAAAGATGTTAAAAACCCTAGGGCTAAGAAGGCTAACTCTCAAAAGCCTAAACAAAAGAAGCAACGTCTCTGTCATCATTGTGGAGCTACCGATCATACTCGACCAAATTGCTATAAGTGGCTAGCCACTTAACAAAGCAACGGCATGATAGCATTTGGAAGCCAAAATCAACTTCAATCCTCTCGTGCTTTTCTTGGAGATCTTCTAAAAGCCCTCATGTTCCTTTCGAACTTGAACGGTTTCAATTCTTCCCCCTCACTGCCGATTCAAGGGTTCAATCAAAGGAAAGGCTCTTCCAAGGTGTGGAAGAAAAAGGACTCTAAGTGATTTCATCACTTTCTTTTCCCTTCCTTTTTTTTTTTTTTTCTTGTTTGTTGCATTGCTTGTGTGTTTTGCATTTTTGTTGAGTCAGTCTAGTTTTATGCTTTGTTTTGTTTAACATGTTTTTGTGTGTTTACTTTCAGTTTTGTTTATTTTGGTTTTAATATAAAAATAAATAAATAAATTGAAAAATTAGAAAAATACAAAAATAGTGTGTGTTTTGTGTATTTTGGTACTTGTGTACCTTGGATGGCTATTAAAACAAAGTTTCTAAATTTTGTATCTCTTGTAGCTTAGATGAGCATCTCTATGCACAACTAAGCAAGTGAGCTTTATGGCTCTTGTTTGTGATGAGTAAGATTAAGTTATCTCTTAAAGCTTAACACTTATATCACTCTTTTTGACGGGTAGGACTAGAAAATCCTAAGAGAAAGGCATAAATAACTATCTCACCACTGTTTCGTATGCCTCGGCATAGCAAAAGTGCAATGTCAAATGCTTAACATCTTGGGTATTTCTTTTCTCTCTTTTATATGCCCATGTATGGTATGCTAACATAAAAGAAAATATGCAAAGAAAATAAAAAGCAAAAAGATTAAAATGCTTTAAATATGATTGCAAGCGTGTATTCTAGGAGATGTGGGAGTTATGGGATGTACCTCGAAGGTGATAGTCCCCATCAAACAGTTATGATTGTGTGTGAGTTAAAGTTATTTTCTCATATCTCAGATCGTCATAACATGTATACACATATGCAATCTTGCAATGTTTTTCACTCACAACACGCAATATTCTTTGCTACTTTTGATACATGTACAGGTACAATGTGATTTGGCCATCACAAAGGTTTACATGTGCTAATGTATGCTCACTAAACTGTCTTAACTTATTTTTGAAAAAAAAAATTGGTTAGACTTGTTTAGTGTGTGTGTGTGTTTTTGAGGATCCATGTGCTTAAATTTTTGTCGAGAGATGATTTTGAGAGCTTTATAGGTTGATAGGATCAATGGTTGAGGTGTATGTTGGATTGCATTCATGGCTGTGTTTTTCACCTCTCGAAAAATTGTTTTTAACTGCTGGCTCGACACCTCCTCGATACCTGGTTATTTGTTGAGCTTCTCAAGCCTTTTCTTATCGCAATCTAGACACCTGTCTCGACACCTGGTGGATCGATCGAGAAAGTTCCTGTCTCCTCGATACCTCCTTGATACCTGATCGATCGATCGAGCTTCTGTTCTTTGAAGCTGGTTCTTATACCTCGACACCTCTTGATACCTTCAACTGTCGATGGCCATTTCCTTGACACCTTCCTCGACAGCATCCTTGACACCTCAGCTGTCGAGATTTACTAAGGTGTCTATTTAAGCTCCAGTCGTGATTTTCTCTTATTTCACTCGATCTCTCTCAATCTGTCCGTGGTGGTTCCTCTCCCAAACTCCCTTTTCTCACTCAAATCTTCAAACCCACTTGATTTTCGGTCTTTCCTTGGTTCCAATCACTTGGTAAGATCTCATTTCCCTTCCTTTCTCGTGCATTTCATGTTTTGAAACTTAGGTTTTGGGATTTTTGGAAAATTTTGGGATTTTTCAAAATTAATGAGTTTTTCTTGAAATTTTGGGTTGGGTTTTCACTTAAATGTTTTCAAAATTTCATACATTGCATTTCATGCGCATTAGAATGATATTTACATGCATTTAGATGTGTGCTTTATGTTTGTATGCTGGTAGGATTGGATTGGGTTGAGCCCATTATGTTTTTCAATTTGCATGTTACATGCTCATGCATTCCTATGCGTACGTACTTTTTTTTTAATATATTTGATATATATGAACTGTGTTGAGACTTTTCTGATTGTCTCCCTCTCTATCTCTTTCTCATTCTTTTACGTTAGTAGTGTTTATGACACCCAAATGTAAATTCACTCCGACTCGAAACCCTCTCTTTTTCACTCGCGTTCGAGGTTCACGCATCCCTGTCACACCGCAGCTAGTTGCGGATGTGCTTAGGGTTCCTAGGATAGATTTTCCTGATTACCCTTCCTGTGAGCATCTGAGGACTATGTCCAAAGATGAGCTCATTTTTGTTTTTTGTCAGCGCCCAGCTAATTGGGGTGAGCATCAGTACACATCATGTAGGACTTTTGCTAAAGATCCTAGATTCCTAAACATGGTGATAACTTTTGTACTCCATCCACTCTCTGACTACAACTCCATCATAGAGCCTCGTGCTCGATTTTTGTTATCTCTTTTAGAGCATCTTACTATAGATTTTCCTTCTCATTTTATTCTTTCTATCATAGATGTTCATCTTGATTCGGCGTCCCGTGATAAGCTCATCTTTCCTTCCGCTATCACGAGGATCTTACACCATTTCTCTATCTCCTTTCCTGTGTCCGACCACTTCACACACATATGTGCCATAGATGTTGCTACCGTAAAACGTAGTGAGGCTCAGTTTAGGTCGCAATAGACAGATTCCACTCCTCCCTCCCATTCAGCTTCATCCAGATCAGCTCCATCTACATCTGCTCCTTCTTCCTCTACAGGCGATGTATCTCTTGGAGACATCATAGTGCAACTGCAACGCATGGATACTCGCCTCGATACACTCTCCACTGAGTTGTATCAAGTGAATGTTCGTGTTGGTCGTATTGCACGACGGCAGGCTACCATGGGTGGTTTTGCTTCAGAGGCTACTCCTTCACCACCTTCTCCAACGGTTTCAGACTTTGAGGATGATGATGATGATGATGCTTTGGATGAGGATGATGGAGATGCTAGCTCTACTGATGAGATGTCTACATGACACTCTACCCTTTGTCACTTGTGACAAAAAGGGGAAGTAGTTTTGGGTTTTGAGAGTAGTCATCTTAGGGGGAGAGTTGGTATAGGACATTTTTGATAGGGGGAGTGTTGATATTTTGAGGGATGTAGTGAGGTTTTGATGTATCTTTTCTTTTCTATTCTTTATAGATACATTGGTCTTGTATATGAGGTCTTTTGACCAGTTTTACATACATTGTACTTATTTTTCTTTATATGTGGATGTATGTTTTTTTCACCTCTCTCTTCATGTGTTGTTTCTTCTCTGTCTTTATACACAAGTTCTTTATACTTATATGCAATCTATTATTTATGTTTCACATAAGATGCCTTGATGAGTTTTGTTTAAAGTGTTTCAGAAATACAGGTTGTCAAAATCTACTTGCCATAAACTCTCTTCTTGCAAAGTTTTTCAAGAGTTTGTGTTAGGATAGATTTTATTGTATTCAACAAGCGAATATGAGTTGAGTAACTTATGACTTCTCTCATATGTTCATTTTCTTGTTGTGATTTTGTCACGGATTGCCAAAGGGGGAGATTGTTAGGACATATTATGTTTTCACTTGTTAAGAACATATGTCACTTATTTATGTAAATTGGCTAATCCTTTAACAAAATGCACTCTACTTGTAATTGGGTAGTTCTATGTGTTTTTAATACTTCAAGAAATAAGGTTTCAAGGTCAAGTGTTGAAGTCATCAAGTTTGTCCAAGAAAAATATGCTGAAGTGCAATTTCATTAAAACTCGACACCTTCTCGATAGCTACCTCGACACCTGCTATCTGTCGAGATTTATAATTTCAGATTTTCTGATCTGATTTCCTTGGGATCTGTGAATATGCTTTTGGGCTTCTTTTCTTCTAACCCTAAACATATAAAAGGATTATTTTAAGAGCCGTCAAATTGTACACAAGTTGCAAAAGCATTGAGCAATCTCTATTCAAGCAAATTGTGACCAAAAGACGAAGTTCTTGACTTAGTTCATCTTCTTTGAAGAAGTTGCTGTGTATTTGCACCAAAGGGTTTTGTAACCAAGCATCTTCCTAATCTTCATCATATAGGATGAATTGAAGAACTTTGCAGCCAACCTCTTCTCCTTAGTTGGTGTTTGAAGTCGCGTATTGGGATCCGCGCATTAGTTAGGAAAATTGTCACTACAAATCAAGTCCAATTGAGTATTGGGGTAAGGGTTCAACTGTAGGTTGGTAAGGTACTTGGGATTCCTTTACTTGTAACCACTTGATTTGATAATAGTGGAGTTTTGGGAGTGGTGACCTGAAAATCACCCGATGGGGTTTTTGCCATTAGGGTTTTCTCCATTCGTAAACAAATCACCGTGTTATTTAATTTTCGCTGCATATTTAGTTTTTGGCGATTTGTTTGTGCTTTCACGCAATTGCATGATTAATTGATTAATTAATAACTTGGCTAATTAATTAATTGGTATAATCACAAGGGGTCATTCAGTTTGTGGCTTATCATAATTTAATATGTTATTTTTGAAACTATATGATTTAATTTATTTGTTAATGAAAAATTTTAAGAAATTTTTGATATTATTTTTATGAGAAATAGAAAAAAAAATGGTGAAAAGAAAAACTTCCTTAAAATGATTCACTAACAAATTCCTTTGAAATATCCAATTACAAAATCCATAATTTATTACCATTGGAAACTTTAGAGTTTATTTTGTTAATTTTGAAAAAATAATAAGGTTTAATTTGTTATCAAAGATGTAGTGAGTAACTATTGTTTTCCTACTAATATTTTTTTCAGAGAGAGATGAGAAACGTCAGTGTGGAAGTTTTGATTGGATGGCCACCAAAAGAAAAATCATTTAGTGCCCATTTGGATTGAGCTGAATTGGGTTGAAAGGCGCGTTTGCGTTTCCGTTTCAGCTGTTTTTTTTTTTTTTTTTTTTTGAGCCGTTTTCTTTGACTTTTTCCGTGAACAGTACATGGTGTGCACTGTTTATGGACCCACAAATTTCACTTTTTGCAACTTTTTTCTTAAAAATTGGTCTTATGATACTATTCACACATTTAAAAATTATTTTGTTACAGTGTTTTTCAGTTTTCAATTTTCAGCTATATTCAAATGGATTCTTAGAAGATAGTTCAGTCCAAAATTTGTTGAAAATGTAAAAAGACGCTTATTCGCAGGACAATGCCTTCCACTCTATGGGCTACAATAAGTTATTGAACCAATAAAAGTTTGACGCATCCCTTATCAACCAAAAAAAAAAAAGTTTGAGATCCCTAAAAGTAGGAGGTCAAAGTGGTCAAACATATGAACTTTTTTATTTTTTTACTTTTGCTGAAACAAACACATGACTATTCTTATTCACCACATGCACCCAAAGTTTAAGTACGAAATTTGAAGAGAATTTCTCATTCACTCATTAAACAATTTGGGCAAGTGACTATATTATGTTATTCTCCTCCCGGAGAAAACATGACCCAACTTGGATTTGACTCAAATGTGTAGGTTTCACTTCTATATATATACTAGCATTGGCTACACGTGCAAGGCACGTGCTGCCCCAGTAGTGAGAAAATTAATATAGATTTTATGTGTAAAATCGTGAATTTTAGATCACTCAATTTGATTATATTAAAAAAGAAGTTTAATGTAGTTCACCCAATTTTGGCTCACCCAATAAACCAAAAGCACTGTAACTCCAGTGTTATCCATCAATAATAGCTTTCTTATGATTTGTTGTGAAATTAATTTTAAAATGTTGTGGATTTAACATTTTTTATTTGATATATAAGAAATTGAGATTTCAATAATTGTGAAAATATTGTGATAACAATAAGTGTTGTAACATTTTTTTTAAACATTTATTTTCAGTTGTAGTTGGCTACAGCCTCATATTTTATTATTTTATTTCGACTTGTAAGAAATAGACACATCAATAATTGTGGAAATATTGTAAAATTTGTTGTGTCAATATAACAATATAAATGTTAGCGTACATCAATATTTAAAAGAAAAAAAAAAAACATAAACCCATTACTGAAAAAGAAAAAAAAATGACTTACTAAACCAAAGCACTGTTCTAGCTACAGTGCTGCACAATGCAAAAACACTGGATGTACAGTGCTAAGACACTGTGCGCGCATTCACGCTTTTATTATAAACATTTATTTTTAATTGTGGTTGGTCATAGTCTCATATTTTATTATTTTATTTTATTATTGGTCACATTCACACTTTTATTATAAACATTTATTTTTATTTCGATTTATAAGAAATTGTGGTTGGTCACAGTCTCATATTTCGATTTATAAGAAATTTTACAATATTTTCACAATTATTGACGCATCAATAATTGTGAAAATATTGTAAAATTTGTTGTGTCAGTATAACAATATATATCAGCTTATATAAATATTTAAAAGGAAAAAAAAAAACACAAATAAATTACTAAAAAAAAAAAAAAAAATTAGGCACGGTAGTTACAATGCCTCTTGGTATTGTAGCTACTGTGCAAAAAGACTGTATTAATAAGTGTCACAACATTTTCACAAAACATTTATCTTCAGTTGTGGTTGATCACATTTTCATATTTTATTATTTTATTTTGACTTATAAGAAATTAACATATCAATAATTGTGGAAATATTATAAAATTTTTTGTATCAGTATAACAATATAAATGTCAGCTTACATCAATATTCAAAAGGAAAAAAAAAAACACAAACCCATTACTGGAAAAAAAAAAATGACTAACTAAACCAAAGCACTATTCCAGCTATAGTGCTGCACAATGCAAAAACACTGGATATACAGTGCTAAGACACTGTGCGCGCATTCGCGCTTTTGTTATAAACATTTATTTTTAGTTGTGGTTGGTCATAGTCTCATATTTTATTATTTTATTTCGATTTGTAAAAAATTGACACGTCAATAATTGTGAAAATATTGTATGTCAGTATAACAATATATATATATATATATATATATATCAGCTTATATAAATACAAACAAATTACTAAAAAAAAAAAAAAATAGGCATGGTAGCTATAGTGCCTCTTGGTATTGTAGCTACCATGCAAAAAGACTGTATTAATAAGTGTCACAACATTTTCACAAAACATTTATTTTCAGTTGTGGTTGGTCATAGTTTTATATTTTATTATTTTATTTTGACTTATAAGAAATTAACACCTCAATAATTGTGAAAATATTGTGAAATTTGTTGTGTCAGTATAACAATATATTAAAAAAAAAAAAGTACAAACGGAAGACTTAAAAAAAAATGTAACTATTGTAGCTACAGTGCCGAACAAAAGGGTTAAAAAAAAAAAAAAAAAAAAAAAAAAAAAAGACTCACGAAACCGAAGCACTATTGCAGCTACAGTGCTGCACAGTGAAATACGTTGTGTGCACAGTGCCGAAGCATTGTAGCGGGCATAGCCATTTTTATATATTTGTAAGAAATTAACATGACAATAATTATGAAAATATTGTAAAATTGGTTGTGTCAGTATAACAATATATATACCAGCTTACATAAATATTTAAAAGGGAAAAAAAAAAAAAAAACAAATACATTACTTAAAAAAAAAAAAAAAAAAATTAGGCACTGTGGCAACATGCCGCTTGGCACCATAGCTACAGTGCAAAAATACTGTACTAATAAGTGTCACAACATTTTCACAAAATATTTATTTTCAGTTGTGGTTGGTCACAGTTTCATATTTTATTATTTTATTTTGATTTATAAGAAATTAATACCTCAATAATTGTGAAAATATTGTGAAATTTGTTGAGCTAGTATAACAATATATATAAAAAAAAGAAAAAAGAAAAAATACAAACAGAAGACTTAAAAAAATGTAACTACTGTAGCTACAGTGCCAGCCGCTTGGCATTGTAGCTGCTATGCAAAACTTAAACAAAAGGGTTGAAAAAAAAAAAAGAAAAAAGAAAAAAGAAAAGATAAGTGCCTCACGAAAAGCACTGTTGCCACTACAGTGCATGCACAGTGCAATACGTTATTTGCACAGTGCCGAAGCACTATATAGGAAATTAATACCTTAATAATTGTGAAAATATTGTGAAATTTATTAGGCCAGTATAACAATATATTAAAAAAAAAAATTACAAACGGAAGACTTAAAAAAAAGTAACTACTGTAGCTACAGTGCCACTTGGCACTGTAGCTACTGTGCAAAACTTAAACAAAAGGGTTGAAAAAAAAAAAAAGATAAGTGCCTCACGAAAAGCACTATTGCCGCTACAGTGCGTGCACAGTGCAATACGTTATTTGCACAGTGCCGAAGCACTGTAGCAGCATAGCCGCTTTTTATATATAAGATATATATATATATATATATATTTTTCCCCTTATTCGCAAAGATATATAGCTAACCAACTAATTTGTCAGACTCATCAAGATTGTTGTACCCCAACTAAGAGCATTTGCAGCAGTGGTGGTATAAAGCAATAATGCTATATTTTAGCTCCATTTTCATTAAAATGATGCTCCAGCAGTGGAGCTAAAGCAAAAAAATATAGATGATTTGCTACAGTGCACATCTAAAGATAGATGTGCATTGTAGCTTGGAGCTAAAAATAAAAAATGATTTTTTATTCAATTGATCCACTCGTTCCTATTTTTTTTTTCATTTATCAAACCCGGTCATTCTTCACTCTCACTCTATTCTCACTCTCTCTCGTTCATCTCTCAAGCCTCTAAGCCTCTCAAGCTCACACACAGACACAAACAGACACACCGTCATCCTTAACTCTAGTACGGTCACTGCCATCCTCAACTCCGGAACGGTAGCCGTCCTCGTCAACTCCGATACGGTACAACCTGCTTCTATTTTTTTTTTTTTTTTCATTTTATCAAATCCGGTCTCATGATTCACTCTCTCTCATTCACTGTCATCTCTCATCTCTCATCTCAAGCTCACTCTCTCAACGTCGCCGACCCGACCATTGTCAACGTCGCTGCCATCGTCAAGTTCAGACCCACGCCGCCGATCTGCCTCGGCCACACTTCGCTTCCACCGATCCACTTTAGGTCAGTTGTCCTCTTTGCCGATCTGCCGATCCACTTTCGATTTTTGATTTGGATCCACTTCATGTGGATTTCTCTATTTTTTATTTTTGATATTTGATTTTTTATTGTTGTTTGGTGTTTGGTGTTGAACAATTTGTTTAGCTTCAAAAACTCATCCTCTCGTATTGTAAGCACTTGAATTATGTTATATTAAAAAGGAATTAGCATCCTCTCTGTTTGGGTATTAACATCCTCACTCTCTCTCGTTATTATTGTTTGATTGTTTGGTGTTTCTCTGTTGGGCGGATTTTGTTGGATATATTGTTGGATTTTGTTGGATATATTGTTGCACAAAACTAGAAACAGAGCACACATTTCTTGTGGTCATTTTAATATGAAATTGTTAGTTTGGTTGTGAGATGCTCAAAAATGAATTTGGTATTTTCTTTATCAGTGGGATTAAGTTACATGTCAAATTAAGTATTTATGCATAATCATGTTCTATTGTTATAATTCTAAGTATTTTAAGTTTTGATATAAATGTTGGTTTGGGAATTTTCTGTGTTAGGGAAGTTTGCAATTTTTTTTTTCTAATTTTATGGAGTCGCATAGAGGCACTGAGTTACATAGAAACCTACCATATTTTACGGGTATCATGAATGGGGATATAGAAATTGACTCGCAATTTTTGGAAACGGCTCAAAATACTCCTTTGTCAGTTTCTGATTCTCCACCTCCACCTCAACCTCAAGTTGAAAATGCCTCTTCTACAAAAGGAAAACGAGGCTCTAACTTTAGTGTAGAGGAAGATAAACTCCTAGTGGCAGCATGGCTCAATACTAGTGTTGATGCCGTAAATAGTAATGAACAAACACAAAATACATTTCCTAAAAAAGTTTGGTTGTATTTCCAGAAGTACAATACATCCGGTACTACACATACTGTTGTCTCCTTGCTAAGTCGGTGGGGAGCGATTAGTGAAAAGGTAAATAAGTTTGCTGGGTGTATGGCTCAAGTTGATGCACTTCATCAAAGTGGTACAACTGAAGAAGATAAGGTATAAATTATATTGCAATAGTGTTAACATGTCCATTCACCAATAGTTTGAAGATATTAATTATGTTATATTTCTTTTAATTTTTTTAGATTAAAGATGCAAAGGCTTTGTTTATAGAGAAGCACGAGAAACCCTTTCTTCTTGACCATTGTTGGCTCATGTTAAAGGACCAACCAAAGTTTGCTGATCCTAGCAATGCTAAATCAAGATCATATGTGCCTCTAACTCTAGAGTCAATATCTATTGGCGAAGGGGATTGTGGGTCCAGACTTGGTGACTCTTCTAATTTTGAGAGACCTATTGGTAGGAAGGCGGAAAAGGCCATCCGAAAGAACAAAGCCACCGGAAAAGATGTAGGGGAATATTTAAACAAGAAATTGAAATTGATTGAGGATGTAACTCGATTGGAAGAGGAGAAAATGTTTATTGAGAAAGAAAAACTTGCGGTTGAGAAGGAAAAAAATGATGAAAAACTTAAGATTGAGAAGGAAAAAATCATGATTGAGAAGAAAAAATTTGAGATGACAAAAAGGTTAGAGGAGGAGAGAATCATGATGAAAGATACAAGTGGCTTGACCGGAGCACAAAAAGCTTTTTATGAACAACTCCAAGAGGAAATCATGGCAAAACGAAGATCACGTAATTGATGAGTTTAATTGCATTTTGGATGTAATTTAGGCTTTAAT
Source organism: Quercus gilva (assembly GCA_023621385.1). Lineage (NCBI taxonomy): Eukaryota > Viridiplantae > Streptophyta > Magnoliopsida > Fagales > Fagaceae > Quercus > Quercus gilva. Next base: position 53,789,159 of record CM042483.1, read on the forward strand.
GTATTTTGTAGTGGCTTATGTAGGCCTTTATGTATTTTGGTAGTAATTTTATGTATTCAATAGTGGCTTATGTCACTTGACTTTAATCTTAAATTAGATGTATGTATTTGTGTTGTGACTTGAAGTGCAATTTAACAAAGACTTTGAAGTGCAATCTTTTTTTTCTTTTGTTAAGTTCCATTTGGTCTTGTGATAGGCATTGATATAATTCTTTGTAGACTAAAAAATGAAACAATTATATATCTTGCTGTTACAGCCACTATCAGTGTCTTTGATCCAATTATTTCTATTCATTGAACATTCTTAGTATCATAAGCTTGGTTTTGAGATGACAGGTCTTAGAATAAATCTATGAACAATGAGCATTCATAGTATTTCTTATTTTACTTATCTTTTTAATGCTTGAGAGTAAGCACAAAATTGTGTTTATGTTGTGACTTGTGCGAGAATTGGTTATATTCATTTTGTTGTGGCTTATATCACTTGGCTTTAATCTTGCATTTATAGTAATAATTGCTTTCCAATTGTCTTGAAGGTTGCATCCATGGATAACTATTTGGTTCGCAAGTTTCTTTTTGATGACTCAGATGAAGATGAGATCATCGAAGAATTTGTTATGGAAACATCACAACCTAAACGTCGACGTTCTATCCAATGTAATCATTTGACGGGTCATGAGAGGCTTTTTTTGGATTATTTTGCTCCCACACCAGTATATCCACCTACTTTATTTCGTAGGAGGTTTCGGATGAAGCGTTCTCTTTTTCTCCATATTCAATCTAAGGTAGAAGCTCATGACTCTTACTTTATTCAAAAAAGAAATAGTGCCAACAAACTTAGTTTATCTTCATTACAAAAGATAACTGCTACACTTAGAATGCTTGCATATAGAGTATTGGGTGATTTGATAGATGAATATGTGCAAATTGGAGAAACTACTGCATTAGAAAGTTTAAAAAAATTTGTTACTGCGGTAATTGATGTTTTCTCTAAGGAATACTTGAGAAAGCCAAACAATGAAGACATTGCTAGACTGTTAGCTCATGGAGAACGCTGAGGTTTTCCAGGTATGTTAGGTTCAATTGAATGCATGCATTGGAAGTGGAAAAATTGTCCATATGCATGGAAATGTTAATATTATGGTCATATTCGTGAACCTACTATTATTTTGGAGGCAGTAGCATCATATGATCTTTGGATATGGCATGCATTTTTTGGGTTACCTAGGTCAAATAATGACATTAATGTGTTAGAGTGGTCTCATGTATTTAATGAACTTGCTGAAGGACGTGCTCCTGCAATACATTACTCAATCAATGGTCATGACTACACAATGGGATATTACCTTGCTGATGGCATATATCCAAAGTGGGCAACATTTGTTAAAACAATCCCAGCTCCACAAGGACATAAGTATAAATTATTTGCAGCAGCCCAAGAGGCGTGTAGGAAGGATCTAGAGCATGCATTTGGAGTGCTTCAAGCACGTTTCAGAATTGTCCGTGGACCTGCACGATTTTTCCATCTTGAAACACTCCAAAAGATCATAAAGCATATATAATTCTCCATAACATGATTGTTGAAGATGAGCGGGATGATAATAAAATGGTAGACTTGGATTATGAACAAATTGATGGAGTGGATAATCTTCCTCTACAAGTGTTACGTGAACAAAGTGATGGATTTATGTCATACATTGAGAGGCATGGACGCATTAGAGACCGAGAAATTCATTTTCAACTCCAATCGGACCTCATTGAACATTTATGGCAATTGCAAGGCGAGTCGTAGGAACTTTCTTTTTTGTATGTTGAGAAGCATGAGTCATAGGAATTTGTGCGAGTGTGTGAGTTTTATTGTAATTTGGTTTGAGTTATGTATGTGAATAATGTATGGACTACATTGTTCTTGCTATAATATGTGTTTTATTTTATATGTTTTTTTATAAAGTTCTTGCATTTTATAATTCACATTGTTCCAAGATTACTTCTGGACAATTGAGACGATAATAGGCTATCATGATGATTGAAAATTTGTTTTAGTAAAAAAAAATGTATTAAGTATAATTTGGGGTTAAAAAAATTACTTGTTAACACTAGACGATTATTTGCTTTCATGTGGTGGCGGCGGCGGCGGCGGTGGCGGCAGTGACGGTGGTGGAAGAGTGGATGGCGGCGGCGACGGCGGGGCTGCAGTGGCAGCGGGGTGGCGGCGGTAGTGATGGCGGTGACGGTTACAGGTGGTTGTGATTATTATTTATTGTAGTAGATATATTATTTTATTGTAGTAGATATATTATTTTATTGTGATGTTTATATTATTTTATTGTGTTGAAAGTTAAAATAGATCCACTGTTGCAGCATGTGTGTAGGTATAATAGATAAAGTAACTTTTGGTGAAGTAGATATATTATTTTATTGTGATGTTTATATTATTTTATTGTGTTGAAAGTTAAAATAGATCCACTGTTGCAGCATGTGTGTAGGTATAATAGATAAAGTAACTTTTGGTGAAGCTAAAAAGCTAAATTTTTAGTACTACTGCTGTGGATGCTTTAACACGTTATAGCATTTCTATCTATTGGTCTGACTTTCGAACAAGTAGGGTTCATATTTCATCCAAAAAAAAAAACGAGTAGGTTTCACCAAATTTTAGGTTGTGACGCTTAGAGAATTTCAATATAATTAAGTTTATGATGCCCCAGGATTAACTGGAAATATTCTGCTAGTAAGTTGACTAGTTCCCAGGACCTAACTCTTTTTCAACAGCTCTCATGTGTTGGTGAGATAGAGCATTGTACACAATTGGCTTCCATCAATTTGGGTGAGACAGAGCCTTCCATACAAATATATGGCTATATGGCCTTAAGATAAAGATACAGGAGATAGGGAGAAGAAAGCAACGTCTTCACTAGATAAAGAATGACTTGGACATTTAGGCCTGGAGGTGATAGTTATTGGTTTTATTTATTTTTTTTGAAGGGAAAATATATTTCATTCAAAGAGAAATTGGAATACAAGAGATAGAAAGCACAAGAAACAATCAGCAAATAAATAAGTTAGGGGGGATCTCGATAGAGAAGGCTCTGAAGCATTGGAGGGGTGACACCATTCCAGACTTGTGTGGTTTCAGAAGATCTTGCAAGAGCAGCAAGATCATGAGCTGCTCTATTGTGTTCCCTTTTCAGATGTTGAAATTTCCAGCTGCTGAAGGAATGAAGAGGGTTGAGAATCCCTTGAAAGATATGGCCAAGGGCACCAGCTGTGTCTTAAGCATTTACGGATTGGATGATTGAGAGGGCATTGGACTCGGGAATCGACGATGACTTTGGAGACCTTCAATTCCTGAGCAACGAGGATGCCAATTGCAATGGCAATAGACTCCACAGTGTCAACGATGAACTGTGCTGGTAAACCTTTGCTCATGGCTGCTGTAACATGGCCATTGGAATCATGAATGATCACTCCTATACTAGAGGGTCTGCCATCCTCAGAAGTTGCTCCATCTTCATTTATCGCTAGGTGGCTCTCTTGGTGATTGTCATATATAATTACTTTTCTATGCTGTCCCACTATTCAGGGTAAAGGAAGAAACATGAATAATTGATTAGTTAACTGTTGTCGGAGGCGGTCGTTAGCCAAATTTTTAACACTGCATGTGTGATCAAATATAATTTTAGCTTTTGGAACAAATAATATTTTAACATTTTGCAAAGTGATCTAAGTTCAAATTTATTTTAATTGTGAGATTTTATTTTATGAATTTGACCGTGTGCAAAGTGTCATGTTATTTAAAATTTTAAATAATATACACTTTTATAGTTGTAATCTTTAATCTAAACTGAACGGTTTAGACCCCTTAAACAAACAACCAGATTGCGTAGCCTAGATTAATTAGCCAAGTTGTTACTTAGTCAAATTAAGCAATTCTAGATTAAAACAATCAAATAATCATATCATGCATATAAAACATATAAAGCAGCGGAATAATAAAAGAACACAAGATATGATCACCCAGGAAACCACACGGAAAAACCTAGGGAGGATTTTACCCACCAATCCTCAAGGCAAAACGGAATCCACTAAGAAAGAATTGAAGTTCTTACAAAAGGACTTACAAGCTCCCCGCTTGACTTCCTAATGCTACCCACTAGTAAAACTTCCTGACACGACCACGCGCAGGCTCCGAATCCACGGACTACTTCTTTCTTTGTATTCCTTCAATCAGCTACAAGCACCCACGCTTGATATTCTTTAAGTTTCAAAGGCAGCAACCAAGTTGATCATCAAGATGTTGAAGTAATCTCAATCTTGAAAACCCTAAGTTTTGTGTAAAGGAAAGCTCCTCTAGATCTCACAAGAGATTTACACAAAACCGCAATGTATGAACAACAATACAACTTGTGCAACTCTGAAAACGTGGCTAGGGTTTTGCCTTATATACCTAGGGCAAAAACATAAACCCTAAACGTTTTAAAAGAATTAGGGCTGAGCTGGAATTTCTGCAGAAAACGCATCTAGGCCGATTTTCGATCGATCGAGAATTACATTCGATCGATCAAGTCAGGCCGAGAAGTCCCAATGCATCTGCAGTCACTCGATTCCAACTTTACAATATTTTACCAACTTTGAGTGGGCCTAAACAAGACTAAATACATTGTTTTGATCATGGTTTGCCAACATTACAAATTAGAGTTCTAAATACATAAAATCCTAAGACCTTAGAACCTAACAAACTCCCCCTTTGGCAATCCGTGACAAAACACAAATTAAAAACTCAAAGTTTACAATTGAAAAGCCCTTTACAAAAATAATGCTCATAAAGACTAGAATTCAGTCTAACTACTATCCATCGGTTGCAAGTGTAGACAGCAGCTCAATTGAAACAACCTGTATATTCCTGAAATACTCAACAAACGCATAAACGCATGTGTGACAGAAAACAGTATATAAACAGGTATAATATTCTTGTAAGATTCACATAACACAAAATAATGATATAAATCAATAAGCAGTGAATCATGAGACAACAAGAATCAAATAAAAACATGTATATCAATATATCAATGTTACTCCCCCTAACATGAATATCCCAAAAAATTATATACAAAGTGAAGCACCTAGATACAATCTAATAAACTCCACAAAACAAAATCTCATGCTAAAAAAATATCTCCTCAAAAAGTCAAAACTCCTCTACAAGTCTATATATCCACTCCCCTTTTTTGTGATGGAATGCCAAAGGGCAATCAAGAGTCGCCATCAAAAGGTGGTGGTGAGGGTGAATGAAGACGCGCAAGGTCGGCTCGCAGAGCACGCATCTCATCCAGCAGGTCCACCAAAATCTGACCATGAGCCGCCTGAACGGTCATGACAATCTCCAAAGTACGACGAACATCGAAGTCGGCCGAAGGAGGTGGAGGAACATCAGCAGCAGCAGCATCATCACCAACTGGATCAGGAATATCATCACCAGCATGACCTGTAGAAGACGAAGGAGGAGGAGGAGGAGCGCTAGAAGATGGCTCAGACTTAGGGTGTTTAGAACCAGCTCGAAGATGAGCAACCCTCTGTCTAAGAAAAGACGCACCTATAGGACCAATAACATGTACAGGCTCAGATGAGGGGAAGTCACTAAGAGCAAGATAAAGTAAAATCCTATGAATGAAAATAGGATGAACAAGAGCATGAGCAGTAGATGAACTCCTATAAACTTCGTTCAAAGAACGAAGAAAAAGATGAGGAAAACTAATAGGAGCATCGGTGACAAGAGCGTACAAAAATACACACCGCTCGAGAGGAATGGTGTGAACATGAGAGATGGGCCAGAGGGAATGACAGGCTATCCTAAAGAAAAGATAATGCAACCCGGAGAGCTCAGCAGAAGTGATCCTAGGATCAAAACCCCACTGGACAGTAGTCCTAGTGATGTAAGACAAAACGTCGCTCAGCTCGGGAGACTCAGAATAAGGATAGACAGGCTCACGAACCAACGGTACCTCTAGAGCATCAGCCACTACCTGAGGAGTAATGGAGTACTCTACGCCTCGTATCCAACTCTTAACTAGAGTGTTGGAATCATAGACGCGGATAGAGAGGTTCGAGTAGAACTCTCTAATCAAGGTAGCCGGAGGAGGAGGGTCAGACACATCTAACAAAGGCAACCAACCTCTACGCTCAAAATTTGCCCTAATGGCAGGATCTAGCTCATCTAGAATGACAGAACGCTCAGCCCAAATCTTCCTCTGAAGATTGAGCTTCTCATAGGTCTCTTGGTTTTTCTCGCTCGAAAATCTCTCTCGGTCAAAGGAAGGGGGGGAAGGAGAACGAGAGGGAATAGTCCTACGAGCTCTAGTCTTCCTAGGCATGGTGCTAAGGAAAGGACAAGGACATAGGGACAAAACCAAAAAAACAAAAACAAAAAACCAAGGGCAGACTGCAAGTTAGCACAATAACAATAGAATGAAAAATCTATATGATGCATGAACAATAACAATGTTATGATGCATGAACTAAATGCAGTAAACAAGTTCAAATTAAGTTCAATTTCACAAAATTGGCTTGAACATAGAGTTTCTTAACAAAAACCCTAAAAATTTGAAAACCACTTGAAAAATTTTGCACCAAATTGAAGAATTAAGCATTACAAAACATAATACAATGATTATAATGCCTAATTACATCAATACACAAAGCCAATTTCATCAAATTCAACTCAATTTCACAAAAGCCCCAATTCGAACCAAACATAAACCCTAGAATTTTCAATTGTTCACAAAACTCAAAATTGATCAAATTAACCATCAAGGAACTAGTATATGATGTGTCCCCACCAAAACCCATTGATCAATTACATAAAATAAAGCTTGAATCAATCAGAAAATCCCAAAATGTAATGTCCGAAAATCTCCCTCAAATGCATGAAATAATGCATGAAAACATGAAAATAAACTCAAAAAGAAGGGTAAAATGGTCTTACCGGCTTGAGGAAAGAGATTTCTTGCAAAAAATTTGGAGGAAAACGACAAAAACTTTGACTGGAAGCCTGCCTCGTCGGAGAGAGAGAAAAAGTTTTGAAAAAGTTTGAATAGTTCTATGAAAAAGTCATATCTAAACTTTTGAAAAAAGCTTTTCCACGATCTTTGATCGATCGAAAAATACATTCGATCGATCGAATGTGACAGTCATTTTGACACATTCTGGGACACTTTTTTTATCAATCGAAAATTACACTGGATCGATCGAAATAGGCAGAGGCTCACTAAAATTTTGAGAAAAATCACTGTTTTGAAAAATGCAAGCCCAATTTTAAAAACAACTCCTCAAAGCATTTGATCAATGAAAACAAAATGCATGAGTATGAAATGGAATGCTTTTTCAAAAACCCAAAAATTTTTTTTTTTTAAACCCAATTTCCTCAAAAACAAGTTTCAATCATCCTCCTATTTAATTTTCTCAAGCAACAAATATGTTGTGCATAAATCTCAAGATATTTTCAAACTTGGTTGGTCAGACCAAAAACACACACACTAGCATGTACAGTGTTTAACAAAGAGTAACTTGTGAAGTGTGTGATACTAGCAAAAACTTGAGATACATGTGAGGTGATATGTGAATAGCAATCAAACACAAAGTCTACACAATTCATCACATAGAATTTAAAAGAGACTACCACCTAAAGAGTTACATCCTATAACTCCCACATCTCCTAAAACAAAAGCTTGCAATCATGTAAGTTTCTTGCATTATTGCCTCTTATTTATATATGAATTGGCATTCAACCTAATAGTACACACCGTTTGAATTAAGTGAATTGGCATCAAGCCTAATAATACACACCAGTTTTAATTTTAAATGAGGCTACACCTTATATTCTTTTTGTGCATGTGCTATACTTTCTCGAGCACACAATCTTATGATATGCACTAAGGTGTTCATGATTGGCTAGTGAGCAGTGGTGAGATGGTTATTTATGCCTTTCTCAAAAGGATCAAGTCTGACAGTCAAAGAACATGTGACTTTATGATTAAGGCAAAGTGATTGAAAACCACACACATCTTTCCCACACAACATGCACTGCAAATTTTCAACTAGTCAAGTGCAGTAAATAAGCTTATCCAAGTTAAACAAGGTACACAGGACATAACATGTGTAAAAAGATTGACCAACCTTGTTTTCAAAAATCAAGAAAAATGGTGTCAAACATAGTTTTTGCTTTCTCCTTTTTCTTTTTCTTTTTTTTTTTCTTTTTTTTAAAGAGAAAACAAATAAATCCTAGAATGAAATGCATGAATGTAATGCAATGCAAGTCCTAGAACAAAAAGACACAAAAACTAAAGAACAATGGTCACAAAGGATAGAGCAACGAAGCACAAGGACCATGTCAGAAAGACTCAGTTAGTTTGAGTCTTTTGCATCCAAAACTTTTTAGATGCACCACGAGCATTGGAGTTCTTATTCACATTAGAGTGATTCCCAACTCCAGGATTGGAATAAAGGTTTAACGCCTTTACCAATTCACCAATTAGTGCCATAGGATCTTGTGCTTAAGACACAGGCACTTTTGGTTTCTTCACTCTCTTATCAGCTTGAAGCTTGAAACAATTAGGACAGATATGTCCAAACTTACCACAATAATGACAAACCCAAGCAAGTGTACCATGCATCTTGTCCTTAGATTTGGTAGGCTCCTTAGGTTTAGATTCCCTTAAGTCTACCATAATCTTCTTAGGTGGTGAAACTTCTACAGGTTTAACAATCTCACTCACAGGGGGTTTAGTGGTTTCACTCACAACCTTACTCAAAGAAGGTACAGAAGAAGAAGCAGGAACAAAGACAGTGGAATGAGGTGCAGAATCTAAGATGCTTTCAACATATCCTATCCCAGATTTATCAGAAGAACACTTTTGAACATTCAGCATGTGATCAAGTTTAGAACTAGCAGATCTAGCAACAGATAAATCATGTTCCAAAGTTCTAACTTTATCAAGCAAAAGCATGTTTTCAGATTTAACATTATTCAAAAGCTCATTAGCATCAAACAATTTGACAAGCAAGTTCTTCTTTTCAAGCTCAAGAGCATCAATTTTCTTTAGGCCTAGATCAACTTTCATAGCATCCTTTGCAGCAATTTTGCAAAGTTTGTTGTAGGCCTCTTGAAGATCTGCATCTTCAGAGAGTTCCCCATCAGCAGGGTTCTCTTCAGCAGATATGCTTTCATTGACTACAGCAGTAGCAGTGAAAGCAATGAAGTTTCCATCCTCGTCACAACCGGACTCATCATCAGAAACCTCATTATCACTAAGGGTTACAGCCATAGCTTTACCCTTATTTCTCAAGAAAATAGGACATTCAGATTTGACATGACTATACCTTTGACAACCAAAACACTGAGGACCCAAAGAATTATTTGAAGATTGACCTACTTGTTCTCTACGTTTTTCAAAATTATTAACCTTAGTGGGATTATTCTTCCTAAAGTTTCTAGGTTCAACAGTGTTGGTATTCCTTGCCTTCCTATTAGTGTTTCTAAGAAAATTTCTAAAATTTTTGGCACGGTAAGCTATCTCAGTAGGAGAGAGCTCATCATCAAATCCACCAGCCTCAACATCATCAACAGACTTAAGAGCCATTGATTTGGATTTGGTAGTCTTGGGTAGGTCAGACTCATAGAACTAAAGCGATCCTACAAGCTCATCCACAGGGATGAAGTCAACATCCTTACTTTCAGTAATGGCTGTCACTTTGGGTCTAAAATTTTCAGTTAAGGATCTAAGTATCTTCCTAACAATTTTAGGTTGATCATAGACTTCACCCAAATTAAAAGCAGAATTAACAATATCATTCAGTTTAGCATAAAACTCATCAAAGGTTTCATCATCAGACATTCTAATGCTTTCAAATCTAGAAGTTAATTGCTGCAATTTGTTTATCTTCACAGCCTTTGTGCTTTCATGCACAGTTTGGAGGATTTTCCAAGCAGTATGAGCAACCTCAACATTAGAGATCCTCTTAAATTCCTCCATTGAAACAGCATTAAAAATGGCATTCATAGCTTTGCTATTAAATGCAGCTGCTTCTTTCTGAGAAGTTTGCCACTCACTCACAGGAGTAGTGGGCTTCTCCCATCCATATTCAACAGAGTTCCAAACTCTCTCATCAATGGATTTCAGGAATGCTTTCATCCTTACTTTCCAGTAAGCATAGTTGTTCCCATCAAAGTGAGGAGGAACCAACAGAGAGTGTCCATGCTTCATGACAACCGGGGTCAAGGATCAGCTCAGAGATAAAAATCTCAAACAGAAGAGCAACCCGCTCTGATACCACTTGAACGGTTTAGACCCCTTAAACAAACAACCAGATTGCGTAGCCTAGATTAATTAGCCAAGTTGTTACTTAGTCAAATTAAGCAATTCTAGGTTAAAACAATCAAATAATCATATCATACATATAAAACATATAAAACAGCGAAATAATAAAAGAACACAAGATATGATCACCCAGGAAACCACACGGAAAAACCTGGGGAGGATTTTACCCACCGATCCTCAAGGCAAAACGGAATCCACTAAGAAAGAATTGAAGTTCTTACAAAAGGACTTACAAGCTCCCCGCTTGACTTCCTAATGCTACCCACCAGTAAAACTTCCTGACACGACCACGCGCAGGCTCCGAATCCACGGACTACTTCTTTCTTTGTATTTCTTCAATCAGCTACAAGCACCCATGCTTGATATTCTTTAAGCTTCAAAGGCAGCAACCAAGTTGATCATCAAGATGTTGAAGTAATCTCAATCTTGAAAACCCTAAGCTTTGTGTAAAGGAAAGCTCCTCTAGATCTCACAAGATATTTACACAAAACCGCAATGTATGAGCAATAATACAACTTATGCAACTCTAAAAACGTGGCTAGGGTTTTGCCTTATATACCTAGGGCAAAAACGTAAACCCTAAACGTTTTAAAAGAGTTAGGGCTGAGTTGAAATTTCTGCAGAAAACGCATCTAGGCCGATTTTCGATCGATCGAGAATTACATTCGATCGATCGAGTCAGGCCGAGAAGCCCCAATGCATCTGCAGTCACTCGATTCCAACTTTACAATATTTTACCAACTTTGAGCAGGCCTAAACAAGACTAAATACATTGTTTTGATCATGGTTTGCCAACATTACAAATTAGAGTTCTAAATACATAAAATCCTAAGACCTTAGAACCTAACATAAACCATTAAAATGATGCATTGCAAATAGGGTGGATCCTAATTCATTTTTATTCTACTACTATTTTTTAGAAAGAAAAAAATTATGTGTTAAGTCTCACTTGCTAAGGAAATCCTACTCTTTTTTTGTCTGACTAGCATGGGAAATCCTATACTCAAAGTTCCTTGCTTGGTGATGGCTGGTAAAATTAGCTTATTGGACAAATACATGTCCTAAATCGTAAAACACTAAAGTGACCTAAATGATTCTGGCAAATTTTTAGCATCTAGAAGAAAAGTTGGGAGTTTTTTTTTTTTTTCAATCATTTCTTTTTAACCTGTTCGTGGTCTTAATGCATTAGTGTAAAGGTCACTAGACATAGTACACATAGTCTAGCTGAGTACATGGTCCACAATCAAAGGACATATGAGAATGAAACATAGCTAGCTAGTACATGGTTCTTCAGCTAAGAAAGAAGGAACATGATTGATGAAATATTTGGCGAGTTGCACACTATAATATCCTTGTTATAAAGACTGCATACGAACTTAACCAATCACAGTATTATCACCTAGATGACCCTCAACTGTGGGCTTCTAGTTTAAAAGAAGCATTTCACAGCTCATATTCACCTAAACACTCAATCTATTCAGCTAGAACTATTTAAATTATTATTAAGATTGGCCAATTTCCTTCTTAACGATTGTTCTGATTATGTATAATGTAGAATTTAAAGAATTCCAATTATGGCATAAAATCTAAAAGGAATAAAAGTTCCATCTAGCATAATTTATCTGCATAATTGTTTATTTCTCAATTTCACATAACTAGTGTTTTACCTGTATTGATATGGAAAAAACAGTGATACCATCCATGCTATTAATTTGATATTCCCAGTTCAATAAGATACACTGCTGCTGCTTAACAAAAGGACAAACTAAACTAGCTTCACTATAAACAGTATGCATCTAAAGTACTATGAGATAAACATAGCTTAATGAAATATGAGAATACCAGATTAAATTAAGAATTTTTTTTTTTTTTTGGTTGTTTTATTCAACAGGATACATGAACAAAGGGTGGAATAATAGGAAAGCAATAATTAAAAAAAAAAAAAAAATTCTTTACAGCACTATACATAGGCATCAGAGAATATGTTTAATGAGTCAAATCCTTTCAAATTGTATTATTTGCACAAAATTGTACAAAGTTGAAAAGCAGTGAAAATATTTTGTTGATTTTTCATGAGTTGAAGCAGAGTAGAAACTTTTGCTCCATGGATGATTTTACCTGAAAAATAAATAAATAAATATATAAATGAAGAAGAAGAATAGAGGGAAACAACCAACTAAAATGATTAAGCCCAAAACATAAAAAGCGAATCAAAATGAATATGCTGTATACATGAACTCATTAAAACTACAGTTAGAACTATATTTGCGCCGTCAACCAATATATTTATACTGTATAAATTAAGAATGAAAAAAAAAATGTAGAAGGAACAAAAAATATTTAAAAGACCCCAAAAAAGGGAGAAAAAAGAAAGAAAAAAACTTTCAAATAAGACTCATTGCTTAATTTATTGATAACAGTGGCAAAAATTAAGCTAGTCCACCACAAGATAAGTGGAAAAGAATTTGCTTGTAATATAATGGCCAAATAAGTTGTGGGTTCAAAACCTAAATAAATAAGTGTGTAAATTGAGGTGGAAAAGAATGGATAAGACCTTCATTCTAATCAAAAGAATAATTACATTAGGGAAAATTTTGCTATAAGTATAATTAGGGAAAAATTGAATTAATAGATAAAAAAGCATCATAAGATATTTCAATAATGCAAGTGCAGGAATTCATTGTTCATAGTTATGAAATAAAATGGAAGGTACATGTTGGACTTTGTCAAAATCTGGTCCTCCTGATCATCAAGGCTTTCTTTGAATGACAATAGCATGTTTATGATCTTCAATTCCTGTAGGGTTGTGATGAAACTCAATCCATCTGGAATTGTCTCCAATTTCTTGCAATCTTCAATTTCCAAAGTGCAGAGACTAAGCAAGGCTCCTTCCTCCACCGTCCACTCCTCTAGCCTTTTCAAATTACAAAGTACAAGAGATTTAAGCTCACGAAATCCTCCATTAGAACAAACCATTTTCTTCCCTTTGAATGATTGAGAAAGAAGACGAAGGATTTTTAAATGGGACAACATCTCTAAAGTTGGCATTGGGTCATTCTCAAGACCAGTCTCACATAAGGTTAACTTGGCAAGATTTAGAGGGAGTTGACTAGGAAGCTTCTTTATAAACACACGTAGACTTAGTTTTTTCATACCAAGACTGCATGATACTAGTTTTTGTATTGCAACTTGGGCCCGTTTATTACTCGTCACTTGAAGAACCTGATTATTAGTCCTCACTTGAAGAACCTGAAGACGGTTGAATTTTAACTCTCTGGAAATTTGGATGTTTATGTGCTGAACATTCACCAATGTCTGCAAATGACAAAGATTAGCTAGTTCCAACTTAGCCCATACGGGCCATACCCAATAATCATAGGGTAGATAAAGATGCTTCAATTTTTCCATATTCTTAAACACATTTGGCACTCTCATGCAATTGGATCGCAAATCTAGTATCTCCAAGCCCCATAAATTGCCAATAGATGATGGCACCTTATTTATATGGCTATTCTTGAGAGATAAATATTTCAAGTGGATGAGACATCCAATGTCTTTAGGTAATTTTCCATTCGTATTTTTAAAATTTTCTAGATGTAAGACCCTAGCCGACTTTAATTTCTTGAAACGGGACCCTTTAAAATAAGAGAGATCACAAGAATGCAGAAGGTGGAGAACAGACCTTACCTGAGGATAATCATTGAAGTTCATAACCTCTAAGGAATTATTACCTGATTCCGAAATGATAGAAAGTCTTCGAACGTTACCATTAGACACTTCACGCTGATTCATGGAAAAAACATCGATGGTATGGAGAAATTTTTCATCTTGGACTTTTGATTGGCAGCAGTATCTCATCAAATCATGAATTCGGCAAGTTTTGATCCTCCCAAGTGAGCCCCTTTTCCCCACTTGAATCATGAACCTCTGCTCTAACTCTCTTATATATCGCTCTCCCTCATTCTCCACCATTGTATCATTTCCTGTTCCTCCATGCTGAATTTGTGATATAAAACCTTCTCCCATCCACATTCGAATCACTTCTTTTGTTGGTATCTCAAAATTCCTTGGGAAATGACCTAAATATAGAAAACATGCTTTCAAGTTGGAAGGTAAATCATTATAACTTAAAGCTAACACCTTATTAACTTCCAGCAAGTCTTTTTCTTCATAAAGGTGTGATTTGACATGTTTAAGCACCTCCTCCCATTCTTCTTGTGTTTGCTTTGTTGCTAAAACTTTTCCGAGTATAGTGATGGCCAATGGTAAACCCCCACAATATTTTATCATCTTCTTCCCAAACTTGTACATATAAGTTTTGGTCACATGGTCTGGAAAACATACAAAATAATATCATTTTTTTTTCTTGGACAACAAGAACCTTATAATCAATAACAAAAATAATAAAATGAAACTATATATGTGTGTGTGTGTCTATATATATATATATATATATATATCTCAAAATGATACCATATTTTAGGGGATAAATATTTTTATATACAACCTATTACACACGCTCTATTACACACATTTTTTTAACTTAATCATGAGTTGAAAACACGATTTCAATTAAAAAAATATAGGTGTGTAAGAGAGTATGTATAACAAGGATTTGTAACAAACACTACCCTATTTTAAGACTTGAAAGGCTAGAGATGAACCATTGATGGTACATCCACTTGGAGAAATTTGATCTATGCCTATGGACTATACTAATATATGACTTTTAACTCATACTCTCGCTCAATTTTAAATTTAGTAAAAATATTTAAAATGGATTTTAATTTTAATCACAAGTTTTAATTTTTAATTTTTTTTATGCACGGTAATATTATATTTAAATAATTTGGAAACATTCACCAATTTTTACTAGATTAAAAACACAAAAACAATAAGTCGACCTACAAGTTTTTTTAGTCTTTTTTATTTTCTTTATTTGGTATAGTTTAAGTAAGATTAGTGTTAGTTTCTAGAGTTATCATTTGTTGGTGCAAGGCAAGTTTAACTGCGAACCTTAGGTCCTTCTTAAAAAAAATAAAATAAAATAAAATAAAAAAAGGTTAATGGTCTTGCATTTATTATAAGGAATCGAAAGTATCACCTTTATTTTTGGCTTGCATCAATCACTTATAATAATAATAATAATAATATAATGGTCTTGCATTTATTATAAGGAATTGAAAGTATCCCGTTTATTTTGGGCTAGGAATATAATGGTGAAAGTAGAGTTTGAACCCCCTGGCAATGGCTACCAAAAAGAGTGTTACTAGCTATCGTGCAAAATAACCTGAATAAATTAAATGTAAAAAATGATTGGATATATTGTTAGCTGATAAAATTTCTAATGGTTGAGTAAAAGATTTAAGTTGAAATTATCTCAAAAAAAAAAAAAAAAGTTAAAGTTTGTACCTAGGATTTTAATGTGTAGGATTAATTCAATTATTTTTCAAAATAGTAGTTTTTTGGTCAAATGGTTTTAAATAATTTTATAACATCTTTTTTTGGGGGGTGGGGGATATGAGTGTCTAGAATTTTTAGAGCACTTAACTATTCCCCTAAGTGTGAATAGTTTCATCATTCCACACAAACCAGGTAATTACAAAAAGGAACATCTTGAAAGTGGTCTCAAGATGTTAGCTAAAATTTGAACCCAAGATTGTATGACTCTTATGAGATCTTGGGAAGCATTAGACCAGCCCCTTGGGCTTATAACCAAAGTATAGTTGGTCATAAAATTTAGAGAAAATTTTCTCTATATTTAATTATTTGTATTGAACTTTTTTATTCTTATGTCTTTAAGTTTTAGTTAACCATAATTATTTTGTATGAGGATAGTAGTCATTTCACACATGGGTCTGTTTGGGAATTGATTATTTTGCTGAAACTAAAATTTTTTTTGCCGAAAGTATGTAGAAAAAAAAAAAAAAAAAAAAAAAAAAAAAAAAAAAAAAAAAAAAACTAAAAAACTAAAAGATGACTTTTGAAGCAATGAGACCCACTTAACAATACAATGAAATCCATTTTAGGAGCAAAAATAAACTAACTTTTGCCATTTTCTTGCTACTTCTCTCTCTTTCTCTCTCCATGTTTTTCCTATAACAAAACCAAAATGTGATTACTTCCCCCTATTTCTTTGATTCTTTTTTTCCCTTTGGTGGATTTTTAATTGTTTCTGTCATATATATGGTGGATTTCTAATTCTATCTTGCAACTCTAATTTGATGTAATGTATTTTGTTGTTTTGGGTAAATCTGTTTTGGCTTATGCATTTCTTGGTATTTTAATTTTTCATCATGGGCCATTTCTCTCTTATCACTTTGTTTTGCTTTTACTTTTGGATTAATATTTACTAAATTTAAAAGTGGGAATTTTAATTTCATACAATAATTGGCTATAAATATATATACATACATACATATATATATATATATATAATATTTACTAGATTTAAAAATGGAAATTTTAGTTTCATACAATAAGGTTCAATCTCCGCTTACACCAATCAATTTTTGGTGTAGGCAAGGATTGAACTCTAGATATTTTATTTAATTATCAAAAATTTTACCAATTGCCTATATATTTTAATGTGCATATCAACCATTTGGAAAATTATAAATTACAAACTCTATCTCTTATTTATGATAATATTCTCTTTGAAGAAAAGTTTAACAAAATGTTTACAAGTTTCATCTAATTACTTTTTTTTTTTTTTTCTTATATGTGTGTGTGCACGGTAGGGGTGTACATCAAACTCACCAACTTGACAAAACCAACACAACTCAATGCCTCAAGTTAGGTTTGGTTTGAGTTGATAGTTTTCTAACTCAAGCTAGCCCAAAATATATAAGTTTTTTTTTTTTTTTTTTTTTTTTGCTTTATATTAGTATTTTGAGAATTGGTTTTAAGAAAGTAGAAATTTAAAATATAATTTAGGCATATTATGTACATTATAATAATTTATTGAATAAAATGGCTTAAATAGTTTATTGAAAACCCATTTTTTACAAGATACAAAACATTTCAGCCTAACCACCAACTCTACCTAGCTCTTGACTTGGGTTGGGTCATTTTCTACACGTGTGATAAATTGAGTTGGGTTGAGAATTTTCAGTCCAACAAGGTTGGGTTAGGTTGAAAAAACTTCTCAATCCGATCTATGCACACCTTTAATACACAGGTGAAAGGGAGCTACGAAGGCCAACTCAAATCATTGAAGTCCAACTCATAATACAGAAGTCTATTTTATGTCTTTAACCAATCACTAAATGTCTATGTCAATTGCGTGTATGAACTCTAGATTTGCAGATTAGTCTATGTCATTATTTCGGATTCTTGTGCTTTACTAAGTGTAGTTTATCAATTCTAAACTGTTATTAAAAAACTTTTAACTTATTAATCAAACGTATTTAACTATATAAAATACAATATTACAATGTAAAAATGTATCTTATTTTTATTTAAATTGTGCATTCTCGTTAATAATTAAATATTTGATATTCTTTAAAATTCATTTCTAAAAGAATCTATTAAAAAAATATGTAGAATAATTCAGCTTTTCTATAGTAGAAATTAGAGAAATTAAATCTAGACAGGTTAACATTTGATCTAAAATATTTCAAGCATTTGCAGGTTAGTAATTAATTTGTATGTTTTATGCTTATAACATCTTCATTTACTCTTCCATTTCTTCAGTTTATTTACCCAAAAAAATAATCTTCAAATTAATTACCAAAAAAGAAAAATTATTAAAGTAATTTAGACTAGATAATAGTTGTACCTTCTTTCTGAGATATTGCTATCTTCTCAAGTAATTCCAGACTCCTTTCTTTATTTAGGCACTGCAATTCATGAAGGAAACCCCTGGGATCTACAGACTGAGGCACTTCTTTATTACGAGAGGTGAGCAATATTTTACTGCTAGTGTCCTTATTTGGAAAAAGATGACTTAGATTGTTCCAAGTCTCAACATTCCAAATATCGTCTAAAATCACCAAACATTTTCGCTCCTTCTGAAAGTTACAAAGTTTATCAACAATCTCCCCATCTGTCAACTTTTGAATTTCATTCCTTTCCTCTTTAGTTGGAGAGAGAACCTCGATCAGAATTTCTTCCCAAAGAGGTCTTCTTTGACATTGTTGTGAGATATAAACCCAAGCGCGGCTGACAAAGTGCTGCTCTATTTTATGGTGATTATAAACCATTTTGGCAAGAGTGGTCTTTCCCAGACCACCCATACCACATATGGAAGCAACTCTGTTGCCTTCCTCTTCTCTCAGCAAAAACTCCACCAATTTATTTAGATCATCATCAAACCCAACAACGTCATCATCAAGACGAGGAAATGTTTGTCTTTCATTTCGTTGACTTGCATTCAAAGGACTCAGCCTGCCTACTATTATAGATTCTCTTATGCCATTGTCTCGAAAACTCTTTTCCAAACTAGAAATTTTCGTCTTGAAATCATCAATCTCCAACCCAACCCCGCGGACTGTAAGTCCTTCATCCAAGATGCAACAACACCTCTTCATAGTCTTTTGTACGCCTCCTCCCTTTCTGGTTGCAACTGTGTTGGCATACTTCTCAATGATATCTTGTGCCGCATAAGCAAGTTCTTTCATTTCTGCAACGCCCTGCTTTACGGTCGCTAATTCACTCTGCCACGCATCTGCATCTGTTAAAAAGCATTGCATCCGTGTAAGCTCAGTTTTCAACTGCTCAACTTTCTCCTTCACACCGGACAAGTATACTCCTTCTTCTAGGAGCAATTTACCAAGCGTTGCTGCCGCAACGGACACGACTGCCTCAGCCATTCCTCTTCTCCAGAAAGAAGATGAATGAGTACTTTGGATGTTACTTCAAAATTTGTAAGAATTTACACTCTTTGTATGAATTCACTCAACCCTGACCTTTAGGCACTTCTGTTTCCATTGGATCAGTGATAACAGCTACATAACATGGATATGGTTATATACAGGTTGCTCTTTGCACGTACGTAAGATGCAAGCTTGCTCTATGCAAGTTGTTGGAGTGAGAAAGATATGAAAAGCCTTCAACATATAGCATAATTATATGCAAGTTATGTACTAAGTAATTTATTTTATTATTTTATTATATATTGTTATATATCCTTCACATTTTTCTACCTCGATGACCTTCATCTCGATAAGAGATGCTTGTTTTTATTAACTTTTCTTCTTTGACGGTCATGAGTCCTAGGTCAAGGTGAAGTCTTTTTATTTATATTTTTTGATACTGTGACTGCGAGCCTTTTTTTATAATTTGTATCCCACATATCTAGCATTGAGTCATTGACTGGGGGAGGTGAGGAGGAAACCAAAGAAATAAAAGATAAAAAATTACTGATGGAGATTCTAGTTATCTTTAATTTGTGGGAATCCCTTAAAGAATATTGCCAGAGCAATCAAGAAGGGGAAAAAAATTACCCGATTCACCTAGGCAGTTTTGAGTAATTAAGCCAAGACAACATGCTTAGCATAGTTTATTATCTCTTAAGAAATATACCAAGATAAGAGAAAATACTGAAGGAGGCCGGTCTGGTGCCTTCAATTTTGAGGGAATCATTAAGACAAGACATTTTCACAATGCATAACTAAGTGTAGTTAGAATATAGGTTAAATTCATAATTTCTTAATACCTTTAATTAACTTTTAAATAATTAGAAACTTAATGAGCTTTTAAAACAATCAGCATTTTTTTTTTTTTTGAGTAAAAAACAATTAGTAATTTATCATAGTATTAACTTAGAATTTAAGTTTTTGAAACAATCAATAATTTATCAAGTATATATTAATATGCTTTATTTTGACAGATTTTTGAAAATTGACTACTTGAAATAATTAAGAGAGAAAGAGAGACATTTAATTAGGGAGTGTTTGGTACATAAGTTCAAACAACAATTTTCAAATTTTAAACAACATTACACATATTTTTACACAATTTTTCACCCACGCGTATTTCCAAAAAAAAAAACCTTTTAAACTTGAAAATTGTTGTTTAAACACACGTACCAAACGGGCTCTTAACCACTTTTTTCTTTTTCTTCTTTTTAATTTGATTTTAATTTTAAAGTGTCCTTCAAACTAGCACATAATATTACTTTCATATCAAAGGCAAAATACTAAATTTTATCTGGTAGCCAATGATGTTTTTTTGAGATTATAAAAAAAAAAAAAAAAAAATTGATACGTACCTTTCTATGGGGAATAGTTAATTAGCTATTTCTCATTTCAAAAAATAGCTATTCCTTATAATGAAGTACAACCAAACAATTGAATGACGATCACAAAGGAATAGTAAATTCCATTCCTACCAAATGTGCCCTAACAAATCAAGTAAACAACTAGTTTTAGTTGATTTTCAAAAAAGAAAAAGTTTTACAAAGTTACTAAAAGGATGATTTTAGATATAGTAGAATAATACATAAATATAAATAAATGTAGGCAACCCTAAAGAGTATATTGAGATCCATATCTGTGACCTTAAATTTTTAATGGGAAGACTTTCTTCTTGACTTATGATATTGGTTTCTAGGTTCAAATATAATTTCTAAAAGGTAAAAGCCTTGTAACTCAATTGTTGATAATTCCTAGTGTTTCCAGTCAATTTTATTCTACTTTCCCTTCTCTCTATCTCAATGCAAGCAAGCTCCTGAGGTTCGAGTCTGTCATTCTCCATTATAAGGTTCTTTTTGTCCTAAAAGGTAAAAAAATCTTAAATAGCAAAGGGGACAACGGCGCGCCTTTGCGAAGAGGTAGACAAGGAAGAGGTCTTCAAGAATCTTGGTTCTAACTCTTGCTGAAATTAAGGTAATTTTGCCATCTTTTTTATCAATTACTGTCAGCCTATCATGTGCGTAATGTCTCGGTAAGTTAATAATAAGTTTCATAATATGATATGATATTACTAGATACTGCTCACTTGCCAATTTATCATATTAAATCAAGTTGTTTGTTATGTTAATATAGTCATATACAGCTAGCATTTCCGTTAACGATATATTCCCCACCCCCCACAACCCCCCCCCCCCCCCCCCCCCCCACACACACACACACACACACACACACACAAAAAACAAAAAACCAAAAAACAAAAAACAAAATTGGCTAGTATTCCAATATAATGAAGTTGCATGTTGATTTTAAGACAAAGACAAACCACAAACTCCATTAAAAAAATAGTTGCATTTTATTTATTATATAAGGAAAATGTTAATAAATGCTTTAAAAAGGCATTGGTTTAGGAACTATTTTAAGAAATAATTTATAGGAAAATGATAAAATAATTAATGTTTCTTATAGCTTTTTAAATTCCTCATAAAAAGTAGTGTTAAAACTTGTCTAATATAGTTTATTAACAATTACCCGACACCTATTAATTAAAAATAGAAAAATAATAAATAAAAAAAGAAAAAAAAAAAAAGAGCAAAAATGAACACTTAAAAACAGTTCAAAGCATTATGTAGAAAAGAAACTAGTAAAAATTATATACTATCACCTTTCTTTTTTTAATTTGTTCTTATTTTTGGAGTACAAGACGTAATACTCTTTTCTTCGTCATGGATCTAATTAATGAAGTTCACTGTTAATACGAACAAATCAACTCATTCATGGGAGATTTAAATATAATATTTGAAAATAAAATAAATTGCAGTTCTCTTTGTTCTAAAAAGTAATCAACTCTTTCATTGCAAGGGAGGCATGTGCCTTTCCTTGGAGAAAGACAAGTCTGCAAGCTCAGTACTATGAATTTAATCAACCCTTTCGTAGGTTTCTAAATTCAAATATGACATTTGAAAATAAAATAAAATATGGCTCTCTATATTTTAGAAAGTAATCGACTCTTTCGTGATTTTTGTTCTGACTCAGATGCTTAGATTATGGTAATTTTTCCATACTTTTATCAATTTTAGTCAAGCTATCATGTGCCGAATTATTCCAGTCAATCAATAACAAGTCTTTTAGGGTCTATTTAAGAACAACTTATTTAATTGAAATTGAAAATTTTTTACTGAAAATATAGAAAAAAAAAAGTTATAAGTTAGCTGAATAGTATAATAGAACCCATAAATAGTAAAAAAAATAAAAAATAAAAAAAAATAAAAACCTAATTCTAAACTTATTCTTGATATATAAAATATTACTATATTTTTTGGGTAATTAATATGATATTACTACTAGACAGTGGACACTGCTCACTTGCTAACTCTTTTTTTTTTCTTTTTTTCTTTTTTTGAGATCGCCAATTTATCATATTAAATCAACAAGTTGAATGTTAGTATAATCATATACAGCTAGCATTCCTGTTTAATATATAGCTAGCATTCCAATGTAACCATAGATATTCTAGTCGTTGATTGATTTGAAAATTAGATTATATATCAAAGTAATATTCCATATAAAAAGGAGTGATGACATAGATTTAGCCCAAGGAGTAAAAAAATTAAAATAAAAAGAGCAAAAATGAACACGAAAAAAAAGTTCAAAGCATTATGTAGAAAAGAAGCTAGTAAAAATTGTTAGGTTCTAATACTTTAGGAACTAAATGTATTAGAACTTCGTTTTGTATATGTTGACAAATCATGATCAAAACAATGAGTCTAGGTTTAGGCTTGCTCAAAGCTTGTTTAAGTGTAAGTTTGAATCAAGTGTTTTGTAGAAATTTGTAGTGTAAATCTGCAAGGCTTAATCGATTGAAAATTAGGTTCAATCAAACGAGAATTGTGGATCAGCAAATTCTGCAAAAAGTTCAAACGCAGCCCAAGCCCATATGACTTGTAGGGTTAAGTGTTTTACTTCAAGTATAAAAAGAAAAACCTTAACCATGTTTTAGATGTCTCTGAATAGCTTTGTGTTTTCTCTAATGTGAGATTTGAGAGGTGTTTACCTTTAAACACAAGAAAATAATTAGTAATTTAATAAGCTTTTGAAACAATCAGCATTTTTTTTTTTTTGAGTAAAAAATAATCAGTAATTTATCATAGTATTAACGTAGAATTTAAGTTTTTGAAACAATCGATAATTTATCAAGTATATATTAATATTTTGATAGATTTTTGAAAATTGACTACTTGAAATAATTAAAAGAGAAAAAGAGACATTTAACCACTTTTTTCTTTTTCTTCTTTTGAATTTGGTTTTAATTTTAAAGTGTCCTTCAAACTAGCACATAATATTTCTTTCATTCAAAGGCAAAATACTAAATTTTATCTGGTACCCAATGATGGTTTTTGGAGATTTAAAAAAAAAAAAAATTTTGATACGTACCTTTCTATGAGGAATAGTTAATTAGCTATTTCTCATTTCAAAAAATAGCTATTCCTTATAATGAAGTGCAACCAAACAATTGAACGATGATCACAAAAGAATAGTAAATTCAGTTCCTACCAAATGTGCCCTAACAAATCAAGTAAACAACTAGTTTTAGTTGATTTTCAAAAAATAAAAAAGTTTTACAAAGCCACTAAAAGGATGATTTTGGATATAGTAGAATAATAAATAAATATAAATAAATGTAGGCAACCCTAAAGAGTACATTGAGATCCATATCTGTGACCTTAAATTTTTAATGGGAAGACTTTTTTCTTGACTTATGATATTGGTTTCTTGGTTCAAATATAATTTCTAAAAGGTAAAAGCCTTGTAACTCAATTGTTGATAATTCCTAGTGTTTCCAGTCAATTTTATTCTACTTTCCCTTCTCTCTATCTCAATGCAAGCAAGCTCTTGAGGTTCAAGTCTCTCATTCTCCATTATAAGGTCCTTTTTGTCCTAAAAGGTAAAAAAATCTTAAATAGCAAAGGGGACAACGGCGCGCCTTTGCGAAGAGGTAGACAAGGAAGAGGTCTTCAAGAATCTTGGTTCTAACTCTTGCTGAAATTAAGGTAATTTTGCCATCTTTTGTATCAATTACTGTCAACCTAGCATGTGCGTAAAGACTCGGCAGGTCAATAATAAGTTTCATATAATATGATATGATGTTACTAGATACTGCTCACTTGCCAATTAAATCAAGTTGTATGTTATGTTAATATAATTATATACAGCTAGCATTTCCGTTAACAATATATTCCCCACCACCACCCCACCCCCCAAACAAAAAAAACAAAAAAAAAAGAGGTCAGCATTCCAATCTAATCAAGTTGCATGTGGATTTTAAGACAAAGACAAACCACAAACTCCATTAAAAAAAAAATAGTTGCATTTTATTTATTATATAAGAAAAATGTTAATGAATGCCCTAAAAATATTGGTTTAGGGACTATTTTTAGAAATAATTTACGGGAAAATGATAAAGCAATTAATGTTTTTGATAGCTTTTTATATTCCTCATAAAAAGTAGTATTAAAATTTGCCTAATATAGTTTATTAACAGTTGCCCTAAAGACACCCATTAATTAAAAATAGAAAAATAGTAAAAATAAAAGAAAAATAAACTAGTAAAAATAAAAAGAGCAAAAATGAACACTAAAAAACAGTTCAAAGCATTATGTAGAAAAGAAACTAGTAAAAATTATATACTATCACCTTTCTTTTTTTTTATTTGTTCTTATTTTTGGAGTACAATGATGTAATACCCTTTTCTTCACCATGAATCTAATTAATGAAGTTCACTATTATGAATCAAATCAACTCATTCATGGGAGATTTAAATATAATATTTGAAAATAAAATAAATTACAGTCCTCTTTATCCTAAAATGCAATCAACTCTTTCATTGCAAAGGAGGCA
Organism: Quercus gilva; assembly: GCA_023621385.1. Classification (NCBI taxonomy): domain Eukaryota; kingdom Viridiplantae; phylum Streptophyta; class Magnoliopsida; order Fagales; family Fagaceae; genus Quercus; species Quercus gilva. The sequence goes on from CM042483.1 coordinate 53,814,278, forward strand.
TGTGCCTTTCCTTGGAGAAAGACAAGTCTGCAAGTCGCTTTGTTCTAGACGTGATACTTGATCTTTTCTTCTCACATGATTAATAGAACTCATCATAAATCTAATTAATGAAGCTCAGTACTATGAATTTAATCAACCCTTTCGTAGGTTTCTAATTCAAATATGATATTTGAAAATAAAATAAAATATGGTTCTCTATATTTTAGAAAGTAATCAACTCTTTCGTGATTTTTGTTCTGACTCAGATGCTTAGATTAAGGTAATTTTTCCATATTTTTATCAATTTTAGTCAAGTTATCACTTGCGGAATTATTCCAGCCAGTCAGTAATAAGTCTCTTAGGATCTATTTGAGAACAACTTATTTAGTTAAAATTGAAAACATTTTGCTGAAAGAAAAAAAAAATGGTTAAGAAGTAGCTGAATAGTAAAATATGACCCATGAATAGTACCAAAAAAAAGAAATAAGTGCATCCCAAATTCATCCTTAATATGATATATAATATTACTATATTTTTTGGGTAATTAATATGATATTAGTACTAGACAGTGAACACTGCTCACTTGCTAACTTATCTTTTTCTTTTTTCTTATTTTTTTTAGAGATCGCCAATTTATCATATTAAATCAACATGTTGAATGTTAGTGTAATCATATACAGCTAGCATTCCTGTTTAATATATAGCTAGCATTCCAATGTAACCATGGATATTCTAGCCATTGATTGATTTGAAAATCAGATTATATATCAAAATAATATTCCATATAAAAAGGAGTGATGACATAGATTTAGCCCAAGGAGTAAAAAAATTTATAATAAAAAGAGCAAAAATGAACATGAAAAAAAAGTTCAAAGCATTATGTAGAAAAGAAACTAGTAAAAATTGTGAGGTTCTATGACTTTAGGAACTAAATGTATTAAAACTTCATTTTATATATGTTGGCAAACCATGATCAAAACAATGAGTCTAGGTTTAGGCTTGCTTAGAACAATCGTGTATCAGCAAATTCTACAAAAAGTTCAAACGCAGCCCAAGCCCATATGTCGTGTAGGGTTAAGTGTTTCACTTCAAGTATAAAAGAAAAAACTCTAACGACATTTTAGATGTCTCTGAATAGCTTTGTGTTTTCTCTAATGTGAGATTTGAGAGGTATTTACCTTAAAACACAAGAAAAGCTTTACTAAGATCAAGATTTCAAATCAAGATTTGGTGGTGATTTAGTTGCTGCACAAAGATCCTTCAAAGTACAAAACCTTTGAGTAGAGTCTCAAAATCACAAATAGGTGAACTTGTGTTTTGTGTAAATTCAAGGAAATAAGTAGTCCGTGGACTCGAAACTGTCACGTAGTCGTGGTATTAAGTTTTCTATACGAGGTAGCATTAGGATGTTAGTAGTATCCTATTGTACAAACTTCAATTCTTTTATAGTAGATCTCTTTTTACCTTGAAGATAGCTAAGTTAAATCCTGTCCAGGTTTTTTACCAGTTTGGTTTTCCTGGGTCATCACATCTTTGTGTTCTTTACTTTCCACATTATTAGTGTTTTGTTCACAATTGTTTAACCTAGACTTAAATATCAATCTTGTTAATCAACTTGGCTTAATATTAGGTTAAATATATTGTGTTAAGGGGTCTAAAACCTAACAAAAATTATATACTGTCACCTCTTTTTTTTATTTGTTCTTTTTTTCTTTTTAGTACAACAACCTGATGCTCTTTTCTTCATCATGAATCTAATTAATGAAGTTCACTATTATGAATCTAACCAACTCATTCATAGTCGATTCAAATATTATATTCAAAACTTGCTTAATATAGTTTATTTACAATTATCCAAACACCCTAAATGTATCCATTAACATGATCCTAAAATAAGATGGGATTCTCTTTATCTTAGAAAGTAATCAACTCTTTCATTGCAAATTAAGGAGGCATTTGTCTTTCCTAGGAGGAAGACAAGTCAGCAAAGTCTCTTTGTTCTAGACGTGATACTCAATCTTTTCTTCTTGCATGATTAATAGAACTCATCATGAATCTAATTAATGAAGCTCACTACTATAAATCTAATCAACCCTTTCGTTTAGAATTCATGCACATACACAGCTTCATCAGTGGAGGAATCGAGGAATGAAGCTTAGGGAGAAAGAGAGAGAGTTTGTATGTGTGTAAAGTTATTATTTACAACTATTTGTTTTTGTTGGCTTATATTCCGTGCCAAATTTGATTGTAATTATATTCAATCTATTGTACCCTGTATTTGTTGTGGGATTTCATTGTAAGGGTTGTGTATTAGAAAGAGAGAGTGTGAAGACTCAAGCATTTGAAGATTGAAGATTTCTCGCAAATGTCTCGTGACTTAGCTTCCCGCGAAGTGATATATGTGCCCTGCACATGCTGAAATGCAAAGAGTCAGGCCAGGTGGAGACAGCTGTGTCTCGCAAGTATCTCGCGGGTAAGGCTTTCCCGCAAGACACCCGTGAGGCATTCTGTTCTGCCAGCCTGTCCAGCTTGAGTCACACTTTCTCTACCCATACTATTTATACCCACATTACCCACAATTGAGATGAGAGCCTCTGAGAGAAAACCCTAGCCAAACACCTTGAAAGTTAGAGATTGTTATACCCACAATCCTCTACACATTTGTTTTGAGAATTTCCTCATCTCCTACCTCTTCATTTCCATACCATTGAGAGGTTGATAGTTCAAACACTTACCATACCCTTTCAGAGTGTGAAGTGATGTTTTAGTGCTACTGGGAAGCATTGGAAGAAGCCGATGATGGAAGATGCAACATGGAGCTTGTTGCGAGATCTGGAGAACTAAGACAAGACACGGTTCCGAGAAGCCTTGTTGGAGTAGGAGCTTGGAGGGCTTAGGTACATCGGGTAGATTAGGCTTGGAGGGTCTCTTGCTCACCCATGTATCCCATCTGATTGTCTAGTGGATTGATTTCCGCTTGGAGGGCGGCAGAGAGGTTTTTTGCCGAGTTCTTCGGTTTCCTCTTCGATAACACGTCTTGGTGTTATCTGTGTTTGCATCTCTCTTCCCTACTCTTGTTCATTTTATTTTTACTACTGTATTGCTTAAAAAAGGATTAGAGTAGTTGTCTTGCTTATATGCTTGTGTTTACACTATTCCACACTTAGTATTAAGTTAGTGTAAAATCAACCAAGTCGTATCTTTAATTTGGGGGTCTAAACCGCTCGTGTGTTTTTGACACATTTTCGAGCTTTCAATTGGTATCAAAGTGGGTACACTTGCTGTGGTTTAAATACCTAAGTGTGATCCTTGACCCCTCGGTAATAGCCAACATGGAGGACAGTAGAGGTGTTTGTGAAAATGACTCTATAAGCATATTTAAAGACTGTTCTAGCAATGCTCTTTTAAAGTTATTTAAATCAAAGAAACATGCTAGAATTTTTAGTCACATGCTGAAATCCTTAGTTCACAGGAACCATGATATACATAACAACCTATGTGAGTCAAATTCCTTAGTTCATGAATATAAGAGAAGGAATAGACACTTGAGTGATAAAATTGATCGTCTAAAAAGAGAACTACACTCATCTTTGAATGAAATAAAGAAAAATGAGCCCTGTTTTGATGGTCAAGAATGTCTCTCACATGCATGTCTTTTTGTTCATACCGCATTGAAAGTGTTTAACTCATGTTTGTGGTACCTTGACAGCGGTTGCTCAAGGCATATGACTGGAGATAAATCTCTGTTCAAAACTCTTAAAGAGAAGGAAGATGGTTTTGTGACATTTGGAGATAGTAGTCATTCACAAGTTCTTGGAAAGGGAACGGTGGATATTCCGGGACTGCCTCTGTTAACTGATGTGCTGTACATTAAGGGATTGAAAATGAACTTGCTGAGTATTACTCAGATTTATGATGAAGACTTCTTAGTCCAATTCTCAAAGAAAGGATGTCTAATCTGAATGAAGAAGGTGTTCAAGTTTTGAAAGGATTAAGGACCACCGACAATTGTTATGGTGTCATTCCCAAACCAAGCATAGCATATAGGAGTGCTCGAGTGAATCTTTTGGAGTTGTGGCATCAACGCCTTGGACATGCTAACTACAAACAGGTGGCAAAAGTGTCTAAGCTTGAAGCTGTGGTTGGTTTACCAAAGTTTGGAAAAGTTGAAAAGAATGTTTATAGTCCATGTCAATTAGGAAAACAAACAAAGTCAAGCCATCCTAAAGTAAATGTAGTTGCTACGTCTCGTCCCTTGGAGTTACTACATGTGGACTTAATGAGTCCAACTAGAATAGAAAGCATGGGTGGAAAGCGATATATAATGGTGGTTGTTGATGATTTCTCAAGATATTCTTGGGTGGACTTTCTTAAGGAAAAGTCAGAAGTATGTGACAAGATGGAAAAGCTATGCAAGAGGCTACAGAATTGTTAGGACATATGTGTTCACATGTTAAGAACATATGTCATATTTTATGTAAATTGGCTAATCCTTTAACAAAACGCACTCTACTTATAATTGGGTAGTTCTAGGTGTTTTTAATACTTCAAGAAACAAGGTTTCAAGATCAAGTATTGAAGTCATCAAGTCTGTCCAAGAAAAAGCAAGTTGAAGTGCAAAGTTTTTAAATCTCGACACCTGCTCGACACCTACCTCGACACCTGCTATCTGTCGAGAATTAAAAAGTCAGATTTCTGTTCTGATTTTCTTGGGATCCGTGAATGTGTTTTTAGGCCTTCTTTTCTTCTAACCCTAAACATATTTAAGGAGTGTTTTAAGAGCCGTCAACATAGACACAAGTTGCATAAGCATTGAGCAATCCTTGTTCAAGCAAATTGTGATCTAAGACGAAGTTCTTGACCTAGTTCATCTTCTTCAAGAAGTTGCTGTGTATTTTGCACCGTAGGGTTTTGTGACCAAGCATCTCCCTGATCTTCATTGCATAGGATGATCTGAAGAACTTTGCAGCCAACCTCTCTTCCTAAAGTTAGTGTTTGAAGTCGCGTACTGGGATCCGCGCATCTGGTTAGTCACGTACTTGGGAGCCGTGAATCAAAAGGGGGAACTGTCACTACAGATCAAGTCCAATTGGGTATTGGGGTAAGGGTTCAACTGTAGGTTGGTAAGGTACTTGGGATTCCTTATTTGTAACCGCTTGATTTGATAATAGTGGAGTTTCGGGAGTGATGACCTGAAAATCACTCGGTGGGGTTTTTGCCGTTAGGGTTTTCCCCATTCGTGAACAAATCACCGTGTTATTTATTTTCCGCTACATATTTAGTTATTCGGTGATTTGTTTGTGCTGCCACGTATTTGCATGTTAAATTGATTAATTAATAACTTGGCTAAATTAATTAATTAGTTTAAATCACAAGGGGTCATTCAGTTTGTGGCCTATCAAGTGGTATCAGAACAGGCACACTCTGATTAGATTTAATCTTTGCTGCGTTTGATCCATTGACCCCTGTTTGTCATGGATAGAGGACAATCTCTCATTATACCTCCTTTATTTGATGGGACAACTATGCCTACTGGAAAGTACGAATGAGAGCTTTTTTGCAGTCCTTAGACGAGAAGGTGTGGCAAGCTGTTGAGATTGGCTGGACCAAGCCAAAAGAAGCGCCGGCCGATTGGGATAAAGCCAAGATCAAGGCGGCAAACTTCAACAGCAGAGCGTTGAATGCCCTATTTAGCGCTGTCACTAATGAGGAGTTCAAGAAGATATCCTCAACAGAAACTGCTAAGGAGGCGTGGACCATCCTCCAGACAACCTATGAAGGAACAAAGGCTGTCAAGGATTCAAAGCTACAGAGGCTCACTACTAGCTTTGAAGAAATTAAAATGGAGGAGGATGAGTCGTTCGACGAGTTCTATGCCAAGCTTAAAGACATAGTGAACTCAGCCTTCAATCTTGGAGAAACCATCCCTGAACCCAAGGTTGTAAGGAAGGTGCTCAGATCTCTACCTGAGAGATTTCATGCCAAGATTACGGCAATTGAAGAATCAAAAGACATTGATAAAATTCCTTTGATTGAGTTGGTTGGGAACTTGCAGACCTACGAGCTAGGGTTATCAAGAATAGGCAAGTCAAGCAAGGGCAAGAGCATGGCCCTGAAGGCGAAGAGCAGTGATACAGATGAGTCTTCCGATGATGAAGATTCCAAGATGAAGTCCTACATTACAAGGCAGTTCAAGAAGTTTATGAAGAATGCCAATGGGAGGAGCTTCGACAAGGACCGAAGGCAATCCAGTTCTTCACAGTTCAAGAGCCAAGACAAAGGAAGGAAGGATGCCAAGGATGGCGGTCAGTACACTGTTCCGGCAGGACCAAAGTGTTTTGGGTGTCATGGGTTTGGACACATGAAGAATGAGTGTCCTACATATCTAAAAAGCATTGAAAAGAGCAAGGCTCTTGCTACAACCCTGAGTGACACTGAGCCTGAAGATGATTCCGACAATGAGGATGACGGAATCCTAAATGCCTTCACTGCCTCAGTCAATTCTACTGAAGGGATTGTTGAGGAAGAAGAAGAAGAAGAATTGGTGGACACTGAATGTGAGAAGATGGATGACAAAGATGATATCCATTCAGCCTATGAGAAGCTTTACAAGCTTTCAGAGAAGCATGAGAAGTTATACAGGCTGGCCACCAAGAAGCTCAGTGATGTGGAACTTGATAGAGAAGAATTGTCCACAAAGTTTGATGAGGCGAATCAAACTATTGGAGCACTGAGGTTTGAAAACAACTTCCTGGCTGAGAAGACCAAGAAGCTTGAAGCAGAGCTGTTTCAAGTCAGAGCTCAACTGGAGAGGACTTCAAGTGCAAAACTTGATGAGATGCTCAGCAACCAGAAATCTGCTTCAGATCGAACAGGTTTAGGGTATGGTCTTTCTTTCTCTAACTCTGTTTCTACTAGTTCTACTATTTTTGTTCCTCCTGCTGATACTGTTAAAATTGAGAACATTGAGGTTAAAACTGAATTAGCTAGTGAGAACATAGACAAGGGTAAATCCATCTTAGGAGCACCCCCTAAGTTAGATAAGAAAGATGCTAAAATCCCTAAGGATAAGAAGGCTAACTCTCAAAAGCCTAAACAAAAGAAGCAGCATCTCTATTATCATTGTAGAGCTGCCGGTCATACTCGACCAAATTGTTACAAGTGGCTAGCCACCCAACAAAGCAACAGTATGACAGCATCTGGAAGCTAAAATCAGCTTTAATCCTCTCTTGCTCCTCTTGGAGATCTTCTGAAAGCCATCATGTTCCTTTCGAACTTGAACGGTTTCAATTCTTCCCCCTCACCGCCGGTTCAAGGTTTTAATCAAAGGAAAGGCTCTTCCAAAGTGTGGAAGAAAAAGGACTCAAAGTGATTCCATTACTCTCTTCTCCCATCTTATTTTTCTTATGTGTTGCATTGCTTGTTTGTTTTGCATTTTTTTTGTCAGTCTAGTTTTATGCATTGTTTTGCTTTGTCAACATGTTTTTGTGTGTTTACTTTCAGTTTTGTTTACTTTTGTTTTCATATAAAAATAAAAATAAAAATGAAAAATTGAAAAATACAAAAACAGTGTGTGTTTTGTGTACTTTGGTACTTGTGTACCTTGGATGGCCAATAAAACAAAGTTTTTTAAACTTTGTATCACTTATAGCTTAGATGAGCATCTCTATGCACAACTAAGCAAGTGAGCTTTGTCGCACTTGTTTGTGATGAGTAAGATTAGGTTATTTCTTAGACTTAACACTCATATCACTCTTTTTGACGGGTAGGACTAGAAAATCCTAAGAGAAAGGCATAAATAACCATCTCACCACTGTTGCCCGCCAATCATTAATGACATCTGTATGCTTCAACATAGCAAAAGTGTGATGTCAATGACATTTGTGTGCTTAGGCATAGCAAAATTGAAATGTCAAATATCAATGGGTATTTCTTTTCTTTCTCATAAGCCCATGCATGATATGTTTAAAATATATATATATATATATATATGCAAAGAAATAAAAAGCAAAAAGATTAAAATACTTTAAAAATGGTTGCAAGCGTGTATTCTAGGAGATGTGGGAGTTATAGGATGTACCTCGAAGGTGATAGTCCCCATCAAACAGTTATGATTGTGTGTGAGTTAAAGTTATTTTCTCATATCTCATATCGTCATAACATGTATACACATATGCAATCTTGCGATGTTTTTCACACACAACACGCAATATTCTTTGCTACTTTTGATACATGTGCAGGTACAATGTGATTTGGCCATCACAAAGGTTTTACATGTGCTTTTGTATGCTCACTAAACTGTCATGACTTATTTTTGAAATATAAAATTGGTTAGACTTGTTTAGTGTGTGTGTGTGTTTTTGGAAGATCCATGTGCTTAAATTTTCATTGAGAGATGATTTTTGAGAGCTTTTTATGTTGGTTGGATCATGATTGAGGTGTTTGTCTTGATTGCATACATGTCTGTGTTTTTCACTTCTCGAAAAACTGCTTTTCACTGCTGGCTCGACACCTCCTCGATACCTCCTCGATACCTGATCATCTGTCGAGCTTCTCAAGCCTTTTTCTTATTGCAATCTCGACTCTTCCTCGACACCTGGTGGATCGATCGAGATCTTCTCTGTCTCCTCGATACCTTCTCGACACATAGTCGATCGATCGAGCTTCAGTATCAGTTCAGCTGTTTGGTACCTCGATACCTCCTCGACACCTTCAGCTATCGAAGGCAAAATTCTCGATACCTTCCTCGATAGCACCCTCGATACCTCTCGACACCTCAGCTGTCGAGATTTACTGAGGTGCCTATTTAAGCTGCGATCGCAATTTCTCTCTCATTTCTCGATCTCTCTTCGATCTGTCCGAGGCGGTTCATCTTCCCAGACCACTTTTCTTCACTCCAATCTCCATCCCAAGTGATTTTCAGCTTTTCTTGCTTCAAATCAAGTGGTATGATCTTCTTTTCCATACCTTTTCATGCATTTCATGATTTGAATCTTAGGTTTTGGGATTTTTTTTTGAAAACTTTGGGGTTTTTCAAAATCATTGAGTTTTTATTGAAATTTTGGGTTGGTTTTTCAATGAAAAGTGTTTAAAATGTCATACATTGCATTCCATGTGCATTAGAATGATATTTTCATGCATTTAGTTGTGTGATTCTTGTATGTGTGTTGCTAGGTTTGGATTGGACTGAGCCCATGATGCTTTTTATGTTTGCATGTCACATGACCATGCATTCCCATGCATACGTACATTCTGTTCAAGTTATTATATTATTTGAACTGTTTTGGACTTTTCTGATTGTCTCCCTCTCTATCTCGTTCTCATTCTTTTACGTTAGTAGTGTCTATGGCACCCAAACGTAAATCCACTCCAGCTCGGAACCCTCTGCGTTCTGGAGCTTCCTCTTCTTCTGATTCTGCTCCTCTTAACCTTCGGTTCCATGATGGAGATGCCCACAAGGCATTTACTGAGAACTTTTCTAGACGAGGTGTTCATTCGGAATGCCACGTCATTCTGGCGGACTTCGCCGACACTGACCTTCCCTTTGTCATTCACAGTAAGGGATGGGAGTCACTGTGTGATGTCCCGATCACTTGTCCTCTCGTACTGATTCAGGAGTTTTACTCCAACATGTACGGGATTGATCGTTCAATACCTCTCTTTCATACTCGCGTTCGAGGTACGCGCATTGCTGTCACACCGCAGCTGGTTGCGGATGTGCTTAGAGTCCCTAGGATAGAGTTTCCTGACTATCCTACTTGTGAGTGACTGAGGACTGTGTCCAAGGATGAGCTCATTTCTGCTTTTTGTGAGCGCCCTTTTGAGTGGGGTGAGCACCAGTATACATCATGTAGAACTTTTGCTAAAGGTCCTAGGTTTCTAAACATGGTGATGACTTTTGTACTCCATCCTCTCTCTCACTATAACTCTATCACAGAGCCTCGTGCTCGATTTTTGTTATCTCTACTTGAGCATCTCACAATAGACTTTCCTTCTCACTTCATTTTCTCTATCATAGATGTTCATTTAGATGCGGCGTCCCGTGATAAGCTCATCTTTCCTTCCGCTATCACGATGATTCTACGCCATTTTTCCATCCCTTTCCCTGCGTCCGACCACTTCACACACATATCTACCATAAATGCCGCTACAGTAAAACGTAGTGAGGCACAGTTCAGGTCGAGACAACCGAATTCCACTCCTCCCTCCCGTTCGGCTCCATCCAGATCAGCTCCATCTACATCGGCTCCTCCTTCTTCTTCAGGCGATGTATCTCTTGGAGATATTATGGCGCAGCTGCAGCGCATGGATGCTCGCCTCGATACACTCACCACTGAGTTGTATCAGGTGAATGTTCATGTTGGTCGTATTGCACGACGACAGGCGACCATGGGTGGTTTTGCTTCTGAGGCTTCTCCTCCACCACCTCCTCCAGTTGCTTCAGATTCTGATACTGAGGATGATGATGATGATGATGGTGATGACGATGATGCTTCAGATGATGATGATGGAGATGCTAGCTCTACTGATGAGATGTCTACATGACACTCTACCCTTTGTCATTCGTGACAAAAAGGGGAAGTAGTTTTGGATTATGAGAGTAGTCATCTTAGGGGGAGAGTTAGTATAGGACATTTTTGATAGAGGGAGTGTTCATATTTTTGAGGAATGTAGTGAGATTTTGATGTATCTTTTTCTTTTCTAGTCTTTATAGATACATTGATCTTGTATATGAGGTCTTATGACCAGTTTTACATACATTGTACTTATCTTTCTATATATGTGGATGTATGTTTTTCTTATTCACCTATCTCTTCATGTGTTGTTTCTTTTCTTTCTTTATACACATGTTCTTTATATTTGTATGCAATCTAATTATTTCTGTTTCACACAAGATGCCTTTATGAGTTTTGTTTAAAAGTGTTTCAGAAATACAGGTTGTCAAAGTCTACTTGCCATAAACTCTCTTTTTGCAAAGTTCTTCAAGAGTTTGTGTTAGGATAGATTTTATTGTATTCAACAAGTGAATATGAGTTGAGTGATTTATGACTTCTCTCATATGTTCATTTGTTTGTTGTGGTTTTGTCACGGATTGCCAAAGGGGGAGATTGTTAGGACATATGTGTTCACATGTTAAGAACATATGTCATATTTTATGTAAATTGGCTAATCCTTTGACAAAACGCACTCTACTTGTAATTGGGTAGTTCTAGGTGTTTTTAATACTTCAAGAAACAAGGTTTCAAGATCAAGTATTGAAGTCATCAAGTCTGTCCAAAAAAAAGCAAGTTGAAGTGCAAAGTTTTTAAATCTCGACACCTGCTCGACACCTACCTCGACACCTGCTATCTGTCGAGAATTAAAAAGTCAGATTTCTGTTCTGATTTTCTTGGGATCCATGAATGTGTTTTTGGGCCTTCTTTTCTTCTAACCCTAAACATATTTAAGGAGTGTTTTAAGAGCTGTCAACATAGACACAAGTTGCATAAGCATTGAGCAATCCTTGTTCAAGCAAATTGTGATCTAAGACGAAGTTCTTGACCTAGTTCATCTTCTTCAAGAAGTTGCTGTGTATTTTGCACCATAGGGTTTTGTGACCAAGCATCTTCCTGATCTTCATTGCATAGGATGATCTGAAGAACTTTGCAGCCAACCTCTCTTCCTAAAGTTGGTGTTTGAAGTCGCGTACTGGGATCCGCGCATCTGGTTAGTCACGTACTTGGGAGCCGTGCATCAAAAGGGGGAACTGTCACTACAGATCAAGTCCAATTGGGTATTGGGGTAAGGGTTCAACTGTAGGTTGGTAAGGTACTTGGGATTCCTTATTTGTAACCGCTTGATTTGATAATAGTGGAGTTTCGGGAGTGGTGACCTGAAAATCACCCGGTGGGGTTTTTGCCGTTAGGGTTTTCTCCATTCGTGAACAAATCACCGTATTATTTATTTTCCGCTGCATATTTAGTTATTCGGTGATTTGTTTGTGCTGCCACGTATTTGCATGTTAAATTGATTAATTAATAACTTGGCTAAATTAATTAATTAGTTTAAATCACAAGGGGTCATTCAGTTTGTGGCCTATCAAGAATGAAAAAGGAGTTCCCATTGTTAGAATTAGAAGTGATCATGGGAAGGAGTTTGAAAATGCTAAGTTTGAAGTATTCTGCAATGAACACGGCATTAAGAAGGAATTTTCAGCTGCCAAAACTCCATAACAGAATGGGGTGGTTGAAAGAAAGAACCAGGTGATTCAAGAAATGGTAAGAGTAATGTTACTCAACAAAAACATTCCACAGAAGTTTTGGGCTGAAGCTATGAATACATCGTGCCACATTGGGAATAAAATCTATTTTCGAGCAGGAACTAAGAACACATCATATGAAATTTGGAGAGAGAAGAAACCAAAAGTGAAATATTTCCGAATATTTGGAATTAAGTGCTACATTCTCAATGATAGGGAGAATCCTAGAAAATTTGATGCTAAAAGTGATGAAGGGATATTCCTTGGTTACTCCACAAATAGCCGAGCATATAGAGTGTATAACAAGCGCACTAAGACGGTGATGGAATCAATAAATGTGGTCATTGATGATACTATCTTTGAAAAAGATATTGATGATGATGGTGAAGGCCAAACCCTTAAGAAGAATGAGCAAGACGATGAAATGTTTAAAGGTGAAGATGTTGAGAAAGAATTACCGGAAGAGGAGTCTACACCTCCTATACCAAGAAGGGTAACTAGATCGACTCAAGGATCTTCTAGTCCACTCACCCATCCGAAAGTTCAACCTCCAATCTTGCGTGATGAGGAACCTTCCACGTCCAAGAGACCATTATCAAGAGTAATTCTCAATCATCCCTCAAGCAATATCATTGGTGACTTAGATGAAGGACTTCGGCTGAGAAAAGGACGAGCATATTCTGTGAATCATGTGACATACAACTGCTACCTTGCTCAGTTTGAACCAAAGAAAGTGGAGGAAGCGTTGAAGGATAAGAATTGGGTATAGTCCATGCACCAAGAGCTACACTAGTTTGTTAGAAATGATGTATGGGAGCTGGTACCAAAACCCAAGGAGACACATGTCATCGGCACCAAGTGGATCTTTAAGAACAAAACTGATGAAGACGGTGAAGTTGTTCAAAATAAGTCAAGATTGGTGGCTCAAGGATATACTCAAGTTGAAGGCATAGATTTTGATGATTCTTTTGCACCGATTGCAAGATTAGAGTCAATCAGAATTCTTCTCTCCATAGCTTGCATTATGAACTTCAAGTTGTATCAAATGGATGTGAAGAGTGCTTTCTTGAATGGATTTTTGAATGAAGAAGTGTTTGTGGAACAACCAAAAGGGTTTCAAGACCATGTGTTACGGCTGAAGAAGGCATTGTATGGGCTGAAACAAGCATCGAGAGCTTGCTACGATTGCCTCACCACATATCTCTTCGATCATGGTTTCACAAGAGGTCAAGCCGATCAAACTTTGTTTGTCAAAAGGGATGAGAATTATCTCCTTGTTGCTCAGGTATATGCGGATGACATTGTCTTTGGATCCACAATTGATCATCTAGCTCATGAATTCTCAGAAGAAATGAAAAGGGAGTTTAAGATGAACATGGTGGGAGAACTGAACTACTTCTTAGGGCTTCAAGTGAAACAACGAGAAGATGGGATATTTATATCTCAAGAGAAATATGCCGAAAATCTTGTAAAACGTTTTGGCCTAGACTCAAAGAAGCACACTTCCACTCCCATGAGTTCGTCAGCAAAATTGAGTCGTGATGCAGCAGGTATAGACATGGATCCAACATTCCATCAAAGCATGATCAGTAGTCTATTATATCTCACTGCTAGCAGACTAGACATCGCTTTTAGTGTTGGAGTTTGTGCTAGATTCCAGGCAGCACCCAAAGAATCGCACTTGACTGCGGTCAAACGAATCATCCGCTACATAAATGGCACATCCGATTATGGAATTTGGTATTCAAGAGACTCAAATGAGTGCCTAGCTAGATATTTTGATGCTGATTGGGCAGGATGTATTGATGATAGGAAAAGCACTTCCGGGGGGTGTTTTTACCTTGGAAATAACTTGGTGTCATGGATGAGAAAAAAGCAGAATTCAATCTCTCTTTCAACGGCTGAAGCTGAATACATTGCAACGGCAAGTTGTTGTGCACAATTATTATGGATGAAGAAGCTTCTACATAATTATAGAATCACTCAAGATACTATGTGTGTGTTTTGTGATAACACAAGTGCCATAAATTTATTGAAAAGTCCAGTCCAACACTCGAAATCAAAGCACATCGAGATCCGGTACCACTTCATTCGTGATTTGGTGGAGGAAAAGACTATGTATTTGGAGTTCATCACCACTGACAACCAGAAGGCTAACATATTTACTAAACCTCTTGATGGTCCAAAGTTTGAATCTTTGCGTAAGACCATCGGTGTCGGTATCATTCCTTGAACTCTATCTCGTGTGTGAACCTTTGTGCTTTGTGTTGCATACTTGTTGTTTTGGTTTCACATGTTTCGTTCGATGTTGTTTCTTTTACTTGTTTTGGTTTGTACCAGTTGATTTCTATTGATCTTACCTTTCTTGTTCTGTTTTGGGTGTGTTCAAAAAATTCAAAAACCCATAAAAATTGAAAAATCTCAAAAAGTTTGATCACTTGTTTTGTGTATGTCACATGTGAGTTTGGCCTAGTACCTTCGTACTCATGGCATAGTGCATTTACAAACTTAGCTTGTTATGTATGCACTCTTGTCTATGTGGAAGAAATCTTGAAAATTATGTGTGACTGTTGTAAATAGATCTTCAAGCTTGTCATGAATGATTGGTTAATAGTCTTGTTGGTCTTGATACATGCATAGACTTGTGTCTATATCTCTTCCCACATTATTTTTTGTTTTTGCAAAAGAGCTCTTTAAATGTAAAATCTCCAAATGAAAAGAGATATAGAGCTGCAAAAGCCTATCGCACATACTAGTATTTGATTAGGAAAAAGGGAAAGCGACTTGTGTTCTGAATTGTATGGTGCTCAAAAAGCCAAAGGCTAATCATCAATATTGAAATATCAAAATTTCAAGCATCGATCTCAAAAAGGAGATGTATCATCCAAAATGGATCAAAAGTAATCAGTTTATGATTTATACAAAAGCCAAATGAAAAGCTTCTAAGCTATGTATTCAATTTGTGGGAGGTCATATATACTCATTTCTATAATTGAGATAGTCCACTAGATTTCGTATCAGTTGTGTATGACTCGATTGAATTGATCATTGAAACTTCACTCTGGTCTAAGGACTATTTCACACTTGACACTCACCCACAACACACAGGACTTTGATTCAATGAATGTTTATCTCATTTATGTGATTGTACATGTTCAAATGTGATATGTATGCTCAAGAACTTGTTGATCAAACCCAAAAATATTTTTGAGTGTTTTATATGGCTTTTGAAAGTGATTTTATACTTTCGTGTTCTTTGTTTTTGTTCAAAATGCATTTTTGTGTTTTTCTTCAAAAACTGGTTCAGGAGTTGTTTCGCGAGAAGCTCGCGACATAAAGCTTCCTGCGAAAAGTGTTTGAGGGAAATTAAATTTTTACAAATTTACACAAAGACTATCGCGATTGTCTAGCGACTATTTCGCGGCCAACAACTTCACGTGAAATGCTGTTTGGCAAAAAATTTGATTTTTCCAAATTCAGACAGAAGGTATCGTGACTGTCTCCCGACTGTATCGCGACCTAGAGCTTCTCGTGAAATTTCATGTGCTTCAGTGGCCATTTTCGCGACTGCCTCGCTACTCTCTAACCCACGAAGAACGCGTGTTTCCAGTTTTATATAGCAGACGTGATAGTTTTTCAAATCACAAACACTTCCCTCCCATAACCTCATTCGAACCCCTTTTCAACCCAAAATCAATTTCTTTCAAAATCCCTTCAATCTCAAGCATTCTTTTGCAGTTTCTACATCAAGGCATGTTTCCTTCAACATTTTCTTCATAATTTTTTTTGATTTTGCAGTAATGTATGTTAGGGTTTCAAAATTTGGGAATTTTTCGAAATTGGGTTGGGTTTCGTTCTAAAGTGAAATTTTTTTAATTTCTTTGATTGGGCTGTGTCCCACTTGTCTTTTGTGCATCTGTGTTGGCCCCTTGAGGCATTTTAACATGTATTTATGCATGATTTCGTCATGTTCATGCATTATTCATGCGTGTTTTGCTTTGTTACATGTTAGGTGTTTGACAAAATGTCTAAGTGACATTTTTGTGATGTCTAGACTAAACTTTGTTCTAATCATGTTTCTAGGTCTTATTTGTCATGTTTTTCAGGCTTTTGTCAATAGCTATGTGTTTTACACACTTTGCCCATTTTGTGCCTCATTGCCATGCCATGCACACACTAGGCACACACCTAGGCACCCCTCATGCATCTCTTACTGCACACACACATGCATAGTTACGTATCTTCATGCACTATGTCTATGTTCTTGTGTTTAGCATGTTGTTAAGAGTTGGTTATGCTCTGTTTTTGGCTTATTTTATCTCTGTTATGGGACTAACTTGAATCTAATCAAGTTTTGTGTTTTGGTTTGTGTTCGTGCATTTGCTCTCTGTCTGCTTTGTAAATCTGTGCAGATGTCTCCTTTCAAACGCTTCGCAGTGAAAGGAAGCAGCAGCAAAGGAAAAGAGCCAATTATTGATGTTGATGAACCATCACCAAGGTCAAAAAGGCCTCGTTTTTCAACTGAAGTCTATGACCCTGATTTGTTCAGATCCTATGCTACCTTTCAGAACTATAGGAACTATTTTCAAGGCGCCCTTTTGCTAGTTAAAAGGGCCGTTGATCAGCCATCACTCCATGACACAAATATACCCATTTGGTTTGCCATGAAAGATTGGAATTTTTTGTTTTTAACTCTTGAGGATGCATACGAGAACATGGTTAAGGAATTCTTTGCCAATGCCAGTGTTGTCGGAGAAGAGATAAAATGTTGGGTTCATGGAAAGAGTTTCTCTATCACACCAATGTACTTGGCAAAAATTCTACACATTAACGGCCAATACTCCCCATACCACCAGTATATGATGAACTGAACCCAGATACAGAGTTTCTCAAATAGGCTTCGGGAGCTAATTTGGAATTCTCCTCCAATATGAAGTCAATCAATGTGGCATCCCTTTCTCCCGAATTAAGACTTCTCTCAATGATCATGTGTAGCAATCTTTATCCTTTATCCAGCACCGGATATATGAATCTTGATCGAGCATTATTCTTGAATGATCTGATCACTGACGTAGAGATTGATGTGTGCTCTCACATTTTTCACATCTTGGCAAAAACGGTTGAACGAACTGCTTCAAGGAATTGTATTCCTTTCTATCGCCTTATCACAAGGATTTTGAAGCTTAAAGGTGTCTGTCCTTTGGAAGATGAGCGCCCATATGCAAGGCCAAGTCCAATTAACATTCGTACTCTCCATGCAAGTATGAGCCACACTAAGAAGAACATCAAGCAAGAGAGTCATGCACCATCGAGAACCTCGAGCTCTACACCCCATACCTATGATGAACAGTTTGACAATATCTCCACTGTTCTTCAAGAGATTAGTACCAAGATGTCCAAGCTGGCATCTATCATATACTCTCACCAGAGTCATTTTGATTCACAGATCACATCATCCAAACTCAGTTGGACGAAATTCAATGGAAGCTAGAAGAAAATGACTAGCTATTCCATGACAAAAGGGGGGAGATGATGTCATTGTTAGGGGGAGTATGGTGACCTTTGATAGGGGGAGTATGGTGATAGGGGGAAAAGAAGCTAGAAGATGAAACTACTATTCTCTATGTTTTATGTTTTATGTTTACAGTCTTTTCTACTACTGCTTTTGTTTAAAGCTTTAAATACTTTGTTTTAATCTCAGTTTTATTTCGGTCTATTTTGTGATTCTCTCAATGCTTTTGTAGCATTTCTTTTGTACTTTTAAGATATTGTTATTATGTCTTAAGTACCTCACTCTTGTGCCCTTGTAGGATTTTTCCTAGATGCACATACTTCATGTACTGTGCATTGGTTGAGCGTTGGTCATTCAAGTGATTTGCCTTGTGTTTGTCAACTTGAATGTCCGGATGTTCATTCCAAGGGTGAATGAGTATTGTGATCACTATTGTATAAGTGATTACGTGTTTGGTCAAGCCATGGTCTAGTACTTTATTCCATTTTGCTTGATCGCATTGTACCTGTTCCATTTTTCATTACAAGTTTTTTGCATAACAATGAACTTATTGTGTTGTTGTGTTTTAGGAGATACTTGTCACTATGGTTCAAGAACTTCACAATTTCTAGATTAGGTGTGAGTGAGTTTGCCAATGTTCCCAAACTCATGTTTAAGTCTAAAGTCTGTTTTAGGAGTTTTGTCACGGAATAGCCAAAGGGGGAGATTGTAAAGTTATTATTTACAACTATTTGTTTTTGTTGGCTTATATTCCGTGCCAAATTTGATTGTAATTATATTCAATCTGTTGTACCCTGTATTTGTTATGGGATTTCATTGTAAGGGTTGTGTGTTAGAAAGAGAGAGTGTGAAGACTCAAGCATCTGAAGACTGAAGATTTCTCGTGGGTGTCTCATGACTTAGCTTCCCGCAAAGTAATACATGTGCCCTGCACATGTTGGAATGCGAAGAGTCAGGCCAAGTGGAGACAGCTGTGTCTCGCGAGTATCTCGTGGGTAAGGCCTTCCCGCGAGACACTCACGAGGCATTCTGTTCTGCCAGCCTGTCTAGCCTGAGTCACACTTTCTGTACCCACACTATTTATACCCATATTACCCACAATTGAGATGAGAGCCTCTGAGAGAAAACCCTAGCCAAACACCTTGAGAGTTAGAGATTGTTATACCCACAATCCTGTACACATTTGTTTTGGAATTTTCTCATCTCCTACCTCTCCATTTCCATACCATTGAGAGGTTGATAGCCCAAACACTTACCATACCCTTTCAGAGTGTGAAGTAACATTTTGGTGCTACTGGGAAGCATTGGAAGAAACCGATGATGGCAGATGCAACATGGAGCTTGTTGTGGGATCTGGAGAACTAAGACAAGACACAGTTCCGAGAAGCCTTGTTGGAGTAGGAGCTTGGAGGGCTTAGGTACATCGAGTAGATTAGGCTTGGAGGGTCTCTTGCTAACCCATGTATCCCAACTAATTATCTAGTGGATTGATTTCTGCTTGGAGGGCGACAGAGAGGTTTTTCGCCGAGTTCTTCGGTTTTCTCTTCGATAACACGTCTTGGTGTTATCTATGTTTGCATCTCTCTTCCCTACTCTTGTTCATTTTATTTTTACTGTTGTGTTGCTTTAAACATGGATTAGAGTAGTTGTATTGCTTATATGCTTGTGTTTACACTATTCCGCACTTAGTATTAAGTTAGTGTAAAATCAACTAAGCCGTATCTTTAATTTGGGGGTCTAAACTGCTCGTGTGTTTTCGACACATTTCCGAGCTTTCAATGTGAAATGATTCTATATATATCTATAATTAACAAACTCTCAACCTGTGATTTAATATGATAAATTTCCCGGTCGGTCAATAACAAGTATCATATTATGATATGCTATTACCATATTTTTTTGGGGTAATTGATATGATATTACTACTAGATAGTGGACACTGTTCACTTGCTAATTTATCTTCTTCTTCTTCTTCTTTCTCTATTTATTTTTTTTTTTTTTTTTTTTTTGAGATCGCCAATTTATCAGACTAAATCAGCAAGTTAAATGTTAGCATAATCATATACAGCTACCATTCCTGTTTAATATGTAGCTTTTATTCCAATGTAACCGCATAGATATTCTAGTCATTGATTGATTTGGACAATGGAATATATATGTCATGACATAGATTTTGCCCCCAAGAAAACAGATTAAAAAAAAAGATTTAATTACAAATTATACTCTTAAAATTTAGAATAATTTTAATTAATCTTTTAAAATTTTAAAAATGTGAGCCATTCTCATAACATTAGATAACATTAGATAGTGTTTGGATTTGCTCTCTTCTTTAACTTTATGCAATCTTAAGATTTTAGAAATGTTTTTACAAAAATTTGAAAGTGTAGGAGTAAAACACAGAATGAGATGAGAAATAGATTAAAAAATGGAAAACGAAATTTAAAATAAAAGAAAATATTGAATATTTTATTTTCTAATGTTCAACAATGTTTTAAGCATGAATTTAAACAGGAGGGCTTTTTCCATCACTATCCAATGTTTTAGGATCAGTAGATCAAAATTTTAAAACTTTAAGGAAAAAATAAAATAAAATCACCCCAAACTTTAAGTGTAATTTGTAATTTAGCCAAAAAAGAAGAAGAAGAAGAAGAAGAAGAAGAAGAAGAAGAAGAAGTTGAAACAACTTGTAAAATAATGTTTTAGGATCAGTAGATCAAAATTTTAAAACTTTAAAGAAAAAAAAAATTAAAATCACCCCAAAGTTTAAGTGTAATTTGTAATTTAGCTAAACAAAAATAAACACACAAAAAAAAAAAAAAAAGTTGAAACAACTTGTAAAAATTAAACTAGTAAAAATTATGTAACTCTATCGCATTTTTTTATTATTTATTTCTTCTCATTTTTGGAATAGTGAAAATTGTTAGGGGCTATTTTCCCACAAAAGTTTATATATATATATATATATATATATCATATTTTTGGAATTGGGAAAGTAGTTATAATGTATAAAATATTTAGTAATTGTGATTTTATAAACAGAGTAACAAATAGAATATAATATGTTTCAACTCCACTCACATATACAATTAAATTAAGGTAGAATATAATTTTTATCTCAAATGAAAAAAAAAAATTGTTAATAAATAAAAATAGAATCAAAACTCCCATACCGAAACAAGACAAAATGGAAAAATGAATCTAATTAAGACTAGTGCTTAACATAATGTTCCTAAGATATAGATTTTGTTCATCATAGTTGTGCATTAAGAAATCTTGAATGTTTGTTTTCCAAGATACAATGATCTACTACACACAAGATTAAAGAATGAGACAAATATGCGTACCTAGCAAATTTAATTTTGTTTCTCTCTCTTTTTGAAGGACTCTTATACAAGAAAATTGAGGATGAAAAAGTGACTGAAATGAATGAGGGGCGCCCTAGTTATAGACATAATAGAAGTGCAAGTGAAGGGCAAATAGTGACGATGTTTTGAAAGAAGAAGTGAATAAACAGACACAAAAATAAAACAATTAATTAATTAACTATTGGACGGGCCTGGACCACACAAATGACAAACCTAGTAAAGTGGTACACGTGTGTGTGGTGAAGGCCCACTTAAGCAAGTCCTCCCCCATCCACAAAATGGGGTGTCCTTTGGACCCAATCCATTATCAAACTTCTTGCTAGCTATAAATCCACAAATTGTCTCTTTCTTTTCTTATGTGAGATTATGATTATTCACCACTTATGCCCTTGTTTAAGTAATGCATTTTTGGAGTGAATAATTCAATTGTTAATGGTTTTGAGCAAGTGACCATATTATGTTATTTTCCACAAAGAAAAACATGACCTAACTTGGATTTTTCTCAAGGATATGTAGGTCTCACTTCAATGTCTTCAAAAAGATAGACAACCAACCAATTTTCAAAACCGCCAAGATTCTTGTAACTCAATTGGCAGCCAGTGTTCCTAACAAAGACATCTATGATTCAAATCTCCCCCTTCCTCATCTATCAAATTATCAAAAAATAACACTTTGGCAAAACCATTTACTCACAACTATTGTAGTTGTGAAATCTATTTTATCATTAACTCTAAAGTTAATTAACAATTTATTTGTTAATTCATTAATTCTTTGTTTAGAACTTTGGGATCTAAATCAGATTTTTCACATTAAAATAACATGTAATCTACGTACGTTAAAACTTTTTACACACGTGTTTTATAAATTAAAACGTGGGCTCAACTCACAATTTCAAGTATGAAATCATGATAACCACGTTTTCATTATGAAACACCTGTGTAATTGTAAATACACACATGTAATAAACACTTCTCAATCTACATTTATGCCATCAACCAATATTTTTATGCCGTAGAAGCTTACCACAGCCTATCTTCCTATGATGGATCTCACAGCTCATCATCAGTAGCTATATTTATTGACTCCATCAACACTTGAATGCACTAATTAAGTAATTATACAATTGATATGCCCTAACGTTTGAGATGTATTCTAGAAGAATTTCTTCATCACTCTTAAGAGTCAAGCTTTGCTAAGTTTTCCTTATCTCTTAGGATACAAGTACAACACTTAACTCGAAAGACATTAAAACCTAATCGTGGACTTCTTTTCTTTCCACAACTCATAAGGTATCTTGTCAATTTTACACAAACTCTATTAGTAATATAACAAGTTGTATTCATAGCTTTTCCTCAAAAGTGAAAGGGTAAATCCTTATTGTGTATTATGACAACCATTCTTGGATTACCCAATTCTTCATTTCCAGAACTCCGTTCTAATTATAGGGTAATTGGAGTTTAAATTTTTTTTTTGGATCCTAGACTCTATGCAGAATAGTTCAAAACTAAAATTTTTAAATTTTCTTCCATCATCATTTCTAACACTAACAATTGCTCTGTCTTGATCATTTTGGAGCTTTTTGCACAAAGGCTTAGCTTGTTGAAAACCATTGATTTTTTTTTCTCAGCATGACCACCTAAATGTACCTAGTGAAATCATCTACAACAACCATATGGTACTTCGTTCCTGCCAAACTTTCTATCCAACTCCAATTGAATATTCTCCTTTTTATCATAAACAGAACATTCCTTTTAGTTTACCAGAATTGTACAATGAGCTCTTCATAACTTATTTGATTGATGCTCATTAAGTTTTACTAAAGGCCCTCAATGCATAGCACATCATTTAGGACTAGTAGACCAAAAACATCAACAATTCCTTTGCCAAGGAAATGTGACTTACCAAAGGAAGCAGTGTCTCCTCTACCATCATTTGGTACAGTCATGAACAAGGATTTATCACCATTCATATGTCTAGAGTCTCCACTGCCAAGGCATCATACATAAACTTCGAAGAGCTTCTGTGGACCATGTAACATAAGACATAAGTGATCTTCCTTTGATTTTAAACTGAATTAACTTGGTTTGTCAAACCCCTTTTCATTCAATTTAGGATAAACTGAATTATACACAGGGTTTGGAAGGACATTCTTCCTTTAGTCCCTGAAGGGGACTGTAGATGAATGGGATAGAGAATCCCTCACTAATGTATCCTAACTCACTTTTATCATAGCTAGTTTTCTGAGAACAAAACAACTAATTCAAATTTTCACTCAAAAATTTCTTTAGCAGAGATTTAGAGTTTTCAATTTTCTCACCATATTTCTTAGTTTTTTCAAAAAGAGGCATTTTCTTCCTTGTCGTTTCCAATCAACCTCTTTGCTTCATCCAATTCAATCAATAAGACCTCCTTTTCATGCAACAACTTTGGAATTTTATTCTATCGAATACAGTCCTTGAAAGGATTATTATAGGCTACCTAAAGTCCTTCCTCATCATCAACCTCCTCCTCACTAGATTCTTCACAACTCTTAGTGGAGGCAGTAAAAGGCTAAGTAGCTATTGGCTATTTTTTTTAATCTTTTTTCCTGGGTTTGAAAAACTTTCTGAACTTCTTATTCTGGGTCCTCATCATTCAACCACTGATCATCTGAGGTATCATTTTCTTCTTCCTTGACTGTTTTTAAGGTAATGGACTTGTTTTTCTTAGGCTGAGGTAAGGAGAAGTCATAGGTTTAAAAGTGAGTTATGATCTCCTATCTTAACAATGTCAAGATCCTTGCTTCCTCAATGACAGTGACTTTGGGATGGAAAATCTTAGGGAGAGATCTCATGACTTTCCTAGCTATCTTGAACTCAGGGTTCACTCTCCCAGGTTAAAGCTTGAGTTAACTATGTCACTTAGTTAGGTGCAGCAAAAGCTTCATCCTAATCTCTTCTAACCTAGATGTTAACATTTGTAATTTTGAGTTCTTCACAGTTTTAGTTCCCTCACAAGTTGTTTCAATGATATCCCAAACCTCTTAACTCTTCTCACACAAATTTCTTTTCAAACTCTTGCGAGACAAACATGAAAATAGTATTCAATCCTTTACTATTCCAATTGCTTTTGCATCCCTCATCCTTAGACCACTCACCTACACTAGTTTAAGGTTCAGTCCAACTGTCTTCAACAAACAATCATACCTTTTCATCTATAGATTTCGGGAATGTTCTAAGTTTACAGACTCACAAAACCTTTATAACTAGACCCTACTAACTCAGTAGACAACTTATTGACTTCACCAATGGAACTCCAAAACCTCTACACTTTTTCTACATGAATTCCAGAATATCAATGCAAGCGCTAATGGTAAGCAAAGAACTTTTGGTTTCAATAAAATTTGGATCTTGAAGTTAATTAAAGTTTAAGTGTATGCCGTGAGAATGCAAAGCCCAGAACAAAATCAAGATCAAACCAGGGGAAGTTAGAAGCAAGGAGACTCTGCAGAATTTTCTAGAATGGCTTGCCTACCGAGTAAGATGTGCCATGATATATTCAAGAAATTGTGCACATCTTGCACACCAGATTATGTTTTATAAAAAACAATATCTGACTATCTTGCTTGAACGAGACTCAAGCAAACTTTCAGGTTGATAAATTGACTCGCTCGAGCAAGAATGAAATTCTCTTTGTGCAGCCTTATTGTTTTAATTGAATAAAATGGGTTTCACTTGAGCAAGCTTACCTAGACATCTTCTAAACATATCAAGATTTGGCTCTTTCTTCACAAATGATCAAGGATACAAATTATGTTGTAGATTACATTGTCAACTGATATTGTGAATCAAAATCTTACCAGAGCAGTCTTTGTAACCTGGAGAACTTTGCAATAGTTGTACTTCAACCTCAATGCATCACTTCTTTGTCCAAATTTGTAACCCATGCTTCTCATGTATATGGAAGGAGTGCGAATTTTTCATTCTCATGGAAATAGTTGTACAGAATTTAATTCCCTTTTTCCAATACTTTCTCATATTTCTGCATAATCTAGGTATACATTTCTTTAAAATCAGATTAATAGCATTATCTAGTCTTTTCTAAATATCATATTCAGCATTATTTATAACTATACATTCTCGAATTCTTGAAATTGTAAAACAGTCATGATTACTATTAATGTTGAAAAGAAATGAACTTTCTAGAAGAACATCAATGAAAAGCTCTCTCAATTTGAGAGAATTGTATAACTGAATCACTGAGTGATTATGAGAGTATGTACAAAAATAATTAACTGCTTTAGTTATATACAACACTTAGAGGAAAGCAAAAAAACGCAGGAAAACTAACTCACTGACTAATTTCCTAACAAACTCCACTGTGCAACGGCTTCAAGCAGTAACCAATCACTTCTTAACACTTGGCCTTTTGTGTGACCTTCTTTGCTTCACAACCTCACACGTGTTGACTGTGCGTTTTCATTAAACAGAACACTGCCATTTCCCTTGCTGCTTTATTTCTTTCACCAAAACAACTAAATGTCGTTTCTTCTTACTCTTTGAACTCTCTTTGCCATTTAGCTTCTGTTGTCATTTAGCTTATGTTGATGCAACTTCAACACTCCCCCTCAAGTCTTGAACTTCAAGTTCTGAGACTTGAATTGAGGAAGGAGCCTTTTGACTGTCTTGGAGTGAAAATATCTCTTAAGCCCAATCTGCCAGAAAGCCTTGTGAAAGATGAAATTCCCAAAGCTTTAGTAAATATGTCTGCCACTTGTGAATCAGTAGCTATGTGAAATGTTTTAATCATCCCTTCCATAATCTTGTCCCTTACCAAATGACAATCCACTTCAATATGTTTTGTCCTCTCATGCAAGACAGGATTTGCAACTATATAGAGTGCTGCTTGATTGTCACAGAACAGCATAACTAGCTTAGGGTGTTCTATCTTCAAGTCCTTGTGCAATTGAAGTACCCAAGTGATTTCACATGCGACACTTGCCATGGCTTTGTATTCAGCCTCTGCTGATGATCTTGTGACAACACCTTGCTTCTTTGATCTCTAAGAAATTAAAGCTTCTCCTAAAAAGACTACATAACCTGTCAAAGACCTCCTTGTATCAGGGCAGCTTGCCCAATCTGCATCACAAAAAGACTTAATGTGCAGTTCTGAGTTACTAGGAAAGAAAATTCCCTTTCCTAGTGAACCTTTGATGTATTGTAGAACTCTATTGGCTGCAAGTAAGCGAGGCTCTCTAGGTTGAGATAAGAATTGACTCAATCTATGCATAGCATAGGTGATGTCAGGTCTTGTCAAAGTAAGATACAAGAGTCTTCCAATCAATCTTCTGTACTTACAAGGACCTGCAAAAGGCTTCCCTTCATACTTGGAAAGTCTTAAATTTTCGTCCATAGGAAACTTAGCTGGTTTGGAGCCAAGAAAACCTGTATCCCCAAAATTTCTAAGGCATATTTCCTTTGATTTAGGCTAATACCTTCATCTGTTCTAGCCACTTCAAGGCCTAGAAAATATCTCAATGAACCAAGGTCCTTCAAACCAAACTTGTCATCAAGTAACTTCTTCAAACTATCAACATAAGCAGGGTTATTACCAGTGAGCAATATGTCATCTACATAAACTAAAAGCACAGTAAAAGAAGGGCCTTGTGTATGAGTAAACAAGGAATAGTCAAATTTAGACTGTATGAACCCTATCTGTAGAATTGTTGAGGAAAATATTTCAAACCATTGCCTTAATGCCTGTTTAAAACCATAAAGACTCTTGTTAAGCTTGCATATCAGATGCTCCCCCTTGCTGTGAAAGCCAAGTGGTAAACACATATACACATCCTCATCCAAATCACCATGCAAAAATGCATTATTCACATTCATTTGTTGAAGAAATCACCCTTTCACAACAACCAAAGACAACACAATCCTAATTGAAACAGATTTGGCAACAGAAGAGAAGGTTTTAGAATAATCTAAACCATGTTTTTGAGTAAAACCCTTGGCTATCAACTTGGCTTTGTATCTCTCAATAGTGTCATCAGAGTTATATTTAATCCTGTATACCCATTTGCATCCAATGGGAGATTTACCTGGTGGCAGAGAAATAAGAGTCCAAGTATTATTGAGCTCCAAAGCAGCCATTCCCTTGTCCATTGCAGCCCTTCATTCAGGCAATTGAACTGTTTGATGAAAGGAAGTAGGATCTGCTGGAGAAGCAGTCACAGCCATAACAAAAGAATGGAAGGTAGGTCCATAATGAGAGTAACTCAAATTCTCTGAAAATATCATAAGGCAAACCAGAAGCAAGTTTTGAACTAATAGATTTACAAGCATAGTCTGAAAAATAGGCAAGAGGGTGATGAGGCTTGGTAGACCTCCTTAAAACAAGCAAATCAGAATTAGAAGGTGTAGGTGAATGTGAAGGAAGATCAATTGAATCATAAGTGGAAAGAGGAGTGGAGGTAGGTAATGTAGAATCTGCAAAATCAGAAACAGAAATAGGGTCTGCAGAAATGTGAGGAGTATCAAGAGAAATAGGTACAGTTGTACTAGAAGAAGGAACTAAGGTAGAGTCAATGGTATGACTAGGAGTAATGGGTGGAATAATAGGAACAATAGTCTCATGAGGAGTACAATGAGGAAAAACAAAGGAATCAAGATAAGAAGTGGATGTGTGGTCAGATGTAGCATAAGGGAAAATATGCTTATAGAAAACATCATCTCTAGAGATGTAAATGGAATTTGATTCAAGGTCCAAAACTTTGTAACCTTTGATGCCATGGGAATAGCCTAGAAAAACACATTTTCTGGCCCTAGATGCAAATTTGTGCCTATTATGTGATAATGTGGAAATAAAGCACAAACATCCAAAAAATCTAAGATGGACATAAGAAGGCGATGAATTGAAAAGAAGTTCATAAGGACTTTTGTTATGTAAATTCTTAGAAGGAGTTTTATTAATGAGGTACACTGCAGTTAAGATACAGTCACCCCAAAAACACAAAGGAATTTTAGATTGAAACATTAAGGCTCTTGCAACATTGAGAATGTGTTGATGCTTCCTTTCAACATTGGCATTTTGTTAAGGAGTATCAACACATGACAACTAATGCAAAATGCCACTAGAGTGAAAAATTCCTTTAGATAAAATTCAATTCCATTATCACTTCTGATTGCCTTGATTTTAATTTCAAATTAATTATGAACCATATTGGCAAATTCAAGAATCAAGAATCAAGAATCGAGTGTCAAATTTGTTCTTAAGCAAATAAACCCAAGTACAATGAATGAAATCATCCACTAAAGTCAGAAAATACTTGAAACCATCAACAGTACTAGTAGAAAAAGGACCCCATAGATCACAATGTACAAGCTCAAAAGGTTGATGAGATACGTGTGCTAGGAGAAAAGGAGAGTCTCTTTTGCTTAGAAAAATGACATACATCACAACAATGTCTTATTTAAAACATCAGAAACTACAATTTTATTCAACAAAGCAAGTTTTGAAAAGGAAAGATGGCCTAGTCTATTGTGCCACAAGTCTAAAGAAGAAGAGTGGCCAGTGTTGACAGCTAAAGCAGTGTGTGAAGCCAAATCTTCTAGCAAGTAGAGTCCTCTGCATTCTTTACCCAAACCAATCATGCTTGATTGAGCGAGGTCCTAGATAAAACAACAATTACCAAGAAAAATGAGACAACAAGAATGATTTTTTGTGAGTTTGCTTACAGATATCTAATTGAAACTGAAAGAGGGCACACATAAGACATTAGTGAGTGTTAAAGTGGAAGAAATCTACCCAGTGCCTATATGTGTTACTAAAGCTTGTTCCCCATTTGGTAAGTAAACACAAGAATGGACAATTGAAGTAATAGTGATAAGTTGAGTGACTGAATGTACCATATGATCTATAGCACTAGTGTCTATAATCCAATCATGTGATTTATAGGCATGTCTATCAACAAGATGAGCAAAAAAAATAGAATGTGACATGTTGGGAGGAATCCAGAATGGATTACATGAGAAATTGGATGGAAAGGATGAAGCAGAAGAAGCAACAAATGAAGCTAGCTGAATGGGTGAAGCAGGAGCCATCACATAAGCAGCTTGATGAGAAGGTTGAGTACCAACAACTGATGCTGATGCTGAAAGATCTTTCAAAAGAGTAATGAGTTACTCACATTGAACTTGTGAAATAGGGCATTATGACAAAGAAGCTTATGAAGGAGTCTGTGGTGAAGAATCAACAAATTGAGTGGCAAAAGGATTCTGTGGTGCATATTCAATCTCAGCTTGAGAACCAGCACTAGGAAGCATCCCATTGTTTTGGAAACAATTAGGGTTAGCTGAAGTAAAACCACCCAAATTCCCAAAATTAGCAAATGGCAAAATAGTTGAAACTTGACTACCCAAAGCTTTGTTACCTCCTTTAGGCTTGTACCTTGAGGGATAGCCATGAAGTTTATAACATTTATCTGCTATATGACCAGTAAGACCACAGTATGTGCAAATTGGCCTTTCCTTTTTAGAATTCCGTCCTTTTCCACCATGAAAACCCTGATTATGACCTTGATGACCTCTATTGCTATTAGCATACATTGCAGTAGCTTCAACAGGATAAACCATGTTAACACCATGACCTATGCTCCTCTTTTCTTCGTGTAAAATCAAAGAATAAACCTTGCTAATGGAGGGAAATTGTTCAATTAACAAGATCTGACCAATAATATACCCAACTATCATTCAATCCCATCAAAAAACGAAACACATGTTCTTTATACTGAGCATCCAATTGAGAAGACTTAGATCCACAAGTACAAGTACAAGCACAAGTGCACATAGTAAAAGGTTGGTAATTGATGAATTCATCCCAAAGTGTTTTGAATTTGGTAAAATAAGAACTCACCATTGTTAAGGACATATTTTATGTAGTTGGCTAATCATTTGACAAAACGCACTTTACTTATATTTTAGTAGATCTAAGTTGTGTTTAATACTTGAAGAAACATGTTGTTCAAGTCTAGTATTAAAGCCATGAAGATTGGACCAAGAAACAAGTGAAGAAAAGGTGTTCAATAAAATTGGACAGATAGCTCGACACCTGCGGATAGATAGCTCGATAGCTGCTCGACACCTCCTTGACACCTGGCTATCTGTCGAGCTCTTCAGCTGATTCTTATCGCAATCTCGATAGCTTCTCGATAGCTTGTCGATCGATCGAGAAAGTTTCTGTCCCCTCGACACCTCCTCGATAGCTGCTATCTGTTGAGATTCATTAAACCTCGACACCTACTCAACACCTGCTCAATAGCTGCTATCTATCGAGGTTACGAAAAATCAGATTTTTATTTTTGGGCCAGGCTTATGTATTTGTGTAGGGTTTCTTTTCTCACAACCCTAGACCTATATAAGGCTTATTTTAGAGGCCGTCACATAAGAGAATACAAAGAGAACATATACAAAAGGTGACCGATGCCTTATTCTCTCTGAAAGAAGTTACTGCGTCTTTGTGCCTTAGGGTTTTGTAACCAAGTGTTTCTTGATCTTCATTGTTGATGAAGTGAAGAACTTTGCAGCCAACATTCTTCTTCCTTAAGTTAGTGAGTGAGTCACGTACTAGGATTCGTGAAAAGGAGTTAGTCACGTACTGGGATCCGTGCAACAAAAAGGGTGGCGTTCATATATTGAAAAGTTCAGAGGTTCTGAAGCGGTAGAAGGTTTCTGCTGTGAGTTCATCTACGGGGATTGTAGAGTCTAGGGACAAAGGTTTTGTACTAGATCTGAAACTTCTCTTTACTATAGTGGATTGCTTTTCAAGAAGGTTTCCCCCCCAGGTTTTTTACTGTGAAACTGGTTGTTTTCATTGGTTTTTCTGGGTCATCATATCTTGTCTTCTTTAATTTTTTCTGCTGCATGATTTTGACATGATATTGATGTTTATTTGTTATTAACAATGTTTATTCATAATTAATCTAATTAACAATTTGGGTTTAAAACTTGTTAATTTTATCAACCGGGGTCTAAATTTCCCAACAAGTGGTATCAGAGCAAGTTCACTCTGATTGGATTAATTTCCTGAGTGTGATCCATTGACCCCAGTTGTCATGGATAGAGGACAATCTTTATTTATACCTCCTTTATTTGATGGAACTAATTATGCGTACTGGAAAGTTCGTATGAAAATTTTTTTGCAGGCTCTAGGTAAACAGGTATGGCAAGCTGTTGAAGTTGGCTGGATTAAGTCAAAGGAAGCACTTGTTGATTGGGATGATGCAACAATTGTAGCTGCAAATTTCAATAGTAGGGCCTTGAATACTTTGTTTTGTGGAGTGACCATTGAAGAATTTAAGAAAATATCATCCACTGAAGTTGCCAAGGAAGTATGGACCATTCTTGAGACTATCTATGAAGGTACCAAGGTAGTAAAGACTGTGAAGCTTCAACAACTCACTAGCAGTTTTGAAAAAATAATGATGGAGGAGGATGAGACCTTTGATGAGTTCTATGCCAAACTCAAGGGTATTGTGAATTCTGCTTTCAACCTTGGAGAATGTATTGCAGAATCCAAAATTGTTAGAAAAATCCTTAGGTCCTTACCTAAAAAATTCCATGCCAAGATCACTGCCATTGAAGAAGTCAAGGACATTGATTAAATTCCTTTGACTAAGCTTGTAGGGAACCTTCAAACCTATGAGATGGGATTAGGCTCAATGGGAAAAGGTGGAAAGAGTAGAAACTTGGCTCTTAAAGGTATAGAGGAAGAGATTGAAGACTTTGAAAGTGAAGATGAAGATCAAAGTGAAGACGAGGATGAGGATCTAACCTTCATAACTGATGAGATTATCAAGCTTCTTCAATTTAGGAAAAAGGATAAGGGCAAACCTTCTAGGAAACCTAAATCCTCTAGGAATGGCAAGAATGAGAAACCCCTCATCCAGTGCCATGAGTGCAAAGGTTTTGGTCATATAAGCATAAAGTGTCCAAACTACCTCATGAAGAAAAAGGCCAATGAGTCAAAAGATAAAGGGTTGGTTGCTACTTGGAGTGATACCAAGAATGACACTTCTGATGAGTTTGTGGATGAATGTCGTCACATTATGGCCTTTACTGCCTCAACCGATAAGGTGATTGTGGAGAGTGCTAGTGACAGTGAGGATTTTTCTGATGATGAAGTACCCAAGAAGATGACCTTTCAAGAAGCCTATGATAAGCTATGCACTGAATTTATAAAATTTGAAAAGACTTCTCATCTTTGTAGAAAAGAGCTTAATGAGGTAAAAACTGAAAAAGCTGATCTGTTAGTCAAGCTAGATGAGACTGCAAGATTAGTTGAGACTCTTGTTGTGGAGAACACCTCATTAGAAGAGAAGGTCAAGAATCTTGAAGTTGAGCTTAGTCAAACTAGAACTCAAATAGAGAGGATGTCTAATGCAAAGCTTGATGAGGTCTTGAGTGCTCAAAAGCCTAGTTTTGATAAAACTGGCTTAGGATATGCTGTTTCCTCCAGCCCCTCCTCTTCCACGACTTTTGGATCAAGGACTGTCTTTGTGCCCCAATCTGAGAAATGTAATAAAGGTATGAAATCCAAAACTGATTTGGCTAATTCTAAATCCTTTGTTAAGCCTCATGTTTGTCATCAATGTGGTGTTGCTGGACACATTCGTCCTAATTGCTTTAAGTTGTATCCTCATAAGCAATTGTCCAAACGGTCACAGGTTTCCTCTCAAGGACCTATACCTTTGGTTGGAGAGTTATTAAAAGTCTTGAGCTTCTTAACTCAATTTCAAGAGAATTCCAATTCTTCTATGTCCTTTAGTAGACATATTAGAACACGTGCCTTTTCATCTTCACGGCCAAAGACTCGTGCTGTGTGGGTGAGAAAGGAGCCTAAGACTTAATTGTCTTTTCTGTTTGTCCTCTGCTTTGATTCTTTCTATCTAAAGTAAGACTCTCTTTGCTTGATTTCTTATTTGCTTTTGGAATCATGGTTTCATGCATCTGCATCTTTCTATCACGCCTTCATGCATATGCATTTTTCTTTCATGCATTCATGTTGTTTATCTGTTTTTGTTTGGTTGTTTAATTTTTATTTTGTTTTATTTTCAAAATAAAAACAAAAATGAAAAATCAGAAAAATACAAAAACAGTGTGTGTTTGTGTACTTTGGTACTTGTGTACCTTGGATGGCTATTAAAATAAAGTTTCTAAACTTTGTATCTTTTGTAGCTTAGATGAGCATCTCTATGCACAACTAAGCAAGTGAGCTTTGTGGCTCTTGTTTGTGATGAGTAAGATTAAGTTATCTTTTAAAACTTAACACTCATATCACTCTTTTTGACGGGTAGGACTAGAAAATCTTAAGAGAAAGGCATAAATAACCATCTCACCACTGTTGCCCGCTAATCATAATATGACACATGTATGCTTCGGCATAGTAAAAGTACAGTGTCAAAGACATTCATATGCTTCGGCATAGCAAAAGTGCGATGTCAAAAGCTTAACATCTTAGGTATCTCTTTTCTCTCTTTTATATGCTCATGTATGATATGCTTAGAAGAAAATACGCAATATTCTTTGCTACTCTTGATACATGTGCAGGTACAATGTAACTTGGCCATCACAAGTGTTTACATGTGCTAATGTATACTCACTAAACTATCTTGACTTGTTTTTTAAATATAAAATTGGTTAGACTTGTTTAGTGTGTGTGTGTGTTTTGGGATTTATGTGCTTAACATTTTTCTTGTTTTTCACATGTTTTGCATCCTTCTATTATCTTGTCATCTATAGCATCTTGTTTCATTATATTCATGCATTTATATGGATTTCTTTGTGCCCCTTGATCATCCTTGATCATCTTTATGTTTCTCGGGTGAAGCTTTCTAACTTCTTGTACCCTTTGTCAATCATGACAAAAAGGGAGAGAAATTGTGGAGACTTTGTGGTTTCTGTTTAAGATTCTACAAGTTAGGAGGAGAAATACATTCCTTTGTAAGGGGGAGATGTGTTTCATCTTGTTAGGGGGAGTGCTTACTTCCTTGCTCTTGTACCTTGGGTCTTGTGACCATGTTTACATACATTGTGTTTATCTTCTTTATATGCTGATGTATGTTTCTTTCACCTACCTTACATGTGTTGTTTCTTTTCTTTCTTCATATACATGTTTCTTATACTTGTATGCAATCTATTATTTCTGTTTCACATTAAGATGCCTTGATGAGTTTTGTTTAAAGTGTTTCAGAAATACAGGTTGTCAAAGTTTACTTGCCATAAACTCTCTTCTTGCAAAGTTTTTCAAGAGTTTGTGTTATGATAGATTTTATTGTATTCAACAAGTGAGTATGAGTTGAGTGATTTATAACTTCTCTCATATGTTCATTTGTTTGTTGTGGTTTTGTCACGGATTGCCAAAGGGGGAGATTGTTAAGGACATATTTTATGTAGTTGGCTAATCCTTTGACAAAACGTACTTTACTTGTATTTGGGTAGATCTAAGTTGTGTTTAATACTTGAAGAAACATGTTGTTCAAGTCTAGTATTAAAGCCATGAAGATTGGACCAAGAAACAAGTGAAGAAAATGTGTTCAATAAAACTAGACAGATAGCTCGACACCTGCGAATAGATAGCTCGATAGCTGCTCGACACCTCCTCAACACCTGGCTATCTGTCAAGCTTTTCAGCTGATTCTTATTGCAATTTGGATAGCTTCTCGATAGCTTGTCGATCGATCGAGAAAGTTTCTGTTCCCTCGACACCTTCTCGACACCTCCTCGATAGCTGCTATCTGTTGAGATTCATTAAACCTCGACACCTGCTCGATAGCTGCTATCTGTCGAGGTTACGAAAAATCAGATTTTTTATTTTTGGGCCAGGCTTATGTATTTGTGTAGGGTTTTTTTTCTCACAACCCTAGACCTATATAAGGCTTATTTTAGAGGCCGTCACATAAGAGAATACAAGGAGAACATATGCAAAAGATGACCGATGCCTTATTCTCTCTAAAAGAAGCTATTGCGTCTTTGCGCCTTAGGGTTTTGTAACCAAGTGCTTCTTGATCTTCATTATTGATGAAGTGAGAACTTTGCAGCCAACATTCTTCTTCCTCAAGTTAGTGAGTGAGTCACGTACTAGGATTCGTGAAAAGGAGTTAATCACGTACTGGGATCCGTGCAACAAAAAGGGTGGCATTCATATATTGAAGAGTTCAGAGGTTCTGAAGCGGTAGAAGGTTTCTGCTGTGAGTTCATCTACGGGGATTGTAGAGTCTAGAGACAAAGGTTTTGTACTAGATCTAAAACTTCTCTTTACTATAGTGGATTGCTTTTCGGGAAGGTTTCCCCCCAGGTTTTTTACTGTGAAACTGGTTGGTTTCATTGGTTTTCTTGGGTCATCATATCTTGTCTTCTTTGATTTTTTCCACTGCATGATTTTGACATGATATTGATGTTTATTTGTTATTAACAATGTTTATTCATAATTAATCTAATTAACAACTTGGGTTTAAAACTTGTTAATTTTATCAACCGATGTCTAAATTTCCCAACAACCATGAGTGATCCTTGTGAAAGATGAGAGATTTCCTTTTGCAACTCGAACAATCTTGGAGTGTTTCCTTGTGAAAGCCTATCTCTGAGGTCAATCCACAAATCTTTGGCAGTGTTGATATACATAACACTTGCCTTGAGATACATGCTGAGAGAATTGGTCAGCCATGAAAAGACCATGGTATTGCACCTACTCCAAGTGTTGAATAATGGTGAAGACAGATCTGGCTCTATAGAATTGAACCATTCACAAAACCAAACTTGTTTTTGGCACTCAAAGCAAAAAACACTAATCTCACCCAACTCATGTAATTCTTTGGTCTAGTTAATGGCTGCAATGTAAGAACAATTCCAGGACTCTCAGTCGTTGGCAGAAAATAAGGATTGTTAGCAGACTCATTAACCATTGTTGTACCAAATGAAGGGGCAAATTGTGTGGAATTGGAATTGGATGCATCATTTGCAGAACTAGAAGCCTTGAATGAGCAAGAAAACTCTGATACATGTAAAGAAATGAACTTTCTAGAAGAACAACAATGAAAAGCTCTCTAAATTTGAGAGAATTGTATAACTGAATCACTAAGTGATTATGAGAGTATGTACAAAAATAATTAACTGCTTTATTCATATACAACACTCTAGGAAAGCAAAAAAAAAAAAAAACATGGGAAAACTAACTCACTAACTAATTTCCTAACAAACTCCACTGTGCAACAGCTTCAAGCAGTGACCAATCATTTCTTGACACTTGGCCTTGCGTGTGACCTTCTTTGCTTCACAACCTCACACATGTTGACTGTGCATTTTCATTAAACAGAACGCTGCTATTTCCCTTGCTGCTTTATTTCTTTCACCAAAACAACTTAATGTCATTTTCTTCTTACTCTTTGAACTCTCTTTGCCGTTTAGCTTCTGTTGTTGTTTAGTTGATGTTGAAGCAACTTCAGCAAATATCCATGAACTTTGATAAGGGTATTTTTAGACCTACAAAGCTGACAACACGAAGCATAAGTGAACGGACCAAATATCTAATTATTTAGCCTGACAAGCCCACCCTACAATATAGTAGATGGTCTTATTAGGCTGACGACATGACAAGACTGACGAACACATTTTCATGGGCAGATTGATCCACAAGGAAGGGGGTAAGATTAGGATGACGGATTCATCCAAATGAACTTGACGATATTAAATCAATGGACTGATAATAGACGGATTCTAAAGGTAGAAGGATCCTCGGTTCGCGGGCGCAAGGTGGACGGATCTCCATGGCCACGTGACCTTTACATGATTTGAGTGACCTCCAAGTAATCCTAAATCGAAACAACTTGCGCCTTACAATTAACCCTAGTTGATAGAGTCCCAATATGGCTAGAATCCTAACATGGAAAGGATCCCATAATATGCGCCTATTAATGATGCTCTTCTCCATAAGGAAAAGACTTCCCATGCAAGAAAGGAAGGTCGGTTCTACATCATTATAAAACCCAAAGGCTCCCAAGAAAACAAGGTATGCACAATTTCTCTAAAGTTCATACTCTCTAGCATTGTTGGAGCTCTCTTCTGACTTAACCTTCGAAGGGTCTTTAGCCGATACCCCACCGGTGCCCTTTGATTAGTTCTTCTCTTTTTTTCTTCAGGTGCACCCATTGATGCATGTGTGGACGATCAACTCATTGACAATTTTTGTGCATCATCAAACTTATTGGGGTCAGCTATATTCATTTGCATCTAACTTATCGAGTGACAAAAATCCCCTAGGAGTTAGGACTCCTTGCTCCAAAAACTTCACTTGGTAACCTTTATATATTACTCTACTTTGTACATATTTTTCTTTTCTGTCTGTTTCACAATTCAGAAAACTTGACTCTAAACGCCTGTAAAAAATGACTTCCAAAAAGTAGCAAGCATTTCTTCTCTACAAAGATTCAATCTTCAAAGAGAGATCAAGGTAGTAAAGACTAACAATCGCCTCTCATAAAGGTTAACTAATCAATTCTTCATGTTTCTTCCTTTACACTGAACAGTGGGACTCAAGGAAAAGGAATTATATATGACAGCCACCAAGGAATCCACCTAGAAAAAATTATCAGTTTATCAGC
The DNA here is from genome assembly GCA_023621385.1 of Quercus gilva. Lineage (NCBI taxonomy): Eukaryota > Viridiplantae > Streptophyta > Magnoliopsida > Fagales > Fagaceae > Quercus > Quercus gilva. The sequence goes on from CM042483.1 coordinate 53,852,005, forward strand.
TCCAGGCTTAAATGTCCAAGTCATTCTCTAACTCGTGAAAAGGTCTGTTTTCTCCCGATGTCTTCATCTTAATGCCAAATAGCCAAATATTTTGTATATAAGGCTGTCTCACCCAAACTGTAGGAAGCCAATTCTGTTCAAGGTTCTGTTCTGTCTCACCCACACAGGAGGAAGCCATGTGTTGGAACATGAAAGCACTTGAATTATAGTAAATCCTGGGAACTAGTAAGCTTACCTGTAGAAGATCCCTGGTTGATAGTGGGATAGCAGAAACTTATATATGGAAATTCTCTAAGCCTCACAAGTCACAACCCGATATTGTGTGTATGGTCAACTTACAGATTCCTTGACAAAGGTTACACACTTTTACTATATTAAAACCCATTTTAAATGCAATTAACTTTAATCACCATTCAGCCATTTTAAGAGATTGAACATTGCACAAGCATTTGCAGGAAGCTGTAGTGTGGAAGCAACTCATAAGATCAAAGCCAAGAGAAATTTGTGAATTACTCTGGCCGAAAATTGCTTTATAAAATTTGAGTCTTGTACATGCATAGAGTAGAAGGCCTTCAATTCATCGTATCATTTATATTCTATGATAATGTAAAACTTGATGCAAAATATAAATAAAATATCAAAATGGGTTATGGACTGATATGCAATGTAATTACTCTAAATTTAGTTCAATACAATCTCAGTACCTTGTCTTAACAAATAAAGTTTGCCTAACACAACAATGCCTTAACTCCAACTACTTAGGTTCAGTACTAAAGCATATAAAAGGGCCAAAAAAAAAAAGTTTGCCTAACACAGTTTCTGCATAATAAGCTTAAGGCCAAAGAATGAGTAATCAACAATCTTATCCTAATTCTTTTCCTAATTTTAACAATTAACATCAGAAGAATGCAGTGTAGAATGCACTAAACAAATGACTTCTGATCCCTAGAGCAGAACTTTTCCTTTTCAATGGATACCTTATTAGATTTAGGCCGTGATGCTGACTGAGAAGAAACATACTGCAAAATCTCAAAAAACCTTGTTTGGCCAAAACTCACAGCCTTTCACCAATACAAAATTGCTATATCCCTAGCCTTAACTCTCAACTCCAATAAGGTGTGATCAATTTCCACTTCATGTTTAGCCACATAAGGCCGGAAGAAAGTATTATAAACATATGATGTTCACTGGAAACAATTAAAAATTATTATGTGAAAGAAACTGTTACGAATGTATAAGTTAATTAAACAAAATAGTTTCGCAAGTTCAAGATGTCAAATGCATGCCTTTGTTTTAGGATGCCAAAGATATATAAAGATTGCCAACTTTGCTTCACTGTACAATGGTAGCCTTGTTCCCAAAAAAAAAAAAGGTCATGAATCCAAAGATAAATGCAAAAGAGTACCAGGAATATATGAAAAATCAACTTATTTGTGCTGTGTTAAAAAATTGCATACCATGAAATGAAAGTATCCCCAACTCTCTCAAAGACTGTAAGCATAGCAACTATAATCCTACAAACTTAGAAGATGACACAATTTAGCACTAAAATAAGTTGTATCCTAAGATACTGTCATACTAGCACAACATGAAAATACATACCAGTATTGGCACCAAAAAAAAGTTGCTCCATCTCTGGCTTATTCTTCTCCACAGGTTTTAGAACACTCATAAGCCGGATAAGCATAGCCAAAAACAAGCCTGCAAATACAAAATTAGAATTGTTAATTTTCCTGTATAACTGATGAAAGTGGTGAATTCCCATATCACTTTTTGTTACATACAAAATAATCTCGAAAGAAATGACCCCATCATTTTGAATCCGATAACAATTGATGCATTTATTTCTCAAACTTTCTGAAATCAATTATATCTGAAATGAGAGAAAACAGAAGTCCCTAATAAGTTTGAGGAAGTCACAACAGATGTTTCCTAATTATGGGCCAATATCAAAGGTTGATAACTCAATCGACTACCAAATATACAAGCAAAATTCAACATTTGAACATAAATGAAGTTATTATAATATGACCCACTTGTCATTCTTCTTTTCTTTATATATATTTTTTATCAACGTCTTTTAAAAACAAATTTTACAATTGCTAAGTTGATCAACTGTGAATGATGGACATGACTAACATTCATGGACCCGTTTTTTTCTCTATCCCTCACAATTATCTAACACAGTAATTGTGAAATTGGCTGTAAAAAAAAGGTTGTTTTCCTAACATTAATGTATGCCTAGAGTCTAGAGACGCGTTAGTAAAACTTGAAATAAATGCATTAACATATAGAGATGACAAAGGAAAAAAACATACAGGTTTAGAGAGAGTCTGGGAACGTGAAAGAGTTGTATTCAATTACGAAGTGGAAAAATCGAATTGACTTCTTTTTTTTTTTTTTTTTTTTTTATGGGAACTGACATTTAATGAAGCAGAATGTGGCACGAAACGCCGCGAATAGAGAGTGCCTTTGGTTTTGAATTTCCTTTTGACAGTTTTTGTAGTTAACCGCAGGACTCCCTCTCGGTTGCCGTGGTTTAATGCCACATCATTCATATTATTCAATCACACGGCTGAGAATTTTGGGTAAAACCACGGGTTTAGTTATTGCTTCTCACACTGAAACCGCTGTTCATAAGGCCGACTTCTACAAGATGTTCACCATGCCTTTGGCTAGGTTTTTTTTTTTTTTTTTTTTTTTTTTTAAATCTCTTTTTGATCGGCAAGCCTTTGGCTAGCTTATTTGTTTAAAGGTGAGACAAAATAGGTTTTAACCAAAAAAAAATGAGATAAAATATGATTTTATGTAAATAAATTGATTTACTTAAGTTGATTTTAAGTAAATAAGATAGTATTTTTTTTTCGATAAAAAAGTATCTTATTTACTTAAAATCACTTTAATCTCACTTTTTTTCATTAAAAGAAAAGTTATTCACACATATATTATTATATACATGATGAGGCAACTTAACTCACTCTTTTATGAGAAATAAATGATAGTTGATGCAATATCCTGTGCTTTTTGGTAGCAAATATTTTATCTTGTTTTTTTTTTTTTGTCTATTTTCACTTTTTGTCTCATCTTTTAGTAAATAAATATATAAACTAGCTCTTTTATCCCTAGTACAAGCATGTGAAATTTGAATGTTTGTAGCTTACTTGAATAACATAATAATGGAGTATAATAAGTCTAAAAACAAAATAAATTTCACAACTTTTTTTATAATTTTTGATATGGTAGTTTGTGCTTTATTTTTCACAATGATTTTAAGTAATGATATCACGTTACCAAAACATGACTTAAAAAAAAAAAAAAAAAAAAAACTCTATATACCAAAAAACTTGAAAACAATATCAATTTAATTATTTAATTCTAAAAATATATTATTTTGTAAAATTTTCCAATTTTTTTACACTCTTCAAAATATCATTAATAACATTAATCCTATAATAAAAATAAATAAGTAAATAATTAAAGGAGAAATAAATTCCTTAAAATGAGGCCACACCTCATATTCCTTAAAATTATCTCAATGTCACTATTAGGAGCAAAATGTTTACGCATAAAACTAGTTTTCCCAGTATATTTAACTTTATCTGTACTTATTTTTAGGTATTTATCATGTTTTTCAATTGTCTTCTCTTTACATTGCAAATTTCATTAATTCTCTTTATCATGTTCTAAACACGTGCCTAATTTGTGCCAGGAGGCAAGTTAAATTTTTTTTCCTGCACTAGATGTTTTCAATGCTTATGAAAAAAGTGACAGCTTGAAGAAAAAATAACCAACAGGGGTCCTAGCTAATGGCTAGTTCAGTCATGAACACTAAATAAATTTCATCAAAAACATTTTTTGAAAATATTTTTCGCATTTTCAAATATTTAGTAAAGTAGGAAAATCTAGTCAACGAAAAAACTTGTTGTCTGATCATCAAAAAACGACTTAGGGTGGGGAACATTTTCCAATTTTTTGGGCATAAAATATTCTCTACTCTTAAAATTGAAGCTACTAGAGTTAAAACAGATTCTGTTTTGGCATGTTTCACTTTTTTATTTTTTCTTTGGTAAATTGCATTCTAAACCTTACATGCCTCCCGTTCAATCTCCCCCTTAACACACTGATGATATGTGGATGGTATAAGGCGATGCTTATGGAGCCATGGCCGTCCCAGTAGTACATGGCAGGACACTTCCGAGTTGATTACATGAAATCTGGTCAAGGCTACTATTGGCCCCACTCTTAGGGCCAGCTGTATATATCCCTCGGTTGATTCTGCTGATCCTCCAAATCTGGTTATCTCCATGGGAGCCCCCAGGATCCTCCTTCCAGCTAGGCCCATGACTTCCAAGGTACTCAGGGCTATGAGGTTGAGTGATGCTCCTGTGTCCACCAGTGCTCTTCTGATTTGGACACCGTTTATGGTGGCCATTAGATAAAGAAGTCTACGGTGGTCTGGATGCTCAACCTCCATGTCTTCATCAGTGAAAGTTATGGCATTGTTTGTCTCCAGGAAAGCTCAACTAGCATGTGATTCTGCTGTGAAACATTCCATTCCTAAATCTGCTGCTATAGTCATGAGAGATTCCATGGCCATCCTTCTTGCTTCTAGTCCAAATCCCAGCTGGTTAAATAGTGATTTGAACTTGGGATTCTTCTAGAGGGTTCTAACTATGTTCGGGTGGAAAGATCCTTCTGGCTCTTCTGCTTCTGTTGGGTTTCCATGGATTACTACAGCCACCACCCCCTTTCCTTTGTGGTTAGGCAGGTGGTTCCTTTGTACTTCTAGTTCCTTCTGGGTGAGCTCTAGGGTTCCTTCTCTTACCTTCTTGTGAAAGAGCCTGCGGAAGGTCCAGTAATCCTTGGTGGAATGCTTGACATAATTATGAATCCTGCAAAATAAAGGATTTTTCCTTTCTTCCTCGGTTGGTGGTCTGGACACAGTGAATGGCCTAACCACTCCATCCCCGATCCATTTGTCCAAGACATGGTTTAACTCTTCTGCGGTAAATGGGATCACCGGTGGTTCCTCGAACATTTTTCCATCAAGCCTTTTCCTTTTTCTCCCACTGATGCTGTCATGGCTTGGGACGCTAGCGTCTTCTTTGCCCTCATAGTTTGTGCTGTCCTTCTAGTTCTCTATAACAGGTCAGCGAACTGCGTGATAAATAAATTTTCGAGGTTGAGTCTGTAATCAAAGAGCATGTTAGATATGCAAGTCTCTACAAGTTCTTTTTCTTCATGGTCCCCATAATAGTCTAGGGACACATCTTCAAATCTTTTGATGAACTGGACGGGGTCCTCTCCAGGCCTCTGCCTTACCATCTGAAGGCTTTTGAAAGTGACCTTGTCCTCACCAGGGTAATATTTTGCACAAAATTTCTCCATCATTTCGTCCCAGGTCTTAATGGACCCAAGTCTCAGTGTGGTGTACCAAATGTATGCTCTGTCCACTAAGAACTTAGCAAACTCTCTTAGACACAGCTCTCGGTTTCCTACGTAGGGGCCCATAGTGTGGATGAACCTACTCACGTGTTCTACTGCGCTTCCATTCCTTCCATCAAAAGGATGGAACTTTGGTGGTTCATATCCCTTGGGGTATGGCTTGCCAAGGAGTTCTGGTGGCAATGGGGGATCCCGAGAAAATTGATTGGGGATCTCTGAAAGTTTTTCCCTTTCTTGGTCCAGGAGAGCACTGTCATCTGCCAGAGTTAGGTACTAGGGGTTGGTTCCTCCTCCCACCGCTGACCCTCCTTCTGGTTGGGTCCTATCTTGGTTGTCCACGAGGGGGGCATTGTCCCTGACTTCTTGTGTCTTGCCTTCTTTGAAAAGGCGAATTTCTTGTTACAAGTCTTTCAACATTGCAGTCATCTGAGCCATGGGGTGTGGCTCCTGCCTTGCGTTTCTTTGTTCTGACACGACTTCCTGCTCTGTCAGGGGCACCTCTCCTCTTTGTCTGGAGGCTATTTCATTCTCTCCCACGGGCTCAGAGGCCACAGGTGGCATATTAGCACCTTTGCTGTTCCTTGGTCTTGGAGGCATGCTCTGCGAAGGGATTGTTTTCTTCCCTTTTCTTTTCTCGGTCCCCAGCGAAATCGCCAAAATGTGAGAGTGCCTTTTTTCTTCTCAGCACTGTGGCCCAAAGATCCTGGGCCAAATAAATATTCTTGGTGGATTGGGCTTAGTTCATAGCAGCTAAAAGGTTGTTTAAGAACCAAGTGGTGCACAAAACAAGCTCCCTACAATACAAATAACTGACAAACAAAAATATATGTATTGAATGACGTTTCAACAGCAAAGGAATGCACAGAAAATGAAATATAATGTAAGAAAAAAGCTAGGGATCCTCGAATTAGTGAGGTGCATTTTATTAATTTCCCTTTGTTATGATTACAATGCTCACTAAGATGTGATACAAGGTTCAACTAAGTTCAAAAATTATAGACTTTGATAGATATTCAAGCTTCCAAGACTTGCAAAGTTTGAATTTGTTGAATCCGAGCATGTGCTATAGTGGCTGTCTCTGGGATACCGGGAGCGGTTCCTCTGTTTTCTTTTAGTTTTACAGAGCTCTTCCTATGGCTCTATACTCTTTCTGATAATCCAGAAAATGGTCATGGATCCCTGAGTAATCTAATCAAAAAATGAATCTCTATTCCAAATCTGAAGTTTTCTTTCAGCATGGACCCCCTCCTTCTTTTATAGCACAGCTCGGGCTTCGGGGTACTAGTGATTTCTCGCTTTTGCCCCTTAGAGTTCGTGTCGTGCCAGTTTGCTCAGGGCTATGTCGTTTCCTTTTTTTCTCATAGCTTCTTGCTTTTGGTGAGACCAAATGAAAGTCCCTCAGCTGGTTTTCCATTTCCAGACTTCTTCGTTAGCTGATCTTTGGCTTTTTCTTCCACCTCTCCAGCTTTCTCAGTTGTACTCTTCCTTGTCATTTCCTCTAAATGGTTGGAATCACGACTCCTGCGTTTTTGCTTCGTACTCTCTGATCCCACTGCACGTCTGGAGCATGAGACCCGCATGCTCTTTGTCTTTTATCCCTCTTTGAATTTGCTTCAATCTTACTTCGCACGCCCCAAGGATCCCCAGATTCTGGTGGCTTCTGGGATCCTAGCCCAGTTTTTTCTTACTGCGCTCTTTTCGGTTTATTGTTCCTGGAGGGTTTTGGGCCTTTCTCTTGCTTTTCCATGAGTCTTTGGATCCTTTGTACCTCTTGCCCTTTTCTCCTTTTCCCTTTTCTTCATTGTGTGAGCCCAGCCCTCCTTTTTCTCTCATTTTTCTCTTAGCTTTATTTTTTTGTGTGAAATGAGCCCAACGTTTTATTTCTTTGGGCCTTAGTCTGTGACTGATTTTTTTGAACCTCAACAGACATTTATTTACAAAACCCTTAATTTATTACTATTTGAAACTTTAGAGTTTAATTTGTTAATTTTGAAATAGTAAGTTTAATTTGTTATCAAAGATGTAGTGAGGAACTATCGTTTTCTTACTAATATATTTTTTTAGGGAGAGATGAGGAACGTCAATGCTAAGGTTTTGATTGGATGGCCAGCAAAAGAAAAATCATTTAATAGATAGTCCAGCCCAAAATTTGGTGAAAATGTAACAAGACACTTCTATGAGTTATAATATTGAACAAGTATAAGTGCTTGTGGAGAATGAGAGAGTAAGAGTTGGAGTTCAAGTTTCTAGGAGGAAACTTCACACATATACAGGGACGGACCCAAATAACAACTAGCCAACTCAATAACTTAACAAAAATAATAAAAATATTCACAATGGTGATTGTATTTTAGGAAAAAAAAAAACTATTTTACCACCAAAGAACAAAAAATCATGTGTTATTAGAAAAGCTAAAGCTAAATTTTTTGCAACTATAGTAAACTAGTATAAATACCAGTTGACTGTAGCGAGTTGTTAAAAATAAAATACATGATGTAAGGACTCAAAAATCAAACAGCCCAAGCCCACTTAGAATAGTGAGTATGTATAGTTCAACTAGGCCCAAATCAATATATTTGTAAGAGAGTGAATTAAACAAAAAGGGAGGGCTTAGCCCAAGGATGAAAACAAGGAAGAAAGACTAAAGATCATAGTTATATATATATATATATAAATGGCTTATTACACACTTGCCCGATGAGGCATACAATGCACAAAATGATACTCTGTTCACGCCCCTCTCTCAATGCTCTTGTTCTAACTCTTATCTCCCTGTCAATTGTGCCTCCCCCCTTTCTCTATAAATTTCCTTTCCTTTATATCCTCCTTTTTTCTTCACATCTTGACCCCCCATCTTTACCTAACCAAACTCTCATCATGACACTTATCCCTTTAAACATCTGCTGAAGGTGGTAGAAGGAGTTTCTTAGCTGTGAATTACACTGTTCAAGTCACCTCCTCATCAATGCAGCTGATAAAACTATTGCCCACCATTTAATGCAAAGGCAACAGATTATTTCTCGCTGGAAATTTCCCCTACCATCTATAATTCTCTCTCCTCAACCTATCTTTCCCACCTGGAGCTCCCAAGAGTCTTTTGTCTCTTCTTCTCCTCTCCTCGGGTGAATTCCCTCTTCGGGCATGTGATGCCTCAATAACAACTCTACCAGCTCAACAACCCCTTCCTCAGTCCTTGGGCCCCGCACATGATATTTTATTAAGATTATATTTTTTTTCCTTCAATTAAAAAACTCAAATTTTCTATCTTCCTTATTATTTTAATGAGTTGTTTATATTATTTTAAATGAAGTGATAAAAAAAAAAAAATAGAACATTTGATATTGGGTTTATTATAAAGTGAGATAGTAAAATAGATAAATTAGTTTTTTGAGGTACTAAAAGCTAAAATATTTAGCATCACTACTGTGAATGCTCTAACTTCAAAAAAAAAAATCCTAGCCAGCCTAGTATTTTTTTTTATAAAAAAAACATTATTTTGTTTATGTTTTTGTCTTTGTTGATAGATGATTGTATCTTAATGTATTTAGAAACAATTTTGTATATTTATAATTTTTTTAATACTATATAGATGTCTATTTGAAATTTTTTTTTTCTTTATACTCCGGCCTCCGCTAGCTTAAAATTTTGGGTCCGCCTCTGCACACATATACACTTAGATTAAGCTAGAGTAAAATTTCTATTTTATATTTAAAAAAAAAAAAAAAAAGTTTGACACATACATGAAAGTCTCGGCAAAAAAAAAAAAAAAAAAAAAAAATCCTGAAAGTAGGAGGTCAAAGTGGTCAAACACATGAACTCAATGTCCGGAAAGGATGAAGGGATTCATTATTACTCACTATTGACTAAAAATATTCTGCTAGAAAGTTAACTATTTCCCAGGACTGACCATTTTCAACAGCTCTAATGTGTTTGTGAGACAGAGCATTGTACACAATTGGCTTCCTTCAATTTGGGAGAGACAGAGCCGTCTAGTTCTATACAAATATATGGGCTATAGCCTATATGGCCTTGAGATAGAGATACACCTGAGAAGAAAGCAACGTCTTCACAAGATAAAGAAATGACTTGGACATTTAGGCCTGGAGGTGATAAGTATTGCTAGGTGGCTTTCTTGGTCCCTGTCATACTCATATATAATTCCTTTTCTATGGTGTCCCACCATTCAGTGTAAAGGAAGAACTTAATAATTTTATTAGTTAACTGTTGTCGGAGGCGATCGTTAGCCAAATTTTTAACACTACAAGTGTGAACGTATATAACTTCAGTTTTTGGGTCCAATAGTAATTTAAAATTTTGCAAAGTGATTTAAGTTCAAACCCATTTTACTTGAAATAATGAGATTTTATTTTCTTAATTTTACAGTGTACAAAATGCCTTATTTAAAATTTTAAATAACGTGTCACTAGGTACACTTTTAGATTTATAATATTTAATCTAAACTATGAAATTGATGCATTGTAAATAAAGTGGATCCTAATTTTATTATTTTTTATTTTTTATTTTTTGAGAAAGGAAATGGATCCTAATTCTTTTTTATTTTACTACCTCTTTTTTAGAAAGTAAAAAATCCTAATGTTTTAAATGACTTAACTCTCACTTGGGATATTTGGACCCACCCAAGGGGTAGTGTTAGAATAATGCTAACTTGATTAAATTCAACATTTTTTTTAATGGATAGAAATGTTAAGATTAAACTTAAACCTATAATGTTCACTTCCTTTGTGATTATAGTTATTTATTGACAGTCTAAGATACTAATTAATTTTTAAATTAAAAAAAAATAGTTTTAGCCTTTAAAAAAATGTTTTTTTTTTTATTTATAATTTTATTATAGGTGGGATTTGAATCCATGTTCCTTATTCAATAAGAAGAAACTTTACAAGTTGAACTAACATAAATGATAAACCCACTAAAATCACCATTTCTTAATTACATAAGCTTTATCACAGGTGGTAACTTATCAACTAGCACATAATACCACTCTCAAAAAAAAAAAAAAAAAAAAATCTAGCACATAATACTGTTATGGAAAAAACGCAATTAAGGTAATTTTTTTTAACTATTCTATCTTTTTACTTTTAACAATCAATGATTTACATCTTTAATATCCAAAGTGCCAGCTCCTTCAATAAAAGTGTTGCGCACACAAACATTTGGGAGCTTCTTCAATAATTACATATATCAATTTGTAGGCCAAAATGGCCTTTTATCATCAATTTTTGAAATATTTGGCAAAAAAACACTGTTTCAGAAATAAACAAGAATTTACTACTTTTTCAAGTACTCGAGTTTGGTGAGCTCGAATACCATATTTTATGCTTCCACCGTGGCACAATGACATGGCATTTGGGATTTAAAAAATGCCACGCAGTACTCGAGCTTCCTGAGCTCGAGTACTATTCTAGCCAATTAACACCGAGTGTGGCCCTTGTTACCCACACTTAAACTTACCAACTTAGCTTACTCTCTCATCTATCACTTTCTCAATCTCCCTCTCAATCTCGCTATCTCCCTCTCAATCTCCCCTTTCAATCTCACTATCACTTTCTCAATCTCCCTCTCAGTCTCGCTCTCGCTCTCGCTCTCGCACTCTCACTCTCACTCTCTTCTTCGGCACCACAAGCTCTTCTTCTTTCTCTATTTCTCACGACAACACAGGTTCATCACTCTAACTTTTCTCTTCTTCGTTGACCTCTCCATTTCTCTATTTGTACTAAATCTGAATCCATATAGGCTCTGGGATGTGGGTTTCATTTGATTTTTTTTTTTTTTTTTTTTTTTTTTTGTGGGTTTGCTTGGGTTTCATTTGATTTATTGTGGGTTTTGTTGGGGTTTTGTTCATTTGTTTGTGCGTTTTGTTTCATAGTATTTTCAATGATTTGTTTTGGGTTTGTCTTTATTTTCTATTTCTGTTATCTTTTTGTGGGTTTGTAATGCAAATTATGTGTTTGATGAAATGCTTCTATGAACTATCTATGAGTTGTGAAGTAATAACTAACAAGTAATTGAAGAAGGTAAGCAAATTATGTGTTTTACTTGAGGTAGTTGGAATATTATGTAGAAACAGTTTCACAATTGTAAGAAAAGCATCCCATTATCCCAATAGATCTGAATGGTATGAGTTCTAATAGAAAATCAATGTAACAATAAAGTCTTGATGTGCTTTCATTGTAGAATGTCCCAATAAAGTCTTCACACCTGCTATTAAGCTATTTATGAGCATGGCTTACGTATAGGATTGCAGTCAAACATGAATCATATATGCTTATGTGCTTGAATTTGTTGGGATTAAGTTTATATTTCAGAATCCTTAATACAAAATTTCCAAATTCACAGTACTAGAACCTTACAAGAGTTATCTAACTGTTTCATCTTGAAATGATTTTTTGGTGTTAAATTTAGATACATTTGACTAATACCATTGTCATATTCCTGTTTCCTTTGTTGTCTTTATAATTTTTTGAGTTATGGGTTTTTTATTACTATTAAATTCAGTGAAAAGGTAGAAAATGCAAAATGGAGGCTCAAGTGTTCTGTTCCTCCCCATAACCTTGGTGTACTATCTTTTTTCTTCAAAAATTACCAATGCACTAAGTCAGTGAAACTATAAGCCCATGGGGACATTTATACTGATGCATTCATACACTGATTTGCTTAGACTATGTAAAATAATCTGCTTTTTTTTTTTTATTTTACTTATTTAGAAAAATGCAAAAGTGGGTGCTTATAAAAAAACCCATTCATTTAGGTGTCCTTTCTAGTTGATATAAAACATTTTAGTTGTTAGTAGTTGGCAAGATATTTTTTTTTAGTTGGCTATGACTAAAAATATTTAGTCATCAACTTGTCAAGATATATCAATATTCTGATATATGCAACTTGTTATTCTATGAAATTCCCAAAATGACAACACTAACTTAACGTAGTCAAGATGATGGTTAATTAGGTACATTTACGTATGCTACAGTACAACTTATGGTTAATTTTCAAAATCAAAATTAATATGATGTGGGTATTTTGTGGTGTAATTTTTGTTTTTGCTTTTGTTTTTTTTTTTTTGTTTTTTTTTTTTTTTTTTAATGACCATTTTCATGTGTTATTAGAGCAATCAGTCATTGTAGGACACAGTTAGCGTTCTCATTGAGGCCATAATGAGTACGATGCTTGGACTATTAAAGTGAGGGTTGATTTTAATAATGTAGAGAGACTTTCATTTTAGAAATTCCTTCCATCTGAAAGTTGCGGCTTTCTCATTTATTTATTTAGGGGTGAAAATGTTTTATCGTGTATGCTGATGTATTCTATTTCTATTAGCTAAATATGCTGTAATCTACTTAACATTCTGAAGTTTAATTCATTTTTTTTCATTTTAGATTTATATTATTGCCATTTTCAATCAAATATGTTTATAATTAAAAATAAATAAATAAGAAGAGAAGAAAGTTTATGTATTTGAAGTGAATTTTCCCCTGACTGTTGTTTTCACCAAATGCCAGATATGGACCCACATGAAGCGGGACCCTCTATACAGACTGTCTTGACAAGGCAGCCTATGCATCGTTCAAGTTTGCTTTGGGATGCTCCTTTGGAAGGTGAGGTATGCACTTGTCCAAAATTGTAGTCAATATATGTAGTAGAAAGAGTTTTGGCATTTAAGAAGCGTAATTAATACTAAGCTGCTTTATTTGCAGGAAGTGCCAGGTGTACTGACTTGTCGTCACCGAGATAAAGGTCTGCTTGAAGATGGTGCAGTTTTAGATCCATGGATTGCAACCTATATCACAGATGCAGGGTTAGATGGGCTACTTTGGGTCCCACATATGGACCTTGACCATGCATAGATTCTTTAAGTTGTCATGATCAAAATGAAGGATGGGATATGGAAAATTTATGTCAACCATGAACATATCATAGTTGTTTTATTAACTTATGCATTTGGCGATACTATTAGGTTAATCCAACCACTAGTGAGACAGAGGATGATGGTGTTGAAGATGAATACCAACTAGAGGACCTAGAGGTTGTAGCAGCTGATTACATGTTGAAAGTGGGGGTCTCCAATTTCAGAAATGCATGGGAAAGCGTGGGTGATGACTGCAAATTGATAATGTTGTTCACAAATATCATGCCAAGTTCAATCGATGGATTAAAGAATTTTGCTACAAATGACTTTTATATCTTTATTAATTTGAAGTTAGTTGTACCAACTTTGAAATTGTTTGTTGCAAATCTACAATTGTTAAAATGGTGGTCGCTTTGATTGTTTCAATATAAGCCATATTTTAGTTATGGAGGAAATTTTGTGCATGTTTCATGGGGTTTGGCAGTGTCCTGTGACTCTTGTCCATTTCCATGAAGTTCTAGCTTCATTCACCAAAATCAACTTATCAAACAAAAAAAATTGTTCACTAAAAAATCAAATCAATGTAAAGATTTTAAGCAGCAATAACCGAGAACTTCATATGGACGTAAAAATTTGACATGCATGATTTTTACACTCCAAAAATTGAGGCCACATACAGATTAATACTCGAGCTTAAAGAACTCGGGTACAAACGGTACTCGAGTTCCTCAAACTCGAGTACTATACTGTATTAGTATACCCAAGCACACACTCTGTATGTGGCCATTACAGAATGGTACCCGAGTTTAGTGGACTCGGGTACCACAGTAATACAGTACTCGAGCTTCATGGGCTCAAGTACCAAGCAGAATATTTAAATCTTGCCATGTCATCGTGCCACGGTGGAACTGGAAAATGTGGTATTCAAGTACTTAAAAAGGTGGTAGATTCCTGTTTATTTCCGAAACAGTGTTTTCGTGCAAAAAAGTTCAAAATTTGATGGTATTTGGCCAATTTGGCCTCAATTTGTATATGATAAACTATTTAAGGCAATAATTCCACGTCAATCCAGGCAAAGAATTCTATCGTTCTTATTTCTTCTATAGCGATTGAGGAACAAGACAGAGACGACAAAGAAAGTGACCACTGTGGGACGACGACAAGGACAGAGCGAGAATCAAGAGAAGCACGGATGAGAAAGTACGGGGAGTGGAAGCGAAGAAGCCCTAGCTTTCTTCTTCTGTGGTTTGTTCAAGAGCGAAGTGACCTTTTGTGTGGAACTGAGGAATTCTCTGCCGATGGAACCAAGCTTAAATTATCTATCATTTTCAAGTCTCACGCTACTTTTTGTTTCAACTTTATTTCAAGTAATAAAAGTTTCAGTTTTTTAAATATAATCTAACTTTTAACTTTTTGCCATAGATTATGCAAATAAGCTATTGAAAACAAGTAATTTCCAATTGGATACATAATTTCTAAACTTAAAAATTTTATTTATTATTCTTAAGAAAATGGAAAATAACTAAATATAACTGGTTAGTCCTTACATGCACAAAATTTATTTTTTTGAATTGAAATTGTGAATTCAAGTTACGATTTCATTTCAAAGATTTTTGAACTAAAATCTTGATTTGAAGTCACGAGGTCAGTTCAAAAACTGATATATGTGTGTAACGAGCCATGTGTAATAGACACCCATCTTCAAGCAGAAGCCTCCGCCGTCCTATGGACAGTTCAGCTCACCAAGAAGATTGAAAGATGGGACATGTTTATCTTCGAGGGAGATGCCAAAGCTTGCTTTGATCCCCTCTCTTCTCCAAGATCTGATCCAGATTGGTCCATTAGCAATACTATTAGAAATATTTTATGTTTTGCTGAGTCTTTTTCCTATTGTTATTTCTGTTGGGTCAAAAGAGAGAGTAACACAACACTGCAGCCCATGTTACTGCCAGGTTATCTCTTGAGTCTTGTCAGTCCTTCTATTATGATAAATACAATCTACCAATTGTCATTGAGCCTGCTTGTAAGGTGATGGAAATAAAGGAGAGATAATACCTGAATTTTTCTTGGAAATTACACAATTTGATTTTACCAAAAAAAATGTGGCAGAGATAAGGCGTGGACCAAGTCACTGTCTTAAGACAAATCGTGCCGTCAACGTTATATCCGATGTAGTTAGACAAATAATTTCTACATGTTGCCCCTAGGATACAACAGCCTAGCCACCTTTGCTAATTATCCTTGCGAGCCTACGCTGCTCGTAGGATATAAGCTTTCTATAGTACTTTCTTTTTCCAGAAAATTTTGTAAAAGATAGAATATTTTTGTGAGTAGTAAAAAGTAATAGATGGTAAATGTTTAGGACAATAAAAAATTGTTTTTGAAAAGCTTTCAGCTTTGTAATTCAAAAATAATGTGTGTCTATCCATTTTTATTTCTTTCCATATATATATATATAGTCGGACCTATAACTTGTCCTTAGCCAAAGAATCAAAAGGGTTTGATATCAATTAAATGATCATAAAGTTATTGAAATTAATATATATAATCAATGGCTTTCTTTATATATATATATATATATAAGAGTTTTTCTTTGCCAGACTTTTGTACATTGAGAACAAGAAAAGAAAGGATCATGATGCTATGACATTAAATGTCCCATAAAGTGGCTGAAGATTAAAAGCCAAACCATGTAATACAATTTCAAATATGCATAAATATTGCTATTTGTTTTTTACTTTCCTTAAACCAAATAGTAAACGCTTGTGTATATATGGTAACTTATTATAACATAAAATAATTTAGCAATAGCTGTACATTTAAGTGCTGAAATATCTTCCATATATGTCGTTATTATGTCATATTCAAATAAGAATGTTTGAATACAAAACGTTTAGAATGGAAAGTATATATTTGTAATAAAACCAAATATGCTGGTAATTATGGCATTAATATCACATTAATGTTTATAAATTTCTTGATTAAAATCATTGACAAAAGCTATTCAAATTTTGAATTATATTTGAATTTCAAAATTTAGCAATCAACATATCTGACATTAAGAGATAATTAATACACATAAACGAGTAATAAAACAAATATAATATTTTTTATAAAAATATCCAACATAAGGTGGATTGTTCATTGCTTTCTTGAATAAATATTGAAGCTTTTTAAAAAAAGAAAAAGAAAAAAGGAGTCATTTAACTAAGTGACTTTGTCCAATTGGGCCAGTTAAGCAAGAATTAATATACGGTTTCATTATGGAATACACTGACTTAGTATCTTTGTAGTTTTTATTTATTTATTTATATATACACACAGAAAAGCAGTACATGTATATTAATATAGAAAAAAAATACAAAGTAAAAAACCAAAGGGGTCTACCATACATAGAAAACGCCAAACATAGTGGCTGGCAGACCCAAAGAAGAGAGTTACTAAACATGCAAAACAAGCCAAACTAGATGAGTAATACTACTGCCGTTTATTATACAAATTAATATACACATGCTTGAAATGCACTAAAGTCTTCAAAACTATGTAGTAATATGTCCTTTTGAAACAATTTAGCAAAATGCACATGTTTTGAAACTTAATTTTGACAAATTTGAGTTTTATGAAGAACTTGATATCATTAAAATTGAGTTTCATGTAATTTGTGCCATAGTGGAAGTCGCTAATCTGGCTTTTTCGATTAAAAAAACCACATAAATCTCAAATTTTAGTAAAATTGAGTTCTGCCCAATTTTTTTTTTTTTTTTTAAATACAACTCGATATATGTAGTAGTATCGAGTTTTGTACAATTTTTCAAAAACTTTTTGAGTGGCTATAGTATTTGGTGCAACAGTCATGCAATGTCCTTGAATATATGTCCTCTGGGTCAGATAAAAGCTAAAAAATTAGTTGCATTAATTAAAACATATAATGTTTCACTTTCTTTCTTCAGAGTCTTTGGCCTTAACACTATCTGAAACTCACCACCACCGATGGGGGAAAGAAACCCAGAACACCAAATTACTATCTCTCTTTATTAACTCAAAAAACCCACTGCCCTTTTTTCCAATCATCACAACTATTTTTCCCTAGAACAATTTCTTCCAATCCGACCGAGACAAGACCACTATAATTTTTTTGACAAGCCCATATTTGTCCAAAAAAACTAGTCCCAAAAATCCCATCCACCCCAACAATCTCTACTTTGATGCCCATAATTCATCCAAAAAATTTAGTCCCCACCATTCCCATCCGCCCCCAACCCCTCATGAACCCAAATTTCCTCATAATTAGTCCCCAAAATCTCTCTCATATCAGCAAACGTGTCAATAGATCCACCAAAATCATAAAAAGTAGATGATAATTGTTGTGAGTAAAGAAATAAAAACAATTAAAAAAAAAAGAAAATTTGATATTTTAGTGAAATATAGTGTAAAATAAATAATCTAATATGAGAGTTTTGAAAACTAAGTATGAAAAATAGAAAAAGTGAGTTCTTATGCTAAAATAAACAAAAAAATTTGGTGAAACTATACTGTTGGTTCTTAAAGTTTACCTATTAAGTGCTATTGGTCCCTGAAATTTGAAATGAGCACAATTAGTTTCTTAAGTTTTAAAGATGAGCTTTATTGGCCCCTCTATTAACTTATGTTAGTTTTTTTGCTTATGTTGGAAAAATGAGATGGCATTTTTTGAATGATGTGGCTTAATATTTTATATTAAAAAAAAAAATTACATATGATAAATTTTGACTATACCCTTTTAAGTGGTGGGTTAACCTAGCACACCCAGATCAAAAACATACAAAACATCAAACCCATATATATATTTGGGTGCTTGATGACTTAATTTGGGTGAGTATGGGGACTTTGGCCCCGTGGCTGTAGGGATCTCTTCGTCTCGTCTGTGTTTCACGCTCAATTGCTTGTGCAATTGTTTCATGTTTGCAATTCTTTTATCAATTTTCAGCTATGCTACCTGGTTTGTGAATTGCGAGTTTCAAAATTTTGAGAAATGGATTGGAAGTGTAAAATATAAACAAACAAGACAATGAATGATAGATTTGTGAAATAGAGTTGGGATATTTTATTTTTCTTTTTAATCTATTAAGATTTATGACCCGCTATGCTATTGCTAACTGTTAACGATTTCTTCAAAAGCAATTATGTGTGGCTATGGGAATGGGGATGGAATAATTAGAAAGGGAAAGAGAGGGCTTTGGAATTTTGGAGCCGCTGTGCTATAGATTTTGCTACCATGGACTGGCGGAGGGAAGAATATTGTTATGATTCTCGTTGTAAGTAATTTACATGCATTTCTCCTTGTGATTTTAGCATTTCTTGACATAAGTGGGACTTGCATAGTGTTTTGTCGGAGCTCTCTTTCGGTGAGTTATGTTGCAGCGCCAGATGGAGGTGGAACCTAGAGAAGTGAAGAATATGAAGATTTGGAGTGGAAAAGTTGGAGGATGGAAAATTAGTGGAAGGATAGAAAAGATTTAGTTTTCCCTCATGTGTGTTTGGTTGGAGGGATGAAAAAGTGGGAGGATGGAAAACTTTTTTATTTGATTGGAGAAAAAAAGGGGAGGATGGAAAATTTAATTTATATAAATTGACTATTATGTCCTTGTTATATAATATATAAGAAATAGATATATTTACCCTCATTAAATAAAATAAAAATTAACACAAATACATATACATTTATATTACTTTTCTTTATTATTATATATAATTTAAAATTTATGGGCAACAAAAATTGATTATGCGTTAACTAGAAATACATTTCAAAAAAAAAAAAAAAAAAAAACTTTATTCACATGGGCAACTGGGCAAACTTGGCAAAGCATCCTTCTCCTTCACTTGGCAGCAAAACAATTCACCTGGCAGCAATTCAATTAGTTTTTAACACATCCTTCACATAGCACAATGGTGTGTGTGTATTAAAGGAAAAAGAATTTTATATATATATATATATATATAGGAGAAAGATCCTGGGAAGAATGCAAAAAAAAAAAAAAAAAATCAAATCAAATAGCAAAAAAAGTGGAGAAGGTCATACCTATCTCGGCTGGAGAGGAAATCAAAAGACCCGTTGACTGGAGAAAAAAACAAACAGAAACTAATGAGGACAAGGTAGATAAACGAATGATGACACAAAAAAAAAAAAAAAATTGAATGTCTTACGAAACAAAAAAATCAACAAGAAACGATAGATTAATGAGGAATATTATAACAACAAAAAACAATAGAATGGGAAATATAATGAGGACAAGGCAAAAAAAAAAAAAAAAAAAAAAAAAAAAAAAAAAAAAAAAAGAAGGAGAGAAAACTTGGAGAAAAAAACAAACAGAAACTAATGAGGACAAGGTAAATAAATGAATGATGACCAAAAAAAAAAGTTTTGAATGTCATACGAAACAAAAAAATCAACAAGAAACGATAGATTAATGAGGAATATAATAATGACAAAAAACAATAGAATGGGGAATGTAATGAGGATAAGGCAAAAAAAAAAAAAAAAAAAAAAAAAAAAAAAACGAGGAGAGAAGAGAACCTCGAGTTCATGTTGCTGTGTTGTAAAGATGCTAAGAAAGTGATAATGATGAAGAGGCAAAAGGTTAATCAGGTCACAGGTGTAGTGGGAAAGTAAGAGGGGTAGGTGAGTGCAATAAAGTAAGGATATTTGTGTAAATTATATCATTCATCATCTTTTCTTTTTAGTTTTCCTCTCAAATTGGGAAGACAAAAAAATATGGACCTGGAGGGATTATTTTCCACCCCATTATCTGTCTCTCTTGTTTTCTCTCCTAAACCAAATAAGAGAAAATTTTATTTCCACCCTATTACCTCACATGCCTGTATACCAAATATAACTAATAATAGATAAACACAATATAGTAAATATTCAATCCTTTTCTTATGTGTTTTCTTGCACTAAAATATAACAAAGTATTCAAGGGAATGACTTTTCATTTCTAATATATATCCTCTCACATGCAATGCAGTCATGAGAGGTATTGAGTATAGGTTTTTGACCGTTCTTCCTAGTTATTTGCTAAGAGTTGTAACCTTTTTTTTTTAAGTCTTCCTTAAATTAGTCACCAAATGTGTATTTAATTTTAGCCGTGGATTCCCAGACTTTTCCAAAACTTCAACAAAAAATTTCTCTTTTAGCCTTCCCAAGTTTTTGTCAAGTGAGGGGAAAGAAAAGAAAAGAAAAGAAAAGAAAAGAAAAGGTGTCTTTTTCCTTTGGACATGTGTCCTACACGGCTACACCTATGACATCAACTCCTCCATTTTTGTTTTTCTACTTTCTAGTGTAACTGGTCCAACTGTTGGTTGGTTCCTCCAGCTAACCAGCCACGAATCCAATCCACTTTGTCGTTGAGGAAATATGGGCTTGACTGGGCTGGTGCTAGAACATGGGCTTGACCAACTGAATAGCCCAAAAGGCTTTCTTGAACGAAGCTTTAACTTCTTGTAGCCCATTTGGTGTAGCTGAAGGAGCTTGGGCTTTAATAGAGTGAAGCCATGAACTTCCAAACTTGATTTGTGCTTTTGAACCCAATTAATGAGGCAAAGAGATTATGGGCTTGTAACCTCATTTCGTGTAGTATGCTATATGCTTTGCAAAAATATTGCTCAAAAGCCTTGAGGCCAGTTCGTCTGGTGAGGAAGTTTGGTCATTTAATGAACTGGGACATTTTTGGGCTTTTGCTTTAGCTTTGAATGAACTGGGACATTTTTTATTTTCCATTAGTTCAAGCCTTTTGTTGACGTGGCATAATTTTGCGTAATGAGACCACGTTGTGTGGCGTATGAAAAGAAAAAACCCTGAACAACCTCTAACTTCATGTTCATCTCGATGCAAAGAAATATTAGCACTAGATGTGAGAAAATCAGAACCAGGTGACTGTAATGTTTTAGACTTTTAGTGACAAGAGCCTCTTTATGAATCAAAGTAGTGGTTTGGAAAATCAACTTGTGGGACTCTTCGTCCTCAAAAGCATGGCAGTTCTCTCATGTAGCTGTCCAAAGCCTACAATCTAACCTTCAATGACCCAATTCATAACATCTTGTCCTAGTTCGGATGACACAAAATTTGGAGGTCCTGACCCCTATAAACAACAAAAAGTGAGCTCACGTTAGTACATCAATTTTTAATTTTACGAGGATAAAATCCTAATTTTATTTTTATGACCACAATTTGTAATAGTGATTGATCGTGAGTGGTGAATGATTATTTTTATATGAACTATTATTTTATTTTCATCACTCAGAACTAGTTAGAATTGTGACACAAAAAATATGACTCTAAACCCAAAATAAACCACTGTTATGTAAAAGAGACTATTGAAAAGGTAGCCAATTTTTTTTTTTTTTTTTAATTTTTTAACACTACAAGTGTTCAAAAAAGCCACTGAGTTAATTTAGATAACACTAAATTTAGAGACTCTAGCACCAATAATCAACATAGAAAAGAAGGATGGTTATTGCATAAAGCAAGTACAGAAGACACCCATATATAGAAATCCCAATTATATTTCAATGCTCAATCAAGTAAAGGAATGCCACGTTTGGATAAAGGAACCTAATGGAAAAAATGGCTATAATTGAGCCACTTTTAATTTTTTTTAATTGTAGATGAGATTTGAATCAATGTTCCTTATTTAATAAGAAGAAACTTTACATTTTTTTTTTCTTAAAAGGAGAAAAACAAAAAAAAAAAACAAATATTCACTATAATTGAGCTAACAAACACTCACTAAATTCACTATTTCTTTATTTTTTTTGAAATGGAAAATTCACTATTTTTTTAACAAGAAAATTCACTATTTCTTAATTGCACCAGCTTTGTCATATACTAGGTGGTAACTTAATCAGTTTTGTCACATAACACCGTTAATAGAAAAAACGCAACTAAGGTAATTTTTATTAAATATTCTATCTTTTTACTTTTAACAATCACTGATTTACATCTTCAATATCCAAAGTTCCAGCTCCTTCAATAAAAGTGTTGCAAACACAAACATTTGGGAGCTTCTTCAATAATTACATATATCAATTTTTTGTAGTATATGATAAATTATTTAAGGCAAAGAATTCAAAGCTATATATAATTTAGAGCTCACGGACCTCTCTATCGTTGTTCTTTCTTCTATAGCGATTGAAGAAGAAGACGGAGATGGCGGAGAAAGTCACAACAGCGACGACGATGAGGATGGAGCGAGAATCGAGAGAAGCTCGGATGAGAAATTGCGGGGACTGGAATTGAAGAAGCCCTAGCTTTGTTCTCCGGTGGTTAGTTCAGGAGCGAAGTGGCCTGAGAGTTTGTGTGGAACCGAGGAATTCTCTGCGGATGGAACGGAGCTTGGAGGAAGAAGAAGAGGAGAAAGGAGTACATGAGATTAGGGTTAGAGATTGGGGATTCGAAGAGAGAGTCACGTCCATTGAATTTCACAGAGAGAGAGAGAGAGAGAGAGAGAGAGAAGTGACGAGAGAGGAAGAAGAAGAAGAAGAGGTTGTGGGAGTGAGTGAAAAAGACTATGGGAGAGAAGTGGACAATAGTTTTTGCCCATCCAGTTGCTGTTGACGTGTCATGGTGGTTGCTTTCTAATGGTCTTTGTCAGTTGTTGTTCTTTTTTTCTTTTTCTTTTCTTCTTTTATTATATATATATATATATATATTTTTTGTCGTTTTAAACTTTTTATACTAGTTTTTTTTTTTTACATGAAAATATATCATTCGCTCCAAAAATGTTAAGTTCTATTTTAGTGTCTATTTCGAAACCAGCAAAATTTATGCTTAAATAATCCATTACTTTAGCTGTCACACTATTTTTTGTCTCAATTTTAGAGTAATTAATATAAGCTTGAGCCTTTTTCAAAAAAAAAAATATATATATATATATATATATATAAGCTTGAGCCTTTTTATAAACTAGTCGCTAACCCGTGCGATGCACGGGATAGTTAAATAAAAAGACAATTAACCAACATTACGTTAAGGTAAAAAAATTAGTGAGAGAATGATTTGCTCACCAAGAATTTAAAAGAAAAAAAGATTGATATAATAAAATCTAAGAAATTTAGAAATAGAAAATTGGGTTAATAATATGCATATTATAGACATTTTGCTAGTTAGCGTTTAAAAAAAAATGGATCTGTCATAATTAAATAAAATATAATGGGAATAAATATTTAACTTCTATGCTTTTCATTAGTTTAGAAGTGTTGTCTAACGTAGAATGTTATTGGGTTGTAAGAAAGATTTTTATAAAATGTTAATACCATATATATATGCTTATATTGTCAATGTCTCACTGCAGGTACATAGTTACTGAAACCTACAAAGTAATTTACAATTATTAAATTAATAAAGCAAAATTCCTTATATAAACTACAAAGATAAAAACAAATCTTATTTAGTCGTATTAATAACAATATAAACAATTCAAAACATGGAACATTATCAAATTTATAACACATATTTCCATTATCTTTTACGTTGAATCCAAACAAATAATTAATTGAAATTAATCCAAACAAATAATTAATCAACCAAAAATCAAAACTTTAATTAAGAAAACAAAAAATCACATGAACCCAAAATAAAAATTCTCAATAAAGAAAAAACATATAAGGTAAAGAATTAAGATCAACCTACTAAGACACAAATACCAAAAACCCCAAAACTTAAACCTTCCAAATTTTATAGAATCCCCAAATTCTACTTCAAAACCAAACAAAACCCTTCAAATTCAAAAAATTCATATATAATATACCAAATAAAAATTTACCACACCTTGGGTTGGAAGACATAGGTTGCAGTTTTGATTTTTCTCCAAAAAATAGAGATGCTTCATCTGCTATATACAATATAAAATAATTATTAGAAATTTCAACCCAAAAACCAAACCCACAAAAACACTATCAAAATATAGAGATTAACCCAAATACTTAGAAGAAAATAAATTCTAAACATAACAAAACAATAAGATAGAATGAAAATTTCAGGCACATATGAAAGCAACTAAAAAAGACAAAACCTACATTTTTTTTTTTTTTAGTTGAGTCTCTTTCCTTCTTATTTTTTTAATTTTAAAGTGAAGTTAAGTTTAGGGCTTTGAGATGTTAATTGCTAGGGTTTTAAGGAGAGAAGAGAGAGTCCTACCAAAAGTCTAAATAATATAAACAATTCAAAACATGGAACATTATCAAATTTATAACACCTAATTCCATTATCTTTTACGTTGAATCCAAACAAATAATTAATTGAAATTAATCCAAACAAATAATTAATCAACCAAAAATCAAAACTTTAATAAAAAAACAAAAAATCACATGAACCCAAATAAAAATTTTCAATAAAGTAAGAACATATAAAATAGAGATGTTTCATCTGTCATATACAATATAAAATAATTATTAGAATTTCAACCAAAAAACCAAATCCATAAAAACACTATCAAAATATAGAGATTAACCCAAATACTTATAAGAAAATCAATTCTAAACATAATAAAACAATAAGATAAAATGAAAATTTCAGGCACATATAAAAGCAAATAAAAAAAGACAAAACTTACATTTTTTTTTTTTTTAACATAAGTCTCTCTCCTTCTTATTTTTTTAATCTTAAAGTGAAGTTGAGTTTAAAGTTTTGATATGGTAATTGCTAGAGTTTTAAGGAGAGAAGAGATTTTGGTATTTTTATGCAAAAAACGTTATTTTAGGTCTAGGTGATTTATTTCCTTGTTTTTAGGCTCTTTTAATGTTTTTTTAGGTCAAATTTGGTTCCTATTATGGTAAGATATTAATTAGGGCTTATTTTAGAATATATTTTCTTGTCCATCAAGTTTTATGGAGCCCTTAAATAGGTCTCCAAGTTTGTATACGTTTTTTAATATTATTGTTATAAGATATAAAACCTAAAATAAAAAGAATCAAAAATAAAAAGAAAAAGAAAACAATGCAAAAAACGTTATTTTAGGTCTAGGTGATTTATTTCTTTGTTTTTAGGCTCTTTTAATGTTTTTTTAGGTCAAATTTGGTTCCTATTATGGTTAGGTATTAATTAGGACTTATTTTAGAATATATTTTCTTATCTATCAAGTTTTATGGAGCCCTTAAATAGGCCTTCAAGTTTGTATACGTTTTTTAATATTATTGTTATAAGA
This sequence comes from Quercus gilva, assembly GCA_023621385.1. Lineage (NCBI taxonomy): Eukaryota > Viridiplantae > Streptophyta > Magnoliopsida > Fagales > Fagaceae > Quercus > Quercus gilva. Next base: position 53,877,493 of record CM042483.1, read on the forward strand.
TATAAAACCTAAAATAAAAAGAATCAAAAATAAAAAGAAAAAGAAAATAGTGATGATGTGGAAAATTGTGAGAGTTTCAAAAGCTTCGGTTTTATATATATATATATAGATAAGTTTTTTTTTTTTTTTAAAGAAGAAATTCAATTCTTATTCATTAAGAGAGGGTATTAAAATTAACTTGGAGTACAGGTTCATAGTACATCTTCCATCTAAACTAATAAAAAAGGGGAGTGAAATGCTTTTAAAAATAAGCTCTTTTTTTTTTTAAATAAATTTTTTTGCCTCACATTATGCAATAAACTACTGAAAATAAGTAATTCCCAATCAAACACTTATTTGATTATTTAGGAACAACTTATCTAGCATTTTGCTCAAAACTTTTTGCTTAAAGTATGCTAAAATATACTTGTACTACAAAAAAATGAGAAAAGTTGAGTTTTAAAAAGCTGCACATAAGCTAAAAGTGAAAAACTAAGCTTCTAAAATTGGAAATTTTTTTTTTATTTGTTGAACATAATTGATTAGTTATTTCATAGTCATATCATAATATAGTAATTGTGGTCACCCAAGACTTATTCAATGATAGTATTTGGGACACAATTTATTTATATGTGGGTTAAGTCTTAATCCTATAGATTAGGCCCCAAACTTCACCTGGTTTCTCTCAATTCTCCAGTGTTTCCCTGTGTTTCTACTCTCTGTCTCTCACTCCCTAGTTTTTCCAACCCCCAAGCCTCTACCTTCTTCCCCTTTTTATAGTCTCTTGTTAGTGGGGTGGTCATCATTATTTTCCTACTTCACACATATTCCTATGTTCATCAGAATTCCAAAGAATCCTCACAAGTTTAGAGGATTACCTTGGAACCCGTTCTAAATGCCAAATAGTGTTCAGTGGGGAAAATCCAATGGCACTATTAATCCTCGGCTACTGATCTCTCTAGGTTCGTGTTTCACCCTGACTTCCTTCGTCATTGGTCGGTGTTTAGCCAACCACTTAAGACTCCCTCAAGTAGTCGTCTCCTCGGCCCACCATCCCAACCTCAGGGTTAGGCCTGTTGTGATAGGGTCCAGGGTTTATTCCCTCCCTATGTACCAAGTTTAACTCGTATAATGGGTCTCAGGTTTTATGTTGGGTTTTGATTAGGTGGGCAAACATGGGTCGCTTGGGCCCAACCCCCCCACAGTAATTATTAGTTCACATATTGTACATGCACAAAATTTAATTTTTGAATTGAAATAGTGACTTCAAATGGTCATGATTTTAGTTCAGAAACTAAAATATGTGCATGTTATGTGTAATAACAAGTGTGCAATAGACAATGTTCATCTTAATAAGTCATGTGACTAAGTGAATTTGAGGAATTTGACCAGATAAGCAAGAATTGTGACGGTTTCATTATGGAATAATTGATTTAGTATGTTTGTAGTTTTTTAAAAGTCGTGTGACTTTGTTGAATTTTGACACAAAAGCAAAAAATACAAAACTAAAATTATGGAAGGACTAAGTTAATACATACTTTAGAATTAAAAATGAACTTTTAAAATTTTAGTGACTAAAATAAAAGTGGATTCGATTTCAAAAAAAAAAGTACATTTTTTCCCTTTTTAATTTTCATTTCTACACATCAATGTATTGTTTATTTATATGCCTTAGTACGGGACTCAAAGTGAGTTAAGGCTTTGTTATGTTATGCAAACTAAATTGTTATGCAATGGTGAAAAGATTATGTTCAACTAAATTTAGAGTACTTAATAACTTAAAAGAGAATATCTGTTTCATTGAAGGTCCGTCCATGATCCGTATTGATCTTTTATTTATATTTTGCATCAAGCTTTACCTTATGATCAAATATGACAAGATTAATTGAAGTCCTCCTACTCTGTATGTACAACTTTACAAGACAAATTTTAAAGCATTTTTGGCCAGTGTAGTTCACAAAGTCCTCTTGCAGTGCTGCCTCTGCAGTTTGCACTGTGCAATTATTTAATGACCTGTTTGGATGTTTAAAAAAGGAAGAGGAGTAAAGTAGAGGGAGGAAGAGTAATCTAATTACCTTGTTTGGAAGTTTTTTAAAGAAGGAGGGGGAGGGATTTGGAGGGGTTTCAACTCCCTCTAGCCCCCCATTTTTAATTCTCCCAAATTGGAGAAATTTGGAGGGAGAGTAAAGTACATAAACTATTGACCAAGTAAATTACCTAATTTACCCTTATTATATTAACAAAATTACACAAGGGGAAGGGCTAATTACTCCCTTCCCCCTTCCTAATTTTAAAAACATCCAAACAAGGTGGAGGGAAATCATTTTCCTCTACTCTCCTCTCCACTACTCCCTTCCCCCTTCCTAATTTTAAAAACATCCAAACAAGGTGGAGGGAAATCATTTTCCTCTACTCTCCTCTCCACTACTCCCCTCTACTCTCCTCCCTCTCTAAACTTCCAAACAAGCCATAAATAGCTGGATGGTCACTAAAGTTAATTGCATTTAGAATGTCTTTCAATTTAGTAACCTTTGTCAAGAAATGCATAACCTGACTTTGTGCTAACCATGCACACAATATCAAATTGTAAGCCTTAGAGAGTTTCACCATAAATGAACAAACCTTAAGAATTAATCAGTTGACTATTGTGGGAGGCAGTCTTAAGTCTTTACTCCCTTGATCTCTACTTGTACACCAAATTAGGGTGACATCTGGGCAGAAAAAATTCTTACAAATAAATTTTGACTTATAATACATAGGCAAAACCAAGTTTTCGCATTTTGAAAGAGAGACAAAAGCAAAAACATGCACAAACTGTCTGAGTTATACTTAAAGGCCCTAAAGGGTACCATGAGAAGCATAGCAGCAAGGAGTCCTGACAGCATTTTCGTCCCTCAATAAGATAGATGCAAATGAATATGGCAGACCCCATTAAGTTCACAGGACAATGATAGTAAACAAGACCTGTCTTGCAATGTCAATAATTTGATAATGTAAACTTAAAATTCAAAAATATTACTGGATAACATTGTTAATCTGAGATTAAAGAAAATATACCTGGATTATGCAGAAATATGAGATACTAATGGATGCAGAAAAGGGATCTAAATTCTAAATACTGCGACAAGAGTAAAAATGTAGCACTCCTATTAACATTTTTACATCCTTTAAATGAAGAAGCAATGCTCGTTGAAGTACAACTACTGCAGAGCTCTCCATGTATCAAACACTGTTAAACAGTGTCTGTATGTTAAATTTTTGGAAAGAAAATTGAACTCCCCCACAGTTATTAACTCAATGCATGCAATAACGTCAACTATAGGTATATTTAGAGATAAGAGGCCGGGTTGGGGGTGTGATATCTTTAGCTCTAGTAACACTCATTAATCACTACCACTAATAAAAGAAGATGAATTATCATTTGATACTACTCTCACTAAATAAATTTTGTGTTTCTGTCATTCATATGTAACGGCTAAGAAGCCCCTAATAATTACAATAGTATCAGGGCCTCATCTTTGTCACACATGGAATTCTCTTACTTCACAACCCAAATGTATTTTCAAACTTGTCCAGTTCACCAGTTCATCTTTGTCACAGCAACCACAAGAGCTGGATAAAAAAATAACGGTTTCCGGTCAATGTGAAGCTGAAGCTAGTAATCAATCAAAAGCATGTGAAGCTGAAGCAATTCCAATTGAACTACGATATTTTCCTGTAAATAGAAATGCAATTGTGTCTAAACAGAATACCATTCAGATGGGACCTATCTGGCAGACGCATGGCAAATGGAAGATGTTTAAGGCTACAACAAATAATTAAAGCACATGCCCTGCATTTATCTCAACTGTAGACACAAAATCAAAGTATATGATTCTAGGCATAAATATGACAGCATATACATAGATGTGAATTATAGTCATATATTTTTAGAAGAGGTTCATAGATGAATCTTTATTATCAAGGAATCCTAGACGAACAATCTCATCTAGTTGAATTATTTTTCTTTTGTGAATGCTTTAATTATTTAAATATAGAACTTATAATTCATTATTGTGATAAGAATATGAACATTGGTGGACTAGGTGTCTTATTGTTGATAAAGTCCCCTGTTCAGTACATTAGAAGCATTGAGGTAGGTATTTGGTCCAAAGTGTAAAAGAACGTCAAAATAGTCACAATAATCTCTTTTTTAGTTGTATAAATACTTTAAATGTTGAATTTCAACCATTTCTCAATCTCATGTCTTCTTAAACTAGTCAAGTCTCTGCATTCAGGATTTGGAATTTCTGACTAGCTTGGCAATCTAACTAGTTAGAGCCGCCTGCTTGCTGATTTGGTAGTTTTAAATTTTTAATTAACTTAGTGGAGTGCTACTGCTACATGCCCTAATACCTAAATACAAGCAAACTAGACGATTCTGTCACCAAGACACTGCATAGACTAGCATTATTTGCAGGTAAAGGTTAACCTCAAAGAGACCAAGCAAGAGTTTTTCATCTAGACAAAAAATTATTCTTTTTCATTTGTTTCATTTCTTTAATTTGTACCACTCCATGATCTTCAGATTTAGTAGTGTCAAGATCATTAGAGAAACTACCCATATTGGCAATTTTTTTCTCAGTGCATACCTTTACGTGAGAGAACGTGATTGATAAAGCAGGAGAATAAGTGAATAAATTTGGATTTTAATAATATCATGAATTATAAGAATAATGGTTGGGCATCTATGATGGTGTGAGTTCCCTTTTTTCTCATACTTGACATCATAGTTACAAAATTCTAATCAAAAAATGGGAAGATTGATTAATTAGAAATCTGATTTTCAACAAGGAACAAGATTTAGATTTTTTAGAAATATTTATACCAATTAATTTCTTAAAAACATCAATAATGAATCTAAGATGAAAAATTTTCAAATCTCTCTTTTGTTAGAATATTTTCCCTTCTAATCTACAGATTCTTTATAGTCGAATATTGAATATGAGTACATTTTTGTTCCAAAATTTTCAAATTTCTCTAGTTGTCAATTTGTTTTTGATTTCTAACCAACCAATAAAGGAAACTAGGGGATAGCAAGGTTAAACCAGAAGAGTCACAACCATCCCACCTCATTTGCTGTAGCTTTATGTTCATTGCAGATGGCTCAACAAGAGCAGCCAGCCTGATCTTGTCGCAGACCACCTAGATTTATCATCTTTAAGCTCAACCAAATAGAACTGGCATTCTATGGTGATTAATTCATTGGACCTTGCAGGTTTCCAAATCCTTATTTTGTTCTTCAAAATAGAATCCATCTTTGCCTCAGATTTAGTTGCTGCACTGTGGATAATCCTAAAGCTATAAGTTATGAAAAGGATCCAAGTAGGATCCCAATTATCATGTCATAAGAAAACCTTCTACCATCCCCAACATCAAACTTTATGAACCCCTCCTAACCTCAATTCTAAGTTTATGACAGCTCTAAGGCACCATGTACAATCTTGTGGGACCTTTATAGTCCAAAAATACTTTGCCATGAGGTAAAATCTAGCACTCCTCTCAGTACCAGGCATAGAAAGTTCAACAATCCTTGAAGTTAAAGTGAAACTATGCTGAGCTGTTATAAATTCTAAAATGTTTGCAAAGAAATAAAACTCCCATATGGTTATCAACTCAAGGGTTGCCTAAAACATTAATAATGGGTATACTGAGAATTGAAAACATAAATAATTATTTCATACTACTCTCAATAGAAAATTTTCAAAAAAACATATCCTACATATGCAATGGCTATAATTCCCCACTAATCACAATAGTATAAGAACATCATCTTCTAGTTTACAAGAAGCATTTTACAACTCATATGCACCTAAGACTCCATTCAACTAGAATAATTTAAATTATTATTATTAAGAATAACCAAATTCCTTTTTAATGATTACTTTGACTTTATATGATGTTTAATTTAGTGTTCTGATTATGGCATAAAATCTAAAAGGAATAAAAGCTCCATCTAACATAATTTGTCTGCATAATTGCTGATTTCACAATTGCACATAACTAGGTTTTAGTTACCATATTGATACTGAAAAAACAACAACTTTCATCCATGCTAATTGATATTCCCAACTCAATAAGATAAAATTCTACGGCTTAACACAAGGACAGATTGAACTAGCATCACTAGTTACAAAATACATCTAAAATGCAATGAGATAAACATAATTTGAAGAAATATGAGGAATCCCACATAAACGAAGAATTATTTTTCTCCTCCTATGATACATTTGTTTCTTTTATTCAACAGAATACAGAAACAAAGAACACAATCATAGCAGAGCAGAAAAGTAGAACAAGAAAGCAACACAAACAAATACAGTACAAATGCAAACAAACCACCTAAGAAAATATCACAACAAAGAGTACCATCATCAAACAAACAATTCTTTACATCACTATCCATAGGCATTAGAATATGTTTAATTACCCTATGAAATCATATTCTTCAAATTGTACAACAGACACCAACCCATACCAATTGCAGACCATGGATGATTTCAACTGCAAAAAAATTGAAGGTGAATGATTAATCCCAGAAACATAAAAAATGAATTAAAATGAAATACATTGTAGACATGAACTCATTAAAGTAACATTTAGAACTATATTTTCACCATATAACAATATGTTTATGCTATAGGAATGAAAAGAAAGTAAGACCCAAAAATAAATAAAAGAAAGACCCTAGACCCCACAAAAGGGGAGAAAAAGAAAGAATAAAATGTTAATAAAAATGGAAAAAGTTAAGAGACCACCACAAGATGAAGTGGAAAAGAATTCGCTTGTAATATAATGGATAGGTAGGTTGTAGGTTTAGAACCTAATAAATAAGTGTATAAATTGCAATTCAGTTTTTACTCCTTGTGTGTGATAGCGGTGAAGTTCTTTTTTCTTCTATATTTTTTTTTTTAAATAAAAAACTGAAATTCAATCTACTTTGAGTCTTATGCCTAGTGGTTTATAGAAATATGAAAAAGATAAATGAACAAACACAAACAACTATCAGGGCCATAGAGGCAACCAATAGAAGTCTAGGAGCAACGAGTGTTGACAGGTTTTTTGTTGCTCAATATGATAGATGCAGAAGAAGATAGAAGAACACAATAGTTCACACTTCCCAGGACATTAATAGCAAGCACGACTGCTCCTACAATTTCAAGAATTTGAGAATATATAATTCTAATGAAAAAATGTTATATTAAGAATGACTAAATAATGCAGTTAATCTTAGTTTAATTTTTTTTTTGGATGAATTAGTAAAGGATGTTATTAATAGAGAACAAACAAGATAACGCTTGGCAAACTACAGAAACTGGGGACAGTGAAACGTAGGCTAAAGAAGAGAACATAGGCTATTAAATCCCAAACTCATCTCAAAAGACTAGATTCTTACAAATTAATATAACAGAAACTTAGGTAAGAGCAAATTACAGAAATTTTTACACCAAAACAAAACACCTCCTATACATTAGTAATACACACAAATATTTTAAATAACAAAAGAATTTATCCCATAGCAGAGAATATTGTTCAGAAATGATATTTGGAATTTGGTTCAAGAATCTTATCTGCCTCTAACATCCTTCTAGGTTCTTCTCAAATTCTGCTCTTGGCCACACTAACCCATTATGTATAATGACATTTTTCCGAGACCAGACATAATACACAGCGGCCTAATTGGCAAGCTTACAAATAGATGATCTTAGGCTTCTCCCTTGGTAATACCCTAGCTCATTTGATCATACTAGCTGCACTTGGCCTCTGAAACTTACCAGTGCCTAATGACAGTGTCCCAGATTCTCTTGGCAAAATAACATTCTAAGAAAAGATTATCTCTACTCTCAAAACACACACAAGAGTATAGCCCCACTGAGATAATCTTTCTCTAGTTGTCAATTTGTTTTTGATTCTAATCAACCAATAAAGGCAACCAGGGGATAGCAAGGTTAAATTACCAGTCTCCACCATCCCACCTCATCTGCCTTAGTTTTATGTTCATTGCATATGGCTACACAAGCGCAGCCAGCCTGATCTAGTTACAGACCACCTACCTTTATCATCTTTAAGCTTAACCAAACACAACTGGCATTGTATGGTGATCAATTCTTCAAACCTTGCAGGTTTCGAAACCTTTATTTTGTTCTACAAAACAAAATCCACCTTTACCTCAGATTTAGTTGTGGCACCATGCATAATCCTAAAGCTATACTTCATGAAAAGGATCCTATTATCATGTCACACAAAAACCTTCTACAATCCCCAACATCAAACTTTAGGAACCTCCTAACCTCACTTCTAAGTTTTAGGACAGCTCTGCAACCCCATGTACAAATCTTGTGGGTCCTTTATAGTACAAAAATACCTATCATGAGGTAAAATCTTGCACACCTCTCATTGCCAATGGAGGCATAGAAAGTTCTACAATCCTTGAGGTTAGAGCGAAACTATGCTAAGCTATCCAAGTTATAAACACTAAAAATGTTTGTATAGAAATAAAACTCTCATATAATTATCAACTCAAGGCTTGCCTATAGCATTGATTATGGGTATACTAAGAAATGGAAAACATAAATAATCATTTGATAATTCTCTCAACAGAAAATTTTCAAAAAAATATCCTACATATGTAATGGCTATGATTCCCCAATAATCACAATAGTATGAGAACCTCATCTTCTAGTTTACAAGAAGCATTTTGCAACTCATATTCACCCAACACTCTATTCAACTAGAATGAATTAAGTTCTTGTTAAGAACAACCAAATTCCTTCTTAGTTATTACTCTGATTATGTATGATGTTGAATTTATAGAGTTCCAATTATGGAATAAAAAATCTAAAAGGAATAGATGTTCCACATAACATAATTTGTCTGCATAATTTTTTTATTTCTCAATTGCACATAATTGGTGTTTTAGTTACTATATTGATACAGAAAAAGCAACGATTTCCATCCATGCTAATTGATATTCCTAACTCAAAATAATATATAGTGCTATTGCTTAACACAATGACAGTCTAAACTGGCTTCACTATAAACAATATACATCTAAAATGTTGTGAGATAAACATAAGTTAAAGAAATATGAGGAATCCCACATTAAATGAAGAATTATTTTTCTCTTCCTATGATACATTAGTTTCCTTAATTCAACAGAATACATGAACAAAGTGTGCAATCATAGCAAAGCCATAAAAGTGGAACAAGAAAGCAACACTAAAACAAATACACTACAATGCAAACAAGCCACCCAACAAATTAGTACAACACAAAGTACCATCACCAAACAAACAAATCTTTAAAGCATTAGCATTGAGGGGTATAAAACCCCCCAAATTGCTATTTTACAACCAAACAAGCCCAACATGAGCTTTATCCAGGTAGGTATACCTAAAAAATTTTAGCAATCATGAACAGTAAATGCCTATATATACGAATTACTATAGCTTGAGGGTAAAGGAAAATATATTATTTTAATGAAAAATATCTCCTCTCTCCCTGTCTCTTCACTTTCTCATCTCTCAAAAAATGCTCTCTCTCTGAATCTCTCTTCTCCCTTCTCTCTGAGCTCTCTCCCTCTCACTCTCTCTCTCTCAATTTTGAGTGGCAGTTTGGGTAGCAGTTTGGATGGCTATAAAGTCTCTTCAAAACACACACAAGCAACCCCTAGTATAGCCTCATTGAGCTAATCTTTCTCTAGTTGTCAGTTTGTTTTTTATTCCCAACCAACCTGTAAAGGCAGCCATGGGATTGCATGGCTAAACCACAACATTCTCCACCATTCCACCTCATCTTCCTTAGCTCTAAGTTCATTGCCGGTGGTTGCAGAAGGGTCGCAGCCTGATCTAGTAGCAGGCCACCTAGCTTTATATTCATCTTTAATCTGAAGGCTTGTCTAAAACATCAATTAGCTCTAAAATGTTTGGAAAGAAATTGAACTTCCATATGGTTATCAATTCAAGGCTTGTCTTAAACATCAATTATAGGTAATCTGAGAAATGGAAAATATAAATAATCAATTGATACTACTCTCAATAGAAAAAATTCAAAAAATTGTCATACATATGCAATGGCTATGATTCCCCACTAATCATAATAGTATAAAGACCTCGTTTTTTTAACCAGCTATTAAAATTATGGTTGAATGATTAAATTCACCATTTCCTAATAGCTTAAAATTTTGGGATAATCGCAACTAGTGAAATTGAAGCAATGCTTTCAGTACATGGAAATGAGAATTCCTCTCAGCAGAAAGCCATCCATGAGTAAGCTAGCCAACTGACATGTGGCAAAGGAACATATTCCAGGTAACAACAAGTAATCAAAAGCATATGTCTTGCCTTCATCTCAACTTTAGGTGCAAAATTATATCAAGTATATTCAGGAAAACGTTATGTAGAATAACCTGTTTTAATTAAAGTAATTAAAAGCATGTCCTATATTTTGGAAAGATAAATACAAGTTGTTTGATGTTCTAGTTGAAGTCTGAATGATAACAATCAAGTATTTTAAAGAAAATTATAGATGAATCTTCAATATCAAGGAACTATAGATGAACCATGTCATTGAATTTTTTTGATTTTCCTCTGTGAATGTGTTAATTAACCAAAAGAACTTATAATCATCTTCATTGGCTGTTATAATGATACTTGCTCTCTCAGTAAATGAATGTTAAAAAAAATGACAAGCAAACAATTCTTAAGCTGCATAAGTTCATCATAAGTTGAATGTTTGCCAATTTGAACTCTCATATCTTCTCAATTTGATGAAGATGCAGAATTCTGTGGATTGAGGATCTAGTATGTCTGACTAGCTAGCATGGGAAATCCTATATACAGATTTCCTTGGTTGGTGATGGCTGGTAAAATTAGCTTATTGGACAACTACATGTCCTAAATTGTAAAACATTGAAGCAACCTAAATGTTTCTGGTAGTAAGACAGGGCATAAAGATTAAGACTGGCAATATTTCCTGGTAAAGAATAGTCATCAAATTGGCAAGTTTTTATCATCTAGATAAAAAGTTCAATTTTTACTTTTTCTATCATTTCTTTAATTTTAACTAGTTTGTGGACTTAAGCTTATAATGTAAAGGTCATTAGAAAGACTACACATATTGAGCATCTTTGCTCAGTACATGGTCCACAATCAAAGCGCAACATATGAGAGTGAAACAGGGCTAGCTAGTACATGTTTTCTTGAGTGAAGAAAGATGGAACATGATTGATGAAATATTTGGCAAGTTGCACACTATAATATCCTTATTACACATCTTGCATAACTAATACTAAGCACACCATTATCACCTAGATGACCCTCAACTCTGGGCTTCTTGTTTACAAGAAGAATTTCACAATTCATATTCACCTAACACTCTATTCAACTAGAACTATTTAAATTATTATTAAGAACAATCGAATTCCTTTTTAATGATTGCTCGATTATGTATGATGTAGAATGTCAAGAACTCCAATCATGGCATAAAATCTAAAAGAAATAAAAGTTCCATGTAACATAATTTGTCTGCATCATTGTTTATTTCTCAATTTCACAAAACTAGTGCTTTAGTACACTGATTCCATCAGTTCTATTTGATTTCCCAGCTCAATAAGATACACTGCTACAATTTAACAAAAGGACAGACTGAACTAGCTTCATTATAAACAATATGCATCTAAACTGCCGTGAGATAAACATAGCTTAATGAAATATGAGAATCCCAAATTAAATGAAGAATTATTTTTCTCCTCCAATGAGACATTGGCTTCTTATATTCAACAGGATACATGAACAAAGGGTGCAATAATAGCAAAGCAATAATAAAACAAACAAACAATTCTTTACAGCACTATATATAGGCATCAGGGAATGTGTTTATGAGTCTGTGCAATCAAATTCTTCAAATTGTTTAACTGACACCAACCCGTACAAGTTGCAAAGTAGTGAAAATCTTTTGTTAATTTTTCATGAGTTGAAGCAGAGTAGAAACTTTTGCACCATGGATGATTTCACCTGCCAAAAAAAAAAAAACACAAACTAAAATGAAAACCAACTAAAGTGATAAAGCTCAAAAAACGAATTAAAATGAAATATGCTATAGCCTATCTACATGAACTCAATAAGTAAGATTTAGAACTATATTTAGAAAACCAATATAGTCATGCTGTTGAAATGAAAGAAAAAATAGTACCCAAAAAACAAAAGTAGTTAAGACCCCAAACTGTCACAAACTCATACAAAGTTGCAAAGCAGTGAAAAATATCTTGTTGATTTTTCATTCGTTGAAGCAGAGTAGAAAATTTTGCTCCATGATTATTATCTTAATAAAATTTACAATTACGGAAGATTAGGAGAAATAATGTAATCCAACAGTAAATTTATAAAAATATAAATGCATATATTACGTAACATAACACTTACAAAACTTGAACTCAAAATGCATGTTATATTATATATGTCAATATGTGTGATGCTAGTAGATGAAATGAGAAAGGTTTTAACTTGTGCCACAAATTATATCACAAAGGAACCTGACCTGGATAAGATATTATCAACAATGAGTTTTGCTATACATTCTTAATTCTAATTGAGTGGAGGTGGCCTGCGAAACCTGCAAAATGATTAAAGCCCAAAACATCAAAAATGAATTAAAATGAATATGCTATATACAAAACTCATTAAAGCAACATTTAGAACTATGTTTGTGCCGTCAACCAATATATTTAAGCTGTAGAAATTAAAAGAAAAACTGTCAAATAAAACTCATTGCTTAATTTATTGATAACAGAGGCAAAAATTAAGAGTCCACCACATGATGAAGCAGAAAAGAATTTGCTTCTAATATAATGATTAGACAGGTTGTGGGTTCAAAACCTAATAAATAAGTGAAAAAGAATAGATAAGAGCTTCATTCTAATCAAAAGAAGAAATACCCTTACATTACGGAAATATTTTGCTTAATATTATCGGGGAAATTTTGAATTAATTGGAGAGAGAGAGATTTAGAAGAAAAGAAGCGCCCTAAAATTTATCAAATATGCAAGAATTCATTACTGTACCTGATTACCATTATCTGTCACATTATTGAAATACAAGGGAAGGCACATGTTTGACTTTGTCAAAATCCGGTCCTCCTTCGTCAAGCCTAGCTTTGAATAACTTTCGCAAGCTACAGATCTCCAATTCTCGGAGGGTTGTGACGAACCTCATTCCATCTGGAATAGTCTTCAACTTCTCGCAATTGCCAATTATCAAATGACAGAGACTGGGCATGGCTCCTTCCTCCACCCTCCACTCCTCTAAGGAGTCCAAACTGTGAAGGACAAGATATTGTAGCAAAGGAAATCCTCCTTCAGAACAAACCATTTCCTTCCCTACGAAAGACATAAAAAGGAGGCGGAGGATTTTTAAATTGGGCAACTTCTCTAAGGTTGGCATTGGGTCTTCTTCAAGTTTAGTAAATGTTAATTCCAACTCGGCAAGATTTGGAGGGAACAGGCGAGTTTCTGGAAGTTTCCTAATACAGCTCTCCATATCTAGCTTATATACATGTGGACAGCTTGATAGCATTTGTATTACATGGGGCACTTCACCAGTCTTCATGCTAAGAAGCAGACAATAGTCTTGTTCTCTGAGGCCAAGAATCCGAAGATAGTTTAATCGGAAACTTGTGGGCATTTTGATGGTTTTGGGCCCAACATTCAGCAATGTTTGCAAGTAACAAAGACTACCCAATTCTAACTTCTCACTTTCCCTATAATGGTAGGGTAGGTAAAGATGCCTCAATTGTTCCATCTCCTTAAAAACATTTGGCACTCTCACTACTTCTAGAACCAACTTAAGCCGTAAATCAAGTGTCTGCAAGCACCTCAAATTGCCAAGGCATGATGGCACCTTATTTATATTGCTATTGTTCAGAGATAAAAATCTCAAATGGATGAAACGTCCAATGTCTTTAGGTAAGTTTCCTCCTTCGTAATTTTTCAGATTTAAGACCCTAAGCAACTTGGATTCCTTGAAATAAAATTCTTTAGGAGGCACAAAGTAGAGAAGAGACCTGAGGTAAGGATATTTACTAAATTTAATTCCTGCGAGGTAATCATCATTTGATTCCAAAGTGATAGCAAGTCTTCTAATTTTACCAATATGCCCTTGGCTTCCTTCCATAGAGTGAATATTTTTCTTGGTGATTTGGAGAAAATTTTCTTGTTGGGCTTTTGAAATGCAAAAGTCTCGCATAAGATCATGGATTCGGCAAGTTTCGATCCTTCCAAATTTGCCAATTTTCCCCACCTGAACCATGCATCTCTGCATTAGCTCCCACAAATATTGTTCTCCCTCGTACTCCATTGTATCCTCACTATCTTCTTCATGCGAAATTTGCAGTATAAAACCTTCACCCATCCACATTTGAATCAATTCCTCTGTCAGTATCTCAAAATCCTCTGGAAAATGGCCTAAATATAGAAAGCATGGTTTCAAGTGGCAAGGTAAATCATTATAACTTAAACTTAAGACCTTATTGACTCGTAAGTCATCTTCTTTTAAAATGTATGATTTAATATGTTTAAGCACATCCTCCCACTCATCTCGTGTCTGCTTTGCCCCTAAAAGGCCTCCAAGTATAGTGATAGCCAACGGTAAACCTCCACAATACTCGATCATTTCCTTCCCTAATTTTTCGATATTAGGCTTATTAGTGTTGGTCACACAGTCTGCAAAGCCAACAACAAACAAAATAATATCATTTCTTCTTGAACAACGACAACCACAACAAAATCAACTACAATAATAACATCAAACACCTATATTTAAAGACTTGAAAATCTACAAATAACATAATATTTATTAACCCATTGATGTACATCCATTTGGAGAAATTTGCTCCATGCTTATGGAAGATGCTAATATGTGACTTTTACGCAATATACAGGCTCTCAACTGGTATCAAATTAATTTTACTAAATTATTTAAAATGCAATTACAATTAATTCAAACTCTTTATTTTTAATTTTGTGCTAATATTTTTCTCAATTATTTTGGAAGAATTCATCAATTTGCTAATATACTAATAATATAAAAGTATTAGACAAACCATTTTCTTTCCGAATTACTAACTAATACGAGTGTTAGTTTCTAGAATTATCATTGGTTAGTGTAGGGCTAGTTTAAATGTGAGATTCAAGTTTGACCATATAGCAATTTTAACTTTGGAGTGTCAAAACTTGTTTAAAATTAAACCTCTTTTCTTCTTTACAGTAATATAGAGCTACCTTTTCCCACAAAACTTTCGCCTTTTTATATATCTATAATAATATTGATATATAGAATCCCCCTTCCCTCTCATTTTAAAATAGATAATAGTATTTCAATCCAAATAAATTCCTTCTATCAATCACTTTTTTTATTTTTTTAATAAGCTTCTATCAATCACTTAATTCTTCACAGTTATCATAAGAAATTGAAATTCACAACTGAGTGCATATATTAATATACATAATAGATTCAAATTAAAGTTTGTAACCTGAGTTATACCTTTTGATGTTTCCAATGGAGATGTCTAGGGTACAAATTCTCCATTTCCCATTGTTGTAGTGATTTTTTTTTTTTTTTTTTGGAGAAGAAATTGTTGTAGTGATTGAATTATATATATATATATATACACACTCTTCTGGACCAAATGATATTGAAAAAGATAAAAATGTATAACCAACATTTATGTTCACTTGGTCCAAAACTTTAGAGTAATATTTCTATATATTTTATCATTCATATTGATTTTTTTTTTTTTTTTTTTTTGGTGTCATCAAATACCAATATTTTAAAATTTGAACAATTCAAAGAACTAACAAAAAAAGATAAGTTCAAGGTTTTGAGGTCGAACCGAAGCTCAACCAAAGTTTAAATTGTGATGATGTCATAGGTAATATAATAATTAATTGAAATAAAACAAACAATTAAACTTATAAATATTAACAAAATTGAGTATGATTAAAACCTAAAAGAATTTAAATAACTTTCAAATATATTTTCACCACTTTTGTAAGGTAAATAAAAAAATAATGAAGTATAAACAAACATAAATTAGTAATATGTTTATTAATCAAAACATTTTAATATGAAAAAAGGTATTTTCAAAATAAATATGTTTTAATTAATTGTTGATTAACTAATATATTATTTTGTATATTTGTTTATGTATATGGCCAACTTGGAATGACAATTTTGCCCTACCTCGCCTTGACTTGCCCTTCAAAACTTGTATTACCAACATTTTAGTACTCTTGGTCCAAAGTTTTAGAGAAATATTTCTCTCTCTCTCTCTCTCTCTCTCTCTCTCTCTCTCTCTCTCTCTCTCTCTATATATATATATACATATATATTTTTTATTATTCATATTGAATTTTCTATATTTTTGTGTCATCAAATACTAGTACACCATACCAAAAGAATATTGAGATAAGACTTTTTTTTTTCCCTAAAGGTAACATTTGATTTAAATTTGAGGATTAAGTATCTATTATCGACATTCACATGCAGCAAATAAAAATTAATATTAGATACATAGGTGCCTATGCATATATTTATATATTAAAATTTATTAAACCTCTAATATCTTACAATTAAAAATTTATAACTAGAAAAATTTATTATTTGCAAGTTATTATTTATTTTTACTTTTAAATTATTTTTATTAATAGATCGTGTTCATTCAAATTAATTAAGAAATAAAATAAAAAGAAAATATTCTTCAAATTAATTACCAAAAGAGAAAATTAATTATGATACCTTTTCTCCGAGAGATTGCTATCTTCTGAAGC
Organism: Quercus gilva; assembly: GCA_023621385.1. Lineage (NCBI taxonomy): Eukaryota > Viridiplantae > Streptophyta > Magnoliopsida > Fagales > Fagaceae > Quercus > Quercus gilva. The sequence goes on from CM042483.1 coordinate 53,894,333, forward strand.
AATTCCCAACTCCTTTCCTTATTTAGACATTGCAATTCATAAAGAAAACCTTCGGCATCTACATGTAAAGACACTTCTTTATTACGAGAGGTAAGCAGAATTTTACTGCTAGTATTTTGCAATGTGAAGACAGCGCAAAGACTGTTCCAAGTCTCAATATCCCAAATATCATCTAAAATCACCAAACACTTTTTCTCGTGTAAAACGTCACGAAGTTTGTCAACGATCTCTGCATCTTTCAACTTTTGAATTTCATCCCTTTCCTCTTTAGTTGGAGAGAGAAGCTTGATCAGAATTTCTTCCCAAACACGTCTTCTTTGACATTGTTGTGAGATATATGACCAAGTGCGGAGCTCAAAGTGCTTCTTGACTTCAGGGTGGTTATAAACCATCTTGGCAAGAGTGGTCTTCCCCAGACCACCCATACCACATATGGAAGCAACTCTATTGCCTTCCCCTTCTTTCAGCAAAAACTCCACCAATTTATTTAGATCATCGTCAAACCCAACGACGTCATGGTCAAGATGAGAAAATGTTTGCCTTTCCTCTCGCTTCCTCTCATTAAAAGAACTGGATCCGCCTCCTTTTATCATAGATTCTCTTATCCCATAGTCTCGAAAACTTGTTTTCAAACTAGAAATTTTTGTCATGATATCTTCGATCTTTGACCCAACCTGGTGCACTGTAATTCCTTCATCAAAGATGCAACTACACCTCTTGAGGACCTTTTGTACACCTCCTCCCTTTCTGAATCCAACTGTGAGAGCATAAGTCGCAATAATATCATCTGCATCATAAGCAAGATCTCTTATTTCAGCAACCCACCGTCTTACAGTCTCTGATTCATCCTGCCTTGCATCTGCATCTTTTAATAAGCCTTGCATCAGATTGAGCTCAGTTTTTAGCAGCTCAACTTGGTTACTCACCCCGGACAAGAATTTTCCTTCTTGTACGAGCAAGTCACCAATCCTTGTCACGACACCGGAAACAACAGCCTCAGCCATTTCGCTTCCCCGAAAAGAAGAAAAATGGATCGAATGGGAGCCTTGAATGTTAGTTTGCTCACATTTTGAAAGAATTTGCACTCTCTTTGTATAATTTCACTCAAACCTCCCCTTTTTGCACATGCTCCACTTAAATTCGGTTTTCTTTTTTCGTCAACCGACGCTGATTGTAGTTTTGCTTTACTTTCCTTCGGGCCCCACCTTTTCTTCACCCTAATGAAAATTTCCACTTTACCTAACCCCCCACCCCCAAAAAAAAAAAAATTGTTTTGCTCTGCCTTTTGGAATTTGTGTTTTCTTCATCTTGCTATCTGACAATTTTGTGTTAAATCAAATGCCAGTGCCAACGAAAAAGTGCTCTGGGCTTTTGTGACGTGTTAGCAAAAATTTCAACAAAGTAGAAAACGTGAATGATGCTAGCCTCAATTATTCATCTTTTCAAAGTGAGATACAGCTACCTTCATTATTGTTTTTTTTTTTGGCTGGATACTAACTTAATTATTGTGTCGAAAGAAAAAGGTCTCCATCTAATCTGATACGGGGTGAACCAATTATCAAAAATAATGTGCAAAGCTTCGGTTTGTTGTGCTCATTTTTTGATGACAATCATTTTATACTTCGGTTTGTTGAAATGGAAAATTCCCATCTCTTTGTTTTTCCTTCAGTTTGAAAAGGACAAAAAAAATTCAAATTTTTAATTTTTAATTTTTTTCCAGATTTTTATTCATGTTTAAATTTTTTGAAAATACCATCACAAAAACGCAGATATAAACCTTGTTTTTTTTAAAAAGAATATAGACCTGTTTTTTTTTTGGTAATGATTGCAAGGTCAATACTCATATCTTGCCCACATTTAATAATCATTACAGTAATACAGAGAATCAAAGGAGAACGCACTTTCGATGGAATTTCTTAGGCCCAATTCACACGAGAGAAGGGAAAAAAGTGGCACATTTGTCGGCTAAAGAAGGCACGAGTAGATTAGGCTATTCAAGTAAGTTAATCATGATGATAGGCCCAATGCTTGTAGTTCCTATTGGATATTTGGATTGCTGTACCGCTATCCCATTGAGCCATTACAATTTGAATGAAAGTTCTCTTTTGACTTCCAAAAAAACAATTGTAAAATACTTTATCATTTCATACAAATTTCAAAATTTCTTTTCCAGATGTACTTAATATTTTTAACCTCTAAATGAATATTTTTAGAGTGTGTTTGGTAAAAATTATTTTTGCTAATTTAATTTACTATTTAACTTATTTTTGTTATTATTTATGGGCCTCACTGTATTTTTAGTACTATTCATGGGTCTCATTGTACTATTTCAGCTAACTTTTACCTTTATCTACAGTATTTTTAGTAAAAAGTTTTCAATTTTAGCAAAATAAGCAGATCCCAAACAGACCTTAATAAACAAGATCTGTTTGCATCTACAATCTACTTAATACATGATTATCATGATTTTTGAGTGAAATTTATAGTCTATCTTTATGTTAGAATTCTTTTCATCTCACTCATGTGCATGGATGGAACCACTCTTGAAACCCATGATGTTTGGGACCTACCCCTATGTAAGAGAAAGAGAACATACTCCTATAGTACCAATAACAATCCTTTGAACAATGGGCGGCATACCCATCTGAAAATTCAATATTTTTCCTTTTACCTTTTTTTTTTTTTTTTTTTTTTTTTTTTTTTAATTTGAATCTCAATGTAACTATTTTGTTTTCTACACCTGCGTTTGTTGTTGTTGTTGTTGTTGTAAGTCAATCTATGTGTGATGATGGTTGATTTTAGGTGAAACTACATCATTAGTTCTTAAAGTTTGCTTGTCAAGCACTATTAGTCCCTCAAATTTTAGATAAGTGCCGTTGGTCTCTAAAGTTTAAAATATGAGCCCAATTTGTCCTTCTTTTAACTACTGTTATTTTCAATCCTATGTGGCTAACAGAGCAATAACATGGTAAATTTTGAGTGACGTGTGGGTAAGTAAATTTTGAGTGACATGGCATCAATTTTTTTCAGTTAAATCTTCTTAAAAAAAAGTTAAAAATTAAAAATTGCTACTTATTGAAAACCCATGACCCGTTAGAAACAACCAAGCCATTTTGTGACTCGTTAAGAAGAAGGTATTCCCAAATCAAATGTGAAATTGCTAGCCCTAATCTAAACTAAAGGGAGAGAAATCCCTAAACAGTAGCATCACTAGTAGCTGTTCGCATCATCTCTGGAGGTCGAAGAAGTATTCTCATACACAAAATTCATCGGTGCACTAGGATAAAAAAAAACATCATTTAGGTCTCAACACACTTACACACATCAACACAGAACTCTTCCCCAACCCTAAATGTCGTCATTCCAAAATAACAACAAAGCAGTCCCCTCTTCTGTGACTACAAATCCTTATACACAATCTTACGTACTCTCTATGATCGCCAAGCATCACATAGGTGATAGTGATATAGGGCTTGCAAAAACGTGGCTAACTTTTTCATATTCAATTTCCTTTATATAATTCCTGATATTCTGTGACATGTTTCCCTAACAAGCAATCTACAAAGTGTTAAGATATTATATGGTATCTGTTTTGAGATTATAGGAAATAAAAATATCTACTGTGATTCTCTCTTTTTCGTTTTCCTTTTTGCAAATTATTTCATATCTAAATTAATCCAGATTAGAGCTAACAATTTCACATTTGATTTGGAAAACAGGTCACAAAATGGGCTGGTTGTTTCTAACAGGTCATGGGTTTTAATTTTTTTAATAATAAAAAAGTGATGCCATATCGCTTAAAATTTACCATATCATTGTTCTGTTAGCCACGAAGGCAATAAGACTGACACCGTTAATAAAAAGGACTAATTGTGTTCATATTTTAAACTTTAGGGACTAATAACACTTATTTGAAACTTGAGAGACTAAGACCACTTAATAGGCAAACTTTAGGGACCAATGCTATAGTTTCAACTTGATTTTATTAGGTTACATCATGGTTGGCCTCGAGATCTTTCATGTAAAATTTTGAAATTTTAGATTGGTTAGGGATATAGGAAAAGTTAATGGGTGCCTTAAAAGCATTAGTTTAGAAAATATTTTTAGAAAATTTTTATAGGAAAAGAAAAAAACAATTAAATTTTATCTATGGATTTTTATATTAGGTCCATCTGATTAATATTTCACTTTTATATTTTCCATGAAATTGGTATCAATACTTTCCTAAAATTGTTTATTAACAATTTCCTTAAAGACACCCATTAACATGATTCTTGGTGTATGAGAAAATAATGCAAAACTTAATGAATGAGACTAATTCAAAGCATTAAATGTTTGAGATGATTGTTGAATTTATTTTTTTTCCCAATTTTTTTACGAAAATTTGAAAGTGTACGAGTAAAACACAGAATGAGATGAAAAATAGATAAAAAAATGGAAAACAAAATTTAAAATAAAATAAAGTATTGAATATTTTATTTTCCAACATGTAATAATGTTTTAAGCATGAGATAACGATTATTACATTAACGAATTTAAACGGGAGAGCTTTTTGCCAAATACTATGTAATGTTATAAAAGTAGATTAAAATCACCCCAAACTTTAAATGTGTAATTTGCAATTTAGGCAAACAAAAACAAATGCGAACAAACAGTTCAAACAAGTTGTAAAAAAAAAAAAGTAAAAATTATATAATTCTATCACATTTTATTTATTTATTTCTTCTCTTTTTTGGAATAGTGAATGTAAGGGACGAGGATCCAAAACTACAGATAAAGTAATTAAGGACATCACTGAGGAAGCAAACCTCGACAAACATCAGCAAAATGTCCTCGGAAAGATACTAGTGACCTTATGCAAAGGCAAAAAGACTACAGTGGACAAGGGCTCCGAGGACACCAACTTACCCTCGACAAGTCGAGAATCAAAGATAAGGGAAGTTGGGTGCAAACCGAGAATGAAATAGGGTTACTTGGCACTAAGCAAAGAAGAAAGGAAAAAAGAGGGATAAAACAGCCATCCCATTCGCATTAAATGCACTGCAACCACTTAGTTGGCCGCATTGATGGGGAAATGACTTATGAATAGTGTCCACATAGCTCACACCTCAGTGTAAAACCTTCTAGCAAAGCCCTAATAGGACAAGTATCAGTGAAGTTCGATCTTAACCCTCCAAACGTAGAGTTTAGATGTATTTTGACTGACTATATAAAGCCAAGAAGCCCCTATATCTAAGGAGGATTTTTCTTTTGGCTAAGGACAGAGAAATTATTTGTAACCCCTATCTCGGACTAAACCCGAGGACGTTAACTTTACCATTTCAAGACTGTTCTTAATTAAATATATTCTAACCTTGTTTGGAATTAGTTCTACTTACGTTATCTTTCCGGTAATGGGTATTTGAGGTTGATCAAGCATCCCACCTCTTAAAAATTGATTGTGTGAGCAAAAGTATCAAGTTAAAACCTGTCAACTTCTTTGTTTAACTTTTTGCCTGCAACAGTGAAAATTATTAAATTATACACACACACACACTAGCCTCATCATATGCACTTCGCATGTGTAATGAGGTTATTTTTTAATTTTGGGTTTAGTGTCATAATTCTTCATTAATGAAAAAAAGGAATTTAATGAATAACAAAATACAACTTATAAGCATACCTATTCTTAAAACACTTGTAGGAGAATAGATTGATAGGAAAAGCCATGAACGGTAAAGTTTTAGGCCCCTTCACCAACAGCAAAATGGTGTCACCAATTATAAAAATATCGATATTCTTCTAGTGGAATTTGGGCTTGAAATGATCCTCTTTTTTTTTTTTTTTTTTTTTTTGGTGCTATGAAGTGGAAAAATTGAGAAAAAACTGAAGTGTGGTAATTAGTAACTGATCATGGATTCATGATTTTTTTTTCCCCTGATGGAATCATGGATTCATGATTATGTGGGTTGGTGGTTTTTTTTTGAATGTTTGAACAAATGCGACTAATTTGAATAGTAATCTCTTAGACGTTATGATTGAGGTACTTGGAAACTGACTTGCCGTTTAGCAAAAAAATAAAAATAATGTGGCAGTACAAAAATCTAAGGAATACTAGACTCTGAGCACGCGCTCACGCGCGTGCTCAGAGGCTCTTCTATTTTTTGGATAAATTTTAATAATTTTTTGATCTCTTACACAGAATGCACTAAAAAAATTAAACATGTGACTCTGGGCTTACTAAATTTAGGAAAGCACTTCCCAAATCCAACTCCCACAATACATTCTAACATATAATTTAGATCCAGACAACATGACATAATTACCTCTAGAGATGATGTTGCTCTGTTAGGAATGTAGACTCCATAATGAACTTTAGCAGTCGGGTTGTCAACGTGAAGGGACTTCAAAATGGTGGCATATCATTTGTAGCATAAACTTCATGTCCCCTATCCATCGATTGCAAACTTTTATCTTGAAAACATAAAACAATGTTCATTACAGAGATTACATACAAAAATAGTTGTTGCTATGGAGGATAGGGATGGAGGGAGAACATTATAACTGCTTAATGATAATGGGTTGAAGTTTGAAGTTGTGTTTGTGAGAATTTGTAGGGATAGTTCATCATAGTTTATCTTATCCAATTGTTAACTTCTTCTTCTTCTTCTTCTTCTTCTTCTTTTTTGGTGCTGGCAATATCGATGGATAATTAAGGAATAAGAAAGAATTTTGAACAATTAATTTTTTTAATCTATAATACAATTAAATTTTTTTGTTAACTTGTGATTGTGGAAGAGTGGTAGTTTTATCTGAAATTTTAGCATATTTTACTCGAGTTTTTAAAAATGAAGTTATCTAAAACTTGTACTATTTTAAAACTTTGAATTTGAAAAAAAAAAAAAAAAAAGAGTAGGATAGTTTTTTTTTTTTTTTTTCCAAAATAGGAACTTGGTAGATAATTTTTTTGATACAACGTGGCTTTTTTCATTAGGTTTTTTGTTTTTAATTTTTATCAATTTAAGATTTTAAACCATTTCTTATGATTTAGAGATAAAGATAAGTTTATATTAAATTAAGGGTATTTCATTAGTTGTTACAAAAACCAAAATCCCTTAAATGAATCCCTTGTTCCCACCTCTCTTAATACCTTAACCCCCATGGAAATTGAACTTTTTGATGTCATCAATTCCTCAACTTCAGATCAAAATCAACCACATATCCCCTTCCAAGACACACAGTGCATTGAATCCCAACAACCACAAAACCTTAAATCTAATATTGCCAGCAATAACCCAAATCCTCAACACCAATTAAACCAACCTAGTGGGCCTATCCCAAACTCTGTCTCTACTGACCCAACTCTACTTATTGGGCTCTCAAAAGCCCAAAATAATTCATTATCTTGGATTGCCTACTATAAGGAAGGGGAGCCATCTGGCAAGTTCCAAGTAAGCCCACCTAGCAATGAGAAGGAGCATAAGCCCAATGCTAAAAGAAAACTGGAGGAAGATGAGGGCCTAGCAAATCATAGGGCCATTAAGCTGACTAATGTGGGTTTGTGACTGCTTAAAGTTGTCCATCAACCCATAAATTATATTGAAGATGCCCAACAGAAGACTTCTAATAGAAATGTTCCTACCAAGAGGAAGAAGATGAAAGATAGAGAGTTACCTTGTCCTCAAGCTCATAGTGACCCTGACAAGGTAAACTCTGAACCTTCTCCAATTTCTCATATTGTCTCTTCACTTATATCCAAAATGGCTGAGGAGGCGAGCCTAAACATGCCCCCACCCCAGCCATGATTATATTATCTTGGAATTGCTGTGGCTTGGCTTAGGCCTCGGCAAAAAGAACTTTGCCAGCCTTGATAAAGGATATTGGTCTGAATATAATTTTTTTGTCAAAAACCAAGGTTTCGATTGACAGAATAAAGAAAATTTTGAATTCCCTAAGTTTCTACTTTTTGGAATATGTAAATCCTACAGGAAAGAAAGGAGGGCTTGTTGTTGGGAGGAAGATTGGGGTTGACTTGGAGATTACTTCAAAAGGGGTTAATATGATTAATGGCCTTATTTTTTTTTATCCGATTAATGAACCATGGTTGGTGTCTTTTGTATATGGCACTCCTAGTAGAAATAATAGAGGGCCTTTTTGGGAAGTAGTGGAGAAAGTGGGAGAAGCCTTTAGTGGATGTTGGCTTTGTGTTGGTGATTTCAACCGTGTCTTTTCCCAAGCAGATAAAAAAGGTGGAAGACCGGTTGCTGGGTCATCTAGTGGGGGTCCTAATGCTGTAATTGATAAGAATGGCCTCATAGACCTTAATTTTTCTAGAAATCCCTATACGTGGTCTAATAGGAGGGAAGGATTAGCAAATGTTAAAGAAAGACTGGATAGAGCCTTTGCAAATGAGAGATGGAGATTTATGTTCCCAAGAGCAGCGATTCAACATGTTCCTGCTTCATCTTCAGATAATTCCCCGATAATTATACACACTGAAGGAGAACAGAGGCAGATTAAAAGGCCCTTTAAATTTGAAGAAGCTTGGACAAGAGATGAAACTAGTTTTTTTGTTGTGGAGAAGGCATGGAAAAAAATTTTAAACGGGACTCCTATGTTCAAAGTCTATAAGAAGATCAAGGAAACAAAAGATGAATTTCGTAGATGGAACAGAGAATGGTTTGGGAATATTCAGACAAAAATTAGGGAGAAATGGGATCAACTAGAGAAAATCCAGAGGGAAGAACCTACCCAGGAGAATTTGGAAAAAGAAGCTAGTATTAATCTAGAGCTCCAGAATGGTTGATTAGAGAAGAAACTTTATGGAGACAAAAATCTAGAACTAAATGGCTGCCTACAGCAGAGTTGAACACTAAATTCTTTCATCTTTCGACAATTGTTAGGAGGAGGAGGAATGCAATTGATTTTTTGAAGAATCAACAAGGGAATTGGGTTTCAGGTAGGGAAGCAATTGGAATGTGCTTTGAGGAGTTCTTCACTACTCTCTTCATCTCATCCAATCCCTCAATCCCAAACAACTTGGATGACTTAATCTTGCCTAGTCTGTCTCAAGAAGATAAAGAGATGTTATCAAGGCTGCCTTCAGTGGATGAGATTAAAAGTGTGGTTTATAGTTGGGTTCCAATAAGGCGCCTGGACCAGATAGTATGTCGGCCCATTTTTCAAGTTCTATTGGAATATCATTAGAGGAGAGGTCACTGAAGCAATTATGAGTTTTTTTAGAAGGGGATACATGTTAAAAGAAATCAATCACTCCTTTATTGCTCTTATTCCTAAGGGCAACAATGCAGCTTCAGTAAACCAATTTAGGCCGATTAGCCTCTGTAATGTGCTTCATAAAATCATCTCTAAACTCCTTGCTAATAGGCTCAAGCAAGTCCTTAACAACTTAATTTCTCCATGGCAGACAGCCTTCATTCCTGGTCGTAAAATCCAAGAAAATACCTTCTTGGCTCCATGCAATGAAGGCTAGATAAGAGAATTTGAAGGGGAATTTTAAGATGCTATTGACCATATTCCTAAAACATTTGTAGGAGAAGCGATTGCTTACTGGATAAGGTATTTTTTACCTTAAAAAAAAGCCTAGATCAAAGAGAAGAATTCTGTTATAGATAGTATAGATAGATATCATATTTTTGGATAGGGAAAATAGATATCATATCAAAGAGGGGAATCCTAGAATCTTATAGGACTATGGATGTTACTTCAAACTTTGCAAGAATTTACACTGGTTGTATGAATTCACTCAACCCTGCCCTTTAGGCACTTCTGTTTCCATTGGATCAGTGACAACAGTTACATAACATGATTATAGTTCATATACAGCTTGCTCTATGCACGCACTATTTTATTTATTTATTTTATATATTGTTATATATCTATCCTTCACATATTTCTACCTCGATGACCTTTATCTCGATAAGATAGAGATGATTCTTATTCTTTTCTTTTTTAAAATTCTGTGACTGCGAGCCACTTTTTTCCCTCTACACAGGCTGGCTAATCATACTTCATACATTAACATTGGATCATTTTTATCCCATATCTGGCAATATTGAGGGATCCGGTGCGGACTGAGAAGGAAATCAAAAGAAAGAGACTGACCAAAAAAAAAAAACTATTGGAGGTTGTTATCTTTAAAGTGTGTGAATATGGCCGTAAACGAACTGAATTGAGCATAGTATTAATTTAAAAATTCAATTTTATTCATTAATTTTTTTTTTAACACGAGCCAAGCTCGAGTTTATCACTAAACAAGATTTTATGTTCATGCTGAGTTCATTTTCTTGTTGAATAAGTTTGAATTTGTTCACAAACTATTTGATTAACTTTTTTTTTTTTCCTATATATTGTAAAACCATGACTAAAATGATTTACCTCTCCACAATTTTACAAATTTTTACTACAAATAAACTCTATATTATCATCAATAAGCTACAAATAATAATTTAATATCATATGATCCTATTGACAAACTCATACAATCTAATTTCAAGTCTATATAAATATATTTTTAGATAAGTATACATATAAAAATATAATATTATAGATAATTAAATTGAACCCTCATGATCACGAGCTTGTTAGCCTAAACTTAAGGTTGAACTTGATTTGTTTTATAAACAAAGTAACATAAAAAGCTTTTTCCCGAGCTGAGCTCGAGCTATTCATAAACAATTTTGTTCATTTACACCCCTGTGTGAGAATCCCTTAAGGATGATTGCCAGAGAAATCAAGAACGTTAAAAAAAGGTACCCCATTCAACAAGGCAGGTTTTAGTAATTAAGATAAACTAAACACGCGTGACTGGCTTATGTGATGTTTAATGGAAAATATGTACGAATGAACTGCTGATGCAAACAAAATATAACTTGAGAGAGTAAAATTTAAATTTTGAAACTTTGAGGTACAAAATTCAAATGCCCCCAAACTTTAGGCGTGTAGTTTGCATTTTAGCAAACAAAATAAAAAGTATTGGTCTCCACCCTTGAACTTTGGTAACTCCATGGAACTTCAATGTAGTGCAACTAGTTCGATAATCTCAAGATTGACGACTTTGATACCACTTGTTAGGAACTTGATGATTCCTAAAGGGGATAGGTGGGAAGTATATGTATGGAAATTGATGAGAATTGTATATGAATTGATTTAATTTGAGCTAACCAATCTACATAAAGAAATATTAAAAGAAAGAGAGAAAATACACTAAGTAATGAATTGATTTATTATTCAACATATATCAAATGATGGTTAGAAGCACTATTTATAGAACTCAAGCTCTCTTCCTATTAGTCATAAATGGCTCAATCATGTTGGCTTAGTAATTAAGCACGTGCTCTCACCCATTAATTTATGTGATTAATGTGTCACAAGAGGCAAGAGCTCTAACTAACTTCCTAAATGAGAGGTAGGTGCTCAACTTGGTTAATCACCCCGGACAAGAATTTTGCTTCTTGTACGAGCAAGTTTCCACCACACCAGATACAACAGCCTCAGTCATTTCTCTCCACCGAAAACAAAGATGAACGGAATGGGCGCTTTGAATGATTTTCCCACATTTTGAAGAATTTGCATTCGCTTTGTATAATTTCACTCAAACCTTCCCTTTCCGCACATACTATTCTTAAATTCGGTCCTCTTTTTTTGGGCTCATCAACCGTGTCCTATTTTTCCACACCGACACTGATTGAAAGTTCATGAGAATATTGTAGTTCTGCTTTGCTTTACTTCGGGCCCCTCTCTTTCTTTACCCTAACGAAAATCTTCCACTTTAACTAACCCAACAAAAAAAAAAAATTGTAGTTTTTCTCCACCTTTTGGCTTTTGTTTTTTCTTCATCTTGCAATCTAGACAATTTTTTTTTTCAATCAATTCCAGTGCCCAAAGAAAAAGTAACTTTTGTTTGCTCAAAAGAAAAAGAAAAAGAAAAAGAAAAAGTAAAAGTGACTTTTGTGACGTTTAGCAAAAGTTCCAACAAAGAGGAAAACTTGAATGATATGCTAACCTCAATTATTCATCCATTAAGCCTTTTTCATGGTGAAATACAGCTAACTTCATTATTGTGTCGAAAGAAAAAGGTATCCATCTTATCTAACATACAGGGTGAACCAATTATCAAAAATAATGTGCTGGGTGAACCGGTGAAGCTTAGATTTGGTGTGCTCAGTCCACCAGCCAAACACAGAAACGACAAGTGATTATTTTTGGATAAGTGTCATGTCCGTGTAGTGTTCAATACTTGAACATTGAACACAAGCCAAATAAATTAAATCACACAAGTTTAGGTGTTCAATCAAGTTAGGTATGGACAAACTTGGTACAAGTTAGAAATGTGTTAGAATAAAACGGGTTATAAAACATATGACAAATATATGATTTTTAACAGGTTAGGTTAACTCAATATAACTTTTATTTTTTAGAAATAATAAAACAAAAACTCGCATAAGTTGCTATTGAAATGTCCCTAGCTACTAAAAACTTATAATCTAGTTTCAAATTTTTACAATTTTAATGGTTATTATTTATATTAAACAAAATAACATAAATTTACATAAAGTGAACTCAGTATTTATTTGACTACTAAAAAAAATTCCATTTTGCAAGTAGAATTTCAATATTAAAAAATTATATATTCATGTGACAAAACCAGTAATAGATAAACACAAAATAGAAAATATTTAATCCATTTTTTGTGTGTTGTTTTCTTGCATTAAAATATAACATGTATTTAAATGAATGAACTTTCATATGTAAGACATATTCCTAGCTTGACCACTGTATATGAGGATCATATATTGAGCCAGAAGCACTGCTAAAGTTAATCATCCGAACAGTATAGGCAACTCCGAATTAGAATCATCTTTATATCCTTCCATTTGCAATTAAGTCATGAGAGGTTTGATCCTATGAGTAAAGGTTTAGACCATTATTCCTCGTTATTTGATAAAAACGGTATGTCAGACTTTCTCAAATCGTTAGGTTACATTTCCTAAATAGTGCAAAGTACTCACATAATTGGACCGTGTGTGCTTTAGCCACCATATGAGTATTTGATTTTCTAATTAAGCTTTGAACAAAGAGAAAAAGGGAGAATCATCATCATTAGTATTGCCAAAGTTGGGAGAATCATCCTTGGTTGGTTCCTTTTGCTAACCAGCCATGAGTTCAATCCACTTTGTTTGTTGAAGAGGTATGGATTTTTTTGGGCTGGTGCTAGAACTTGGACCCGACCAACTTAATGGCGGCAAAGGCTTTCCTAAGTGAAGCTTTTACTCATTGTAGCCCATTTCTTGTAGTCGAAAGATCATGGGCTTTATTAGATAGAAGCCATGAACTTTCAAAATTGATATCTAAACTTGAAGTGATTGTGGGCTTGTTTCTGCATTCCAGGCCGTATATGTTTCACAAAAACTAATTCTCACAAGCCTTAAGGCCCATTTTTCTAGTAAGGAAGTTTGGGCTTTCAAGCCCTACCTATAAAGCAAGAAATACTGGGTCTTCAAGGCCATTCCAATTAAGATTGAGTTTAGGCCCAATTTGTTTGGAATATGAAGATTATTGGGCAAAAGCCCAATCCATCTAGGCCCTAAAACCTTTTTCGGCTCTCCTCTTAGCTTTGAATGAGCTGGGCCCATTTTTTAATTTCCTTTGTTTGAAGCCTTTTGTTGACATGGCATAATTAGCTTAACTCATTACTCCAACGTATTTAGCTCTATAAAATACAATATTACTTTTACCAAAAAAAAAAAAAAAAAAAACAATATTATTACAAAAGGTATACATAGCTATCTCTCTGTGCAACCAATGTATAAACGTATCTTATTTTAATTTAAATTGTGCACTCAAGTTGATAATTAAATATTTTATATTCTTAAAAATGCACCTTTAAAGGCATCTGTTACCAAATATGTAGAATAATTCAGCTTTCTTAAAATTTAATTTGAGAAATTAAATCTAGACACGTTAACATATCATCTAAAACTATTTCACGCAATGTAAATGTTAATCATGGTTATTATGTTTTATGCTTATAAAAAATATAATATTTAAAATAAAAAAAAAACTATTGATATTGGATATTTTGTAAAATGAGATATTAAAAAAAATAACATAATTTTTTGTATTGCTAAAAACTAAATTAGCACCATCGTACATTGATTTGTGATATATACCCAAGTGTAGCAGTTAAAGTGCTGCCAGACTTTAGGGTTGTTATAAACCATTTCGGAACCAATTATGGAACCAACTCTATTGGCTTCCTCTTCTCTCAGCAAAAACTCCAACTTATGTAGAGCTTCTTCAAACCCAATTACGTCATGTTTAAAGATCAGAAAATGTTTGCCTTTGCTCTCGTTGGGTCTCATTCAAAGAACTTGGCCCGCTAGCTTGCATTGTTGATTCTTTTATGCCATAGTCTTGAAAAAATTGTTTCAAAAAAGAAATTTTAGTTATCTTCAATTTGTGACCCAACTCGGTGCACTGTAATTCCTTCACCCAAGATGCAAGTGCACCTCTTGAGGGCCTTTGTACGCCTCCTCCTTTTCTGGATCCAAATTTGAGAGCATATTTCGCAATGATATCTTCTGCATCATAAGCAAGATTTTCGTTGTTAGGTTCTAAGGAATTAGAAACTAATATATTAGAACTTCATTTTGTAATGTTAGCAAACCATGATCAAAACGTTTTAATCTTATTTTAGACTTGCTCAAAGTATGTTTTTATGTAAAGTTGGAATCGAGTATTCTGCAGGATTTACTGTATAAATCTGCCTTGCTCGATCGATTGAAAATTAGACTCAATCGATCGAAGCTCGTGTAGATTGTTTTTTTGCAGAATTTTCCAACTCAGCCCAAGCCCATATGACGTGTAGGGTTTTATATTTTGCCCTAAGTATACAAGAAAAAACCCTAGCTACGTTTTGAGGTTGCTCTTTATGATGTGTGTGTGAATCTCTTGTGAGATCTAAAGGTGGTTGCCTTCACATACACTAAGGGTTATCAAGAATCAAGATTTTGTCAAGAGCTTAGTGATCAATTCAGTTGCTGTTTCAAGCAAGGTTTTCAGACCCGAACTGTTCATTGAACCGTAAAAGGGAGAGGTTCAAGGTTTTTGAGGTCGAACCGAGGTCGAACCGGGGTCGAACCGTGATGACGTCATAATTAATTTAATAATTAATTAAAGCCTAAATATAGATATTAAATTTATAAAACTAGCAAAATTGACTAATATATTTATATATGTAAGGGAAATTTAATGATTTTCAAGCATATATTTAATAATTAAATAAGAAAGTTAATAAAATAAAATAATAACCATGAAAACATTAAAATTTATGATTTATTTTTGAAGTAAAGTTGAATATCTTTGAAGGATTTTAATTATAATTTTTTTTATTCCTTATAAGAGATGGATAATTCAATTAAGTAGAATAAAATTGTATTAAGTTTTTTTTTATAAAAAAAAAAAAAAAAAATTGCTAAGGGGTTGGACCGCACGGTTCTCACCGGTTCGTGCGGTCCAACCCCAGTTTTAGCGGTTCACGGAATTAACAAAAATTCCGGTTCTTTAGGCTTAAAAAATCGGTTTTCATTACGATTCCCGGTTCTCACGGTCCGACCTCCCGGTCCGGTCCGGTTCTGAGAACCATGGTTTCAAGAGCTTAAAGATATACAAGCGAAAGTGCTTGTGCTTGCTGTGAATCCAAGAAAGAAGTAGTCCGTGGACTCGGAAGTCTCGTGATCCTGGTAGTAAGTTTCCTACTCAAGGTAGTAATAGGATATTAGTGGTCTAAGTCACTATTGTGTAAATTTCAATTCTTTCATAGTGGATCTGTTTTACCTTGAGGATAGTTAGGTTAAATTCTCCCTAGGTTTTTTACCAGTTTAGTTTTCCTGGGCTATTATATCGTTGTGTTATTTATTTTCTGTACTTTACAATGAAATGATATATTTGTGTTAACTTAGATCTGATCATTTGACTAAATAATCACTTGGCTAATTAACTAGGTTAATCTAGTTGTGTTTTAAGGGGTCTAAAAACGTACATTCCTTCCCCGCCATTACTTTCTCTATAACTCTTTATTTTTCCTTTTCATTATTTCTCCACCTATTGTGAACCGTCTTGGTCCTTTGTTCACATTTAAATATTTAATCCCTAATAAATTTCTTCACCGATCACTTTTTACAATTAATGTACATGGTACGTACTGGTAGGCTCAGAAAATACGACTCTCTCTAACCCTCAAAGCCCCAGCTCAATCTTTGTAAGTTTTATTGCAGGTTGTAAGTTTTCAGAGATGACAGCAACGACATCGTATTGAGAGAAGATATGTCCAACTAGGCAACTAGCTGAAATGAGGTTGTATCACTAAAGCGGCAAAGTGTACCGTTTCATTTAAAATGACCGGTGTCATATTAGGGACAATGTAAAAACGTGTTTAGCACTTGCTTAATTACCCACGTGTTTAGCACTTGCTTAATTACCCAACGTGTTTAGCACATGGTTTTCTGTAAAAACGTGTACAGCTTTGATTAGTTGTAGAGTTAGTTAGTTAGTTTGTTTTAGGAATTCATTAGTGTTAATATTTTCTCTTAATTCTCTTTTAAGTTCTTGGTGATTTTGTTCTTAGAATTTGTAATTATTATTTTATTTATTTTTAAATGAATTAGCATTTGTAATATGATATTGATATTTATCTATACTTTGAGCCTGTTTGGCATCAGCTTCAACTTTAAGCTTTTAATTTTTATGTACTTTCAGCAATAAAATTTCAGCAAAAAGTTAGATAAATTGTTCTCATACAGACACTCACACTTCATATCAAGTTTTATGTTATGATAAAACAAAATACTAAAAAATTTAAAAGAATTTTTGGCCAGTGTAGTTCACAAAGTCCTCTTGGCTTTCATATTTAAGTGTTGCTTCTAAACTGCACCTACTTCTTGCCGCTGGTTATGCATTGTGCAATTTATTTTAATGGCTGGATGGTCACTAAAGCTAAATTGCATTTAAAATGGCTTTCATTTTAGTATAAAGTGTATAAATTTGTCAAGGAATGCATAAATTAACTTTATGTTGACCATGCACACAATATCAGAGTTCTTCTGCAGATAGCATTGGACACATGGCTTCCAAATGTGTGGGTGAGACAGCACTGGACACAATTGGCTTCCAACGATTACGGTGGGGCAAAGCCTTGTATACAAATATTTGGCTATTTGGCATTAAAATGAAGATACAAGCAGAAAAAAGTAACATCTTTTACAAGATAAAGAATGACTTGGACATTTGGGCCCGGAGGTGATAAATATTTATGGCTAACCACTGTCATATATAATTCCTTCTCTATGGAGCTCCACCATTCAGTGTAAATGATCAAACCTTAGGAATTAATCGGTTGAGTGTTGTGGGAGGCAGTCTTAAGTCTTTACTCCCTTTATCTCTCCTTGTAGACCAAATTAAGAAGGAGACATCTGGGGAGAGAATTCTTAAAAATAGATTGCTGACTCATAATACTTTAAGCAAAACCAAGTAAACGCATTTTGAAAGAGAGACAGATTTAGAAGCTAAATATGCGCAGACTGTCAAAGACAGAGTAGTACATAAAGGCCCTAAAGGGTACCATGAGAAGTATATCAGCAAGGAATCCTAATGGCGTTTTGGTCATTTAATAAGATAGATGCAAATGAATATGGCAGACCCCAATAAATTCAGAGGACAATGATAGTAAACATGACCCGTCCTGCAATGTCAACATTTTGAGAATGTAAATTTATAATGCCGAAATATTTAAGAATGATCAGATAATGCTGTTAATCTGAGATTAAAGAAAATGTATACCTGGATTATGCAAAAATATGAGAAACTATTGAAAGCAGAAAAGACATTTAAATTCTATGCAACTACTGCCCTGAGAGAAAATGTAGCACTCCTTTTAACATGAGAGTCATAAGAAGTTCTACAACCTTTGGATGAGGAAGCGATGCACAGGTTGAAAACTTGAAATACAACTACTGCAGAGTCTCTTAGTATCAAACACAGTTAAATAGCATGTCTGTATGTCAAATTTTTGGAAAGAAATTAAACTTACTCATAGTTATTAATCCAATGCTTGCAGTAATGTCAACCATAGGTATGTCAAAAGATGAAAGGAGGAGGTGTGTGTGAAAGATATTTAGATCTAGTAGCACTCATTAATTACTTCCACTAAGAGAAAAGATGAATTATAATTTGATACAATTCTCACAAGATAAATTTTGTACATCTGTC
Source organism: Quercus gilva (assembly GCA_023621385.1). Lineage (NCBI taxonomy): Eukaryota > Viridiplantae > Streptophyta > Magnoliopsida > Fagales > Fagaceae > Quercus > Quercus gilva. Next base: position 53,912,600 of record CM042483.1, read on the forward strand.
AATTCATATGTAATATCTAACAAACCCTTACTAATTAGTAATTACAATAGTATAAGGGCCTCATTTTTTTCTCGCACTTGAAATTCTCTTGCTTCACAACCAAATGTATTTTCAAATTCAACCAGTTCATCTTCATCATTTGATACTATTCTCAAATTTTTGTTTCATTTCTTTAATTTGAACTAGTCCATGGTCTTTAGATTTAATAGTGTAAGGGTCAATATAGACTACCCATATTGGAGCATCTTTCTCACTGCAAACCTTAACATTTATTCATCAGTAAACATAACAGAAGGAAGCAAGGCAGTCCACACACACTGCCTAATTTGTTGCATGTGCATACAGTACCGCTAGTTATTTGATTCTTTAGTGAACAAAGTGAGAAAGGGTTGATGAAGCAGGAGTATAAGTGAATAAATTTGGATTTAAACATATTATGAATTGTGGAGATAAGGGTTGGATATTTGTATGACAGTTTGAGTTCCATTTTTACTCATACTTAACATCAAAGTTACAAAATTCTAATCCAAAGTGGGAAGATTGACTAACTGGAAATCTTAAAATTTTACATCAAGGAAAGGGATCTAGATTTTCTCAAATATTTTTATACCAATCACATTCTTTATAACCTCAATAATGATTCTAGGATGCAAAATTTTTCAAATTTCTCTTCTACTAAAGTATTTTTCCCTTTTTAATTGCAGATTTTTTTAATAATCGAATTTTGAATACAAGTCTTTGTTCCAAATTTATCAAGTATCTATGAGGGTACAAAATGTGTCATTGTTGATGAGGACTCCATGACCCGTGTGTCTTATGCTTAGCAGTTTATGGAAATGTGAAAAGGAGAAAGAAGAAAACACACAATTGTCAGGGCCATAAAGGCAACCAAGAGAAGTCTAGGAGTTGGTTGCTCAATAACATAGATGCAAAAGAAGATAGAAGACCCCAACAGTTCACAGGTCTTTAAAAGGAAGCATGACTGCTCCAACAATTTCAAGAATTTGACGATGTAAATTTATAATGCAAAATTTTATATTAAGAACGACTACATAATGCAGTTAATCTGAGGGTTTTTTTTTTTTTTTTTAGTGGAGAACAGAGAATACAAAACAAGGCCAACTACAGAAATAAGAGATAGTGAAGCCCAGGCTAAAGCATACAACAGAGGCTATTTAACCCTAGAACTCATCCCAAGAGACTAGATTTTTACAAATCAAACCAAGAGACACACATGTAAGAATAGATTACAGAAACTTCTACAACAAGACAGAACACCTCCTAATGCTATTTGGATTTTATCCCCCAATTATCGGCTTAATATAGTAGAGAATATTGTTCAAAAGTGATATTTGGAATTTGGTTCAGGACTCTAATCTAACCCTAACATTCTTCTCAAAATCTGCTCTTCAGACCACAATGACCAATTATGTATAATGGTATTTCTCTGGGACTAAACATAAGACATAGTGGCCAAAGGAGCAAGCTAACAAAAAGATGATCTCAGGACTTTCCCTCTCAAGTTGGTAATACCTAGCTCATTAGATCATGCCAGTTGCACTTAGCTTCTGAAACTATGCAATACCCAAAGACAGTTTCCTAAATTCTCTTGGCAAAAGAACATTCTAAGAAAATATCTCAATGCAGTATCTACAAAACACACACAAGCAGCCACAAGTATAGCCCTACTGAGCTAATCTTTATCTTGCTGTCAGTTTATTTTTTTATTTCCATCCAACCTGTAAAGGTAGACAAGGGATAGCAAGGTTAAACCACAATATTCTCCACCATCCACCTCATCTGCCTCAACTCTACGTTCATTACCGGAGTCTGCACAAGAGTAGCAGCCTGATCTAGTAGTAGACCACCTAGCTTTATCTTCATCTTTAATCTCTAATCTCAACCAAACATAACACTGGCCTTGCAGGTTTACAAACCCATGTTTTGTTCTTCAAAGAGAATTCACTTTAGCCTTAGGTTTACATGCTACATCATGGATAACCCTAAAGCCATACTGCATGAAAAGGATCCAATAGGATCTTATTTATCATGTCATAAGAAAATCCTTTTACCATCCCCCCAGATCAAACTTTATGGACTTCCTAGCCTCACTTCTTAGTTTTAGGATTGCTCACCAACCTCATGTTCAATCTTATGGGACCTTTATAGTCCAAAACACTTGCCTTTATACTTGGTTTTATTTATAAATATGACAAACTTAGCAGAAAAGATAACTAATGTCATGAGGTAAAATCTAGAACTCCTCTCATTGCCATGGAAGGCATAGAAAGTTCTACAATCCTTGAGGTTGAAGTACAACTACTACAGAGCTGTCCAAATTATAAACTCTAAAATGTTGGGAAAGAAATTGAACTCCAGTATGGTTATCAATACAAGGCTTGCCTAAAACATCAATTACGAGTAATCTGAGAAATGTAAAACGTAAATAATCATTTGATACTACACTCAACAAAAAAATTTCAAACAATTGTCATATGTATGCAATGGCTATGATTCCCCACTAGTGAATAAAGACCAAAAGACCTCATCTTCCAGTTTACAAGAAGCAGTTTACAGCTCATATTCACCCAACACTATTCAAATAGAATTGTTAGGACATATGTGTTTCACATGTTAGGAACATATGTCATTATTTTATGTAGTTGGCTAATCTTTTGACAAAACGCATTTTACTTGTATTTTGGTAGATTTAGGATGTGTTTAATACTTCAAGAAACATGTTGTTCAAGTCTAGTACTAAAGCTATGAAGATTGGACCAAGAAACAAGTGACGAAAAGTTGTTGAATAAAGCTGGACAGATAACTCTACACCTACGGACAGATAATTCATCAGCTGCCCGACACCTCTCGACATCTAGGCTATCTATCGAGATTTTCAACTTCTTCTTATCGCAATCTCGATAGCTTCTCGACAGCTGGTGGATCGATCGAGAAAGCTCTTGTCCCCTCGACAGCTCCTCGACAGCTTCTCGATAGCTATATTTGTCAAAGTTTAAAGCTCGACACCTCCTCAACACCCCTCGATCGATCGAGGTTATGGGAATTCAGATTTCCAGATCTGATTTTCGGCTCATACTGACATGTATATGTAGGGTTTCTTTTCTCACAACCGTAAACCTATATAAGGCTTATTTTAGAGGCCATCACATAAGAGAATACAAGGAAAACATATGCAAAAGGTGATCAATGTCTTATTCTTTTTGAAAGAAGCTACTGCGTCTTTGCGCCTTAGGGTTTTGTAACCAAGTGCTTCTTGTTCTTCATTGTTGATGAAGTGAAGAACTTTGTAGCCAACATCTTCTTCTAGTTAGTGATTGAAGTCGCGTACTGGGATCCGCGCAATTGGTTAGTCACGTATTGGGATTCGTGCATCATCAAAGGGTGGCGTTCATATATTGAAGAGTTCAGAAGTTCTGAAGCATAAAAAGGTTTCTGCTGTGAGTTCATCTACGGGAATTGTAAAGTCTAGGGACAAATGTTTTGTACTAGATCTAGAACTTCTCTTTACTATAGTAGATTGCTTTTCGAGAAGGTTTCCCCCCAGGTTTTTTACTGTGAAATTAGTTTGTTTCATTGGTTTTCCTGAGTCATCATATATTGTCTTATTTACTTTTCCGCTGCATTCATTATTGATATGATATTGATGTTTATTTGTTTTAACACGTTTTATTCATAATAAATCTAATTAAAAACTTGGATTTAAAACTTATTAATTCTATCAACCAGGGTCTAAATTTCCCAACAAGAACTATTTAAATTATTATTAAGAACAATCAAATTCCTTCTAAAAATGATTACCGTGATTATGCATGATGTTGAATTTATAGAATTCCAATTATGGCATAAAATCTAAAAGTAATAAAAACTCCATCAAACATAATTTTTCTGCATAATGGTTTATTTCTCAATTGCACATAACTAATGTTTTAGTTATTATATTGATACGGAAAAAGCATATATTTCCATCCATGCTAATTGATATTCCCAACTCAATAAGATACAGTACTACTGCATAACACAGGGACAGACTAAACTAGCTTCACTATAGACAATAAACAACTAAAATGCTGTGAGATAAACATAACTTAAAGAAATATGAGGAATCCCACATTAAATGAAGAATTATTTTTCTCCTCCAATGATACATTGGTTTCTTTCATACAATAGAATACAAGAACAGAGAGTGTTATCATAGCAAAGCAGAGCAAGAAAGCAACACTAAAACACACACACTAATGCAAACAAACCACCCAACAAAATATCACATCGCAAAGTACCCATCACCAAACAAACAATTCTTTACATCAAAATACATAGGCATCAGAGAATATGTTTAATGAGTTTGTGCAATCATATCCTTCAAATTGTATAATTGACACCAACCCGTACCAGTAGCAGACTGTGGATGATTTCACCTGCAAAAAAACCGAAGGAGAATGATTAAGCCCAAAACATCAAAAAAAGAATTAAAATGTAATATTCTGTAAAATGAACTTATCAAAATAATATTTAGAACTATATTTACACCATCAACCAATATATTTATGCTATAGGAATGAAAAGAAAGTAGAAGGACCCAAAACATAGACAAGAAGCTACCAGTATAGCCCCACTGAGGCTAAGCTAATCTTTCTCAACTTTTCAATTTGTTTTTTATTCATAATCAACCAATAAAGGTAACCAGGGGATAGCAAGGTTAAACCACCACAGTTTCCACCATCGCACCTCATATGCCTTAGCCTTATGTTCATTGCAGATGGCTACAATAGAGCAGCCATCCTGATCTAGTCGTAGACCACCTAGCTTTATCTCCATCTTTAAGTTCAACCAAACACAATAGGCATTGTATGGTGATTATTTTTTGGACCTTGCAGGTTTTTAAACCCTTATTTTGTTCTTAAAAACTGAATCAACCTGTGCCTCATATTTAGTTGCTTCACCATGGATAATCCTAAAGCTATATACTTCATGAAAAGGATCCTAGTAGGATCCCAATTATCATGTCATAAGAAAACCTTCTACCATCCCCAACATCAAACTTTATGAACCTCCTAAACTCACTTCTAAATTTTAGGATAGCTCTGTGGCCCCATGTACAATGTTGTGGGACCTTTATAGTCCAAAAATATTTTGCCATGAGGTCAAATCTAGCACTCCTCTCAGTGCCAATGGAGGCATAGAAAGTTCAACAATCCCTGAGGTTGAAGTGAAGTGAAACTATGTTGAGTTGTCCAAGTTATAAATTCTAAACTGTTTGCAAAGAAATAAAACTCCCATATGGTTATCAACTTAAGGCTTGCAAAAACATTAATTATGGGTATATTGAGAATGGAAAACATAAATAATTATTTGATACTACTGTCAATAGAAAATTTTCAAAAAAATATATCCTACACATGCAATGGCTATGACTCCCCAGTAATCACAATAGTATAACTACATAAGAACTTCATCTTCTAGTTTACAATAAGCATTTTACATTTCATATTTACCCAACACTCTATTCAACTAGATCTATTTAAATTAATGTTAAGAACAACCAAATTGCGTCTTAATTATTACTCTAATTATGTATGAAGTTGATTTATAAAGTTCCAACTATGGCATAAAATCTAAAAGGAATAGAAGTTCCATCTAACATAATTTGTCTGCATAATTACCATCACCAAACAAACAATTATTTACATCGCTACACATATGTTTGATGAATCTGTGCAAGCATATCAGTCCATGGACGATTTCACCTACAAAAAAAAACATCAAAAACGAATTAAAATGAAATATGTTGTAGACATGTAAGATTTAGAGAAAAAAGGAACCTAAAAGAGGGGAGAAAAAGAAAGAAGAAACTGTTAATAATAGTGGCAAATAAGTGTGTAAATATAATGAAGAGAGGTTGTGGGTTCAGAAGCTAATAAAAAAGTGTATAAATTGAGGGGGGAAAAGAATAGATTTAGAAGAATTACTCTTACATTAGGGAAAATTTTGCTAAATATTATCAGGGGAAAATTGAATTAATTGGAGAGAAAGATTTAGAAGAAGAGAACCGCCATAAAATTTACCAAAAATCGAAGTGCAAGAATTCATTGTTATACCTTGTTAGGTAAAGATTATCAGTAGTCACATCTTTGAAATACAAGGGAAGGCACATGTTTGACTTTGTCAAAATCTGGTCCTCCTTCGTTGAGCCTATCTTTGAATGACTTTGGCATGCGTTTGATCTCCAATTCCTAGAGGGTTGTGATGAACTTCAATCCATCAGGAATCATCTTCAATCCCCTGCAACGCTCAATTTCCAAACGGCAGAGACTGGGCATGGATCTTTCCTCTACCCTCCACTCCTCTAAGTAGCACAAGTTAGAAAGGAGAAGAGATTGAAGCAGAGGAAATCCTCTTTCAGAACAAACCATATTCTTCCCGTTAAAGCTCGCACGTCCAGCGGATGTGTTTCTGGATATCTTCTCCATCGCATGACGGAAGCAGAGGATTTTTAAGTTGGGTAACTTCTCTAACGTTTCCATTGGGTCTTCCTCAAGTTTAGTCCCCGATAAAGTCAACCTGGCTAGATTTGGAGAGAATTCGTGAGCTTCTGGAAGCTTCTTTAAACGTTTATATAGATGTAGCTTTTCTATATGGGGACACCTTGATATTAGCATTTGTATTGCATCTTGGGCCCGTTTATTATTCCTCACTTTAAGAACCTGAAGATGGTTGAGTTTGAACCATGTGGAAATTTGGATGGTCTTGGACTGAACATTCACCAATGTTTGCAAATAACTAAGATTACCCAGTTCCAACTTACAACATACCCTATAACTGCTGGGTAAATAAAGATGTTTCAATTGTTTCATATACTTGAACACATTTGGCACTCTTGGTTTGGAGAAGATCCGCAAATCTAGTGTCTCCAGGCACCTCAAATTGCCAATAGATGATGACACCTTATTTATATTGCTATTTTTGAGAGATAAATATCTCAAGTGGATGAGACATCCAATGTCTTTAGGTAATTTGCGGCCGTGTTTTCGAAAACTTTCCAAATGTAAGACTCTAACCAACTTGAATTTCTTGAAACGTGATTCTTTAAAATCAGAATAACTTTGAATACAATTATTATTTTCATAAGGCGAAGGCAGAAGGTAGAGAAGAGACCTGAGATATGGATATTCACTGAATTTAATTCCCGTGATGTAATTATCATTTGATTCCAAAATGATAGCAAGTCTTCGAACCTTACCGTTTTGTGCTTCACGCCGTTTCAAGGAAAGAATATTGGTAATATGGAGAAAATTTTCCTCTTGGGCCTTTGATACACAAAAGTCTCGCATAAGATCATGCATTCGACAAGTTTTAACTTTTAATCCTTCCAAGTAAGCCCATTTTCCCCACCAAAACCATGCATCTTTGCACTAGCTCCCTTAAATATCGGTGTTCCACATCATCCATTGTATCCTCTCTTCCTCTATTGTGCTGAATTTCCGATACAAAACCTTCTCCCATCCACATCCGAAACAATTCTTTTGTCAGTATCTCAAAATCCTCTCGAAAATGACCTAAATATAGAAAACATGGTTTCAAGTGACAAGGTAAATCATTATAGCTTAAAGCTAAAACTTTGTTGACTCTTAAGTTTTGTTCTACATGAAGGTATGATTTGATATGTCTAAGCACATCCTCCCATTCTTCCTGTGTTTGCTTTGCCGCTAAAAGACCTCCAAGTACAGTGATGGCCAATGACAAACCCCCACAATATCCAATCATTTCCTTTCCAAACTTCTCCATGTAAGGTTTGGTCACACGGTCTAAAAAGCCAACAACAAACAAAATAATATCATTTTTTTTCTTGAACAACGAGAAACATAACATCAGCAACTAAATGATAAAATGCAACTATATTTTAAGACTTGAAAGTCTAGAGATAACCACTTGAAGAAATTTTCTCCATGCGTATGGACTGTACTAATATATGGCTTTTAACTCTTACTCTTGCTCAATTTTAAATTTAGTTAAAATATTTAAAATGGAATTTAATTTAAATCACAAGTTTTAATTTCGTTTTATGTGCGGTAATATTTTATTTAAATAATTTGGAAACATTCAGCAATTTACTTTTGCTAAAATTTAGAGAAATCTTTCTCTATGTTTTATTCTTGTCTTCGAATATTAGTTAACCATATTTTGAGCTCATGCATTTTGCTGTTTTGGTAAATCTGTTTTGGTTTATGCATGTTTTGGCGTTTGTTTTTTCAATCATAAGACATCTCTCTTTTATCACTTTATTTTGCTTTTAGATTTAGATTAATATTTACTTGTTTTGAGAGTGGAAATTTGAGTTTCACACAATAGTTGACTATGTATTTCAATGTACATATCAATTACAAACTCTATCTCTTCTCAAAAAAAGAAAAAAAAAATACAAAATATCTCTTATTTAGGATAATATTCTATTTGAGGGGAAGTTTGATAAAATGGTTATAGGTTTCATCCAATTTCCTCTCTTTTTTTTTTCTTTTTTTTTTCCCGAATTGACAAAAGCTATACATAATAACTATCTCCCTGTACTTTTCTCAACCAAAAAAAAAAAAAACTATCTCCCTGTACAACCAACATATAAACAAAATGTATCTTATTTTTATTAAAATGTGCATTCCTAATTGATAATTAAATATCTGTTAGTCTTTAAAATGCACCTTTAAAGAAATCTATTACCAAATATGTAGAATAATTCAGCTTTCTAATAATTGAAATTAGAGAAATTAAATCTAGACATGTTAATTAACATTTGATCTTAAAATATTTCAGGCATTATACAGCTTAGTGATTAGTAACATCTTTAAAGGCATCTGTTATCTTTTCCTTATTTACATACAAAAAAAAAAAAAAAAAAAAAGAAGAAGAAGATAAATTCATTAAAATAATCACCCAAAAAGAAAAATTATTAGAGTAAAGCAGAATTAGATATTAGTTGTACCTTCTCTCCAAGATATTGCTATCTTGTCAAGTAATTCCCAACTCCTTTCTTCATTTAGACACTGCAATTCACAAAGGAAACTTCTGGGTCTACATGCAAACACACTTGTTTATTACGAGAGGTAAGCACTATTTTGCTACCAGTACCCCTCACTAGGAAGGCTTCTTGTACACTGTTCCAGGCCTCAATGTTCCAAATATCGTCTAGAATCACCAAACACTTTTTCTCGCATTGAACTTGAAGAAGTTTCTCAACAATCTCTGCATCCTTCAACTTTTGAATTTCATCCCTTTGATCTTTAGACAGAAAGCTAATCAAAATTTCTTCCCAAACACGTCTTCTTTGACATTGTTGTGAAATACATACCCAAGCACGACAATCAAAGTGTTGCTTGACTTCGCGGTAATTATAGACCATCTTAGCAAGAGTGGTCTTTCCCAAACCACCCATACCACATATGGAAGCTACTCTGCTGTCTTCGCCTTCTTTAAGCAAAAATTCCACCAATTTATTCAAGTCATCGTCAAACCCAACAACGTCATGTTCAAGATGAGAAAATGTTTGCCTTTCCTCTCGTTGCCTCTTATTAAAAGAACTGGACCCACCTCCTTTTATCATAGATTCCCTTATGCCATAGCCTTGAAAACTTGTTTTCAAGTTAGAAATTTTTGTCATGATATCTTCAATCTTTGACCCAACCTGGTGCACTGTAATTCCTTCATCCGAGATGCAACTGCACCTCTCGAGGACCTTTTGTACACATCCTCCCTTTCTGGATCCAACTGTGTGGGCATGAGTGGCAATGATATCATCTGCATCATAAGCAAGATCTCTTATTTCAGCAACCCACTGCCTTACAAGCTCTGACTCATTCTGCCTTGTATCTGCATCCTTTAATAAGCCTTGCATAAGTTTGAGCTCAATTTGTAGCAGCTCAACTTGGTTACTCACCCCGGACAAGAATTTTCCTTCTTGTACAAGCAAGTCACCAATCCTTGTCACGACACCGGAAACAACCGCCTCGGCCATTTCACTTCCCCGAAAAGAAGATGAATGGAATGGGAGCTTTGAATGTTAATTTGATCACAATGAATCTGCACTCTCTTTGTATAATTTCACTCAAACCTACCCTTTTCGCACATACTCTACTTAAACTCAGTCTTTGTTTGTTTTTTTCTTTTTTTGGTTCGTCAACGGTGTCCGAATTTTCCACAATGAAAAATTTCCACTTTACCTAACCCAAAAAATTGTAGTTTTGCTCTACCTTTTGGCTTTGTGTTTTCTTCATCTCGCAATCTGACAATTTTGTGTCAAATCAATGCCAGTGCCAAAGAAAAAGTGCTTTGGACTTTTGTCATGTGTTAGCAAAAGTTCCAACAAAGTGGAAAACGTGAATGATGCTAGCTAGCTATCCTCAATTATTCATCTTTTTCATAGTGACATACAGCTAACTTCATTATTGTGTGTGGGGTTATGATTTATGAATGAGAATGAGGGGATAATAAGGAAATTTCAATCTTTATTAATTATATACGACTCACTAATCATCAAAGTGCACCGTTTCATTTAAATGGAACGGCGCCGTGTTGGCGACAATCTTTAGAATCCTAGAGTGCTTATTTACCCGCCTGTTTAGCACGTGATTTTCTGTAAAAACGTGTACAGCTTTGATTAGTTGTAGAGTTAGTTTGTTGTTTTTCAGTTTAGGAATTGTAACAGGAGTAAGAGCATTTCCAGCAATGAAGTTAAAAATTTAGCTTTTTAACTCCACCAAAATTTACTTTATTTATTTTACCTACATATATGTTGCAGCAGTAGATCTATATTAGCTTTTAATAAAATAAAATAATATAAACCTCACAATAAAATAATATATCCCTACAATAAAATAATATATCTCACTATCAAGAAAACATTCACAACACATCCACAACCACCTCTACCATCAACCACCACTACCACTACTACCACCACCACCACCACCACCAATCCACAGCAAAAAAAAAAAAAAAAAAAAAAAAAAAAAACCCAATCACAGAGCTGGAGATGGAGGACTAGGCGGAGGCGTGGGTCGGAGACGTGTGGCTTGGGGCTTCGATTGGCGGCAGGGACGGTGTGGGTTTGAGGCGATCGGCGGCTGGGACGGCGTGCGACTGGGATGGCGTGGGTTTGAGGCTGGGACAGCGTGCGACTGAGGCTGGGATGGGCCGAGCCGAATCGGAGCCACCCGCGTTGGTAACATCGAGGCGAGCTGTGGTGAAGGTGCGAATGGAGGAGTCATCTTCATCGGAGTTTCAGCGGAGTTGACGATGGCGGCGATCGTACCACAGTTAACGATGGCAGTTACCATTCCGGAGTTGGCGATGGCGGCGACCGTACCGGAGTTGACGATGGCGGCTACTGTTCCGGAGTTGGCGATTGTGGTATATCTATGTGTGCCTGTGTGTGAGCTTGAGAGGAGAGGCTTGAGAGATGAATGAGAGAGAGAGTGAGAATAGAGTGACCGATTTGATAAATGAAAAAAAAAAATAGGAGCAAGTGGTTCGGTTGAATAAAAAATGACTTTTTATTTTTTGCTTCAAGCTACAGTGCACATCTATCTATAGATGTGCACTGTAGCAAATCAGCTATATTTTTTTGCTTTTGCTCCACTGCTGGAGCATCATTTTAATGAAAGTGAAGCTAAAATTTAGCATTATTGCTTTATACCACCACTGTTGCAAATGCTCTAAGTTAAATTAGTAAGGCTATTTTCAATGGCCCTTGAACAAATTCATTAGTATCAATAGAATCAGATTTTCTCTCAATTCTCTTTTAAGTTCTTGGTGATTTTGTTCTTTGCATTTATAAATTTTTTTTTTATAGAAGAATTAGTATTTGTAATATGATATTGATCTTTTCTTCTATCTATACTTTGCATCAAGCTTTACCTTATGATAAAATATGACAAGACTAAAATTTTCAAAGAAATTTTGGCCAGTTTAGTTCACAAAGTCCTCTTGCTATTGGTTGTGCAATGTGCAATTTAGTATAAAGTATATAGCTTTGTCAAGGAATGCATAAATTGACTTTATGTTGACCATATATACAATATCAGAGTGTGAGCCTCAGAGAGTTTCCCTATAAGTTTCTGATGCCCCAATATTTTACCAGAGATTTTCCCCATCTAATTTAACTATATTGAAAATTCCTCTGTATATTGCATAATGAATAATAGATACATCTTTGCTCTTATATACAAGAATCAGAGCGGGAAAAATTCTAACAAACTAACAACCCAAATAACAAACTACTTCTATATTAACAAAGATGACAAAGACAACTTCACACGACTTGTAGCTTTGGCATAGCTGGCTTAGCTGAAGGCCCGAAAATATGCACTCTAATTCAGATCAATTTCAATAAACTAGTTCTGACAACTTACCCTTTTTCAAGAGTTCTCATATTCCAACACGTCTTCCAAATCTGTGGGTGAGATAGAGCATTGTACACAATTGGCCTCCTACAATTAAGATGAGGCAAAGCCTTGTATACAAATATTTGGCTATTTGGGATTAAGATAGAGATACAAGAAGAAAAAAGCAACATCTTTACAAGATAAAGAATGACTTGGACATTTGGGCCTGGAGGTGATAAATGTTTATACGTAGACTGTCATATATAATCCCTTCTCTATGGAGTCCCACCATTCAGTGTAAATGAACAAACCTTAAGAATTCATTAATTAACTGCTGTTGGAGGCAATCTTAACTCTTTCCTCCCTTGATCTCTACTTGTAGTCCAAATTAAGATGGAGACATCTATAAGAAAACAGAGAGCTAGGAAATAGAGAAGCTAGAGAGAGAATCAATATTGAAGAAAACTTTGTAATACTTCCATTAATTAACAAACTGAATGTACATGAGGTTTATATAACAGAGCTATTACAGGATTGAGACTAATTAACCCTTATCCAACTCCAAACTATACGGATCAATTATCTACAACCAATCACTACACTGCACGTGTTAATACATAGCTTCTAACTGATCTAAGCCTAAACTACATGTCGTATCTGCTCTATCAGTCGTTTAGCAAGCTTATTCACAAGTCCTCCAATGCTCTGCTTCAATGCTCTGCCTCTCTGCCTGAGCCAAAGTCCTCAAACATTCTTCAACAAACTCATCTTGACTTGCTTGCATCTGTCTTCTGCTGTAGTTTCTTATCTGTACAATCAACTAAACTTTGATAACATCTGTGGAGGCAAAATTCTTACAAATAAATTATGACTTATAATACATAAGCAAAACCAAGTTTATGGATTTTGAAAGAGAGACACAAGCAATACATGTTCAAACAGCCAGCGTAATACATAAAGGCTCTGAAGGGTACCACGAGAAGCATAGGAGCCAGGAGTCCTAACAGCATTTTGGTCCCTCAATAAGATAGATACAAATGAATATGGCAGACCCCATTAAGTTCACAGGACAATGATAGTAAACATAACCTGTCTTGCAATGTCAACAATTTGACAATGTGAACTTATAATTCAGAAATATTACTGGATAATATTGTTAATCTGAGATTAAAGGAAATGTATACCTGGATTATGCAGAAGAAATATGAGACACTAATGGAAGCAAAAAAGAGATTTAAATTCTATACAACTACTGTCATGAGAATAGAAATGAAGCACTCCTATCAACATAAGGGGCATTGGAAGTTCTACATCGTTTGGATGAAGAAGCAATGCTCGTTGAAGTACAATTACTGCAGAGCTCCCCAGGTATCAAACACTGTTAAACAGTGTGTCTGTAAGTTAAATTTTTGGAAAGAAAATTAAACTCCCCCACAGTTATTAATTCAAAGTTTCCGGTAATGTCAACTATAGGCATATTTAGAGATAAGGGGGCCGCCGGGGGGGGGGGGGGGGGGGGGGGTGTGACATCTTTAGCTCTAGTAACACTCATTAATCACTGCCACTAATTAAAAAGATGAATTATCGTTTGATACTACTCTCACTAAATAGATTTTGTGTTTCATTCATTCATAAGCAATGGCTAACAAGCCCCTAATAATTTCAATACTAAAAGTTCATCTTTGTCACAGCAACAACAAGAGCAGGATAAACAAATAATGGTTTCCGGTCAACGTGAAGCTGAAGCTAGTAATTAATCAATACCATGTGAAGTTGAAGTAATTCCAATTGAACTATGATATTATTCAGTAAATGGAAATGTAATTGTGTCTCAACAGAAAACCATTCAGAGGCAACCTATCTGGCGGACGCATGGAAAATGGAAGATGTTCCAGGATACAACAAATAATCAAAAGCACATGTCTTGCATTTATCTCAACTGTGGACAAAATTTAAGTATATGATTCCAGGCATAAATTTGAAAATATAAACATAGATGTGAATTATAGTCACATATTTTAGAAGAGGTACATAGATGAATCTTCATTATCAAGGCCCCTAGATGAACAATCTCATTCAGTTGTTGTTGTTGTTGTTGTTTTTTTTTTTTTTTTTTTTTTTTTAATTATAGAACTTATAATTCATTATTGTGATAAGAATATGAACACATGCTTGCACTAGGTGTCTTATTGTTGATAAAGTCCTCTGTTCAGTACATTATAAGCATTGAGGTAGGTATTTGGTCCAAAGTGTAAAAGAATGTTAAAATAGTCACAACAATCTTTTATTTAGTTGTATAAATGCTTTAAATTTTGAATTTCAACCACTTCTCCATCTCATGTCTTCTTAAACTAGTCAAGTCTCTGCATTCGGGATTTGGAATTTCTGACTAGCTTGGAAATCTTACTAGTCAGAGCAGCTGCCTGAATATTTCATTATTTGGTAGTTTTAATTAACTTAGTGGAGAGCTACATGCCCTAATACATAAAACACTGAAGAAAACTAAATCATTCTAGCACCAAGACACTGCATAGACTTGCATTATTTGTAGGTAAAGGTTACCCACAAAGTGATCTGGCAAGAGTTTTTCATCTAGACAAAAAATTATTATTTTTCATTTGTTTCCTTTCTTTAATTTGAACTAGTCCATGATCTTCAGATTTGATAGTGTCGAGGTCATTGGAGAAATTACCCATATATATAGGAGCATCTCTGCACAGTGCATGCCTTAACATTTTTTTATTCTTTAGTCAACATAACAGAAGGAAACACGGAAGTCCATGCACACTGCCTAATTTTTTGCATATGCATACAGCAGGGCCAGTTTTTTTATTCTTTAGTACACAGAGAGAGAACATAATTGATGAAGCAAGAGCATAACTGAATAAATTTGGATTTTAACAATATCATGAATTATAAGAACTAGCCGCAGACCCACGCGATGCATGAGAATATATAAATATTTTGTAATAATGTGTAATATATAAAAATTAACAATTACTTCAAATATTATTTATTTTTTAAAAAACTTCTACAAGTATTTTTCATCTTTTTATATCTACAAAGTACAAATATATCATACTATTATATTTTGTATGTTTGATTAATATATTTTTAAGATGAACTGTATTTTTCTAACTTTTGTTGTAATGTGTTATATTTGATATACAACTAAACTTTATAAGTTTCAAATTTATTATTCAAGTTTCTCATTTCTTAAGGAATAATGAGATTATCATAATAATAAAAATTCATCACAAAATTACAATGTTATCTTAACAAAAATTAAAATGAAACAAAAGGAATAAAAGACATACTTTATATAATCTATTACTCAAACATAAACTCAAATTCCTATTTCTAAAAAACTAAGCATTAACCCAAATCAAAATTCAACCAAAGCTTTAAAAGGGAGAGAGAAGACTCTGTAATGGGAAATTTAAAAAAAAAAAAATACCAAAACACATATTTAAATATAAAAAACCATCAACCTTAATCAGAATTATAAGAAAGAACAAAAATCCACAAGACAGGGAGAGAGAGAGTATTTACAATTTGTTTGTGGGGAAAATATGGATTGAATGAAAGAAATGATATCAAATTTATACAAAATAAAATGGGGAGAAGAAGAGTCAAAATATAATACAGAGAAAATGATGAAGGAAGTATGATAGTAAAGTAGAGAGTAGTGGAAAGATAAAGACAGTCAAGTAAAGAATAGTGGGGAGATAAAGAGGTAAAAATTTAATAGACCCTCACTTATACTAGTTTCTATCAAAGACCAAATTGTCAAACACATGCCATTGATTCTATTCATATCCACTACACACATTCATCAACGTGTCTATATACAAATCACGCACTTGCCATTAAATTCATTTTATCAATGTTTTGAATTTCCACAAAGAATCAAAATAGTGCATATACGAATTGTAAGTGTGTGAGTCACTTATATTATCATGATGTAGTGGTCAAAGTAGGTGGCAAACTTATTGAACTCGACCAATTGTTTTGGCCTCGGAGAAGATGGCTATTAGCATTCCAAGTCATGAAGTTTAAATGGCTATGGAAAATTATCATAATGTATCAGCTACTATGCCCCAAAAATGGCAGTTGCTCCTACCTTCATTGCATCACATAAGTTATATCATATTATGTTTAATAAGGAAAGAAATAGAAAAATGTGAAATTTAAAACTCAAGTATAGGAGTATTGTTATGTTTTGTCTAAAACTCATGTACACAATATTCTAGACCTTCAATAGGAGACAATTCCAAAAAGAAAATCAAGTAGTTGAAAGAAAGTAGCATAATCCAAAATCTAAAACTAAAAACTCAACTGTTGTTCATGTACACAATATTATAGATAGATATTCAAGAATTAAAAACCAATTAGTTTCTCCATTCGCATAACAATTAGCTTAAAGCTAGATACTAATGGAATTTTAAAAGAATTCAGTTTTTTGAATTTCCTCACTCCTAAAATCCCAATCAATTTCTCAAAGTCTAAACAATCCCTAAAGTTGTTCGTCAACCAAATAGGCCAACTAAGGTCTGAAACACAAAAATTCCAGCCACAACCCAACAATCTACTTAAGCTAGTGTGCTTTGAAGAATTAGAGTTTCATTTAAAAAAGTTAAGATAAAAAGATTTAAATTGTTACACCCCAAGTTCTATACAACAAAAAAAATTTAAGCTTCAAACTGTACTTTGTTTTCTCTTCCATTGGCCCACAATTTCTGGGACACCAAATAGTCCAATTAAATAATTAACAACAAATTATTAATATAAGGAAAGAGAAATCTTATATAGCTAATGTGTGTTGAACCATAAAAAGCAAATTATCAAGCACCACCCAAGAAAAACAACAAGTTTATTCCCCTTTCCTTCAAAAGGTTCTAAGAAAAAAAATAATTGCCAATTGATTGGTATGAACTTCAATAGAATAAAAAGCTTCCAGTCATTGCAAGGCTTAATTGTTGATATCTGTCAAGAAATTGACAAACAAAACAAAGATAAAAATGAAATTTAGGTCAACATATAAAACGATAGGAAAAGGAGAACAATAACGATTTATCTTTAATAAAAACAAATAACACGCTTACTATAAAATAAATACCAAAATGGAAAATATCACATTGAAGTTAATTATCAGACAGAAAAACATTATGGCAAACATATTGAAAGTAACATTCCTGCAATTTAGAGAAGGGCAACCATAAAGCAATTTATAACAAACATGATCAAATGCATTCAAATCAATTTTGAAAAAGTAAAAACATATTTGAATAGTTTTGAGACCATGAAAACTCAAACTCATTCATCATGAAATCCCAAAATCAAATTACATTTTTTTTTTTCTAGTAATGAGATGGAAATAAATAAATAATAAGAATAATACAGCAATAACAAAAAGAACCATTAGTAGGGGGAAAAAAAAAGTGGTTGAAACAATAAAAAAAAAAAAAAAAAATCAACCAAAAGAGAAACAAAATTGGAGAAAGAGAGAGAGTATTGACCTTTTTGTCATGGATAACTTGGAAAAAATAGGGGAGAGAGGTGTAAATGAAGTAATTAAGAAGAAATTTATATGAAAATTAAGATGGAAGAGAAAGTGTGGAAGTAGATGAAAGGTTGAATGAAGTGAAACTATTGAATTTAAGAAGATATAATGGAAATTTTTTTAAAATCTAAAGAAAATCAAATGAAAATTAAAAAAAAAAAAATTATTGGAGGGGATGAAATATTGAACTAATTAAAAGACAATAATTGAAGAAGATGAAAAGTTGAACAAAGTAAGAATTGCAAAAAAAAAAAAAAAAAAAAAAAAAAAAAAAAAAAAGAGATGCTAAAGATGTAGTGCATAAAGAACTTTATAAAATTTATTACAAAACTCCATTATTATATATAGTATAGATATGTATAGAGATTATTTTTGGTTTTTTTATTCTTCATTGATAATATTATTTAGTTATAAACATCCAAATTAAAGTAGACAAATATGTGAAGGTAAAATTATATATAATGTTAAACCACCAAAGATGAATATATAAAGTCAATAATCTATTTATATTTTTTTGTTAAACACGTCAGTAATATAAAAAATAGAAAGGTTTTAAATATTTAAAAAGCATTTTTAGTAGATTGTAATATATATATATATATATATTAAAAAAAAATCTCAATATTTTTTGTAACTTTTCCCATAAGATTAATATTGTCGACATTCTTTATATTCAAAAAACACTTAAACACATAAACAAAGACATTAATTGTGCAGAATTGCAAGAGTATATACGTGATATTAGTATTTCATTTACAACATATACATGTTATATACATGATTCATGGTCAATTGGTATGAACCGTAATAATTACATTCTCTTCAATGATAGCAGCGGCAGTTTCAGGTTGCATTAGTAACTTAAAATCATCTTTAACAGCGAGGCCATTTCTCCCCTATAGCCTTTAATTTCATGCACACTTCAAGCATCATCAGTTGCTATGAATCGTAACAATTATATCCTCTTCAATGACAACAGCGGCAAATTTAGGTTGCGTTAGTACCTCAAAATCTTCTTTAACAGCGAGGCCATCTCTCTGAACACAGCTACATTGGCCTTCTATAGGTACAAGGCTGGATACAGCTACAAGAAATTCTAGGGAACTGAAGTATTTCACCATCATATCTTTTCTACAACAAAGATTTATCAATGACATCATACAAACCAAACGTTGATTCCAAAAAGTTATGAAAATTAGTTAAGAATTATAAACCTAAAGTAGAGATAGTAGAGATGCAAGTAAAATAAAAAAATCAATAGAGAGAGAGAGAGAGAGAAATAACCTTTTTTTATGAGAAAAAACTATACAGAGAATGGAAGAGAATGACAAATTTATAGTGAAATAGTGTGAATAAGAAGAGACAAAATAAGAGAAGATGAAAGGAAAGATCAAGAGTGATATTAAAGTAGATGGTAGTGGGGAGATGAAAAGGTAAGGGAGGGAGAAAGGTTGGAGTAAGTGAAAATATAAAAAAAAAAAAAAAAAAAAAAAAAAAGTAAATGTTAAAAAAATTAGAGAAAAATTGGAAAGAAACAAGATAATGATGTGGTGGAAGTAAATAAATAAGTAGTGGGTTGCATTTATTATAGGGTGACAGTGGAAGTAAATAAATAAGTAGTGGGCTGTATTCATAGGGCTGAAAATTGTAAAAACCATTTTAAAATTGTAGGAAAAATTATATTACCAAAAAAAGAAAAAATGACGTGGCAGCTAATATGGCGCAACGTGAGAGCAGCAGCATTAAATGCTACGCTTCAGCTTTTAGTAATATATAAATATAGATTATAGGGCTGTGATTTATAGGGCTGAAAATTGTAAAAACCATTTTAAAATTGTAGGAAAAATTATATTATTAAAAAAAAAAAAAAAAAGACGTGGCAGCTGATATGGCGCAACGTGAGAGCAGCAGCAGCATTAAACGCTACGTTTCAGCTTTTAATAATATATAGATATAGATAATGGTTGGGTGTCTCTATGGTGGTGCGAGTTCCCTTTTTCATCATACTTGGCATCACAGTTGCAAATTCTAATCCAAAACGGGAAGATTGATTAACTAGAAATCTTATTTTCATCAAGGAACAAGATTTAGATTTTTCAGAGATATTTAAACCAATTAATTTCTTAAAAACATCAATAATGATTCTAAGATGCAAAATTTTCAATCTCTCTTTTGTTAGAATATTTTTCCCTTCGAATTTACAGTTACTTTATAGTTGAATGTTGAATACAAGTACATCTTTGTTCCAAAATTTCAAATTTCTCTAATAGTCATTTTTTTTTTTTTAAATTCCTAATCAACCAATAAAGGCAACCAGGAGATAGCAAGGTTAAACCACCAGAGTTTCCACCATCCCACCTCATCTGCCTTGGCATTATGTTCATTGCAAATGGCTACACAAGGGCAACCAGCCTTAACTAGTCGCAGACCACCAAGCTTTATGATCTTTAAGCTTAACCGAACACAACTGGCATTGTATGGTGATTAATTCATTGGACCTTGCAGGTTTCCAAACCCTCATTTATGTTCTTCAAAAAAGAATCCATCTTTGCCTCAGATTTAGTTTCTGCACCATTGATACTTTATGAAAAGGATCGTAGTAGGATTCAAGTTATCATGTCATAAGAAAACCTTCTAACATCCCCAAAATCAAACTTTATGAACCTCCCAGCCACACTTATAACTTTTGGGAAAGTTCTGTTGCCATGAGGTAAAATCTAACACTCCTTTCAGTGCCAATGGAGGCATAGAAAGTTCAACAATCCTTGAGATTGAAGTGAAACTATGCAGGGCTGTCCAAGTTATAAATTCTAAAATGTTTGCAAAGAAATAAAACTCCCATACGGTTATCAACTCAAGGCTTGCCTAAAACATTAATTATGGGTATACTGAGAATGGAAAACATAAATATTCTTTTGATATTACTCTCAACAGAAAATTTTCAAAAAAAAAAAAAAAAAATAGTCTACAAATGCAATGGCTATGATTCCCCACTAATCACAATAGTATAACTATATAAGAACCTCATCTAGTTTACAATGAGCATTTTACAGCTCATATTTACCCAACACTCTATTCAACTAGAACTACTTAAATTAGTGTTAAGAACAACCAAATTGCTTCTTAATTATTAATTTGATTATATATGATGTTGAATTTATAAAGTTCCAATTATGGCATAAAATCTAATAGGAATAGAAGGTCCATCTAACATAATTTGTCTGCATAATTTTTTATCTCTCAATTGCACGGAACTAGTGTTTTAGTTACTAAATTGATACGGAAAAGGCAGTGATTTTTGTCCATGCTAATTGATATTCCCAGATCAATAAGATACTGTGCTATTGCTTAACATAATGACAGACTGAACTATAGTTTCACTATAAACTATATACATCAAAAATGTTGTAAGATAAACATTACTCAAAGAAATATGAGGAATCCCACATTAAATGAAGAATTATGATTCTCCTCCAATGATACATTGGTTTTCTTTTTATCCAAAAGAATACATCAACAAAGAGTGCAATCATTGCAAAGCCAGCAAAACAGAACAAGAAAGCAACACTTAAACAAACACACTAACGCAAAAACAAACTAGCCAACAAAATATCACAGCGTAGAGTACCATCACCAAACAAACAATTCTTTGCATCACAACACATAGGCATTAGAGAATATGTTTTATAAGTCTCAGCAATCATATCATTCAAATTGTATAACTGACACCAACCCGTCCTAGTTGCAGACCATGGATGATTTCACCTGCGAAAGCACCAAAGGAGAATGATTAAGCCCAAAACATCAAAAAACGAATTAAAATGAAATATTATGTAGACATGAACTCATTAAAGTAACATTTAGAGCTATATTTACACCATCAACGAATATATTTATGTTGTAGGAATGAAACTAAAGTACAAGTACCAAAAAAGAAAGATATAAATAGAAAGACCCCAACAAAGGTGAGAAAATGAAAAGAAGAAACTGTTAATAACAGTGGCAAAAATTAAGATACCACCACAAGAGAATTTGCTTGTAAGTAAGTGTGAAATTTCAAAAAAAGAATAGATAATAGCTTCATTTTGCTAAATATTATCATGGAAAAATTCCTTTTCTATGGATTCCAACCATTCAGTGTAAATGAACAAACATGAAGAATTAATTAGTTAAAGTGCTGAGGCAGGAAGTCTTAAGTCTTTACTCCCTTGATCTCTCTTTGGAAACCTATTCTAAGAAGACATCTATAGAGACAAAATTTTAACAAATAAGTTTTAACTTATAATGCAGAAGCAAAACAAAGCAAAACATGCACAAACAGTAAGAGCAATACATAAAGGCCCTAAAGGGTACCATGAGAAATATAGGAGCAAAGAGTCCTAATGGGGTTTTGTTCACACAAAAAGATTGATGCAAATGAATACAGCCGACCCCAATAAGTTCATAGTACATTGACCATAAATATTACCTGTCTTGCAATGTCAAGAATTTGAGAATGTAAACTTATAATTCAGAAATATTTAAGAATGACTAGCTAATTCTGTGAATCTGAGATTATAGAAAATGTATTCCTGGATTATGATATGAAATACTATTGGAAGCAGAGAACAGATTCAAATTTTATAATGCAAAAGTTCTATATTAAGAAGGACTACATATTGCAATTAATCTGAGGGTATAAAGTAAAGGATTTTAATAATAGAGAACAAACAAGACAAAGCAAGGAAAACAACAGAAAAAAGGGAGAGTGAACCCTAGGCTAAAGAATACAACAGAGGGTATTTCAACCCAAAACGCATCTCAAGAGACTAGATTGCTACAAATTAAGTGATGAGGACAAGGAAGAGCTCAAGGAAAAAGAAGATTAAATATACCAAGATTCAAGAATTGTGGTCTAGTTTTGATGTTGGACCTTCTTAGCACCTTTGATAGGTCATTTTAGTTATTAGTATTGAGTCTTTTAGGTTGAGAAGCTGTTGGATCAGTTTTAATTAAGTTCTATTAGAATAAGGGCAATTTGGTAATTTCTAGGAATATAGAATTGCAGCCATACCAAAGGCCCATGAGTCTTATTTTATGTTTACGTATTATTAAGTCTTTTATTTCATTATTATTAGTATTCCTATTCATTCTAGGAATAGGTTATTTAGAATCCAAGTCCTACTAGAGAAAGGATAACTGTAGGCTCTATTTAAAGGCTTTTTTTTAGTCTTGTTATTTCAGAATATTGTGATTCATTAATAAAATTCAGCAGCTTATTTTAGGCATTGTTTGTGCGATGCAAACTACTTCGAGGTGTGATGCCAAGGAACCCTAGGTGTGATGCTTAAGAAGACCTACGTGTGATTGCCTAGTGTTTTATTTATGTTCTTTCTGTTTATCCCCTGTTTCAGACCCAAATAGCTGTCAACATTCATTCTTTTCTAACCTAAACTCTTAAACATCAATCCTTATTCAAGAATTCATCAAGAACCTAGTATAGTTCTGAACTTCTTTGCGGTCCTACATCATTATAACAACAATAAGACATGTCAGAACATATTACGTAAGCTTTTACACTAAAGCAGAGCACCAATACAGAACATGGATATTTGGAATAGCAAAAGAATATATGGCAAAGAATATTGTTCAGAAATGATATTTGGAATTTAGTTTTGGGCTCTAATCTACCTCTAATTTCCTTCTTAATTCTTTTACAAACCTACCCTTCAGACCACACTGACCCATTATGTATAATGGCATTTCTCTAAGACCAAATATAATACAAAGCAAGCTTAAAAATAGATGATCTCAGGCTTTTCCTTCTCAATTTGGTAATGCCCTAGCTCATTAAATCATGCCAGTTGCACTTAGCCTCTGAGACTAAACAGTGCCTAGTGACAGTGTCCCAAATTCTCATGGCAAAAGAAAATTCTAAGAAAAATGCCCACTGCTCTTAAAATACACACAAGCAGCCACCAGTATAGCCCCGCTGAGCTAATCTATTTCTAGTTGTCAATTTGTTTTTATTCCTAATCAACCAATAAAGGGAACCAGGGGATACCAATATTAAACCACCAGTCTCCACCATTCCACCACATCTGCCTTAGTTTTATGTTCATTGCAGATGGCTGCACAAGAGCAGAAGCCTGATCTAGTTGCAGACCACCTATCTTTATTTTCATCTTTAAGCTCAACCAAATACAACTAGCTATGTGCAGTGATTAATTCTTCGAACCTTGCAGGTTTCCAAACCCTTGTTTTGTTCTTCAAAATAGAATCCACCTTTGCCTCAAATTTAGTTGCTGCATCAAGATAATCTTAAAGCTATACTTCATGAAAAGGATCCTAATAGGATGCCAATTATCATGTCATGAGAAAACCTTCTACCATCCCCCACATCAAACTTTATGAACCTCCTAACCTCACCTCTAAGTTTTAGGACTGCTCTCCCACCCCATGTGCAATCTTGTGGGACCTTTATAGTCCAAAAATACCTGCCATGAGATAAAATCTAACACTCCTCTCATTGCCAATTAAGGCATAGAAAGTTCTACAATCCTTGAGGTTGAAGGGCAACTATTACTGAGCTGTTCAAGTTATAAACACCAAAATGATTATTCGATAGTTACAACAAGGAAAGGGGGATTTGAATCCTAGATGTCATGGACACGCTAGGAGGTGCCAACCAATTGAGCTACGAGGCTCTTGGAAAGTTATAAACACTAAATGTTTGCAAAGAAATAGAACTCCAATATGGTTATCAACTCAAGGCTTGCCCAAAACATTAATTATGGGTATATTGAGAAATGGAAAACATAAATTATCATTTGATACTATTCTCAACAAAAAAATAATAAAAAAGTGTACTACACATGCAATGGCTATGATTCCCCACTAATCACAATAGTATAAGAATCTCATCTTCTAGTTTACAAGAAGTATTTTACAACTCATATTCACCTAAGAATATCTTCAACTAGAACTATATAAATTATTATCAAGAACAACCAAATTCCTACTTAACGATTACTTTGATTATGTATGATGTTGAATTTATAGTGTTCCGATTATCTATCAGCAATTTCTACCCATGCTAATTGATATTCCCAGTTCAATAAGATACAGTGTTACTGCTTAACACAAGGACAGATTGAACTAGCTTCACCACAAACAATACACATCAGAGAATATGTTTAATGAGCTTGTGCAATCATATCCTTCAAATTGTATAATTGATACCAACCTGTACTAGTTGCAGACCATTAATGATCTCACCTGCAAAAAAAACCGAAGGAGAATGATTAAGCCCAAAACATCAAAAATGAAATATACCGTAGACATGAACTCATTAAAGTAAAATTTGAGACAATATTTGCACCATCAACTAATATATATTTATGCTGTAGGAGTGAAAAGAAAGTAGAAGGACCTAGAAAAAAAAAAATAGAAAGACCCCAAAAAAGGGGAGAAAAGGAAAGAAGAAACTGTTAAGAAAAGTGGCAAAATTAAGATACCACCACAAGATGAAGTGGAAAAGAATTTTCTTTTAATTTAATGGAGAGATAAGTTGTGGGTTCAGAACCTAATAAATAAGCGTATAAATTGCAATTCAATTTTTACTCCTTGTAAATGATAGTGTGAAGTTCTTTTTCTTAATTTTTAAAAATAAAAATAAAAAACTGAATTTCAATTAACTTTGAGTCTTATGCCTAGAGGTTTATGGAAATATGAAAAAGATAAATGAACAAAACACAAACAACCATTATGGCCATAGAGGCAACCAATAGAAGTCTAGGAGCAAGGAGTGCTGACATGTTTTTTTTTTTTTTGTTGCTCAATAAGATAGATGCAAAAGAAGACTGAAGAACACAATAGTTCACAGGACATTAACAGCAAACATGACTCCTACAATTTCAACAATTTGAGAATGTAAATTTATAGTTAAAAAAATTTATATTAAGAATGACTAAATAATGCAGTTAATCTTAGTTTATTTATTTTTTATTTTTGGATGAATTAGTAAAGGATACTATTAATAGAGAACAAACCAGACAATAGCTAGGCAAACTGGTGCGGACACCACATGATGGCACATCTGTGGAGATTATCTTTATCATTTATGTTATTTTTATTTGGATTTATCTTTAGTATTGGATTAGTATTTGAGACTATTTAGGATTATCATATTAGTATTTGAGATTGTTTAGGATTTGTTTAGGAGAGTTTATCTTTATCCTAGAAGCTGTATATAAAGCTCCAGATGGTTCCTTTTGTACGTTACAGATTATTATTATTATTATTGAGATTATTTGCGTATTTGTTTGGGGTGATTCCAAACTCCTTAGGTGGGAAGTCTAAGGTTCATTGGTAGGACTAATCTAGGTGGGAAGCCTAGGTTGTCCTGCATCAACTTGGTATCAGAGCCCAACCGATCGACCCTTTCAGCAACCCAAAATCACACCTGACACCCACAGCCATACTCCCCATCAGAACACAAATCAACCGCCAGACATGCCATTTTTATTCAAATACTTACCCCACGAGATTTGCAAACCACAGCAACCCAATTTCTTACCCCACGGAATCTACAAACTAGAACCTGAACCAATCCGTACCATATACCCTCTTTACCCACACGAATTCTTCATCCCAAAACCAACAGAAAAGCCCACTACTCCCCCAAAACCTGTGACCCCAATCCGTGCCCGACTCTAAGGACTACCACCAGACCAGAAACAGAGAATATTAAAAAATTTAAAAAAAAAAAAAAAAAAAAAAAAAAAAAAAAAAAAACCTTTAGATCCACAACTTTAAACAGCCAGATTGAGAACAAGAGAGTTGAAATCCACCACCTAAGCCGCCGATCTCACCAACGGAATGACGCCATGCTGACCCAGTGAGCTTGTGGCTTGATGGAGCTTATTCTGATGGCACTTGATCCTTTGAGTTTTACTCGACGGGGTCGAGTTTCTCCCACCCCATGGGAGTTGGTGCGGACACCACATGATGGCACATCTGTGGAGATTATCTTTATCATTTATATTATTTTTATTTGGATTTATTTTTAGTATTGGATTAGTATTTGAGACTATTTAGGATTATCATATTAGTATTTGAGATTGTTTAGGATTTGTTTAGGAGAGTTTATCTTTATCCTAGAAGCTGTATATAAAGCTCCAGATGGTTCCTTTTGTACGTTACAGATTATTATTATTATTATTGAGATTATTTGCGTATTTGTTTGGGGGTGATTCCAAACTCCTTAGGTGGGAAGCCTAAGGTTCATTGGTAGGACTAATCTAGGTGGGAAGCCTAGGTTGTCCTGCATCACAAACTACAGAAACTGGGGACAATGAACCCAAGGCTAAAGAATACAACAGAGGCTATTAAATTCCAAACCTTATCAGAGACAAGATTCTTATAAATTAACACAACAAAAACTCAGGTAAGAATAGATTAAAGAAACTTTCACACCAAAACAAAACACCTCCTAAACATCAGTAATACACACAAATACTTGGAATAACCAAAAAAATTTATAGCAGAGAGTATTGTTCAAAAATGATATTTAGAATTTGGTTCAAGATTCGTATCAACCTCTAATATCCTTCTAAGTTCTTCTCAAAATTTTCTATTCAGGCCACACTAACTCATTATGAATAATGGCATTTCTCCAAGACCAAACCTAATACACATTGCCCCAGTGGGCAAGCTTACAAATAGATAATCTCAGGCTTCTTCCTTGATAATGCCCTAGCTCATTAGATCATGCCAGTTGCACTTATCCTCTGAAACTAAGCAATGCATAATGATAGCTTCTCAGATTCTCTTGGCAAAAGAACATTCTAAGAAAAGATCGATGATCTCTACTCTCAAAACACACACAAGCAGCCACCAATATAACCCCACTAGGCAAATCTTTCTCTAGTTGTCAGTTTGTTTTTTAACTCCTAATCAACTAAAAAACAGAAGCAGGGGATAGCAAGGTTAAACCACCAGAGTCTCCACACCCCCCCCCCCCCCACCTCATCTGCCTTTGCATTATGTTCATTGTAAATGGCTGAACAAGAGCAACCAGCCTGATCTAGTCACAGACCACCTAGCTTTATTCTTCATCTTTAATCTCAACCAAACACAACTGTCATTGTATGGTGATTAATTCTTTGAACCTTGCAGGTTTCCAAACCCTTATTTTGTTCTTCAAAACAGAATCCACCTTTGCCTCAGATTTAGTTGCCGCACCATGGATAATCCTAAAGCTATACTTCATGAAAAGGATCCTAGTAGGATCCTAATTATCATTTCATAAGAAAACCTCCTACCATCCCCAACTTCAAACATTATGAAACTCCTAACCTCACTTCCAAGTTTTAGGACAGCTTTGCAGCCCCATGTACAATCTTGTGGGACCTTTATACTCCAAAAATACCTGCCATCAGGTAAAATCTAGCATTTTTCTCATTGCCATTTGAGGCAAAGAAAGTTCTACAATCCTTGAGGTTAGAGTGAAACTAAGCTGAGCTGTCCAAGTTAAAAACACTAAAATGTTTGCAAAGAAATAAAACTCCCATATGGTTATCAATTCAAGGCTCGCCTAAAACATTACTTATGGGTATGCTAAGAAATAGAATACATAAATAATCATTTGATACAACTCTTGATAGAAAATTTTCAAAAACAAATATCCTACAAAATCAAAGGCTATGATTCCCCACTAATCACAATAGTATAACCATATAAGAACCTCTTCTTCTAGTATACAATAAGCATTTTTACAACTCATATTTACCCAACACTATTCAACTTGAACTATTTAAATTACTGTTAAGAACAACCAAATTGCTTCATAAATTTTTTACACATTCTTCAAATTGTATAACTGACACCAACCAATATATATTTATGCTGTAGGAATGAAAAGAAAGTTGAAAGACCCCAAAAAAATGGGAGAAAAGAAAGAACAAACCATTAATAATAGTGGCAAAAATCGAGAGACCACCAGAAGACGAAACAGAAAAGAATTTGCCTGTAATATAATGGAGAGATTGGTGTGGATTCAGAAGATAATGAATATATGTGTAAATTGCAGAAAATAATAAATAAGAGCTTCATTCTAATCAAAAGAAGAAATACCCTTACATTACGGCAATATTTTGCTTAATATTATTGGGGAAATTTTGAATTAATTGGAGAGAGATATTTAGAAGAAAAGAAGCGCCCTAAAATTTATCAAATATGCAAGAATTCATTACGGTACCTAATTATCATTCTCTGTCACAATTTTCAGATACAAGGGTAGGCACATGTTTGACTTCGTGAAGCCTATCAACGCCATTGACCTTCAATTCCCGGAGGGTTGTGACGAACCTCAATCCATATGGAATAGTCTTCTTCAAACTAAGGCAGTGTACAATTGTCAAATGGCAGAGACTGGGCATAGCTCCTTCCTCCACCCTCCACTCCTCTAGATTGTCCAACCTTTCAAGGAGAAGATACTGAAGCAAAGGAAATCCTCCTTCAGAACAAACCATAACCTCCCCTTCGAAAGGCATACATAATCGGAGACCATTATACCAGTCATTCCAATATAAGCTTAAGAGGCGGAGGATTTTTAAATTGGGCAACTTCTCTAAGGTTGGCATTGGGTCTTCTTTAAGCTGAGTACCACCTAAGGTCAACTTGGCAAGGTTTGGAGAGAATTGCAAAGCTTCTGGAAGCTTCTTTATATGGTAACTTAGATTTAGCTTTTCAATAAGCGGACACCTTGATATTAGCATTTGCATTGCATCTTGGGCCCTTTTAATATTCCTCACTTTAATAACCCGAAGACGGTTGAGTTCAAACCATGTGGGAATTTGAATGGTTTTGGGCTGAACATTGACTAATGTCTGCAAATAAGAAAGATTAGCCAGTTCCAACTTACAACATACCTGATAATATGTAGGTAAATAAAGATGCTTCAACTGTTTCATATACTTGAACACATTTGGCACGATGACATCCAATAAACTAGTATTTCCGTAAATGTAGTCTAGTAAAATGCAAACATATTGTTGGTGAATCCGCAAATCTAGTGTCTCCAAGCACCTCAAATTGCCAATAGATGATGGCACCTCATTTATATTGCTACCTTTTAGAGATAAATATCTCAAGTGGATGAGACATCCAATGTCTTTAGGTAATTTTCTTTGGTGGTAATTAAAATTTTCTAGATGTAAGACTCTAACCAACTTGAATTTCTTGAAACGGGACTCTTTAAAATAAGATTTGGTACCCCGAGGTAGAAGGTGGAGAAGAGACCTAAGGTAAGGATATTCATTGAATTTAATTCCCTTAATGGAATTTTCACCTGATTTCGAAATGATAGCGAGTCTGCGAACTTTACCGATTTGCACTTCACGCTGTTTCATGGAAAGAATATTGGTGAAATGGAGAAAATTTTCCTCTTGGGCTTTTGATATGCAAAAGTCTCGCATAAGATCATGGATTCGACAAGTTTTAATCCTTCCAAGTGAGCTCCTTTTCCCCACCAGAACCATGCACCTCTGCGCTAGCTCCTTTAAATATCGATGTCCCACATCGTCCGCTGTATCCTCTCTTCCTCCTCCGTACTGAATTTGTGATATAAAACCTTCTCCCATCCACATTCGAATCATTTCTTTTGCCGGTATCTCAAAATCCTCTGGAAAATGGCCTATATAAAGAAAGCATGGTTTCAAGTGAGAAGGTAAGTCCTTATAGCTTAAAGCTAACACCTTGTTGACTCGTAAGTTTTGTTCTTCATAAAGGTATGATTTGACATGTTTATGCACATCATCCCATTCTTCCAATGTTTGCTTTGTTGCTAAAAGACCTCCAAGTACAGCGATGGCCAATGGTAAACCCCCACAATATTCAATCATTTTCTTGCCTAACTCTGCTGTATAAATTTTGATCACAGGGTCTGGACAGCCAACAACAAACAAAATAATATTTTTAATTATTGAACAACGAGAACCACAACATTAGCAACTAAAATAATAAAATGAACCACTTGGGGAACTTTGCTCCATGCATATGGACTATACTAATATATGGCTTTTAGCAGACTCTTGGTCAATATCCAAATTTCTTTTTTTTTTAATACAATTTTTTTAGCAGGACCGTACCATTTACATGTGATTAGAAAGTGAGAAAATACAATTTTGTTAATATAAATGGTTAGAATTAATATAATTAAGAACACAGAACTACTGTTTGAGTGAATTGACAAATAGTTAATAGTTTCCACAAATGCAAGCATTCAATTATTTTTGATATTCTTGATTGTATGTTGTTAAACTTGTTTTTATAATTTCCTAGATTTTGATTCAGTTATTGCGAAAGTAAGCCAATTTGAGCAAGAATATCATTTTTTAAATTAACTCCAACAAGCAATTAATTAATAAAAATAAATGCATTTACCCGATTAATTCTTTTTTTATTTACAACATAATTAGGCTACTACTCTATTGTTTCCCTCTTCCCCTACCCCCCCCCCCCCAATAAATTATAAATATGATCATATTATAATTATTTTTTTTACACTAGCTTGTAATCCTATGCATATACAAGAATATACTTAAAAAATATATATTAATATGCATATTATAACTCCTATATATATATATATATATATTTTAAACTAGTCTCAACACACACATGCAATGATGCTTTTCTTTTTAGCAAAAAAAAAAAACCTGTTCTTATTTTATATATATATACATTTTTTTTTTTTGAAAATCTAATTTATAGGTGAATAAAACAATTTAAAAATTAAAAGGAGAATGGCTCTATTTTTTAGGCAATATTTTAGTGAGAGTTAAAGTCGTATTTTTACAAGATTGTCTTTCAATTTTGTCTCCATCTGGTGTAGGGGCATTTTTGAACAAAAAAAATGAGAATTCCAAATAAGAAAAGCCCATTAAATAGTAACTAGCCTCATCACGTGCGCTTCGCGCGTGCGATGAGACTTTTTTTGGGTTTAGTGTCATAATTTACCATTCATCCCAATTTTTGAAAGAGAAAAAAAGTGAAAACGTTGGGCTAAGTGGTCCTATTTTATAGTCCAAAAAAAAAAAAACATGTGCCTTCACTTTTTATATATAATTTTTAGTTTGAAAATCTAATTTATAATTGAATAAAGTAATTAAAAAATCAATAAAAGAGTGACCTTATTTTTTAGGAAACGTTTTAATGGGAGTTATCACACGCACTTCACATATGCGATGAGGCTTTTTTTGGGTTTAGTGTCATAATTTTCCATTTATCACAATCTAAGAGAAAAAAAAAAAAAAAAAAAAAAAAAGTGAACTTTGGACTTAGTGGTCCTATTTTATAGCAAAAAAAAAAAAAAAACTATTTCTTTACTTTCTATATATAATTTTTGTTTTGAAAATCTAATTTATAAATAGATAAAACAATTTGAAAATCAACAAAATAGTGACCCAATTTTTTAGGCAATATTTTAGTGAAAATTAAAGTTGTATTTTTACCAAATTGTCCTTTGGTTTTGTCTCTACTTAAACATAAGAGTGTAATGACATTTTTGACAGTATGCTCTCAAATATGAATGCGTACGATCAATAATTCCAGATTTTTTTTATTTTTGTACTCAATAATTCACTTGAATGAATATTTATGATATTGTCCCGCATTTGACTCCAAAATTAAAAAATAACTCTCTAAAAATAAATAATTTATGACACATGACTCAACATTGGATTTCAATTGTAGAATCTAATTGAATTTTTTATAAGTTTTACTTATTAATATATATATATATTAATAAGTAATATGATAGGCCCATGCATTGCAGGCTTTTTTTTTTCAAAAGAAAATTTTAAATTAATACTATTATTTATTATTGTGATGCATGAAAACTCATAAGTTTTGTTATTTAAATATTATGTAAAAGTATAATCCTAAAAAAAAAATTATTTTTGCTTCCAATCATTTCTAATCAATAGACATTATTAGTGAAACAATTAATGAAATTTTATTTTTATTATTTAAGTTAATAATATTACATAAAAGAACCGTGAAAATCCCTTAATATATTAACAATATTTCTATAAATTCAAAAGGATTGTTATATGAATTTTGAGACTATATTAGAGCACTCTCATCAAGTGTGTCAAATGCCACACACCAAACACCAAAAACCCACCATCATTAGACGTTCCAAATTCCATAAAATTTGGCATGGAGCTACAGTATGCTCTCAAATATGAATGCGTACGGTCAAGAATGCCAAAACTTTACATGCTTATTTTATTTACTTTTCCTCTCTCTCTCCTCCCAACAAAGACAACAACTTCAGAGTCTCCCAAGGCGCACCCCAAGCTCTAGACTCCGCCATTGTGCTCTCCGATGACCACTTCAAGCTCACTTCAACTCCAGCCTCGTCCCCTCCGTCGTCGAGCGCCTCGGTGACGCCAAACAACCTGTCCACGACACCGCCCAGCAGTTCCTCCTCACGCTCAAGCAGCTCTATTTGATTTGGGATGGGTTTGATGAGTCTCCCACCTCCAACGCATCACTTCCACGCCGATCTCCCTCTAGCCATGGTTTTTCTGTATTTTTTTTTTTGCTATGGTTTGATGGGTGGGTTCGGACGGGCTCTGTTTGATTAGGGATGGGTTTGATGGGTCTCCCACCTCTGACGCATCACTTCCACGCCGATCTCCCTCTAGCCATGGTTTTTCTGTGTTTTTTTTTTTTTTTTTTTTTGCTGTGGTTTGATGGGTTGGTTCAAATGGGCACTGGTGGTGGTGTGCTATGGGCAGTGGTGGTGGTGTTATGCTGATTTTTGTGGTTTGGTTGATTGGTTGATTTTGGGTTTTGGGTTTTGGTTATGGTTGTCGGCGGTGGTGGATTGTGGCGGTTGTAGGGGTGAGCTATTATGGGCAATGGTGGTGGTGTTGTGCTTTGGGCGACGATGGTGGTGGTGGGCTGTGTAATATATATTATTGTTTGAAGTTTTTTTTTAATGATATTTTAATGGGTTGTATATATTATTTTAATGTTTAGAACTAAAAAATAAAATACTTGATAAATGACATGTTGTAAAATGATGTGCTAAAATGATAAAGTAGGTGTTTGATGTGTCAAAATGGCATTTTTTATAGAACAGCTGATGGGAATGCTCTTATGATATATAAAAATTTAATATTACAATAATTACATCATTCTTAATGTGAAGGAAAGAAAAAGCCATGATAGTAAAATTTATTTGATGATGAGATACAAGTTATAGGGAAAATGGAACATCTAAAAAAATGTTTTCTTTTAAATATAAAGCATTAAATTTTACTATGTATGTTAGTAGTGAATTTCATTAAAAATGTATAAAACAATGCATTTTTTAGGATGTTGTTATAAAACAGATATTAAACTTCTTATTTGCAACATTAAAGGAAAGAGATAGACTTTTTTTTCTTAAGAATTTGTTTGCACATATGCGTTTCTCTTTCTTGGTGTGACAGTGGCATTTGACAAGAAAGGGTGCGAGGAACTTGGCATGGCAATGGTGTGTGTTGTGGTGGAAAGGTCTTCGGCCCCAGCAGTGTTTGTGTCAACAACAGTTACTGGGAGGGCTGGCTATGGTGACATGAAAGCTTCACATTGAGCTTAGATATACTAAATAATATTTTTTTAAAAAAAATTAGTTACTTTTTTATTTTTTTCATAAAAATTTTTTAAAATTGTTCCCTAAACACGTGAGGTTATGCCATGTTAACAGATGGCAAAAATCCATTAACTTTTTATTTTCCCGTAAAAAGTTAACGGATGCCCTTATGAGGTTGTCATGTGTGCATTCTTCATAATTCTCTTCTTTTAGCCTTTCATCTCACCAATGTTGCATTTATATCAAAGTATTACTAATTAATAGTCATGTTTTAATGAGTAATTTGTTCTGAACAAAATTTAGCTACAAAATTGATTGTAACCTAAAACTACAAACTTACTCAATAACTTTTTATTATGAGTGAATTTACTCAATATCTTTTTAATATGAGTAAATTTTGAAAAATTCACCATTTGATTATATCTTCGTCTTACATTCTCCATGCTTGTAAAATTTCTAAAAAATTAAAGATCAATAGCTATGTCATTAATAAATTTTTTAAACTGCAAGTTTTTGTAATTTAAAATTATATGTAATATATAAGCTTATAGATCATAATGTAAATAATATAAGATTGACACAAAATTAGGCATGTTTATTAAGAGCATATAGAACATGCAATTCAACAGTTAGATTTTAAAAATATATAGTAATATTTAATTTATTGAATAAAATTGTAGCCTTAGATTACAACTAGTTTTGTAGCTAAATTTGACCTATATGCATTTACCATGAAACTTTAAGCAATGTTATACAACTCAATATTTTTTCATTAGATATAAATTTTGACAAATCTACCATTAAATTACATTATCTTCATATATTCTCTATGCTTGCAAAATTTTAAGGTGATCAAAGATTAATAACTATGTCATCAATTAACTGTTTAAATCCAAGTTTTTGTAGTATAACATAATGCATAAAAGTTGAGTTTTTGGATTAAATGGTAAATAACATCCAATTAACATGAAAATTGACAAAAATATTAAGAACATATAGAACATGTAATTTAACAGTAAGATTTTCAAAATACGAATTTTATAACAAATTACTTGAGTGACGTAACATTACTTAGACTTACATTAAGTGTAACTTGAACTCAACCATACACACACACATATAAATATATATAGTATACTTCACATTTTCATTTTAGATCACTTATTTTGTAAATATATTAATTTTGAACAACCCAACGTTCGGTACCACATAGCATAGTCATATAGCAATCTTATTAAATTTTCCTTTAACATAATAGGTATTTTACTATAGCATAATACTCATGATGTACTCTGTTTTATTCATACTTAATCGAAAGTCTTTAAATTCTAGAGAGTCTTGCCAAATTTCTAACTTTGCATTCATCCGCTAAAGCTATATTATCATCAATTTTCTAACTTGATTAACCTCTTACTTTGTCCCTTCGGGGACATCCGATAAAATTGGAACCTCTTACTTTAATATAATATATATAGTAATTAATGCACCATATATTAATAACTAGTGCTACATTGGAAATAAATGCATTTACCTTATAAACACATGGCGAGTAATTAATACATTAAAACAAATATAAAGTTTTAATAATGTGGAAGGTTAAATGAAAAGAATTATCTTTCCTTCTCAAGAATACACCACTTCACACATTTTTATTTTATTTATATAATTTGGTAGTTACAACAATGGAAGGTGAGGCCGTGAGGGTTTTGAACACTTGATATTTCCATTAGAAATACAAGAAGGTGTCAGTTCAGCTACAATGCTAAAATGCTATACATGATTGAGGTTCCTAAACACCATTATATCAAGCTGGATTCAAATTACTTGGTGTAACTCTAAGTAATATATACTACTTAATACCTTTTATTGGATTAATATTTTAAAAATCCGACCATTGGATTAAATGCTTTCTATATTCTTAAAACTATCACAAAATTTCATGCCAATCCACAATTGCTTATTATTTTATTTATAAATTTAGTTTTTATGCGTAATTTTGAAATATAAAAACTTAAAATTTAAACATTTAATAAATGACATAGTTATTAATTTTTTTTATCATCTTGAAATTTTTAAAGCATGGAGGGTATAAGATACAACTGTTATCAAACAATGGATTTTTTAAAATTCACATTCAATGTTACAGTAAGTATAACTTGAATCCAACTTATATGTATATACAACCAAAGCCGTTTGATTTTTATCTCACCTCATAATATTGTATCACATAAACTTTTGAACTCTCACCATTTGACATGTCATATATTTGTAATTAAATTATATTTTATATTCAAATCCTTTATTAGAATTTGTGCACATCATATTTTTTTAAAATGGTCGAATATATAGTTTTATATACAAATTTTATCCTAATAAATGTCAAATGCTATTAATAACTATATATCATACAAAGAAGAAGAAGAAGAAGATCATACTATGTTAAACTAGACTATGCATTGGTACGTTATCGACTAGTGTGTGTGTGTGTGTGTGTGTGTGTGTGTGTCTCTCTCTCTCTCTCTCTCTCTATATATATATATATATATATATATATGTATATATGTATGTTTTTGCCCCATGCTTACGAAATTAATACAGTCAAGCTATGAGCAACATTTTTTCAACAATTTTACTACAAAGTCTAGGTGGCAAACTATTAATGATAAGTAAAAATGTGAAATTTGTAGTAGACCCAGATAAAAACTAGTAATAACTCGCCATCTAGATTTTATTTTAAAATTGGTGTGCCAATAGCACTACTTTATATGATATTCTAATAAATGGCCTTTACCCCATCTAGAAGCGCTTGGCCATATCAATTTCACAAATTTATTTAAAATCTAATTAAACTTAATATTTATTTAAAATTCAATTCCATTTTTTGTGCATTAATATTTATCAAATATTT
Organism: Quercus gilva; assembly: GCA_023621385.1. Lineage (NCBI taxonomy): Eukaryota > Viridiplantae > Streptophyta > Magnoliopsida > Fagales > Fagaceae > Quercus > Quercus gilva. The sequence goes on from CM042483.1 coordinate 53,950,090, forward strand.
TGAAAATAAAATTCACCATTTTCCAAAAAAAAAAAAAAAAATTCACCAAGTTATTACCATGGTTTAAAAAACTGGATCGGACGGGTTGGTTTAATCAGGGACTAGACCTTCAACTGTTCTAAAAAAAATCGTAAAAATCACTGGTTCAATGAGTAAAAATTAGGAACTAGACACTTTTTCAATTCTTTGGCTGTTCCACTTTTTAAAACCATGGTTATTAATATACCCTCAAGTCAGTTTCTGGAATTATTATTTGTTGTTTTGCGTCTAGTTTAAATATGAACTTTTAGTTATGTCTAAAAGTGTTCAAACTTGAATTTGTACCTTTTTGTCATATAATTTTCCCGTTATATAAATCTAGTAATATTAAAGCCCCTCAAAACAAAATATATAGGATCTCCTTTCTTTTTTTTATCTCCCCACCCCCACCCCCACCCCCACCCCCACCCCCAAATAGATAATAGTCTTTTTGTTCAAATGAAATGATTTATGTTATTAACCAGTTAATTACTTAATTCTTTGCCTTTATTATAAGAAATTTTAAGTTACAATTGAGTGGAAAAATTATTATAAATAATTTAAAATTAAAGTTTGTCCAATGGGTTTTAGCGATTACTTTTTTTATTACACCAAGTAGTATTTAACCATTAGAAACTTTACTACTTTTATCTATTGTTAAAATTATATAACCAGTATTTACTTACACTTTTTCAAATATTTTAAAGAAATATTCATCTATCTTTTATTGTCGTATTGAAATTTTATGTTTTGGTGTCATCAAACGCAAGCTAGCCATACCAAAACAAATTGAAATAAGACTTTAAACCAAAAAAAAAAAAAAAATTTGAAATAAGACCCTTTGCTTTTCCTTGAGGCGACATTTTGATCAAGAATTTGGGATTAAGTTTCTAATTTCAACATTTACATACACCAAATAAAGATTGATGTTAGAGGGAAAAAAACGAACACACACATATATGTTTTCCTTTAGATCTAGCAAAATTTAATAATAAAAAGTTATTGTTTATTTTGTCTTAAATTCTTATATCAATTAATTGTGTTTTATACAGACATTAGCGTCTATAAGTCTATTATAGTCTACAAACAAGCCCTAAATATGTTTTATGCGTGTAACACCTTTCGCTACTCTTAAATTTCGCCAATTAATTTAAAAGATGAAAAGAAAATTTACTTCGGATTAATATTACCAAAAAAGAAAATTTAATAAAGTAGTACTAGATATTACCTGAAGCTGATCTCCAAGATATTGCCTTCTTTTCAAACAATTCCAAACCATTTACTTGATTTAGACACTCCAATTGATGCACACCTCTAGGATTCGCAAGCGAAGCCACGTCATTCTTGCGAGAGGTAAGCAATATCTTACTTCTAGTATCATTCACTGGGAAGGCTTCACATAAATTGTTCCAATCCTCAATTTTCCAAATATCATCTAGAACAACCAAACACTTTTGCTCTAGCTGAACTTCACGAAGTTTTTTGATAAGATCTCCATCACTCCACCCTTTAATTTTTTCCTTTTGATCGCTTTCAGATTGAGGGAGAAGGTTGATCATAATTTCTTCCCAAACAGGTCTTTTTTGACATTGTTGTGAGATACATACCCAAACGCAGCCGCCGTTGAAGTACTGCTTGACTCTGGGGTCGTTATAAACCATTCTGGCAAGAGTGGTCTTTCCCAGACCACCCATACCATATATGGAAGCAACTCTAGTGCCTTCCTCTTCTTTAAGCAAAATCTCCACCAATTTATCTAGATCATTGTTGAACCCAACAGGGTCATCTTCAAGATAAGGATATGTTTTTCTTTGCTCTGGTTGTGGCTCATTCATTGAACTCGGCCCACCAGCTTGATTGGTTGATTCTCTTATTATGCCATAGTCTTGAAAACTCTGTTTCAAATTAGATATTCTCGTCTTCATAGCATCAATCTTTGACCCAACCTGATGCACCGTAATTCCTTCATCCAAGATGCAAGCGCACCTCTTTAGGACCTTTTGTATGCCTCTTCCCTTTCTGGATGCAACTGTGAGGGCATAAGTCGCAATGACATCTTCTGCATCGTAAGCAAGATCTTTCATTTCTGCAACGCTATTCTTTACAAACGCTGATTCATTCTGCCTCTCATCTGCATCTTTTAAAAAGCATTGTATCCGTGTAAGCTCAATCTGTAACTCATGAGCTTTGTCACTCACACCGTACAAGTATATTGCTTCTTGTGCGAGCAAGTCACTAAGCCTTGTCACCACACCGGACACAACAGACACAGCCATTCCTCTTCACCAGAAAGAAGATGAATAGGGACTCTGGATGTTACTTCAGACTTTGGAAGAAATTGCGCTCTCTTTGTAAGAATTAACTCAACCCTGACCTTTAGGCACTTCTGTTTCCATTGGATCAGTAATAACAGTTACACAACATGAATATGGTTGGTTATATACAGCTTGCCATGTGGAAGTTGGGGAGAGAGATGTAAATGCTTCAAGCCTTACAGCACAATTATAAACAAGTTGTGTACAAAGTAATTTATTTTATAATTATATTTTATATTGTTATAATCTCCTTCCACTTAAATTCGGTCTTCTTTTTTTTCGTCAACACCAACCGTATCCAAATTTTCGGATTTGGATCCGGGTGCAATTACATCGGATTTGGTGTAATTGCACCCACCATACCCACTCACATCAATTTTTACTGTACAATTACGTTACAATTACTCTTATTTATTTTTACCACTATTTTTTTCTAATTTTAACTTTTCAACTTTTTTTTTTAATTTTTTTTGTTTAATAGTTAAAATTAAAAGTTTATTTTTTGAATTTTGAATTTTGAATTTACAATCTGCTTTGAATCCCAAATTTTTCCCACCGACGCAGATTGTGGTTCTGCTTTACTTTACCACGGGCCCCTCCTTTTCTTTATCCCAATGAAAATTTTCCACTTTACCGCATCCCAAAAAATATTAAAAAAAAAGTAATTTTTGAAATTTGTGTTTTCTTCATCTTTCAATCTGACAATTTTGTGTCAAATCAAATGCCAGTGCCGGTGCTTTGAATTTTTTTAATTTTTTTATTCAAAAGTTAAAATTAACAGTTTATTTTTTAAATTTTCAATATCAAGTGTTATTAGGAAATTGCATCAGCTTAATTTAATTTTAATTTAATTAAGTTCAAATATTAGTCAATAAATAATCAGTGATTTATCATAAAATTATAATTGGCTGAAAATTAAGTTAATTTTTAACAAACTTTATTCTACTTTCTCTCTCTCCACCTCAATTCAAACAAGCCCTTAAGGTTCAAATCAAATCCTTCCTTTTCCGTTATAAGGTCACTACTATGGATCTAATCAACTCTTTCGTAAGTTTCTAGATTTAAATATAATATTTGAAAATAAAATAAAATATGGTTCTCTATATAGTATATACTAGATATTAATCAACCTTTTCGTGGCAAAGGAGTCACAGGCCTTTCCTAGGAGGAAGATAGGTCTGCAAGTCGCTTTTTTCTAGACTCTTTTCTTCTCACATGACTAATAAAACTCGTCCTAAATCTAATTAAAGGAGGTCAGTATTATGAATAGACTAATTTTAAAAGCATAAACTATTCCATAATTTTTTGTCATAATTTTAATGTGGTAAGTTATGAGTGATTTTCTATTATTTACATATAAATGTACCATTTTTTTCAGCACTCACACTCTACCACATAATAATTGTGATAAAAAAAATTGTATGATAGTTTGTTGGACTAGATTTTTTCATTACAAAACTAATCAGCTCTTTAGTAGGTTTTTAGATTCAAATAATGATATTTGAAAATAAAATAAGATATGGTTCTCTATGTCCTAGAAAGTAATCAACTCTTTGGCGGCAAAGGAGACATGTGCCTTTCCTAGGAGGAAGACAAGTCTTTGTTCTGACTCTTGCTTAGATTAAGGTAATTTCTCCACTTTTTTATCAATTTTAGTCAAGCTATCACGTGCGGAATTATTCCTGTCGGTTAATAACAAGTCTCATAATATGATATGATATTACTATATTTTTGGGTAATTGATATGATATTACTTCTTGGTTCACACCGATCACTTGCTAATTTATCTTCTTCTTTTTTTCTTTTTCTTTTTTTTTTTTTTCTTTTTTGAGATCGCCAATTTACCATATTAAGGGTCCGTTTGGATACAACTTATTATTGCTGAAAATTGCTGAAAGTTGCTCAAAACACTGTAGCAAAATAATTTTTAAATGGATAAATAGTACAGCGAGACCCATTTTAATATTTTTTAATCATAACAGTACATGAACAGTGCGTGAACAGTACACGCACTGTTCATGAACAGTAATTTTTGTCACTAAAAGCAGAAACAAAGTGCAGAAAAGAAAAGAAAAAAAAAAAAAAAAAAAAGGGAAAACGCAGTTGGAGTGCGCGTGGGTCCCAGCGCAAAACGTGAAACGCAGGAAGTTGTGGTTTGCTGTGCTATCCAAACTGATACTAAGCCTCCGTTTGGATTGGAAGGAAGCTGAAACGCGCGCTTCGCGTTTCAGCCTTTTTTTTTTTTTTTTTTTTTTTTTTCACGTATTCAGCCCAAACCGCACTGTTCAGTCACTGTTGCGGCTACTGTTCATTGAACAGTAGCCGCAACTTTTGACTTTTTCCACAACTTTTACTGTTTATGGACCCACAATTTTCACTTTTCAGCAATTTTTTTTATTAAAAATGGGTCCCACGGTACTATTTACACATTTAAAAATTATTTTGCTACAATGTTTCAGTTTTCAGTTTTCAGTTTTCAGTTTTCAGCTCTATCCAAACGGACCCTAAGTGCCCGTTTGGATTCAACGTCTGCGTTTCGCGTCTCGCGTTTTGGTTCTTTTTTTTTTTTTTTTTTTTTTTTTCCAGCCGCTAATGTTGACTTGGGAGGCAAAAAAACACTGTGCATGAACAGTGCGTGCACTGTTCACGCACTGTTCATGCACTGTTCATGTAATAAAAAATATTAAAAATAGGTCCCACAGTACTATTCACCTATTAAAAAATTATTTTGCTACAGTGTTTTCAGTTTTCAGTTTTCAGTTTTCAGTTTCAGCAACAATAAGCTCAATCCAAACGGACCCTAAGCTTCCGTTTGGGTTGCACGTTTGCGTCTGCGTCTGTGTTTTTTTTTTTTTTTTTTTTTTTTTTTTTTTTTCACGCGTTCCAGCCATATTCTACTGTACACGTACTGTAGCGGCTACTGTTCATTGAACAGTAGCCGCAAACCTTGACTTTTCAACCCAAAATTATTGTTCACGGACCCACAATTTTCACTTTTCAGCAATTTTTTTATTAAAAATGGGTCCCACGGTACTATTTACACATTTAAAAATTATTTTGCTACAGTGTTTCAGTTTTCAGTTTTCAGTTTTCAGCTCTATCCAAACGGACCCTAAATCAACAAGTTGAATGTTAGTATAATCATATACAGCTAGCAGTCCTGTTTAGTGTTTAATATGTAGCTAGCATTCCAGTGTAACCATAGATATTCTAATCATTGATTACTTTGGACAATGGAATATATATATCAAATTAATATTCCGTATAAAAAGGAGTGAGCATCTAAGAATTTTCTATCGATTTTGCCCCCAAGAAAACAACAGATAAAAATAATTAATTAAAAATTACACTCTTAAAATTTAAAAAAAATAATAATAATTAAAAGAAATATTAACGGATGCCCTTAAAGTAATAATTAATAATCTATTTAAATAAAATTTTTGTAGGAAAAGAAAAAAAAAATTAATTAATATTTTGACAAATTTTTTCATTTCTTATAAAAGCGGTATCAAAACTTTTCTAAAATAGATAATTAATCATTGTCCTACACTGTTAGCATGACCCATTAATTAATCATCCAAAATTTCAAAAGTGTGAACCATTCTCAAAACATTAGATAGTGTTTGGATTTGCTCTCTTCTGTCCATTGGTGTTGAGGTTGTCATTAATTAAGTGCCACTTAAGTTTGTCATATGCAACAATTAACCAATTAAATCATGCCATATCAATTAAATAAATTTTAAAAATAAAATAAATATATAAATTTTGAAGATTGCTTTAATTAAAAAAAAAATTATTGTTTTTTCCTAACAGTTTTCTGGGTTTAGAAAATTTCATATCCTGAAAGTTAGATCCTTTAGCGAATTTTAAAACCAAGTCCTTTAGCCAAGTTGAAATCAGACTTGCATGCCCCACTCCACGTTGAGGCATTTCAAGCCTACCATACCCATCAGAAAATTAAAATATTTTTCCTTTTTGTTTTGCTTTTTTTAAAAAAAAAAATTAATTAATTTTAATCTCAACGTAATGATATAAAAAATTTATACAATCATTCAAAACGTGTCTTAAGGTTTCCTTTAAATACTTAGTGAAATAAATTTAAAACCTTAATCACTTAATGGGCTTAACGAACTGTTGGGCCAAAATTAAATTCTGCAGATCTGTGTCTCAATCAGTCGAGCCTTCTTTTCGATCGGTTGAACCTGGCATATTTCAAATTTTTGAACCTGTAGCTTCCTTGTTCTTGTAATCTGACTTGCAGCACCTTAAGCATTGTCTAATATACCCTATAGACTCTAAGATCTATATCTAGACTATTTGTGTTCACGGTTTGCTAGTTGTTCTAAACTTTTAGAACCTAACAATCTCTCCCTTTGGTAATTTGTGACAAAACTTACATACAAAATGAAATGCTGACATACAAGAACAGCTCTATTATAATAAAATGCCCAAATACATCAAAAATTCCAATCTAAGACTTCTAACTCATAAATTGCAAGAAGAGTTAGAAGGTCTTGGTCGGAATGTACCTGCCTTTCCTGAAACACTCAAAAGAGCACATTAACAATTGTGGGGAAATAAAAACAAATAAACAATAAATAACATATATGCAATAACAGCAAATAACAAATATGCAAACTAACTCTCCACCTGAGTTAGATACATAAAAATACTTTTTTTTTTCTCCCCCTTTCAAAAACAATTTCATCTCCCCCTAAACAAAAATAGTTAAAAACCTTTTCCAAATTTCATCTATTTCTCCCCATTTTTGTTACATATTGAAAAAGACAGTCCAATTAGAAGGTAAACTATAAACATACACAACAGAGGTCAAGAGAAAATAGAGAAACAAGGAACCAACAAAAGAAATAAGCTCTATAGAACATAGAGGCAACTCCTCCTATGAACAGTATAGGTTTTGAAAACAGCTTTCTCCCCCTATAAAAATGGGAAAAACAAAACAGGTTTTGAGAAAAACAGTTTTTGAAAAATTTAGGATGTGGGGAAAAATAAAGAAACACAAACCAAACTTTAAAAAATTAGGTGAGGATACACATGAATACAAATATACTCTCTTTCAATATATGCAAACTTGACAGTATATGACCCATGAACAGATGCATGCAAACACTTCCAAGCACAATCACTTAAGACTATATGATATAGATCTCAATAATATAAAAATTCAGAATTCAAAGTGTTTTCATGTGTCAAGGTGTTTTGAACTCAAATCAACCTCAAGAGTAGAGAAAATATTTGCACATTTATAATCCACTATATCTTAAAAAAAAATATTCACAATTTTGAATATTCAGCAGTTCACACATCACATCAAGAAAAATAGCATATACTAAAATGTATTGAACTCAAATATTAATCAATCAATTTTTAAATCAAATTGAGTACCCAATTTAGCAAAGTGCATGCGTGTTGTGTGTGAAAACAATGTATGAAAGATATGACTGCAAAAATACAAGATAGATAAAGAAAACAATGGAATGCATGTCTTATTCTATATGTGAAATGCATGTGAATCCAATAACAAATTATGCATGAAAAGACTGATCAATCAAGAACCTATCTGAAATTTTCCAGTTTCAATTGCTCGAACATCAACCAAGCATCGATCAAGAGAGGCAGAGAGTTTTGAACACAAAAGCTCACAGTTTCGATTAGTTGAACAATGTAAACTTTAAAACTTTAAAAATCTGGAGATTTTATGTAGAAAAACAACTTTAAAAGCAGTTTTTGAGACTCACTACATATGCACATGATTCAGAAAATTTTTAAAAACATGATGCCTCTTACGCTTCATTTATTTCGATGTAAAATATTTTCACATTTTACAATGTTTGTTTTGAAGTAAAATATTTTTAGTCAACCAAGCCAACTAAGGCAAATTTGAGTAAAATATTTTACACTTGAAATATTGGTAAAATATTTTACATTTATTGCACTCTCTCAGTCTCGATGCACTGCCTCTCTCTCACTTTTACACTTTCTCAGATTTCTCTCCACAACTCAGGCCACCATCAGCTCTTCTCTCCCACCCATCACCGATTCCACCCTCTTCGGCACCACCCATCACCGGCTCCACCCTATTCGGCACCACCCATCATCAACTCTCCCTTCATCGTTTCCACCCATCACCAGTTCCATGTCGTCGGCACTACCACCAGTTCCCAAGTTCTTTTGGTGCCACTGTGAATCTTGTTCCTTCTTCGATATTGTTTAGCTAGGTTTCTGGAGGTTGGGTTGTGGTGGGGCTTGCTTTTAGTGGGTTGGAGGTGGATCTGGTGATCGAGATTGTATCGTTTTTGGGTTGATGGATTTGGGTCTTAGTTTTTTGAAGGATTTTGGGTCTCTGTTGTTTGATCTGGTGGCTTGATGGACCATGTGGGTGGGGTTGTTTTTCATGGGTCTTAATTTTTCTTTTTGGTGGCAGATTGCAGTTATTTCTCCTTTCTCATGGGTTATAGTTGTTTTTCAGGATGATTATGGCAGATCTTGATTATTTTTTCCATGGGTTTGTGGCTTTGATGTGGCTTTGAGGTGGTCCTCTAATAGCTCCAAATAGATTGCTCTGATTTGGTTGGTTGGATATGCACTGATCTTGTGGGCTATGAGTTACAAAAATGTTCACATTTTACATTAAGGAGAACAAAATTTTGTAAATGATTTTCCTCATACGCAATTAAACACTATAAAATGAAAATATTTTTAGTAAAATATTTTACATTTGAAAATATTTTACTTCGAAATAAATAGAGCGTTAAATGCAAATATCAAAACCAATCAAGAAGTTGAAAAAAAGATTTTAAACTTCTAAACACATTATTCTTCAAATTCCCAACCAAAATAAAGAAAATTTATATTTACACATTAGTTCATATGCAATTAAAGATGACCAGATTAGACAACACACACAGTCTCATGTACTTGATTTAGTAAAGATTTGCGTGTAGTGTGTGCAACTATTAAGTGTAAAAAACACTAAATAGATGATATGTAGATAGTATTCAAGCAAAATTTTCACATTATCAATCACATTGGTTTGAAAGTGACTATCACCTAAAGAGTTGCATCATATAACTCCCACATTTCCTATAAAACACGCGTACGCCTGCAATTATGTAAAAGTATTTTGATTCTTTTTGCTTTTTCTTTCTTTTCTTTTTTTTAATTTTTCTTTTTGAGCACAATCAAAGATATCATGCATGGGCATATAGGAGATAGAAAAGAAAATACCATTGTCAAACTTCTTCCTTTTAAAAAAAAAAAAACACCTTGTTTTATCTTGCTTTGCAAGTGCTACACCTTACTGAGTTTAGCTTTTATGATTTGCACACATGTGTTTATGATTGGCAAGTAACAGTGGTGAGATAGTTATTTATGTCTTTCTCCTAGGATTTTCTAGTCCTTAAGATCAAAAAAAAAAAAAAAATGTGACATCAAAATCAAGATCGTTTGTTTAAAAACTATAAACAACTCACACAATTAAGAACTAAATAACACAAACTAACAAAGTGCAAAAAGTAGCTCATCAAAGCTAAGCAAAGTACACAGTCATAAAATTTAAATCTCATTAGCCAACCCTAATTACACACTTAGTGGTGTCCAATACAAAAAATAAAAAATAAATTTTTTTTTTGTGTTTTTATAATATGACCCCAAAAAAAAAAAAAAAAAACACTCATTATGCTAAATAAAATGCAAAAGCAAAGCACGACAACATGTAATGCATAAAAAATACTTAACTAAGCTATAGGGGTACACAAACAGGAAGTATTAATTTTTTAATTAACCCATGAGTACATGTACTATCTAGTACATACTTCTACAAAATCAAAAATATCTCTTTCCACTATCTTTTCAATATGTGTAAAAAATACTGAATTTAAAAAAAAAAAAAAAAAACTCATATCAATGTTTAACCAAAAAAACTCAAGGTTCACTTTTCGCTTTCTTTTCAACATTTTTAATGTTTTTATTATTTTTCGAAAAATATTTAGTTTATATATATAACGATAATTACGAAACGGTACACCAGTATTGATCTGTACCGAAATATATCATTTCCTTGATCAAACCGTAATGGTCTCCAATACGAAATTGATCCATTTCTTTTCTTCTCACATAAATAATAAAACTCATCCTAAATTTAATTAAAGAAGGTCACTATTATGAATTTGTTTTAGAACCACAAACTATTTTACAACTTTTTGCCACAATTTTGATGTGACAAGTTATGAGTGATTTTCTATCATTTACACATGGATCCACAATTTTTTTTTCATTACTCACACTCTACCGAATCATAGTTGTAGTAAAGAAATTGTGTGATTGTTTTTGGTACTTGATTTTTTCATTAAGAAACTAATAAACTCTTTTGTAGGTTTCTAGATTCATATAATGATATTTGAAAATAAAATAAAATATGGTTCTCTATTTCCTAGAAAGTTATCAACTCCTTGATGGCAAAGGAGACATGTGCCTTTCCTAGGAGGAAGACAAGTCTTTGTTCTTACTCTTGCTTAGATTAAGGTAATTTTTCCACATTTTTATCAATTTTAGTCAAGCTATCACGTGCGGAATTATTCCAGTCGGTTAATAACAAGTATCATAATATATATAATATAAAATATGATGTTACTTTATATTTTTTGGGTAATTGATATGATATTACTACTAGACAGTGAACACTGAACACTGATCACTTGTTAATTTATCTTTTTTTTTCTTTTTTGAGATCGCCAATTTATCATATTAAATCAACAAGGTGAATGTTAGTAAAATCATATACAGATAGCAGTCCTGTTTAATATATAGCTAGCATTCCAATGTAAGAGCATCTGCAATGGGTTGATCAAATGCTAAATGTAAAGGCTATTTGGCATTTAGGCCCAAAATATGCTCAGCAATTGAATGGCTAAACTAGTAAATGCCAAAATTTTTTGGCATAGCACTACAGTACCATCTCATATGTGAGATAGTATTGTAGCGCTATGCCAAAACAAAATATTGTAGTTTAATTCGTTTAAACCCCTCTCTCTCTTGCTACAGTCCGGGTTTTGCTCTCTCGTCCCCTTTCTCTCTCGCCATTGTCATGCTTCTCTCTTTCTCTCCGATCACCAAGCCGCTGTCACTAAGCCTCGCTTTTCTCTCCGAATCACCAAGCCTCTGCTGTTGACACCCCATTTTGCAACCCGCATTTAACCTCACATGGAGGGTAAAAGGGGTTCTTTCACCTCATAAATATGCATCTTGATTCTGGCCATTAAATCCTTAATCTCATTTCACCAAAATGATCTTGATGTTGTAACGATCAAATCAACTGGTCATAAGCCCTAATCGGACCACTAGATTGAAAGTTATCATCAAGTCAAGTTTTAATGGCTAAGATGCACTATCACAAATTGAGTCCGATTATATGTGATTATGAACAATTGATTTTAATTGGTTATAGGTGTAATCAATTGGAGATCAATGATGTGTCATAATTTAATTGGTTAGGACTACATTTTATGGTGAGGTTGCATACACCTAATTAATTAGATAGTTAAACATTAATTCTTCAATGAGTAATTTGTGCAATTATCTTTTAATTAGTGTAAATTTGGAACCAATTAAGTTTGAAATTGGAGTGATTGGAGCTATTTAATGTTAATTGGAGACTAATTTGGAACCTATTAATGTTAATTGTGCTGAAACTATTTTCTAACAAATGACCTCTGCTCACTATTTCTCAGAATATTTTGAATCTGTGAATGAAATTAATTTTCTCAGAAACTAGACATTCGGGGCTTCAATTTGAGCACAAGAATGAGACAATTCCGATCAGAATTGAGTCAGATATGATTTTTTGAAGTTGGCTCCACAGGCTGTTACAGCAATTACGGGAAAACCGAATTTTGGCTTGCTCCCCACTCCCACCAATCTCTCCATTTAATGCACCAGATTTTTCCCAATGCTAAAATGAGGTCTAGGTTCATAATCCTTGTCAACCCTCATTAAATGGTCTTCCATTCATATTCCCTCCACTACTACTATATAAACCCTCCCTCTCATTCATTCTAGGACAACAAGAAAAAACTCTCTCTCTTCTCCTTTCTTGAGTTCTAGTGAAGTAAAGTAGTCTTGTCATATCTTGGTCTTCCTGAGACTCAAGGTATTGAGTGAAACTTATTCTCCCTCTCCGAGTTCTTCTTTTTTCCTCCTCCCTTAGGACCTCTACCAATAGTCTCCTCCTCCATCATATGGATCTTGCATGAAGGTATAATCCTCTTCCCTAATTATTTTTCATATTGTCATGATGAGATTTTAAGATTAAAGCATGATAATAATCATTTAAATCCCTTTGAATATGTTTGAATGTTCTTAATTGTTCTTCACATGTTCTTGATTTTTCATCATATGTTCATGCATAAACACTAGTTTTGATCTTAAATCTATATCAAAAATATGAAAAACATGTTTGTTTCATAATTCTTTCAAATTCTTGAATCTAGGATATCATCATCACACACATTTACTAGATTTTTTTTTTTAATCCAAATGAAATATTTAATAAATTGAATTAGGGTTTATCACATGCACACACTTTAAATTCAATATGCAAATTGATTGGATGATGTGATATGAATGTTGGCCACCATAGTCTAGAAGACCGGTTTCACCGGGTAAGGTGGGTGTCTAACACCTTCCCACTTTGTAACATAGCCTCCGAACTTAGATTAAGGGTTAGTAGACCAAGTGCTTATCCATGTAATTTTTTATTTTTAGATTGTAACTAGGAAACAAAGCTATGTATTTTATCTTAGATTGTATCTAGGACCAAAGCTATGTAATTTTCCTATGATCAATGTAAATTTCAAATTAATAAAATGAGGATTTTTTTTTTCAATTATGGTTTTCTTATTTTTCCTATAATTAAATAAGTGGCGACTCTATTGTTAAACCCTTAATCTAAAGGGGAAAATATAACTAGTCGAACCTCCATTTTGAGAGGCAATAACACAACTCCACCTATTCACGTGAGTTTGGCCCAACATTCCTATAAAAAAGGGGGCCGAGGGCGCTCTCTCTCACATTTGCTGAATGCCGATTCAGCCTCACCCATCTCCAAATCCCTTTTACTAATTCACTCATCTCATAAACCTAACACTCTAGATACCCATTTAACTTTTCACTCCATCACTCTCTCTTCAAACCGACATTCTTGCATGTGTAGATGACCCTCTCTCTTCAAACCAACAAAATCAACTTCCTTCAAGCTTCTCAATGACGAATCCGCTTCCTTCGAGCTTCAACAAAATCGAGCTACCTAGCAACGAATTGAGCAATCCGGTTTTCATAAATTTTTGTTGTGTTTGTGGGTGAAGATTGTGTGGCTTCGCAGGGGTTAGCGATGGAGATCACGGTGGGTTAGTGTTGGGTCGCGTGGGTTGTGTGGGTCAAGTAGGTTGTGATTTGTGTGGGAGTGGGTTTTGGGTCGGTGGGTGGCGGTGGGTTGATTTCAATAAGTGTGATTTTGGTGGGCAACGGCGTGGTTACTAGATGTAGTGGCGTGGGTCTGGTGGTACAACAACTTGGGCAGTAGGTGCAGCGGCATGGGTTTGGTTTTTTACTGTGGGTTGCAGCGTTTTTTTTTTTTTTTTTTTGGGTGTTGATGGTAGATTATGGGTTGTTGGTGGTGGTGGTGGTGGTGGTGTCAGGTGTATGCAGTGCAGCGGTGGCGGTGATTGTGGTTCTTGAACAGAAAGAAAGAGAAAGAGAAAGAATAAATAATGTGTAGTATTGTAAATGATGGTGATTGTAGGATATAATGTGTTGTATTGTAAAATTATGGTGATTGTAGGATATATTATTTTATTACGTAGAAATATTATTTTAATGAGTAGAATAGAAAAATAAAAGTTGGAATGTTTGGTGTATTGAAAAATGGTATGGTATAAGTAATAAACTAGCTTTTTGGGATGATAAAATTGTGAACCACTCTCATAACGTTAGATGATGTTTGGATTTGCTCTCTTCTGTCCATGGGTGCTGAGGTGGCCATTAAGTGACGCTTAAGCTTGTCATATGCAATAATTAATCAATTAAGTCGTGCCATATCAATTAAATAATTTTTAAAAATAAAATAAATATATAATAAAATTTTAAGATTGTATAAATTTAAAAAAAAAATTATTGTTTTTGCCTAGCATTTTTCTGGGTTTAGTAAATTTCATTTCTTGAAAGTTAGATCCTTTAGCGAATTTTAAAACCAAGTCCTTCAGCCAAGTTGAGATCAGACTTGCCCTACTCCACGTTGAGGCAAAAATTTCAAGCCGACCATGCCCATCAGAAAATTAAATATTTTTCCTTTTTGTTTTGCTTTTTTTTTTTTTTTTTTTTAAATTTATTTGAATCTCAACGTAACGATTTGGTTTTCTACTCCTGTGTTTGTCGTTTTTGTAAGCCAATATGGGTGTGTGATGATTGTTGATTTTATTAGGCTACATTAAGGTCGGCCACGAGATCTTCCATGTAAAATTTCGAACTTTTGGGTTGCTAAGGGATATAGGAAACAGTTAATAGATGCATAAGAGCATTAGTTTTTTTTTTTTTTGAAAGCCCAACCAAAACTCATGCATTCATAGTAATAAAGAGTCGAGAGATGCTACGTTTACAACAATTTTACAACATTTTTATAACAAATCACAAGTGGTTAGTTGTTATTAGTTCAAATTTGAAACTAACACTAAGATCACTTTTTTACCTTAACGATAACAACTAGTAACAACCTGCCACTTAGGATTTGTTATAAAAATGTTGTAAAAATATTGTAGACATATCATTTCTCTAAAGAGTCTGAATACAAGGCCACTAAGGCCGGTGGTGGCTAATCTTCCAGCCATACAACTTCATGCATTGTATTTGTTTGGATAGCGCGTTTTGCGCATCTACGTTTGCAGCTCAACTTTTTCCTCTTTTCTTTTCTTTTTTAGACGCATATGTTGACCTGTAGTAGCACTGTTCAGGGGACAATTATTACTGTTCACATACTGTAGCAACACTGTTTATGCACTATAGCAGCACTGTTTACACACTGTTCATGGGACCTACAACCACTTTATTCAGAAAAAAAAAATTAAAAATGGGCCCTACGGCATTATTCACACATTTAAAAATTATTTTGCTACAATGTTTTCAATTTTCAGTTTTAACAAAAATAAGTTGTATCCAAATGAACCCTTATTTTCAATAGGTATTCTAGTCATTGATTAATTTGGACGATGGAATATATATCAGTGGAAAATAATAAACAGAGTATGTTTCATGCAATGGAAAATACTTATAATATATATAAAATATTCAGTAATTGTGGTGCTATAAACAAAGTAACAAATAGAATGTAATAACATGTTTCATCTTCATACACATATAAAATTATATTAGATTAAAGTAAAATTTTTATCTCAAATAAAAAAAATATATTAATAAATAAAAATATAATCAAAACTCACATACGGAAACAAGACAATATAGAAAAATGAAATCTAATTAAGGCTAGTACTTAACATAATGTTTCTAAGATATAGATTTTGTTCCTTATAGTTGTGCATTAAGAATCTTGAATGTTTTCTCTCTCTCTCTCAAAAAAAAAAAAAAAAAAAAAAAGAATCTTGAATGTTTCTATACCAAGATACAATGATCTACTACACACAAAAGAATGATAGAAATATGCGTGCCTAGCAAATTTAATTTTGTTTCTCTCTCTTTTTGAAGGACTCTTAAAAAAAAAAAGTAAATAAACAGACATAAAAATAAAACAATTATTTAATTATTGGACTGGCCTAGACCACACAAGCTAGTTTGGGTAAGTAGCACACATCTGAGGGATATTCATCAAACCGCAAAAATCGCCTACAAAATGGTATAACCGCACCGTACCACAACTAACAATACACCGCACCGCATGGTGCAGTGCAGTTTACGGTTTTATAATAAAAAAAACCGCATAAACAGCACTGTACCGCACTCTCTCTATATATTAATATATTTATTTATTTTTAATAATAAGTATATTATCAATAGTTTAATAACCCTAGTGTTCAAAAAAAAAAGTTTGATAAACCTAGCAAATGTTGACTAGGAAAGCCAGCCCAAAAATAAAGAAAAACTAGTTCAATAATTTAAAACTTGGCCCAAAACAAAGGGAAAAATTAGTTTTGGACTGGATAGAAAAAAACCCAAAATTTTAAAAATATACCGATTTCAAACTGTTCAAACCGCATTTTATATATCGCTTCACACATATGATCGCAAAAATGAGGTGCAGTACAGTTATGGTTTTGGCTAAACTCTAAATCACACTGCACTGCACTATACATGTGATTGCAAAAATAAAGTGTGGTGCAGTTATGGTTTTAGCTAAACTGCATTGCAAAGTGCAGTGCTAAAAATAGCCCAAAACCGCACTGCACCACACCACGAACACCCCTATGTGTGGGGTGAAGGCCCACTTAAGTAAGTCCTCCTCCATCCACAAAATGGGGTTTCCCTTGGACCCAATCCATTATTAAACTCCTTGCTATAAATCCACAAATTGCCTCTTTCTTTTCTTTTGTGAGATTATGATTATTCACCACTTGTGCCCTTGTTTAAGTAATGCATTTTTGGAGTGAATATTCACTCATTACCGGTTTTGAGCAAGTGACCATATTATGTTATTTTCCACAGAGAAAAACATGATCGAACTTGGATATGTCTCAAAGGAAGGTCTCACTTCTATGTTTTCAAAAAAGATAGACAACCGACCATTTTTCAAAATCGCAAAGATCCTTGTAGCTCAAATGGCAGCCAGTGCTCCTAACAATGACATCTGTGATTCAAATTTCCCCCTTCCTCGTCTATCAAATTATCAAAAAATAACACTTTGGCAAAACCATTTACTCACAACTATTATAGTTGTGAAATCTATCTTATCATTAACTATGAAGTTAAGTAATAATTTAATAGTTAATTCATTAAATCTTTGTTTAGAACTTTGGTATTTTTTTTTTTTTAAAATTTTTAACTTTGGGTTCTAAATCGGATTTTTTGCATTAAATTAGCATATAATCTACATAGGTTAAAACTTATTACATGCGAATTTATACATATTTTAGAAATAAAAACATGGGTTCAACTCACATTTTCACTTTCTCCAAAAAAAAAAAAAAAAACTCACATTTTCAAGTTTGAAATCGTAGTAGCCACGTTTTCAATATGAAACACTTGTATAATTGTAAATACACGTGTGTTATAAACACATCTCAATCTACATTTATGCCATCAACCAATATGTTTATGCAGTAGAAGCTCACCACAGCCTATCTTCCTATGATGGGTCTAGCAGGCAGCAGCTCATCATCAGTAACTATATTTATTGACTCCACCACTTGAACGAACTAATTAAGTAATTATACAATTGATAATGCCCTAACGTTTGAGACGTATCCCAGAAAAATTTCTTCATCACTCTTAGTGTCAAGCTTTGCTAAGTTTTCCTTATCTCTTAGGATGCAAGTACAACACTTACCTCGAAAGACACATAAAAACCTAATCGTGAACTTCTTTTCTTTTCCAGAACTCATAAGATATCTTGTCAATTTTACACAAATTTTATTAGTAGTATAACAAATTGTATTCATAGCGTTTCCCCAAAAGCGAACAGGTAAATCCTTATTGTGTATTATGACAACCATTCTTGGATTACCCAATTCTTCCTTTCTAGAACACCATTCGGATTATAGGGTAATTGGAGTATAAATTTTTTTACGGATCCCAGATTCGTTGCAGAATAGTTCAAAACTAGAATTTTTAAATTTTCTTCCATGATCACTTCTAAAACTAAAAATTGCATTGTATTGATCATTTTGGAGCTTTTTGCACAAAGGCTTAGCTTGTTGAAAACCGTAGATTTTTTCCTCAGCATGACCACCTAAGTGTACCCAGTGAAATCATCTACAACAACCATGGTGTACTTCCTTCCTGCCAAACTTTCTATCCTAACTCCAATTGTATATTCTCCTTTTTATCATAAACAGAATATTCCTTTTAGTAGAATTGTACAATGAGCTCTTCATAATATATTTGATTGATGCTCATTAAGTTTTACTAAAGTCCATCAATGCTTAGCACATCATTTAGGACTAGTAGAACAGGAATATCAACAGTTACTTCGCCAAGGACATGTGATGTACCACCCTCACCAAAGGAAGCAGTGTCTCCTCTACCATCATTTGGTACAGTGTCTTTGAACAAGGAATTATCACCATTCATGTGTCTAGAGTCTCCACTGTCAAGGCATCATACATAAACTTCGAAGACCTTCTGTGGACCATGTACCATAAGACATAAGTGATCTTCCTTTGATTTTAATTTGTTGGGTCAGGGCTTTAACTTGGTTTGTTAAACCCCTTTTCATTCAACTTAGGATAAACTGAATTATATACACAGGGTTAGGAGGGACATTCTTCCTTTAGTCCCTGAGAGGGACTGTGAGATGGCTGGGATGGAAGATCCCTCACCAATGTATCCTAACCCACTTTTATCATAGCTAGTCTTCTAAGAACAAAACAACTAATTCAAATTTTCACTCGAGAACTTCTTTAGCAGAGATTTAGAGTTTTCAATTTTCTCACCATATTTCTTAGTTTTCTCAAATAGAGGCATTTTCTTCCTTGTCATTTCCAAACTACCTCTTTGCTTCATCCAATTCAACCAATAAGACCACCTTTTCATTCTCTGTCTCATTCAAACTCTTAAGGGACAATTTTGGGATTTATTCTATCTAATACATTCCTTGAAAAGATTATTATAGGCTACCTAAAGTCCTTCCTCATCATCAACCTCCTCCTAACTAGCTTCTTCACAACTCTCACTGGAGGCAGTAAAAGGCTAAGTAGCTATTTGCTCTTTTTAGCTTTTTTCCTGGGTTTGAAAAACTTTCTGAACTACTTAGCAAATAGGTCTAGGTCCTCATCATTCATCCACTATTCATCCGAGGTATCAATTTCTTCGTTTACTGTTTTTAAGGTAATGGACTTGTTTTTCTTAGGCTGAGGGAAGGAAGTCATAGGTTTAAAAGTGAGCTGTAACTAATTCTTCTATCTTGACAGTGTCAAGATCATTGATTCCTCAATGACAGTCACTTAGGGATGGAACCTCTTAGCAGGGAGAGATCTAATGACTTTCGTAGCTATATTGGACTCATGGATTCACTCTCCTAGGTTAAAGCTTGAATTAACTATGTCACTTAGTTTGGTGTATAACTCACAAAAGCTTCATCCTAATCTCTTATAACCTAGATGTTAACATTTGTAATTTTGAGTTCTTTGCAGTTTTAAGGACTGTTTGGTAAGAGATTTTTAGTAACATTGTTTAAGTTTTGTATAAATACGTGTGGATGAAAAAGTATGTGAAAATACGTGTTGTAATATTTAAATAACAATTTTTGTTATTCAAACACCGTTACCAAACGGGGTTAGTTCCCTCATTAGTTGTTTCCAAGAGCTCCCAAACAATTTTACTTTTCTGACGCATAAATATGTTTTCAAACTCTTCTTGTGAGACAAACATGAAAATGGCATTAAATCGTTTACTACTCCAATTGCTTTCACGTCACTCATCCGTAGACCACTTACCTACACTAGTTTAAGGTTCGGTCCAATCCTCTTCAACAAACAATCATACCTTTTCATCTATAGATTTCGGGAACATTCTTGTGTGAACTTTACAATAAGCATAAGTACTGCCATCCAAGTCTAGACATTAATGGGCCGTGCTTTATCCATGACAGCCAGGGCTCAAGCATCAGTGGATCACACTCAGGATAGTAAAACATAACTAATTAAGTGGACATGAACTCATAAAAAATCTTATTTAGACCCAATTATAACTTAACCAATAAATATTCAGTCAACTAGATATTTTTATTTTACGCATAAGTAAACAATCTATCCAGGGCCAAATCTATCACAGCAATAAAGAAAAAAACATGAAGATTTAGTAACAAAGTTTAAAACCAAAGAACTTCCTCAGTGAAAAAAAAAAAAAAAAGACACCACTCCGGGATACTGAACCCCATAAGGCAATTAATTATAATGAATGATTTTACAGACTCTCACAAAACCTTTATAACTAGACCCTACTAACTTAGTAGTATTGAGTTCACCACTGGAACTCCAAAAACCTCTACACTTCTTCCACAAGAATTCCAAGGTGTCAATGCAAGCACTAAGCAATGATCTTTTTGATTTAAATGGAATTTAGAACTTGAAGTTAATCAAAGGTATGCCATGAATATGCAAGAAATTGTGCACATCTTGCTCATCAAGTCATGTTTTATAAAAACAATATCTGACCATCTCGCTTGAGCGAGACTTGAGCAAGATGCAAGCAAAACTTTCGGGTTGATCAATTGATTTGCTCAAGCAAGAATGAAGTTCCCATGTGCAACCTTACTGTTTCACTTGAGCAAAAATTGGTTCCACTCCAGCAAGCTTCCCTAAATTACACATCAACTAGAAATTTCAAGATTTGGCTCTCTCTTCACAAATGAGCAAGGATACAAATCATATTGTAGATCACATTGTCAACAGATATTGCCAATCAAAATCTTACCACAATAGTATTTGTAATCTGGAGAACTTTGCAGTGGTTGTACTTCAACCTCAATGCATAGCTTCTTTGTCCAAATTTGTTACCCATACCTCTCATGTATATGAAAGGATTGCTAATTTTTCCCTCTCATGGAAATAGTTGTACAGAATTTAATTCCCTTTTTCCAATACTTTCTCATATTTCTGCATAATCCATGTATACATTTCTTTAATCTCTGATTTATAGCATTATCTAGTCTTTTCTAAATATCACATTCAGCATTATTTATTACTTTACATTCTCAAATTCTTGAAATTGTAAAAGTCATGTTTACTTTTAATGTCCTGTGAACTTATTGGGGTCAGCTATATTCATTTGCATCTAACTTATCGAGTGACCAAAATCCCCTTAGGAGTTAGGACTCCTTGCTCCAAAATCTTCACTTGGTAATCTTTATATATTACTCTACTTTGTAAGTATTTTGCTTATCTCTCTCTTTCACAATTCAGTAAACTTGATTTTGAAGGCCCGTAAAAAATGACTTCCATAAAGTTGCAAGCATTTTTTCTCTACAAAGACTCAATCTTCAAAGAGAGATCAGGGCAGTAAAGACTAATGATCGCTTCTCATATAGGTTAACTAATCAATTCTTCAAGTTTCTTCCTTTACACTGAACGGTGCGACTCAAGGAAAAGGAATTATATATGACAGTTACCAAGGAAGCCACCTAGCAACAGTTATCACACGTCCAGGCCTAAATGTCCAAGTCATTCTTTTACTCGTGAAAAAGTGGCTATTTTCTACCGGTGTCTTCATCTTAACGCCAAATAGCCAAATATTTTGTATATAAGACTGTCTCACCCAAACTGTAGGAAGCCAATTCTGTTCAAGGTTCTGTCTCACCCACACAGGAAGAAGCCATGTGTTGGAACATGAGAGCACTTGAATTAGAGTAAATCCTGGGAACTAGTAAGCTTACCTGTAGAAGATCCCTGGTTGATAGTGGGACAGCAGAAACTTATATATGGAAATTCTCTAAGCCTAACAAGTCATAACCTGATATTGTGTGTATGGTCAACTTACAGATTCCTTGACAAAGGTTATACACTTTTACTATATTAAAATCCATTTTTATTGCAATTAACTTTAGTCACCATTCAGCCATTTTAAGAGACTGAACAATAAATAAGCATTTGCAGGAAGCAGTAGTGCAGAAGCAACACATAAGATCAAAGCCAGGATGACTTTGTGAATTACACTGGCCAAAAATTGCTTTAAAAAATTTGAGTCTTGTACATGCATAGAGTAGAAGGCCTTCAATTCATTGTATCATATTATATTCTATGATAAGGTAAAACTTAATGCAAAATATAAATAAAATATCAAAATGGGCTATGGACTGATGTGCAACGAAACAAATATTCTCCCAGTTATTACTCTAAATTTAGTTAAATACAATCTCAGTACCTTGTCTTAACAAATAAAGTTTGCCTAACACAACAATGCCTTGACTCCAACTACTTAGGTTCAATGCTAAACCATATAAAAGGGCCCCCAGAAAAAAAAAAAAAAAAAAAAAAAAGAGTATGTATAAGGATCAAGTATACACAGTTTCTGCATAATGAGCTTAAGGCCAAAGAGTGAGTAATCAACATTCTTATCCCAGATTTAACAATTACCATCAGAAGAATACAGTGTAGAATGCACTAAACAAATGACTTCTGATCCCTAGAGCAGATATTACTTTTCCTTGTCAATGGATACCTTATCAGATTTAGGCCATGATGCTGACTGAGAAGAAACATACTGCAGAATCTCAAAAAACCTTGTTTGGCCAAAACTCACAGCCTTTTGCCAATACAGAATTGCAATATCCCCAGCCTTAACTCTCAACTCCAATAAGGTGTGATCAATTTCCCCTTCATGCTTAGCCACATAAGGCCGGAAGAAAGAATTATAAACATATGATGTTCCCTGGAAACAATTAAAAATTATTATGTCAAAGAAACTGTTAGGAATGTTTAAGTTAATTAAACAAAATAGTTCTGCAAGTTCAAGATGCCAAATGCGTGCCTTTGTTTTAGGATGCCAAAGATATATAAAGATTGCCAACTTTGCTTCACTGTACAGTGGTAGCCTTGTCCAAAAAAAAAGAAAGAAAGTCAAGAATCCAAAAATAAATGCAAAAGAGAACAGGACTATATGAAAAATCAACTTATTTGTGTTGTGTTAAAAAATTGCATACCATGAAATGAAAGTATCCCCAATTCTCTCAAAGACTGTAAGCATAGCAACTATAATCCTACAAAATTAAAAGATGACACATTTTAGCACTAAAATAAGTTGTACCCTAAGATACTATCATACTAGCACAACATGAAAATACATACCAGTATTGGCACCAAAAAAGAAGTTGCTCCATCTCTGGCTTATTCTTCTCCAAAGTTTTAAAACACTCATAAGCCGGATAAGTATAGCCAAAAACAAGCCTGCAAATACAAGTTAGAGTTGTTAACTTTCCTGTATAACAAACAAGCAATTAACTGATGAAAATGGGGAATTCCCATATCACTTTTTGTTACATACAAAAGTGCTCTTGAAAGAAATGACCCCATCATTTTGAGTCCCGATCACAATTGGTGCATTTATTTCTCAACTTTATGAAATCAATTCTGAAATGAGAAAAAAACAAAAGTCCCTGATAAGTTTGAGGAAGTCACAACAGATATTTCCTAATTATGGGCCAATATCAAAGGTTGATAACTCAGTCGACTACCAAATATACAAGCAAAATTCAACATTTAAACAATAGATGAAGTTATTAAATTAAGATCCACATGTCATTTTTTTTTTTTTTTTGTCTTTCACTGCAAATTTTATAATTGCTAAGTTGATCAAGATTACGTACTAACATTCAGGGACCCGTCATTTTTCTCTATCCCTCATAATTGACTAACAGAATAATTGTGAAATTGGTTGTAAAAAAAGGTAAATGCATTAACATATAGAGAGGACAAAGGAAAAGAGCATACAGGTTTAGAGAGAGTCTGAGAATGTGAAAAGGTTGTATTCAATTACGTAGTGAAAAAACCGAATTGACATTTTTTTTTTTATGGGAACCGAATTGACATTTGATGAAGCAGAATGTGGCACGAAACGCCGCGAATAGAGAGTGCCTTTAGTTTTGAATTTCCTTTTGACAGTTTTTGTAGTTAACCGCAGGACTCCCTCTCGGTTGCCGTGGTTTAATGCCACATCGATCATATAATTCAATCACACTGAAACCTCTGTTTCATAATGCCACATCGATCATATTAAAGCCCAGCATAAACTCTGAAAAAAAAAAAAGTCCAATAGAAAATTTCGGTCTTTAATTTCAGACATACAAAGCCCATAAATAAAATTTTGAAAAATCATAAAAATAAGGCCAAATAAAACCTTGTAGTTGCCGCTGCGTAGCCTCAAAAACCCCCCACCATCCTTCTTCACTCTCCAAACCGAAAGGAAAAAGGCTGCCTACGCTTCACACAAAATCTACCACTGCTTAGCCCCACGATCTGCCGCCGCTGCCACTTAATTGCCGCTTGATACGCCGCCTGGATCTGGTTTTGACAATCTATGTTCTTAATCGCCGCCTCCATATCTGTCTCTCTCTCTCACTGTGAGTGTGTTTTTGCTTTGTCTTTATCTCTGTTCGAAGCTCAACCTCTTACTCACATGTTTGAGCCATATACGTGTCTGATTGTGTAATCACTGTTACTGTAGTCATAATTGAGTTTGTCTTTTGCCTGAATTTTTGACTTGTGAGTTGTGAGTGGTTTTTTTTTTTTTTTTTTGGTTGCTGAATTTGAGTTGTGAGTAGTTGTTGGCTACGTGGGTGAGTCAATACATTAACACTAAGTACAATAAAAAAATAAAATATTTAAAGATTTGTAAATTTATAAATTAAAAAATGGTAAAAAAATCAATTAACAACAATAATTAATATGATTATTACATTAGAAAAAAATACTCCATACAAAATGATCTTATAGTTTATTTTTTATTTTTTTGTTAGAACTATGAACAAATTTGTAATAAATAAACTTTGTAGGCCGCAAGATTCGTCTCTTATTTAAGATTTATCTTCTACTCAAGTTTTTTATTGACCTCTTTGACAAAAATCCTAGAGTCGACTTCTATAAGATCATTACCATGCCTTTGGCTAGTAGTTTTGTTTTTTTTTTTTTTTAATCTTTTTTTTATCAGCAAGCCTTTGGCTAGCTTATTTGTTTAAAGGTGAGACAAAATAGGTTTTAACCCCAAAAAAAAAAGTGAGACAAAATATGATTTTAAGTAAATAAGATAGTATTTTATTGTAGTTTTGGCTGGGTGCTAAATTATTGTGTCGAAAGAAAAAGGTCTGCATCTAATCTGATACGGGGTGAACCAATTTAATAAAAATAATGTGCAAAGCTTCGGTTTGGTGTGCTCATTTTTTGATGACAATCATTTTATACTTCGGTTTGTTGAAATGGAAAATTTCCACATCTTTGTTTTTTCCTTCAGTTTGAAAAGGAAAAAAAAATTCAAAATTTTAATTTTAATTCTTTTTTCCGGATTTTTGTAAATGTTTAAATTTTTTGAAAATGCCGACACAAAAACACAAGTATAAACTTTTTTTTTTTAATGAATATGGACTTGTGTTTTTTTAGTAACTAGTTGGAAACACGTATGATGCACCGGAAAGGTTTGCCTAAAAGTATGTTGGTCTCAAACTTTACATAAAAAGTATAATTAAATTATATTGGTCTCAAACTGAAACAATAAATACAACAGGAAGACTTAAAAAAAAAAAAAAAATTGGTGTGCATCTAACTTAAAGTTTTTGTAGTTCCCTCTAGTTTCTACTATGGGATACCAAAATTATTTTTGCATCATAGATTTTATGCTAGATATTTGTAGCTAGAATTCTATAAATAGTTTAGATTTTTAGAAATGACAAATGCTATTAGAATCTACTAAAAGGACAAATGATATTAAAATCTATTACCACAGTATCTCAATTGTTTGTCAATATCTGAACTTATGATCATTTTTATGCTTATGATCATCTTTATTATGCTTATGATGAACTTACCACTTTCATGCATTTGTGTCAAAAAAAAAAAAAAAAAAACTGCAATTCGAAGGCACACAAACAGTTTGATCCAACTTGTTGTGAATTTCTTAATTGGTTGTAGGAGCATATCAAAAATCGTTAACAAATTGGTTTTCATACCTAGTGCCATAGCATCATTGACGACTCAAAATTTAATATGAATATAATTGAATGCAATATGACTATTGGTGACTATGCAATATCACATAGCATTTGACTTTTTCTTGAATACAGAAAATTCTTAGGTATTCTTGGAGTATAGTAAAATGGTGCTCCCTCCTCTCACATTCATGATGAACTTCACCATTAATTTAATGAATGGATCCTACCACAAATGTGAGATAAAGGAGCACTATTCACCGTGCTTTGAGAGTACCTAAGAATGTTACTCCTATAACACAACAAGAAAAGCACTCATTATCTTAGTAGACAATCCTTTCAATTTGGAGAATCCTAATATAGCACTCAAAATATGAGTGAGAGAGAGAGAGAGAGAGAGAGAGAGAGAGAGAGAGTGTGTGTGTGTGTGTGTGTGTGTGTGAGTGAGTGAGTGGTGAGACTGTACATTTCCTTTTTATTTTTATTTTTTTGAGTGATTTTATTTATATATTGACCATACATCTCTATTTGTTTAAATAGAAGGGCTAAATTAAGACTTGAAAAATGAGTAGGAACATTAGTTTGGTCAAATAGGATCAGTGAATTTGAATTACAAACCGTTGTTCGTAAAGAAGTTGAAAAGTATGTGTGGTCTAAAGGCAAGCTTGTTTAGGTCTAGGTTACCATCTACACATAGGAAGTATCATGCTTAGGTCATAATATGTAAGGGAATAAGTGGGCTTGGGCTTTTTTCATAAGGTTTGATTTAATTTTCAACAACAGCCCATCTTTTAGATAATCGTAAAAAGAAGTTAACGTGATTTTTTAGGTAACAGTAAAAACAACTTAATGAGAAAAGATTAAAAAAAGGCTAAATACAATATTAGAGCGGCACATGGCAGGAGCTCATGCACTTACACATGAAATCTCTACTTTTATATACAATATACTAATCGCTGACCTGCGCAATGTGCGAGATAATTTTGACGTCATATTCTTTTTTGTTAAGTAAAGAATGAAAATAACAGTTGAGACTTATAAGCATTAGTACCAAAATCATTTCATAATAATGTGATTACACTGTAATACGTATAATATATATGTAAGTAAAAATGTCTATATCTTGATTTTTTTTTTTTTGTGTATATATATATATACATATTTTTTTTGGCAAGAAATCACACTGCATTTTACTTTCAATTATTATATATGACAAAATATTTTGTAATACGTTATAATAAAGTGTGATATACATCAAAACACAGCGCAATTAAAAAATGGAAAATGTATAATTTTTATTAGAACATGAAAATGAATCTTGATGGTTTCATATGAAAGCTAACATTATTTTACATTTTTCGAGAAGTTAATAAGCAATTTATCCAAATTTGTTTCCATTTTATCAGATAAGAACTATTAAAAAAAGTTTCTATTTTGATAATCACTAAACTCATATATGAGAATCAACTATTACAAAAAATTTTCTCCTCAAAACATATAATAATTTCTATTTTTCCATTCCATACAATTTAAAAAAGGTGAAAAACTAAGGAAGCTAAATATGTAGTTGATCTTAGTCAATCAATAAATAACATAAAAGGGGGTAGGGGAAAGCAAACGTATTCATGGTATAATTGTTTATATATGTCCATATTTGTTTTTTGTATATATTAATACTCTTGTTTTCTAAAATATTCATGTAGCAACGGTATCTTGTTTGATCTCTCCTAGGTCTTTAGCTTTAACCCAACTCACAGCATATAAACCAATGATCATGAAAAAAGAACCTAGCAAGATGAAGCCAAACACAATTTCTAAATTTTAACAAATAGAACATCAAGATTATAGAGAAATCGAAATGAGAGAGAGAGAGATTGAGGGGTACCTTTGATAGTTGATATCAAAAACAAACATGTAGTGATGATTAAAAAAAAATCATCACAAATACTATGCTTATTGGTTTTAAGAGAGATTAAAAGAGAACACACACACACACACACACACACACACACACACACATATATATATATATATGTAGGGGAAGGGGAAAAATATTTATTTATATGATACACAAGTGTTAAGGGAGGGGAAATGTTGGGGAAGAGGAAGAGGCTGTGTATGTTTTGATAATTGAAAAATGTATTTATAACTGGTAAGTTGCATAGTTAATGTGATGATGATGATGATGGGGTGTATATATATATATATATATTCTTAAAAAAAAAAAAAAAAAAAAAAACTCGTTAAGTCCAATGTGGTAACATAATAGTAAGTTTGAATAGATGATTTTTGGGCTCCCATATAGGTTTATGAAATATTTAAGACTTTCTATATTCATTTTTTTTTTCCAAAAATTTTTATCAGAAAAAATAATTTCCTTCATAAATGAGAATTTTATGATTTTTTTTTAAATTAGATAGAAGAAATATATAGGTAGGGAACAAATTTTCCCCCTTAATTATACCAGAAGAGAAATTGTATGTAGAAATTAATTTTTTAACTCTTGGCTTCCCCCCCCCCCCCCCCCCAAAAAAAAAGACTTTTTAGTTACTAAAAAAAAAAATGCCTCCTAGGAATAGTTTAAGAGGAAAATTATACCATTTAGGAGAAAAAAATTGATTGCGTACCTAAAAGAGCTAATAGTGAATATTTAAGTAGATATTATTTAAGAATTATTATAATAGTGGAATTTATAGTATGCATTTAATAATTTTTTAAAGTGCAATTTTAATGGGTAAAACACAATTGTGTAAAGAAAAATTGTAAACATGGATACAAAGAAATAGACTATCAATTGAAAATTGAAAAAAATAAGAAAAAAGAAAAAAAGAAACATGGTATTTACAATCCTGGAAATGAAAATTGTGGGTGTAAAAGCCCAATGCTACGTATTGGGCCTGGGGCCCAATTTGATATCATTATGTGTTCGAAGAGAGAAAAGGGATTAGAAATGAGTCCGTATGGGGGAAATGCACCTGGAAATGAATGAGAGGAGATGTCCGAAGACAATCCTATTGGTCCGAAGAGGTCCCTCTCCTCGGATCACAAGGGAACTTGATCAAGCAAATATACCGAAGGCCTGAGCAACCCTCCCAACTAACTCCACGATAAGGACAAGTTCTGGGCATGCCTAGAGATGATGAGAACAGAGAAATATCTAAAAGGAAAAGCTGCTACCACCACATTTAATGCACTGCAGCAACTTTCCTGACCGTATTTATGTGGAGAAGACCCCTGAACAGTGCAACCTCAGCTACTACCACTCACGGTGAACTAAAGCAAACGTCTGATGTGACATGTACTCAAGTGAATGTTTAGATGAAGAACAAGTGTACGATGAAGATGAGGAAGAAGAGGAATATATAATTGGAATAGGCCTCTAAATGGATGGGGGAGGAAAAATTGCGAGTGAAAAGGAGAGAGAGAATTGTATTCACCTTTCCATGAATCTTAAGCCTCTTCGGATTTGAGTATTATTTATTCTGCAAGTGTTTTTACTTAATTTTATTCTCTTTTTCTAAAATGAATCGTTGCTAAGTCCATAACCAGCCCAGCTTTTTCACCCACACTCTACAAATTTATTGTTTTGGGTTCGTTGGGCTCACAATCCAGAGATTTTGGGCTTGGCCTACCAAATTTGGAACCTACAAAAATCTAGTAAAAACCTTTTCATTGTAATTTGTCAAAAAATTAATGAAAATAACCATATAAACCTATCAATCATAATATTTTGTTTCATCTTCTAAGTTAATCTAAAAGTTAAAAATTAGTATAGATTTAGATAAGATTAAAAGAAATTACAAAGCCATTCAGAAAATAAGTAAAACAAATGGGAGGCAAATGATCGTGTACTAAATCAATAAAACACATTCCAATTTTTTAGACACAAAAAATTTTAATGGGTAAAACACAAATGTAAAGAAAAATTGTAAACATGAATGCAAAGAAATAGTCTATCAATTAAAAATTGGAAAAACGAAAAAAGAAACATGGAATTTACAACCCCGAAAAAGAAAATCTAGTACAATCCATAAAAATTGCAGCAAAAAATCCAAAAAGTCCAAGGGAAGAAAAAGAAAAATTGACCTCAAATAGATTTCCAATTGTAGTTGTAATTTGGTGACTTTTGGGGTGGAAATAAAGCAATACCAATTGTAGTTGTAATTCAATGGGTTTTAAATCCAAAGGGAGGCAATTGAATGTTTTGATGGGGAAAGAAGCCGTTTGCTTGGAGAAATTATTAGGTCCACCAGGAAGACTGCTGACGTGGTCCTACTTAACCTCTCAACTAATAAAATGCTCTTATTTAAGCAAATGTGACATCAGCTGATAATTTTTATTTTTTATTCTTTGTGCTGATTAGGAAATTCACTCACACATTTACATAAATAACATTATCTCATTGTTTGGGAGGACCACATCAGCAGTTCTCCTAGTGGACCTAATAATTTCTCATTTGTTTGATATGGAAGTCACAGAGAGAGAGAGAGAGAGAGAGAGAGAGAGAGAATAATTGATTGCTGAATTTAAGGCAATTTAGATTCAATGAAAATGTCATTAATAGTATAAAATAGGATTGATGGAAAAAAAATGAGTTGAGAGAGAGAAAATGGGATTGATTAAAGGGAATGTGTGAAGTGAAACACCCCCCCCCCCCCAAAAAAAAATGAAAATAAAAATTTTGTGACATGGTGATGATGTGGCTCAATTAGAGAATAATAATAATAAATGCTACATTTCAATTTTTAGATATATATAAATATAAATATAGACGGATGACTACAAGGTCAATACTCATCTTGGCCACATTTAATAATCATTCCAGTAATATAGAGAATCAAAGGAGAATGCACTTTTGATGGAATTTCTTAGGTCCAATTCACACGACGGGAAGGGAAATAAGTGGCACATTTGTCGGCTAAAGAAGGCACTAGTAGCTGAGGCTATTCAAGTAAGTTAATCATGCTGATATGCCCAATGCTTCTGATACCTAATGGATATTTGGATTGCTGTAATGCTATCCCATTACAATTTGAATGAAAGTTTTCTCTTGACTTCCCAAAAAAAAAAATTGTAAAATACTTTATAATTTCATCCAAATTTCAAAATTTCTTGTCCATATGTACTTAATGTTTTTAACCCCTCAAATGAATATTTTTAATAAGAAAAATCTTTTTGCATCTACAATTAACTTTATACATAATTATTATGGCTGTGGAGTTGAGTTTGTAGTGTGTTTTTGTGTTAGAATTTCTTTTTCTTTCCTTTGTGTGCACGAACGAAGCCCATCTTGGATAGTAGGAGGCAATGCTCCCCCCCACCCCCCCCCCCCCCAAATTTTTTTATTTAAATTATTAGTATATATGTAGTTATTAATAACAATTTTGTTCTATAAAAGTAATAATATCTTAATTTTTATAATATTTTTACTAACTATACATTCTCCTTTTTATCATAAACAGAACCTTCCTTTTAGCAGAATTGTACAATGAGCTCTTCATGATATATTTGATTGATGCTCATTACTAAAGGCCTTCAATACATAGCACATCATTTAGGACTAGTAAACCAGAAACATCAACAGTTCCTTTGCCAAGGACATATGATCTACCACCCTCACCAAAAGAAGTAGTATCTCCTGTACCGTCATTTGATACAATCTTGAACAAGGATTTATCACCATTCATGTGTCTAGAGTCTCCACTGTCAAGGCATCATACATAAACTTCGAAGACCTTCTGTGGACCATGTACCTTAAGACATAAGTGAACTTCCTTTGATTTTTGGGTCAGGGCTTTAACTTGGTTGTTAAACCCCTTTCATTCAACTTAGGATAAACTGAATAATACATAGGGTTTGGAGGGACATTCTTCCTTTAGTCCCTGAGGGGGACTGTCAAATGGATGGGATAGAGAATCCCTCATCAATGTATCCTCCTTAATTAACCCACTTTTATCATAGCTGGTCTTTTGAGAACAAAACAACTGATTCAAATTTTCACTTGAGAACTTCTTTAGCAAAGATTTAGAGTTTTCAATTTTCACACCATATTTCTCAATTTTCTCAAATAGAGGCATTTTCTTCCTTGTCATTTCCAAACTACCTCTTTGCTTCATCCAATTTAACCAATAAGACCTCCTTTTCATGCTCTATCTCATTCAAACTCTTAAGGGACAACTTTGGGATTTTATTCTATCAATTATATTCCTTGAAAAGATTATTATAGGCTACCTAAAGTCCTTCCTCATCATCAACCTCCTCCTCACTAGCTTCTTCACAACTCTCACCGGAGGCAGTAAAAGGCTAAGTAGCTAGTTGCTTTTTTTAGTTTTTTTTCTTGGGTTTGAAAAACTTTCTGAACTTCTTAGTTCTTAGCAAATAGGTCTAGGTCCTCATCATTCAACCACTATTCATCTGAGGTATCATTTTCTACTTCCCTGACAATTTTTAAGGTAATGGACTTGTTTTTCTTAGGCTGAGGGAAGGAAGTTATAGGCTTAAAAGTGAGCTATAACTAATTCTTCTATCTTAATAGTGTTAAGATCCTTACTTCCTTGATGATAGCCACTTTGGGATGGAACCTCTTAGCAGGTGTTAGGACATATGTGATTCATGTTAGGAACATATGTCATCATAGAATTGGCTAATCCTTTGACAAAACACACTTTACTTGTAATTGGATAGATCTAGGATGTATTTAATACTTCAATGAACAAGGTTTCAAGTTTAAGTGTTAAAACTATGCAAGTCTATCCAAGAATCAAGTGAAGAAGTGCTGAATTTTAAGCTCGACAGCTAGTATCTATCAAAAATTAAAAAACTATTTCAGCCCGAGACTCAACAGCTGCCATATAGATAGGGTTTCTGTCAAGGTTTATGAAAATCAGTTTTTCAGATCTGATTTCACTTCAATCCGTGAATAGATGTTTGAGCTTTTTTTTCTCACAATCCTAAACATATATAAGGATTGTTTTAAGGGCTGTCACACCTAATGCAACTTAATGCAAAAGTTTTTCACAAGCATATTATAAACCGGAGACATATGCCCTAGTTCACCTTTCTATTCAAGAAGCTGCTGTGTTTGTACACCGTAGGATTTTATAACCAAGAAACTTCATGATCTTCATCATGTGATGAATTGAAGAACTTTGCAGCCAACATCCTTCTCAAGTTGGTGATTAAGTCGCGTACTAGGATCTGTGCATCTATTGGTTAGTCACGTACTGGGAGTCATGCATTAAAAGGAGAGATTGTCATTACAGAATGAGTTCAATTGGGTATTGGGGTAAGGGTTCAACTATAAGTTGGTATAAGGTACTGGAATTCCTTTACTTATAACCGCTTGTTGTGATAATAGTGGATTCTTAAGAGTGGTGAGCTTAAAATCATTCGATGGGGTTTTTGCCGTGTAGGTTTTCCCCATTCGTAAACAAATCACCGTATCCATTTATTTTCCACTACTTATTTAGCTATTTGGTGATTTATTAGTGCTGCCATGCAAATTGTATGTTAATTTAATTAATTAATCAACTTGGCTAATTTATTGGTTAATTCATCACAAATGGTCAATACATTCTGGGCCTATCAAGTGGTATCAGAGCAGGCACACTCTGATTAGGTTTTAATCTTTGTTGTGTGATCCATTGACCCCTGTTTGTAGTGGATAGAGGACAGTTTCTTATTATACCTCCTTTGTTTGATGGTACTAATTATGCATATTGGAAAGTACGCATGAGAGCTTTCTTACAGTCTTTAGATGAGAAAGTGTGGTAACCTGTGGAGATAGGCTAGACCAAGCCTAAAGAAACGCCGACTTATTGGGATGGTGCTAAGATCAAGGCGGAAAACTTCAACAGTAGGGCATTAAATGTTTTATTCAGTGTAGTCACGAATAAGGAGTTCAAGAAGATATCTTCCAAGAGATTCCATGCCAAGATCACCGCGATTGAGTCAAAGGATATTAACAAAATTCCTTTGACAGAGCTGGTTGGCAACCTACAGACCTATGAGTTGGGTTTGACAAAGATCGGGAAATCAAGTAAGAGCAAGAGCATGGCACTAAAGGCCAAGAGCAGTGACACCGATGAGTCTTCAAAAGATGAAGATTCTAAAATGAAGTCCTACATCACAAGGCAATTCAAGAAGTTCATGAAGAATGCAAATGGAAAGGGCTTCAACAAGGACCATAGGCAATCTAGTTCTTCTTAGTTTAAGAGCCAAGACAAAGGGAAAAAAGATGTTAAGGATGGCGGTCAGTACACTATTCCCTCGGGACCAAAGTGCTTTGGATGTCAAGGCTTCAGTCACATGAAACAAAAGTACCCTACGTATCTCAAGACCATTGGGAAAAGTAAGGCATTTGCTGCTACTTTGAGCGATACTAAGCCTGAGGATGATTCTGACAATGAGGATAATGGAATCCTAAATGTCTTCTCTGCCACTGTAAATCCTATTGAGGGGATTGTTGAAGATGTTGATGAAGACGAGGACTTAGTGTAATCTAAGTTTGAGAAAATGGATGATATCAAGATGATATCTATATAGCCTATGAGAAATTGTACAAGGTCTCTAAGAAGCATGAGAAACTGTATAGGCTATCTACCAAGAAGCTCAGTGATGTGGAGTTTGATTGAGAAGAGCTTTCCACAAAGTTTGATGAAGCTAATCAGACCATTGGAGCATTAAGATTTGAGAACAACTTCTTGGCTGAAGACCAAGAAGCTTGAGGTAGAGCTGTTCCAAGTTAAAACTCAGTTGGAGAGAACTTCAAGTGCAAAGCTCGATGAGATGCTCAGTTTACAGAAATCTGCTTCTGATCGAACCTGTTTAAGGTATGATTTCTCTTCTCCTAGTATGGATTCTACTAGTACATTTGTTTTTGTTTCTCCTACTAATAATGTTATTTCTAAGAACAGTGATGTTAAAACTACCTTAGCTAGTAAGAACATAGACAAGAGTAAATATATCTTAGGAGCACCCCCTAAACTTGTTAAGAAAGAGACTAAAAACCCTATGGCTAAGAAGGGTAATACTCAACAGTCTAAACAGAAGAAGCAGCATTTCTATCATCACTGTGGAGTAGCTGGACATACTCAACCTAATTGCTATAAGTGGTTAGCCACTCAACAGAGCAACAGTATGATCTCTTTAGGAAACCATAATCAGTTTCCATCCTCCTTTACTCCTCTTGGAGATTTACTTAAAGCCCTCATGTTCCTTTCGAATTTGAACAGTTTCAATTCTTCCCCCTCATTGCCCGTTCAAGGGTTCGCACAAAGAAAAGGTTCTTCCAAGGTGTGGAAGGAAAAAGGCTCCAAGTGATTTAGTCACTTTTTCTCTCTCTCCCTTTCTTGTTTTTTATTGCAGTACTTGTGTGTTTTGCTTTCTTGTTTTTGAGTCAGTCTAGGTTAATGCATTGCTTTGCTTAACATGTTTTTGTTTGTTTGTTTTCAGTTTTGCTTTATTTTGTTTTTTCATAAAAAAAAAGGAAAAAAAAAAAAAACAAAAACGGTGTGTGTTTTGTGTACATTGGTACTTATGTACCTTGTACTCAACACTCGTATCACTCTTTTTAACGGGAATGACTAAAAAATCCTAAGAGAAAAGCATAAATAACCATTTCACCACTATTGCCTGCCAATCATGAAATGGCATTCATATGCTTTGGCATAGCAAAAGTGCAATGTCAAAAGCTTAACATAATTGGGTATTTCTTTTCTCTCTCTTATATGCCTATTCATGGTTTGTTCAAAATAAAAATATGCAAAGAAAAATAAAAGCAAAAAGAATAAAATGCTTTATATATGATTACAAGCGTGTCTTTTAGGAGATGTGAGAGTTATAGGATGTACCTTGAAGGTGGTAGTCCCTATCAAACAGTTATGATTGTGTGTAAGTTAAAACGATTTTCTCATATCTCAAATCATCATAACATGTAGACACTTATGCAATCTTGTGATGTTTTTCACACACATCACACAATATTCTTTGCTACTCTTGATACATGGGTAGGTACAATGTGATTTGACCGTCACAAGAAATACATGTGTTAATGTATGCTCACTATACTATCTTAACTTGTTTTTGAAATATAAAATTGATTAGACTTGTTTAGTGTGTGTGTGTGCGCGCGCGTTTGGGATCTAAATGCTTATCATTTTTTTTTGTTGAGAGATGATTTTGAGAGCTTAAAATGTTGTTTGGATCTTTGGTTGTATAGCATGTTTGATTGCATTCATGTTTGTGTTTTTCTCTTCTTTGAAAAACTATTTTTAAGCAATCTCGACAGCTGGTCTATCTATCGAGCCCTTTCAGCTTCTTTTTATCACATTCTCGATAGCTATTCGATCCATTAAGAAACTTTCTGGATGCTCGATAGATGCTCATTAACTCCTCGATCCATCGAGACCCTTTTGTGTGGACACTTCTTGACAAATCCTTGATAACTGATTCACTTGTTTTAAAGCTCGATACCTTTTAACACCTCTCGATCCATCGAGCATTATGAATTTCTATATATACGCTTCAACGCGATTTTCTCTCATTTCTCCCCGATCTCTCTCGACAGATTGTGTCACTTCACCTCCCAAAAACCTTTTCTCTCACTCCAAACTTCATTCCCTTGTGATTTTAGACCTAGATCTAGCTCTTCTTCACTGGTAAGGGTCCTTAATCCTTCATTCTTCATGCATTTCATGCATTAAACCTAGGTCTTTGGTTTTTGAACATTTTTTGGGGATTTTCAAAATTGATGAAGTTTTGGTGAAATTTTTGGGTTGGGTTATGTTTAAATGATCCTAAATGTTCATGCATTGGATCACATTTGCATTATAACTATATTTTCATGCATTATAGATGTGTGCTATATATGTTGATTTGCTGTGTGCTGTTAGGTTTAGATTGGGCTGAGCCCATGGTGTGTTTTATGTTGCATATCATATGTTCATGTATTTTTCATACATACGTACCTTCTTTTCTTTATATTCTTATATATTGATCTGCTTGGTACTTTTTTTTTTGTCTCTTTCTCCCTCTCTCTCTCTCTCTCCTTCTTTTGGTTAGTTGCTTAATGGCATCTAAACGAAAATTTGCCCCATCTCGGAAACCTCTTTGTTCTAGGGCATCTTCCTCTGATTCTACTCCTTCTCATGTATGGTTCCATGATGATAAAGCTTGAAAGGACTTTTCGAAGAAATTTTCTAGACGAGGCATTCATTTGGAATGCCAAGTCATCCTATCAGATTTTTCAGATATTGACCTTCCCATTGTCATCTATAATTAGGGTTGGGAGTCACTATGTGGCGTCCCGGTCAAGTGACCTTCCATGATCATACAGGAGTTTTAATCAAACATGCACTGATTTGATACTTCTGTACCTCATTTTGTCACTCATGTTCGAGGTATGCGCATCGTAGTCACTCCGGATCTTATATTCAAGGTGCTACACATTCTTAGGGCGCATCCTGACTACCCTGGTTGCGATCGTCTGAGGACTGTATCCAAAGATGAACTCATGTCTCTATTTTATGAGACACCATCTTCATGAGGTAATCATCAAAACACTCGATGCTTGACCTTTGCTAAAGGTTCGAGATTCCTTAACATGGTGATGACATTCATTCTCCATCCTTTGTTTCACTTTAACACGATCACAGAGCCACGTGCTCGATTTTTGTTATCCCTCTTAGAGGACATCTCTATTGACTTCCCTTCTCACTTCATCCTATCCCTTATAGATGTCTATAGGGATACGACAACCCGTGATAAGCTCATTTTTCCTTCGGCTATCACGCGAATCATTCGCCATTTTTTGTCTCCTATCCTGAGTCTGATCACTTTTTCGTCATGGGTGCCATTGACGCTACTACCGTTAGATGGAGTGATGCTCAACTTCGCCCGAGGCAGATGTAGACCGAGATGGCAACTCCTCCAGCTTTTTCAGCTCCATCCACATCCGCTCCTTCTTCTTCTGTGGGTGGAGTGACTCTTAATGTGATCATAGTGCAGTTTCAGCGTATGGATGCTCGCCTTGACACTCTCAGTGATGAGTTGTGTCAGGAAGACCTGTGTCGATCGTATTGCTCAACAACAGGCTTGCCTTAGTGGCTTCATCAAGTCTCCTTCTCTTTCTCCAGAGTCTTATGAGGACGAGAACGACGATAGTGACTCTGATGATGATAGTGATAAGGACAATAATGCTAGCTCGCTTAGTGATGATGAGATATCTACTTGATTTACTTACCCTTTGTCACTCGTGACAAAAAGAGGGGGTAGTTTTGGATATGAGAGTAGTCATATACATAGGGGAAGAGTTAGCATAGGAGCTATTTTGTTAGGGAGAGTGTTATACCTTGAGGGATGTAGTGAGGACTTATGTATTTTTTTTCTTTTCTTCTTTTCTGGATACATTGTTCTTACTTTGTGATTACAAACCTTGTATTCATTATTGATGTTATATATATGATGAGGTTGTTATTACAGTTCTTTCTCCTATCTTTACATGTGTTGTTTCTTTTCTCTTTTTATGCACATGCTTCTTATATATTGTATGCAATCTTTTATTTTTGTTTCACACTAAGTTGTCGTGATGAGTTTTGTTTAAAGTGTTTTAGAA
Source organism: Quercus gilva (assembly GCA_023621385.1). Classification (NCBI taxonomy): domain Eukaryota; kingdom Viridiplantae; phylum Streptophyta; class Magnoliopsida; order Fagales; family Fagaceae; genus Quercus; species Quercus gilva. The sequence goes on from CM042483.1 coordinate 53,988,905, forward strand.
ATACAAGTTGTCAAAATCTTCTTGCCATGAACTCTCTTCTTGCAAAATTTTTCAAGAGTTTGTATTATGATAGATTTTATTGTATTCAACAAGTGAGTATGAGTTGAGTGATTTATGACTTCTCTCATATGTTCATTTGTTTGTTGTGGTTTTCTCACAGATTGCCAAAGAGAGAGATTGTTAGGACATATGTGATTCATGTTAGGAACATGTCATCATAGAATTGGCTAATCTTTTGACAAAACGCATTTTACTTGTAATTGGGTAGATTTAGGATGTGTTTAATGCTTCAAGGAACAAGGTTTCAAGTTCAAGTGTTAAAACTATGCAAGTCTGTCCAAGAATCAAGTGAAGAAGTGCTAGATTTTAAAACTCAACGGTTAGCTCGACAGCTAGTATCTTTTGAGGCTTAAAAAGCTGTTTCAAGTCGAGGCTCGATAGCTGCTCGATAAATAGGATATCTGTCGAGGTTTATGAAAATCAATTTTCTAGATCTGATTTCACTCCAATCCATGAATAGATGTTTGGGCTTTCTTTTCTCACAACCTTAAACTTATATAAGGATTGTTTTAAAGGCCATCGCACCTGATGCAACTCAATGCAAAAAAGTTTTACAAGCATATTGTGAACCAGAGACATATGCCCTAATTCATCTTTCTATTCAAAAAGCTGCTGTGTTTGTACACCATAGGATTTTGTAAACAAGGAGTTTCGTGATTTTCATCGTGTGATGAACTAAAGAACTTTACAGCCAACATCCTTCTCAAGTTGGCGATTAAGTCACGTACTAGGATCCGCGCATCTAATGGTTAGTCACGTACTAAGAGCCGTACATTAAAAGAAGAGATTGTCACTACAGAATAAGTTCAATTGGGTATTGGAGTAAGGGGTTCAACTGTAGGTTGGTATAGGGTAGTAGGATTCTTTTACTTGTAACCGCTTGTTGTGATAATAGTGGATTCTTGGGAGTGGTGAGCTTAAAATCACCCCGTGGAGTTTTTGTCATTTAGGTTTTCCCCATTCGTAAACATATCACCGGGTCCATTTTTTTTCCGCTGTTTATTTAGCTATTGGGTAATTTGTTAGTGTTGTCACACAAATTGTATGTTAATCTAATTAATTAATCAACTTGGCTAATTAATTGGTTAATTCATCACAAGGAGTCAATACATTCTTGGCCTATCAGCAAGGAGAGATCTAAAGACTTTCCTAGCTATATTGGACTTAGGGATTCACTCTCCTAGGTTAAAGCTTGAATTAACTATGTCACTTAGTTTGGTGTAGAACTCACAAAAGCTTCATCCTAATCTCTTCAAACCTAGATGTTAACAGTTGTAATTTTGAGTTCTTCACAGTCTTAGTTCCGTCATATGTTCTTTCCAAGATATCCCAAACCTCTTTACTTTTCTCACACATAAATATCTTTTCAAACTCTTCTTGTGAAACAAACATGAAATATGGCATTCAATCCTTTACTATTCCAATTGCTTTCACGTCAATCATCCTTAGACCACTCACCTACAATAGTTTAAGGTTCAGTCAAACCCTCTTCAACAAACAATCATACCCTTCATCTATAGATTGCAGGAACTTTCTTATGTGAACCTTACAATAAGCACATGTACTACCATCAAAGTAAGACTAGGCATTAAGGGGATGAGCTTTATCCATGACAACGGGGTCAAGGATTAGTGGATCACACTCAGGATAGTAAAACCCAACTAAGTGAACATGAACTCACGAAAAATCTTATTATTTAGACACAATTATAACTTAACCAATAAATATTCAATCAACTTGATATTTTTAGAAGCAAGGAGGCTCTGCAGAGTTTTCTAGAATGGCTTGCCTACCTACTGAGTAAGATGTGCCTTGATATATTCAAGAAGTTGTGCACGTCCTGCTCACCAAGTCATGTTTTATAAAAGCATTATCTGACTATCTCGCTTGAGCAAGATGCAAGCAAACTTTTGGTATGATCAATTAATTTGCTCAAGCAAGAATGAAGTTCTCTTGTGCAACCTTACTGTTCCACTCGAGCAAGCTTGCCTAGATTAAATATCTTCTAGAAATTTCAAGATTTGGCTCTCTCTTCACAAATGACCAAGGATACAAATCATATTGTAGATTACATTGTCAAATGCTGCCAATCAAAATCTTACCACAACAATGTTTTTAACCTGGAGAACATTGCAATAGTTGTACTTCAACCTCAATGCATAGCTTCTTTGTCCACATTTGTAACCCATGCCTCTCATGTATATGAAATGAGTGCTAATTTTTCACTATCATGGAAATAGCTGTACAGAATTTAATTCCCTTCTTTTAATACTTTCTCATATTTCTACATAATCCAGGTATACATTTCTTTAATCTTAAATTAACAGCATTTTCTAGTCTTTTCTAAATATCACATTCAGCACTATAACCTTTACATTCTCAATTTCTTGAAATTGTAAAAACAATCATGTTTACTTTTAATGTCCTGTGAACTTATTGGGGTCAGCCATATTCATTTGCATCTAACTTATTGAGTGAACAAAATCCCCTTAGGAGTTAGGACTCCTTGCATCAAAAACTTCTCTTGGTAGCCTTTATATATTACTCTTAACGCTTCATACGTGTTTTGCTTATCTCTCTCTTTCACAATTTAGTAAACTTGATTTTAAAGGCCTGTAAAAAATGACTTCCATAAAGTTGCGAGCATTTTTTCTCTACTAAGATCCAATCCTCAAAGAGAGATCAAGGCAATAAAAAGTAAAGACTAACAATCGCCTCTCATAAATGTTAACTAATCAATTCTTCATGTTTCTTCCTTTACACTGAACAGTGGGACTCCAAGGAAAATGGATCATATATGGCAGTCATCAAGGAAGCCACCTAGCAACAATTATCACCTCCAGGCCTAAATTTCCAACTCATTCTTTTACTCTTGAAGTTGCTTTTGCTTCTTGTATCTTCATCTAACGCCAAATAGCCAAATATTTTGTATATTAGGCTGTCTCCCCCATACAGGAGGAAGCCAATTCTGTTCCAGGCTGTGTCTCCCCCACACAGGAGGAAGCCATGTGTTGGAACGTGAGAGCACTTGAATTAGAGTAAATCCTGGGACTAGTAAGCTTACCTGCAGAAGACCCCTGGTTGATAGTGGGACAACAGAAACTTACATATGGAAATTCTCTAAGCCTCACAAGTCACAACATGATATTGTGTGTATGGTAAACTTACAGATTCCTTGACAAAGTTTATACACATTTACTATATTAAAATCCATTTTAAATGCAATTAACTTTAGTCACCATTCAGCCATTTTAAGAGATTGAACAATGCACAAGCTTTTGCAGGAAGCTGTAGTGCAGAAGCAATACAGAAGATCAAAGCCAAGAGGTCTTTGTGAATTACTCTGGCCAAAAATTGCTTTTATAAAATTTGAGTCTTGTACATGCATAGAGTAGAAGGCCTTCAATTCATCGTATCATATTATATTCTATGATAAGGTAAAACTTTATGCAGAATATAAATAAAATATCAAAATGGGCTATGGACTGATGTGCAACGAAACAAATATTCTCTCAAATATTACTCTAAATTTAGTTAAATACAATCTCAGTACCTTGTCTTAACAAATAAAGTTTGCCTAACACAACAATGCCTTAACTCCAACTACTTAGGTTCAGTGCTAAACCATATAAAAGGGCCTAAAAAAAAATTTAATGTATAAGGATCGAGAATACACAGTTTATGCATAATGAGCTTAAGGCCAAAGATCAAGTAATCAACATTCTTATCCCAATTTTAACAATTACCATTAGAAGAATTTAGTGTAGAATGCACTAAAAAAATGACTTCTGATCCCTAGAGCAGATATTACTTTTCCTTGTCAATGGATACCTTATCAGATTTAGGCCGTGATGCTGACTAAGAGAAAACATACTGCAGAATCTCAAAAAGCCTTGTTTGGCCAAAACTCACAGCCTTTTGCCAATACAGAATTGCAATATCCCCAGCCTTAACTCTCAACTCCAATAAGGTGTGATCAATTTCCCCTTCATGTTTAGCCACATAAGGCCGGAAGAGAGAATTATAAACATATGATGTTCCCTGGAAATAATTAAAAATTATTATGTCAAAGAAACTGTTACGAATGTACAAGTTAATTAAACAAAATAGTTCCGCAAGTTCAAGATGTCAAATGCATGCCTTTGTTTTAGGATGCCAAAGATATATAAAGATTGCCAACTTTGCTTCACTGTACAGTGGTAGCCTTGTCCAAAAAAAAAAAAAAGAGAAAGAAAGTCATGAATCCAAAAAAAATGCAAAAGAGTAACAAGAATATATGAAAAATCGACTTATTTGTTTTGTGTTCAAAAGTTGCATACCTGAAATGAAAGTATCCCCAACTCTCTCAAAGGCAGTAAGCATAGCAACTATAATCCTACAAAATTAGAAGATGACACATTTTAGCACTAAAATAAGTTATATCCTAAGATACCATCATACTAGCACAACATGAAGATGCATACTAGTATTGGCACCAAAAGAGAAGTTGCTCAATCTCTTGCTTATTCTTCTCCACAGTTTTAAAACACTCATAAGCCAGATAAGCATAGCCAAAAACAAGCCTGCAAATACAAATTAGAATTTTAACTTTCTGTACAACAAAAAAGCAATTAACTGATGAAAATGGGGAATTTCCATATCACTTTTTGTTACATACAAAAGTGCTCTTGAAAGAAATGACCCCATCATTTGAAGTCCCGAAAACAATTGGTGCAATTATTTGTCAACATTATGAAATGAATTATACCTGAAATGAGAGAAAACAAAAGTCCCTGATAAGTTTGAGGAAGTCACAACGGATATTTGCTAGTTATATAGTATTGGTTTGGATACAACTTAATACGGCGTTGTGTCTTCTCTTGTGCGTTTTCTCCTTCTTTTTTTTTGGGCCGCCTTTGTTGACTTTGTGGGACAAAAGTACTATTCATGAACAGTGCGTATACTGTTCATGCACTGTTCATAAGACAAAAAACACTATTCACATACTGTACCGGTACTGTTCATGCACTGTTCATGGGACCCACAACCACTTTATTAAAAAAAAAATTAAAAATGGGTCCCGCGGGACTATTCACACATTTAAAAATTATTTTGCTACAGTGTTTTCAGCAACAATCATTAGTTTTCAGCAACAATAAATTATATTCAAACGGACCCATAAGCAAAATTCAACATTTGAACAATAGATGAAGTTATTTAAATATAATGGACAGAAGCAAGGTTGTCAAAATCGGGATCCTACGTAAGATCGTGGGAGGTAGGTAGGATCGTGGATCGTAGGATCGGATCGTGGATCGTAAAATCCTACTTATTTTCAGATTTTAAGCAAAAAACCTATTAATAGTGACTTTGTATGTTATATAATCACTTAAAATATGAATCCATACATTTTAAAAAAAAAAAAATTGCATCATAAAATGTAATTTGCACACACTACATCGTTCTTATGTCATTCTAACGAAATAAAATATATTTAACTTTTAACATAATATATCTAAAAAGTTCAGTACATGTTTAATTAGTAACTAAGTATCAAAATATTATCTACACATATGGAAAATGTTTTTCAAATTCTAAATTTCAAATCTAAAATAAGTTAGGCTTATTAGCATATAAAAACTAGTTAACTACAAATTTACAATATGTAATCCAAAAGAGAATTTTCAATCTAAAGTAAATTAGCTAATTACAAATATGAAATCTAAAAGAGAATTCTCATTCTAAGGTTCTTCTAATCTAATCACTGTCATTGTCATATCCCATTTCATCATATAAATATTTTAGGTTTTGTTTTTGAAAACGTTAAACTTAAGTACTATAGGTTTTTTTTTTTTGAGATTTTATGTTGACATGAGGGTAAATTTGGGACTTCAATTCATTATTGGGTTTTTAATAACCCATTGGACTTGTGAGTTTAGGTGGATTATCTTACCCAAATGAATCCCACTTAAAAAAAAAAAAAAAAAAAATCAAGCCAAATGGTAGGATCGGTAGAATCTCATACGATCCTAAAATCCTATGTGATCCTACACGATCCTACATACGATCCTATCATTTGTGTGATCCTGCTACGATTTTAAACTTTTTGGTGAGGTGGGATTGTAAAATCGTGCGATTTTATGATCCGGATCGCGATTTTGACAACCATAGACAGAAGAAGTAGTACATAGTGTCACTAAATAAAATTCAAGGTCATGTTTTATCATCGTCTTGCACGCGAATGAAAAACAAACCAACATATTGCTATATACAATAAAGCTACACACACAACTTTTTTCACGACAAATTTTACGGTCGTTAAATTGATCAACTGTGAGTGATGGACATGATTAACATTCATAGTACTGTCATTTTTTTTCCATCCCTCACAATCAACCAACACAGTAATTGTGAAATTGGTTGTAAGAAGGATGTTTTTGTAACATTAATGTATGCGTATAGAGTCTAGAGAAGTGTTAGTAATGAAATAAATGCATTAACATATAGAGAGGACAAAGAAAAAGTCAAAAAGAACATACAAATTTAGAGAGAAGTCTGAGAATATGAAAGAGTTGTATTAAATTAGGAAATGAAGAAACCGATTTGACAGATGAATGATCAAGGCTGAAATCATATGTAGCGTGGCACGAAACGCTGCCAAACCCGAAACGCCGCGAATAGTTTGGTTTTGAATTTCTTTGAGAGTTTTTGTAGTTAAGCGGGACTTGGTTCACGGTTGTCGTGGATAAATGCCACATCGACCATATTATTCAATCACACGGGTGAGAATTTTTGGGTAATACCATGCCTTGGCTTTTTTTTTTTTTGGTTAAGTTAGGGAGAGATTTTCTTGAAACGGGCCACAGGAGGCAAAGGCCTAAAGGGAACTGGGCCATCAGCATCATCAAAGACCCAAGAGGGAAGTGATGAGATGGGTTGGGGAAGCCTTTGACTAGCTTATTTACTTTAAGGTGGTACAAAATATGATTATAAGTAAATAAGTTGATTTATATTTAGTTAAAATGATCTTATTCACTTAAAATCACCTTTTTTTTTTTTAGAAACTAATCACCTTTGACCTTATCTTTAAGTTATTCACATAGCACATTTGGTACTATCTATTATTATATACCAAACGTGTCATTAATTGTGAGGCGACTCAACTCACTCTTTATAAGAAAGAAATGATAGTAGATACAATTCTTAGTGTTTCTTTGGTAGCAATTTTTTTTTAGCCAGTAACTTGTCTATTTTCACTTTTTTGTCTCATTTTTTAGTAAATAGATATATAAACTAACTCTTTTGAAAATAAGTTTACTTGTTTCTTTTTGTCTCACCTCTCAACAAATAAACTACCTAAAAATATGGGATGCAAAATTCACTCCTAATCTTCGCTCACAAGTTGTAGAGCACAATCAAATGTCACTTTTTCTTTTTCTTTTTTCTTTTTTCTTTTTTTCCATCGAGCAAATGTTACTTCCAGGTGCAAGCATGTGAAATTTGAATGTTTGTAGCTTATTTGGATAAAATTATAATGGAGTGTAGTGTACACAATAAATTTCACAATTTTTTAGGAGGTAGTTTCTGTTTTATTATTTGCAACAATTATAATTTATAAGTGATGATATCGTGTTTCCAAATCATGATTTTTTTTTAAAGAATGTTTATATCCCAAACAACTATAAGATAATATCAATTTAATCAATTAATACTAAATATATATTATTTTGTAAATTTTTCCAACTTTTTTACCCTTCAAAATATCATTAATAACATTATTCCTAAATTAAAAATAAATAAATAAGTAAAAAAAAAAAGGACAAATTAATAAAATTCCTTAAAATGAGGCCACACCTTATATTCCTTAAAATTATCATAATGTCACTATTAGGTGCATAACGTTTACCCTTACAACTAGTTTTCCCAGTATGCATGCTTACAACTGGTTTCTCAAAAAAAAAAAAAAAAAAAAAAAAAAAAAAATTGCAAACACCACTATTTTTCATGCCATTTTTCAGAGAGAGAGGAAGTCTGAATACATGCATAATGTGTACAAGGGGGCTAGTTAATAATTATTTATACACTAGTGTTTTCCATGCATGTGGAAAAAGTGAAAGCTTGATGAAAACATAACCAAAAGGGGTCCTAGACACCTAGATGATGGCAAGTTTAGTCATGAACACTCTATCCGATTCAACAGAAAATATTTTCTAAAAATCATTTTTGGCATTTTCTAATATTTCGTAGAGTAGAAAAATGAAAAATCTAGTCAACAAAAAACTTGTAGTCTAATAATCCAAAACAAGGGATTTGGGGTGGGGAACATTTCCTTTTCTTTTCTTTCTTTTTGTTGTCAAAAAACACTTTTAACTTTAAAATTAAAGCTACTAGAGTTAAAATAGTTTCTGTTTTGGCACGTTGTGCTTGTTTTCTTTGGCAAATTGCATTCTAAACCTTATATAGCTTAGGGAGTGTAGCAAATTAAACCCTATAATTTCAAAAATAACAAATTAAATCCTAAAATTTTAAAAAGTAAGAAATTAAATCTATGTATTGGGTCTGAATTTGAATATATGGTAAATGTTTAATTTGTTATTTTCTAAAATCTTAGTGTTTAATTTATTACTTTCGAAATTATAGGATTTCATTTGTTAATATTTAAAACTTTAAAGTTTAATTTGTTAATTTTGAAATAATAAGGGTTTAATTTATTGTCAAAGAGAAAGAAAGTGAGGAACTGTATAATAATTTTTTAAGAGAGAGATGAGGATTGAGGAATGCCAATGCTGTAGTTTTGATTGGATGGCCGGCAAAGGAGAAAAAAAAAAACATTTAGTAGAAAGTCCAGCCCAAAATTTGGTGAAATTGTAGAAAGAAGCCACCCATGGTGCGACACGTGTTAACAAGTGATTAGTAGGACGACACCTTCTACAAGCTATTATAAGTTTTGAGCCAATAAAAGTTTGACACATCCCTTAAAGTAGGAGGTCAAAGTGGTCAAATATATGTAGTCAATGGCCGGAAAGGGGTTACATATAAGATATAATCTCTCTCGCATGAATCATGATAGCCCATGTGGCCATACCACAAGCGTAAGTCCCACGTCTCATATGAATAGGATAATTATAAAAGGGACTTAGTTTGGGTCTAATTTTTGGTTATAATCAACCCATCCGACTAATAGTATACATCTACTTTTAAACATATGTTAATATCATAATGAGTCTAATACAACTGAATACTAAACTCAAATTTTACTCTTATAGAATATCATCTAACAAATTATAAGTAGTAAGTATTTGTGTAGTAATGAACAATCAGTCATGATTAACTACGTAAAATTGAGACAAAATTTGTTGTACAAAAATATTAAACTCCTACTTTAAGGGTCCGTTTGGATACAGTTGAAAATTGAAAACTGAAAACTGAAAACTGAAAAATACTATAGCAAATAATTTTTAAATGTGTAAATAATACCGTGAGACCCATTTTTAATGAAAAGTTACTGAAAAGTGAAATTTGTGAGTCCATGAACAGTAAAATTTGTGGAGAAAAGTCAAATGTTGCGACTACTGTTCATGAACAGTAGCTGCAACAGTGATGAACAGTAAAAAATTTCGTCTGACAAAGCTGAAAAGTAAAATATATATATATATATATATCTGAAATGCAAAACGTGCGTCTAAACGCGCTTCCCAAACGCACACTAAATATGTTTGAAGTTATTATTTTTTTAATCCATTACAACTTATAAGACTATTTATTTTTATTATTTAAATAAATCACATGACTCACTAAAAAAGTCACATGCTTAAAACAATACATAGATAATCTTTTTTAATTGTTAGGAGATGAAGTTCTATCAGACAAGCAAACTAAAAGGTCCACTAAAAAACCATGATAACTTTTGAAGAAGAATGGGATAAATTATACCAGTCCAAATATGTTTAGAGCCAAATTTTTTCCTTTACATTTCTCTTTGTTTAGCAAAAAAACATAATATAGATAATCTATGTAAGGTAAACCACTATGAATTAAATTATCACCTCAAAAGCAATTGTTAATTTTAAAAAAAAAAAATTCAATTGAAACGTTATAAAAGAATGTCATCCTAAAACCAAAAGGATAACCAAGCCAAGTCATATTCCCTAATGTTGAAAAAGCTTGCATATACATGATAAAAATACAATAGGACATTACAATTATGTTAGAGTAATTCTTAAGTACTATCAGAAAATCAATTGAAACGTTATAAAGAATGTCATCCTAAAACCAAAAGGATAACCAAGCCAAGTCATATTCCATAATGTTGACAAAACTTGCATATAAATGATAAAAATACAGTAGGACATTACAGTTATATTAGAGTAGTTCTTAGGTACTTTCAGAGCATAATAAATAGTGTTCCCTCTTCTTATATTTATGGTAAGAAATGCTTATTAATTTTACAATGAACACCACTATAAATGTGAGAGAAATGAACACCATTTCACTATACTTTAAAAATACTTAAGAATTTTCTGATGTATTACAATCTTTTTATGGCTATGATAAAGTAACCATTACTAATTTTAGTTGAGTTGAGTTTATTACTAATTTTATAAAATAAAGTAGCAATTAATATGATTGATAACATTAATTATATAATAAAAATTTATGAATTTTTTTTTGTATTTAAAATTTGAAGCATTAATTATAAATCTTATATAATAAAATTTGTAACATTTACGCTATAAAATTTAAAATTATAAAAATCTTACATCAATTAATTAAGTAAAAACAATAAATTTAGAGAGAAAATTTTTCATAATATTTTTCATTTATAAAAAATGAGATTATATAGTGTATATATATATATATAGTTAAAGTCGAAACTTAGAGAAAGTTCAATAAAATTCTAAATTTGAGTCCAGTTTTGCGTCACATATTCAATTTAATTCTTAAATTATTATGTCAAGTGAATTATTAAGTGCAAAAATTGAAGAGTCTAAATTTAATTAGATTATAAATTGAACTTTAATTGGGGTTCAATTTTGCACTACACATCAAATCTAATTTTTACATTTTTGTTATATGTGAATTATTTAGGTGCAAAAACTAAAGATTACAAATTCGAATTAAATTATAAATTATATATATATATATATATAATATGAGAAACAATTACATATTTTAAGATATATATATAATCATGATTATTTTTAAATGTAAACGTGCGTCTGCATGAATTATAGGCCTGTTTGGTAGAGTAGTTCTAACATACATTTTCATATTTTAAATAACATTACACATATTTCTACACATTTTTTCATCCATACATATTTTAAAAAATTACAAATAATATTACTTAAACTCCTTTATCAAACGTGTCCATACTTTTTAAATAATGCAATAGTGTTCCAAATACAATTTATCTAACAATACTCATGAAACCCATAAAAAAAAAAAAAAAAAAAAAAAAAAAAAAAACAATACTCATGAAAATTTTTGTACAGTCTGTCAGTCACCACCGTTAACTTAAGTTAAAAATTTGAAACAGTAGCAACCGGTCACCAAAAAAAGTTAAGAAACTCTGAGTCTGAAGTCGACAAGACAACAATGACAGGAACCTTTATTAGCGCCTAAGCCAGCCACAGGATCAGCCAACTATGTTGTCCCTACTTCATTGGGGGAGGGCCACGTAACCAAAAATACGTGCCAATTACGCACTCCAAGTCAAGAATAGATTAGCCTGTCATAGCCACGTTTCGTTCACCTACGGGCCGACCAAAGTAAAAAGAATTCTAGACTCTTGTAGTAGGCTTAGCCAAACCTTTCTTAAAAAAAAAATAAATAAAAAAAATTTATTGAGTATCCCGTACCGCCCCACGTGTTCTAACCACACACACAATCATGGCCACGACTCTCAGTCTAGGCTGTGTTTGCTTCTATTTTTTCAACAACACAATAACTCCTTTTCTTGTGGGGTGTGTTTTGAAAGGGACATGAAAATATAACGTGGAAAACATGTTCATAATCAGGGCCGGCCTAGGTCACTTAGGCCATACTTAGGGCTTCTATTAGAGCAAGTTCCCTAAATTTTGGGGCATAAATTGATATATATTTTTAGATATTGGGAAATAAAATTAGTATTATATTTTTCTTTCTACTTTTAAGAAGTTTTAAAAAAATTGAATAATATTAAAGGCAAAACAACTTTAAATATATGGGTCTTTTAAATATATACAAGATATATCATGGTATTATTGTCTTAAGAACAGGTGAAAGTAGTTTATTAGTTTGGAGTGAAATATTACCTTTTTAAGGTTTTTTTTTTTTTTTTGGATAAATAGAAACCAAAAGAAGGAAATGTGAGAATCGAATTACATATGTAGGATATCACAAAAGGTGTCATTGCTACTAAACTATCATTTAAACTTTGTTTTTCTTTTAAATTGTATATTCATAACAATTTTTGTTAGGTTAGGTTTTTTTTTTTTTTTTGCTATCAAAATCCGCATCAAATGTTTCAATTGTATTTGCAAATTTTTCATGTCTTTAATTCATTTTAGTTGTAATTACATCAAGTCATTAAGGTTGATTAAAAAAAAAAAAAAAATTCACGCGCTACAAAAGGAATTTCAGTCAACCGAGGATCACGGTATATTGGTATCAAGCTAGATTTTGAGTGAGATTATCAAGATTTCAATTTCAGTTACACAAAAAGGTTCACTTGAAATTTTCCCAAAACTTGGTTGAGTGAGATGGCCTAGGGATTTCCATTTTAACTTTCCTAATTATGCCTGTAGTCAACCAACCCTCAATTGTGGTTGAGTTAAGAATTAAATTTAAATCCTAATTTTAGAAGAACGAAGGGAGAGTCTATCCACACCCTAAAAAAAAAAAAAAAAAACCCTTGTAGCCTCTGCACATTCACCCTCCCTAAACTTACATACCTTTGATAGGATAATCCATCCAAATACCTTGTGATACCTTGAGTGCATTGGATTGGTGTTGGAAAACATAAAGGATCTAAGAAATCTTCCAGTGGTTTTGAAGTGTCTAAGAGATCAAATTGTGATTACCTATTAACGTTCGTGCTGAAATCTATTGATGAAAAGTGATTGGTGCTGGCAGGAGTTGAGAGCTTGGATACAAGAACTTTTACAAACTCTAGAGGTTTTGTTTTGTAACTAGTTTTATAACAATTTTCATAGTGGAAACGGTTTACTAGGGTGGCCTCCGGATGTTTTTCAACATATCTTGTCTTTGTGTGTGAATGGATTAATTATTTGTTGCATTACTAATCAACCATTTAGGGTTTTTTTTTTTTTTTTGAGAAACAACCATTCAGTTAAATTTAAATATATTAAAATCAGAAATAAGTCATATTAGGGTCAAAACATGATCACTCAATTTAAATTATTTTTTAAAATCACACATTTACAAATTCTTTTTTTTTTTTTTTTTGGATAAACTCATAAATGCGGTTTGAAGAGGAAATCAAACATGCCCTTAAGAAAACTCACCCACCTCTTCTCTCTCTCTCTCACATATTTAAGGCCAATATTGATGATCCATTGAGTAAGCGAAGGCAGCCTCTTATCACCCACCAGACCAAAGCAACTCTCTCAATCACTTTAACTCGTGTCTAACTCACGAGACTCAGAGCCAAAAAGCACACACGCATACAAAAAAACTCACAAGACTCACAAGAAAGCATAGCTTAATACCACACCGAAAAAAAAGAAAGCCAGTGAATGGAGACTCCAACAGGCACACCCAAGAAGAAAAGCGTAGAACATGGACAGGTTCTGGACGGTTCAGATATAATGGAGTTGGTTGAGAACGAGGAGGTGTTTAGCAATTTCGTGGACCATAAGTTCCAGGAGTTGGATAGAGATAGAGATGGTAAGCTTTCTGTGAAGGAGCTCCAGCCTGCTGTGGCTGATATTGGTGTTGCTTTGGGTTTGCCTGCTCAGGGCTCTTCTCCTGATTCTGATCACATTTATTCTGAGGTTTGTGTCCCATTTCTCTTAACTTTTCCTTGCTTTTGATCCTCTGTGTTCTTCAGTGTGAGGCCAAGTGAGAAAAAAAAAAGTTCAAAAATTTAATCTTAGGACATTTTTAATCTATTTACTTAACTGACATCTCGTGTTGTATCCAATGAAAAGTGAAAACGGTGCTTAACCTTAAATGTCTACGAATGTTTAATCTGAATTATAAAATAGATTGGTTTCATTAAGCGTTCTTTCCCAACAATTAGTGCATGTTAATTGTTTCAGTTTATGTGATTTTGCTTCTTATGTTAAATGGTTTTTATCTTTTTAACACCATTGTTTAGGAGGATAAGATAGTAGTCAAAATAAACAATAAAGATGTCTCTAGTTCTGGTAAGGATTTGACACTCTTTTGCACACATGTCAAATGCAAGCCCATATAGATAAAGAGGAATATGTGGCAGACAAATGTGTACATAATTTTCAATAAATTGAGTAATGGGGCATGTGGTCCTTTTCTGTTTTCTTTTCTCTTCTTGTTTTTGAGCCAAAATCGTGAAGGGATTTGTGGCCGTTTAGAATTAAGCTGATCGAAAATCAACTTAGTAAGGTTTGCAACCGAGTATAAAACAAAGAAAATGAACCTATTTGTCGCACTCATGAACATGGTAACGGTGATATGTGGTCAAATTTTTGTGACAAAGTTCTTGTTGTCTCGAAAAAAACAAAGGGAAAAAACACGTCACTCATCCATTGTTTTGCGAGCTTCAAATTAGCTTACGCAGAAGATAAGGGTGGCACGTATATGCTTTGACAAAAGAGAGCTCGATTACGTGTTGTTGATATTCTATAAGTCCTACTAGTTCATTATCTTCAATAAATTAGAGTTTTTGAATTTGTTTTCATTCTTCTATGACCCTGTTTAGTTCACATTGTTCTAGGATTTAACAATACTCTGTGTCTGGACTTAATTTAATCAAGGACATCACCACTTTGCAAGTTGCACCAAAAGCTATTATGAATAAACCTAATCCTTAAAAAAAATGGTCTAAAGAAGAATTTTTTTATTGATATGATCCAAGTTTCAAGAGAGTGATGGTTGAACTTGCCTTCTTGAGGACATGTATAGGAAAACCAATTTTCTCGGCATTTCCATATCTAGTTAGCTCGAGAAGCATCCAACCTATGGTTCAACTTTGTCGGTTTTGTGGGACTTTTCTTTTCTTCAGTTGAGCTTTTCTTTTCCAACTTTACTTTTGTTCTTTTTCTACTCTTTTTTATGAAGAATCTAGTGACGAATGTTGTGGAAAACTATAACTTTTCTTTGGACTTTATCACACACGCGAATATTAATGTGCACAGCGTCGGCACTTGGCATAATTGTCAATAATAAGTGTGCAATTGGTTTGGCTTATTTAATAAGCATTGCTATAGGGGATAACATTTTCCACCAACTTTTTTCATAGTGGTTGACATAGCCTGTTAGATCAAGGTGAGTGATATTGCTCCAATCACTGTAGACCATATAGCAGTTGAAAAATATGTTGGGTTTATAGTGTTACTCTAATTTATTTGCTTATTTGTAGGTGTGTAAAAGTGATTTTGTAATTAGAAAAGGTAAGATTTGATAAACTGTTCATAAACAATAAGCTAATTAAACTCTAGAAATATCTAAACCAAATACCAATTCTGTGGGGGACAAGCAAAAATGTCTTCAATGAAGTTGCTTTGTGGAAAAGCAATAATTATGTACTCTTACCTTTTTTCTTTTTGGAAGCAATAATCTTGTACCTAATTTGCTACAGTTGTGGCTGACCCAATGATTATTATTATTGTAAGCACGAATTCTAAAATAATGTCATCACACCAGTTAGGCGCGTGTTAAATAAGGAAGCAATGGACCATTTCTCTCATGCTCATGAAACAGAGAGACCCAACCCTGGTCTTGGGTCAACATGATATTATTTTACATTATTCATACTCTCTTTTAGTTTTATACCTAAGACTACCTTACCGACTTTATAAAAAAGAAAAAGTGTGTGAGTTGGACAGTAACCTAAAAGGGGGTTTTTACTTTTTAGGCTGATAAATCTAGTGGAGATCCACCTAGGATGAAATAGAATTTAAATAATTTTAAACTTATAATTCTTAATTGGTTAGTATAAAGGATAGAACTTAGAAGTACTTGTTATATATATTTTTTCATACTATAGAATTTGAGCCTATAACACTCATCCCATAACGGTTGCTCTTCACTATCAGACCAACACACCAATGAACTTCCTTTTTGGTGTAGGTAGGATTTGATGCTCCTAAGTGTGTGTTTGGTAAAGCGCATTTTGCGCTTCCCATGTCTGTGTCTGTTTTTTTTTTTCTTTTTTTCTTTTTTTTTAAGCCGTGATTGTTGACTTTGGGGTGTGAATAGTGCACATCAGTGGGTTCTGTGCACCTTCACGAGACTCACAAACCTCACTTTTTAGCAAGTTTTTCATTAAAAATGGGTTCCACAGTACTATTCACACATTTAAAAATTATTTTGCTACAGTATTTTCATTTTTCAATTTTCAATTTTCAGCTGTATTCAAATGGACCCTAAGTCTCTCATTCAACAATAAGAGATTTTTCTAGTTAAGCTAATTGAAACTTATATTTATCATGTTTTTTGATATAACCGTCCTGTTATCTGCCAATTTATTCTATGTGGTCCTGCATATGGTGTACTTTAGTCCGTATGGGACACAACTAAACACCTCTAGTACTCTCTAATGTTCATATTTAAATTGTTGGTCAAGAGCTCAAACAATATTAGAATACCATTAGACTTTTTTCAACAGTGATAGTTCAAGCATATTAAACTTATCAATTAAGTATACAAAATAGAGCCTTCTTATGTTTGCATCAACTGTGAACTAAGAGTGACCTTAAATTATACAGGTCTTGAGTGAATTCACACATGGCAAACAAGAAACAGTGAGCAAGACTGAGTTCAAAGAAGTTCTTTCAGACATTCTATTAGGCATGGCTGCTGGTTTGAAGCGAGATCCTGTTGTGATCCTCCGGATTGATGGGGAAGATCTCCTTGAATTCATCAACGGCCCAAGTTTTGAAGCTGAGATTGTGTCCATATTTTCTCAGATAGAGTCACCTGACAGATCCCTCCGTGACCATTTAATCCAGGCTTTTGAAAAACTTAGCGTTGATCAAGGAATGCCTCCTTCTTCAGACCCTTGGGTAATTTATTCTTAAACTATTGAACTGAAATTCATTATTCAGTATCAACATAGTTATAATTAGAATAGGAAGATCATCAATGGAAAGTGTTACACTTCTTGTACTAGTCCATCTTTAACGTAGTGACAAGCATCATCCTACAACTCTTAAAGCATTAATGCTGCCTAAATGTGGGTTTTTAGTACACAGGTTATATTAATAGCTGCACTCTTATATAATTTTTCTTTTTCCAATTACTGGGTTTTTTTATTCTGTAGGTTTTGGACAACATTGTGGAACCAGCATTGCAAGCCTGTGCTGGTCATGACTGGCACAAACCTGCCTCTCAAGAAGCATTCTTGGTGGAGTTTAAGAAAGTAGCAGAGCGTGTAGCTCAACATCTCAAGGAGCAGCCTGTGATTGTTGCCCATAGTGAAAATACCTTTGATGGAAGTGGCGTTAAGAGATTATTATCCAACAAATTTGAATTAGACAAGGTTTATATTGTTGACATGCATCTTATTTCACTCATTCCAATTAAGTAGTCGATTTTTATTTAGATAAATTTTTAATATTTGTTGACATAAATTCCATAGTGCACACTTTACTCATGGGAAATACGCAATACAATCTATTATGCAATGCAGACCTTGAATGCAGCTTTAGAAAATGTACCAAGAGATCGTAATGGAAAAATGTCCAAGGAGTATCTTCGTGTGGTGCTGGATGTGGTGTCCCCATCAGCTGGTCTACCTCCAATTGGTGCAGTTGACCAGGTATGCTGCTCTAGTCACTAGGGGTGTGCAAAAAACCCACCGACCCACCAAACCCGACCCGACCCAACCTGACCCACCAGGTTGGGTCGGTTTTTAGGCCTTGGTGGGTTGGGTTGGGTTACAAAATTTTTTTTTATAGCGGGTCGGGTTGGGTTTGGGTCATAAAATTACAAACCCGCCAAACCCGACCCGACCCACCGACCCACCCATATTTAATATATATTTAAAATATATTATATATTAAAATTTTTTTAAAAAAACCAGGGCACTTGTATATATTTAAATATATATATATATATATATATTATATTTAATAATTAAAAAAAAAAAAACCAGCTGTAGAGCAGTACTTCCTCAGTTCCTCCTACTAATACTAATTATATATATAATATGTATTATATAATTAATAAAATTTTTAAAATAACCAACTCTTCCTATCCTATATAAAAGCCAATGAGTTCACACAAACTCTAGTAAATTATTATTGTTGTTTAGTTATTGGTGTTGTTTGCCCTTAAGGAATTACATCGATACTAATTTTTGAGTTTTTTTAATATATTAATATTTATATTTTTTTTCTACTCAATTTAATAATAATAAAAAAAAATTTCAAACCCAGGGGTTCAACCCGACCCAACCCGACCCATGTGGGTTGGGTTGGGTTGGGTTGAATTTATGTGATGGGTTGGGTTGGGTCAAATTTTTTTTGACCCACCATGGTGGGTCGGGTCAAAAATTCCCACAACCCGACCCAACCCAACCCATGCACACCCCTACTAGTCACAGATCACTTATCTTCAGCTTCAATGTTTTAAGAACTTCAGCTTAATTTATCTCGCATAGATGCCACATGTATCAGATCCATCATGCTTAGGAAAGGGAAAAAAAAAAGGGTTGTATGGCAGGCTGATACCTAAGGTTTGGAGTCTAAGCTCTACAATTACGTACAATTTACTGCCACAAGTCTAAGTGCTTACCGGTTTCATCATTTTTTGCTTTTATAAGTAAGCCTTGTCTGCCTTAACACAATAATTAACATGTGATGAACTTGGTCTTTAATTTATGCAGATGGACAAGGTTGTTGCTGATGTCTTTAAGATGATTAACGCGGATGATGGGAAGCTGGTTAAAGAAGATGAGTTCAAGAAATTATTGACTGAAATCCTGGGGAGTATCATGTTGCAATTAGAGGGAAATACGATTTCAGTTTCTACAAATTCAGTGGTGCACGAGCCCCTTGCCTCTTCTTCCTCACTTTTGCAGCCATCTTCCCAGTAATATACATTGCAGCGTTGTGTTCAATATATCAAGGGTAATAGAAATAAAAAAAAAATAACAATAAAATTTTGATTAGTGTAATGGTTACTAGCATAAGTTATGTATTGTTCAGTTAAAGTGAGTGTGCTAATGGTATATATGCTTTAGACATGCAAATATAGAAGGCTGTGGAGCCGAGAATTATCATGATCATCCACCCCTTCTTTCTTTGTGCTAATCAGTTTATCACAACCGTATAAAACATAGATGATCTCAGATGTTATTTGAATTTTAGGGAAAATGGAAGAGCATTTTTTATTTTATCTTTTAAAAGATAAATTAGACGTCTGCTAAACAACAAGTCTTTTATTTAACAGGACCAGCCTTGAGCCAATAGAAAAGAAAGTTTTATATGAGCCAAATTTGAAGTCTTAAATAAATGCCTTATTAAAAGCGTTGTATGGGATTTTATTTTTGGAGAGAGATATACATTTCATTAAAAAGGGTACAGGGCAAGTACATCCTTGTCAACAGTATCAGGGATACAGGGAGGCTTTTCCTCAGCCTTTACAGTTGCAGATTTGTATTTTTTAGAGCCAGTTGCTTCAATACAAGCCCTTGCTACCTTTATAATCTCATACTTTCCATCATTGACCAAACCCTCCTTAGGTAGGGTCTTAGAGAAAATATAATAAACAATGCAAGCTAGAAAGGGCCCCAACCAGAATACCCATTGTCCATGCCACAATGGACCTCCAAAAAGCAATGCCGAGGCAAAGCACCTTGCAGGGTTCAGTCCAGCACCAGCATAGCCAATCTTCCCAGTTACCACACTGGACACATAGACTGCTATGGCCAATGATGCCGCTATCTGAATGCAAACCATAGTCGCCCCAAGTTCTTTGCTCCTTTTCTTGTCAAATGCCACTGTAACAGCAACCAAGAGGATAATAAAGGTACACACAAACTCCAACATCAGTGCAGTTCCCAGGCTAATGCCAGAGCCATTATCATTGATAGTGCAACCACCTAACATGTACTTCTCTACTGCATCATGGCTCATCGCACACTTCAATAAGAAGATGGCCATTATAGAGGCAAGGCATTGCCCCAAGAAAAAAACACATGCACGTACAAGACATATAGCACCCTTGAGGGTTGCAATGAATGTGAGCAATGGATTCAAAAAGGCCCCGGTTAGAGGAAACATGGTAAAGAGGAAGAAGAAAGCAACGACGAACACCGCAAACGGGACGAGCAGCTTGGGGTCAGTGACATTAGATTCATAGCATGAGAGAAGGCATGTCGTGAGTGTGTATAAAAAGAACGTGGTTGCCACTGTCTCTGCAAGGGCTGCCCTCCACATCTGTAAGAAGAAGCCAAGAGGGAAAAGTCAATCCCACACTTCTTAAACAAGTTGAGACATAAAATGTACAAAGAGTAATTATAAACCTCACGAACAAATGTGCCAACTTTTGTATGCATAGCAAGAAAATAATTCAGAAATTTGTTTATGGGTAATTATATTTGCACATTGTACTAACAATGTAAATTTTATATTGCCAGTACAATGTAAACTAAGAATTTTCCTTCATTATATTAACGATATGTTACCAATCACATTCAAGTTTGGTTTAAGAGATTTGATTGGAGATTTTTAATTAATTTATACGATTTTAAAAGTTCAAGATTTGATTTTAAACTAACTAATTAAAACCTTTTGGATTTAATTTGAAACAACCTTCAACTTTAGGATTTAATTTAAAATTACTGCTAAAGTATAATGTTCAACCTTTATCTTGGCATTTTCAAGCAAAAGAAAAAACTTAACAACAAACCAATTTGATCTAAAATCCGCGGGGGGGGGGGGAAGGGAAGCTTAACAACTAGTAATTTATTGATCTTAGAAAAAGACAATTAAGTTAGTAGTATAGTGTAAACATTAAAAGACAATTAAGTTTGAGGTAATGGAAGTGGGCATGAGAAGTGAATAAATTTTTTATTCTATTTTTTAATTATTGTATTGTATTGAATTCTTAATAGAGTAATGCAAAAGGCACGACAAAAATTCTTCTTAATGAATTACAAAAACCAATAAATTGTCAAAGTTGAGTTGAATTGTTAATTTTAAGAATTGAAAAGAGTAAAGAAAAAAACTAATAAATAATAAATTAAAGTATTCTAAGAAATAACTATTAAAGTTCACTTAGTAACAATAATTAATTTTAATAACTTTATTATAGTATGAGATATTAGATAATTTCCAAGATCCAATCTTAGCAACAATAATTAATATCTTCATTATACTAAAAAAATAATATGTCTAATGAACTTATATATACTTTATCATTTATTTTCTTGCTAGTATTATATATGAATAAATTTTTTATAAGGAAATCATGTGTAGTGCAAAATTCATCTCCTACCTAAAATTCATCTTCTAAGAGAACTCGAGTTGACTTGAAAAATCTTCCTTCGTATCAAGAGTTATAAGAAAAGATCTCATCTTGTCATCCTAATGATCAATATAAAATAAGAAAATATTATTTACAAAGAGATTCCTTGTTAACATCTTCAATACAAATTTGAAATCTCCTTAAAAAACATTCCTGGAGACAACACTGTATGTACGAGTATGTATAATATAAATAAGCAGTAAGATAATTAAATCTCACATGATTCTCCAAAGATAATAATAAAAAATCTAAATCTCAAATGGACCAAAAAAATAGCCTATTGACTTGAGCTCTTGGGAGGGGGTTCTGAGACTATGGATGTGTATAATAAGAATCAAAGCCTATTGACTATACTTGAGCGTCCTATAGACACATTGATAAGTCAAGCTTACCTCAGATGAGAAAATTTCATGGGCACCAATTGAATCAAGGAAAGTTGTCTTTAGGGATTTTCTTTCTATTATTTTCTCAAATGGTTGTGAGAAACTTTCATCATTTCCAATGGTTACAACGATATCCATAGCTCCAGTCCTACACAAGGAGAACGTAAGAAAGCTTTCATTCTGGGAAAGATATTTTAAAAAAGTGTACAAAAGAGAAGGGCCTGTGCCTTGTACAAAGTTTAAGATGTTTATGGTGACATATTATTTAACATTTTAAATGATATAATATTTTGTACACTATTAAATACAATAAATAAAATCTCAATATTAAAATTAATAAAAATGACAATGATAGTAATTAATTATTCAATAAAATTCATTCTACATAGACAATAAAACAAGAATGCTTAGATATGAATGAACAGTGATTACTTATAACACCTGCAGTCTACACTGGTAGGTAGCTATAAATGTACAATAATAATATAGTGTGCCAATAATATATTGATATATTTTTTTGCTCTCATTAATGTATTGATATTGTATTATACTAAAGTCAAGAATTTAATATAGTTTAAAAAGTTCTATATATAAAACAAGAATGCTTAGATATGTTTTCCTCGAAAAAAGAAAAAAAAAAAAGAATGCTTAGATATGAATGGACATGCACTCTGCTGGTAGCTAACTATAAATCTACAATAATAATAATATAGTGTCCCAATAATATATTGATTTTTTTTCGCTCTCATTAATATATTGATATTGTATTATCATACAAACTGAAATTTAACATAGTTTTAAAAGTTAATATAAAATAAGAATGCTTAAATATGAATGAACAATGATTACTCATAACACCTGCAGTATGCACTGGTAACTAGCAATAAATGTTAATAACATAGTATCCCAATAATATATTGATATTGTATTATCAATTTATCAAATTGTCCGGATTTTAATATAGTTTAAAAGTTCTATATGCTATGTTTTTTGAGAATATGGTATCCACTATGGCTATAATCATGTATTTCAAAAGTTTTAATTTTCACATTTTCTTCATGAATATAAACAAAATATAAAAACATTAACATTAACAAAAGATGATAAATATAACTGCGTGCCCATAATTCCTAAAGCTATTGGCTAATATTGGATTGTGCTTGTTGGGGCGGCTCTATGCATTTTGGGATCTAAGCCAAATATTAAAATAAAAAATGCAAAATTTTCTAGCAATATTTAAAAAGAAAAAGAAAAAAAAAAAAAAAAAAAGGAGGTTTGAGCTTTTTTTTTAATTTTAATTTTAATTTTTATAAGGATTTTTATGTGTTTTTTTATTTGTTCTGTTTTGTTGAGAGAGAAAGAGAGAGGAAGAGACTTAAGCTTCTAGGTCACAAACTTCTTTCCTAATTCCCCCCCCCCCCCCCTTTTTCCCATTTTTTTGGCTATATAATTTATTGGTCTCCTTTCTCAAATTTTCTTTTTCTTTTAGGCATTTTTTTCCTTTTTTTTTTTTGCTATATTTTGGATATAATTTATCAGCCTCCTTTCCCCATTTTTTTCCTCATAGGTTTTTTCCTTATTTTTTAGCCATAATTTAGGGTTTAATTTATTCATTTTACAGAATTAACATTCTTATTTTTTTTAATCAAATAACTTACCTAATTGGATAAAATTTGGGGGTCTTCCACAATTTTGAGGTCTTGCATAATTTGGGGGCCTTAGACAGTTGCCTAACTTTGAGAAGCACATGTATTCTCATTTAATAATAATATGTTTTTTCTACCTTTTAGGTTTTTACTGCAAAAGATAAAATATGGTTTGTTAATCTTTATTTATTTATTTTTTTTTGAGAAGAAATGGTTTGTTAATCTATTTGTCCCCTTTCCCATATTAAACTTTGGTTTTACACATATATACAAGTAAATTAAGTTAGAGTAGAATTTATACCTTGTATATATAAATATATAAAAAGAATCACTTAAACTTCACATTAATAAAATCTTATTAATTAAATTAGTTTCAAGCACTTGCGTGCATATATGTGTATGTGTCCATCAATTATAACCTCCCCCAACCACCCCCCCCCCCCCCCCTAATTTTTTTTTTTTTTTTCAAATTCAGCACTTTTATCAACTTTCAATCCGAAAAAAAAAAAAAAAAACCCAACCAACCAATAAACTCTTATCAACTTTTTTCCTTTTTGTTTCTACACCTTATCGGCCTGTACGTTTTGGATGATCAAAGACCTTATCAACAAATCACGTTTCTTTACTCTTCCTTTTCCTCCTCCTCAATCTTATAACGTATAGGAAAGAAATTAGGAAATTGTGGTGTGGCTTATCTCGACATCTTGATATTGGCCATGAAACAATATATACCAGAGTTAATATTGTTTTTTGGCTACATAAATATAGAGAGAGAAACGAAAATGATACATTAGATGAAGCGGGTTACATAAATTTGCTTCAATGATGCGCACACATAATTAAACAGACAAACAAATTAAAAAGATAGAAACTAAAATGGAAATGTAAAAGGCTTACAGTGTAACAAATGGCAATTCCAGTAAACCTTTTTTTTTTAGAGAGTTTCAACTTATTGCATCCGCTCCTAATGATAACTCTTTATTTATTATCAGACTAAGACACCAATCAGTTTTTGGCGTAGGCAGGGATTGAACCCAAATCTCAATTTCAATAACCCTATATTGATGCACTAAGCAACAACTTATGGGATTGCATATATAGGCAATAAAAAATACTTATTTTCTAAAGTAGAAGTATCAATCTCTTTCACATTGAATATTTTTCCCATTTTTTTTCCAATGTTTTAGTGACCTTTGCTTTATTAATTGACTGTTAGGTTCTCAAAATAAAATAAAAAATTTAGTTGACTGTTAGGGATCATGTGATTACGTATCTTAATTAGTAATAATATATAAGTAGTCATTATCAATGGTTATTAATTAATGTGCATAAAAGGGTATCAAAGATTTGATTCTAAAAAAAAACAAAGTATCTAAGAATTGAAAAGGGCTACTAATTATCAAGTCGTGAAAAATGCTATACTTCAAGGTGTGGAAAGTACCAATCAAGTATCGAATGCAAATTTTCGCCTACACTAAAAACTGATTGATGTTTTAGTCTGATGATAAAGAACTATTATTAGAAGTGGATACCATAGGTTGAAATTTTCTCTATAAAAAAAAAAAAAGAAGTATCGAATGCAAAATGCAATGCCACCAAACTTTATCAAAGAGTCACCATTTTTTTTTTTATGAATTCAGATCTTCTAGATTTCTTAGGATACTCTACCAACAAAATTTTTTAAATTCTAATCACTCTTATATGATTTAAGGGTCTAAATTCTACCATGTCAGCATTCCACTAACAATACTTTTAAAATAATAAAATAATGTTGCAAATAAAATAATTAAGATTATTGTTAATGAAATGTTGATATAGTAAAATCTAGACAATTAAATCAACTAATTCAAGTAAAAATTCATTGTCTAAATAGAAATATTTTGCAACAATATCATGATTTTAAAAGTTCCGGGATCTTGGGATAATTTTTAAGTACTGAAAGTTATACATCATGGAATCTCATTGTAAGAACTCGATGCAATATGTTGAGATATTGTCTAACAATGTTAGATGTAAAAGTCAACTATTAATAGTTTCAATTAGCTTAATTGATAAAGTCTTTGACGGTTGAATAAGCTATTTGGAGTTCAATTTTTCACTTACACCAAAAACCGATTAATATTTACAATAATATAATCATTAGAAGTAGAAATTCTATAAAAAATTAAATAAAAAAAAAACTTGACCATTGAATTAACAATTCAATTTAATGTCATACAATTTAATTTTGTTTTATAAATTCAAGTGGCAATCTCACGTCATACAATTTTAAATTCTATAAATAAAGTCCATAATAATAACAATTAACAATTTTTCTTTTGTTTTTTTAGGAAACGTGTTCGGTGTTCCTTGAATTTCACGGCTCTCAAAATGATTTGAGACAATCACTACACCGAAAGGGTTTCCGCAAGAAAGTTATCTCATGATGAGAAAGGCAGAGCTTTAGAAAATTTTATTTTTTCCAAAGTCAAACTGTTTTTTTCTTTTGGAGAAACCAAAGTCAAATTGATAACCAATGTAATCGTGTGCTTTATTTATTTATTTATTTTATCTACCTATTCAGTTAGTTAATATTTTTTGGTAGACTACTTCGACAAAATACAAAGTTGACAATATAAGATGGATACTCGGCAACTAGTTCGTTTTTGTAGAACTCTCATGAGAATATTTAACCTTTTATCAAAGACCAATAAACGAATAAACTATAACTTGGGTGAAGAGTCATAATCCAAGCTAAAAGAAATGGTAAAGCCAAATGCCATTAGAGGAAAATGAGATTTTGGGGAAAATGGGTTAGCATTTTCAGATTTATTTTTTAAAAAGAAAGTGATACATTTGCTAAAGAAGTCTTTCCTTCAACAAGACCAGCCTTGTGAAGAGAAAAGAAAGTTAAATTGAACCACAATTTGAAGCCTTAAATAAAAACTATATATTAAAAGCCTCTCCATGCCATGGCATAGAAGCTTAATCTTTATCTTGAAGATAATTGGGAGAGCCATTTCCTTCAAAACAAGCCCTTGCTAGCTTCATGATATCATACTCTCCATTGACATTGACCAAGCCCTCCTTAGGTAGGGTTTTAGAGTAACCATAAAAAACAACGCAAGCTAGAAATGGCCCCAACCAAAATACCCAATGTCCATACCACAATTGACCTCCTTGAATCAATGCTGGGCCTAAGCACCTTGCAGGGTTTAGGCCTGCACCAGCATAGCCTGGCTCCCAGTGACCACAATGGACACATAAACTGCTATAGAAAGTGATGCTGATAAGAGAACACAAACCATAGTCACCCCAAGTTCTTTGCACCTTTTCTTGTCAAATGCCACAGTAATACCAAGCAAGAGGACACTAAAGGTGCACACAAACTCTAACATTAGTGCAGTTCCAAGGCTTACACCAGAGCCATTGCTATTGATGGTGCAACCCACCTAACATGTACTTAACAACTGCATCATTGCTCATCACACACTTGATCAAGAGGTAGCCCATTATAGAGCCAATGCATTGCCCCAAGAAATAGACGCATTCACGTACAAGAGTAACAGCACCCTTGAGGGCTGCAATGAATGTAACCAATGGATTCAGAATGGCCCCAGATAGAGGAATGATTGTCAAGATGAAGACGAAACAAATGTTGAACACAACAAACGGGACCAGCAGCTTGGGTTCAGAGACATGAGATTCAAAGCATGAAATAATGGATGTAATGCGTGTGAATATAAAGAAGGTAGTTGCCACTGTCTCTGTAAGGGCTGCCCTCCACGGCTGAAAGAAGAAACCAAGAGGGAAAAATTAATCCTATTCTTGTTTAACAAGTTCGTACATAAAACATCAAAGAGTGATTATGTAACTCAAAAACAATTTCCTCAGCTTTTAAACACAAAACAAGGAAGCAATCCAAAAAAAAAAAAATTATTTATTATTTTATTGATATGAGTCATATGACATCAATCACATTCTAATTTGGTTTGAGGGAGTTTGATTTTCGGATTTAGCTAGGAATTTAAATTTATACAATTTTAGATGTTTAGAATTTGATTTGAAACTAACAAAACTATAGGATTTAATTTGTAACAATCTCAAACTTCCGGATTTAATTTAAAATAACCCCTAAAGTATAAGATTTAAAATGTAACAAGTTTGTAAGCTGTCCCCACATATAGAAACATTCAATGGATGTATTAATAAGGTTATCTTATCTAAGCGAGTGAGATGGTTTTCTTCACATTTGTGCAATATAAGTATTATGAATTAGTTATTTGACCAGAAAATTAAGCTACAATAAAATAGTAATTTGGATTTGATGATTATGAATATTGGGCTTTAATTTTAAGGTTCTAGTTAATGGAAAATATAGAAAATTGTTAAAAAAATGAGTTGCTTTTTTTTTTTTTTTTCATAATTTTTTAAAGTATTTTCTAAACAAATATGCCTAGAGCATATGTTAACAAAATCTTTTTTTTTTAATAATACAATATATAAGATATATGATAATCTAAGAAGACACGAAAATATTTTGAAAAATTATAACATAAAACAAGTAGTACGACACCAATATGACGTAAATATGACTCATGTATAACACCTTAAATGAAGTGTTTGTACTTCATAGATGATAATTGTCCCGTGTTTAAGTACTCTTTATGAACAGCAAGATTACTAAATCTCAAATGGACCAAAAAAAAAAAAGCCTATTGACTCGAGCATCTTATATATAAGTCAACTTAGTCAATCTTACCTCGGATGAGTAAATTTCATGGTCACCAATTGAGTCAAGGGAATTTGTCCTTATTATGGAGTTAGTTTCTGTTTTCTCAAATGATTTAGAGAAACTTTGATCAGTTCCACCGGAGATAACGACATCCATAGCTCCAGTCCTACACAAGAAAAATGGAAGAAAGCTTTCATTTCGGAAAATCATAAGCAAAATTTGTACAAAAGAGAAGGGCTTTTGCCTTCTGCAAATTGGCTGCTCCCACCATGTTTCAATTATTGACTAAATTTTCATTTTCTTTTCTTTTTTTCTAAAGTTTGGAATTAGATCTTCCTAGGAGGGTGTGTGGAAGTCTGAACTTGGAGGAAAATGATCATTCTCATTTCATAATTTAGATTATATCTTAAAATTTTAAAGGTTTATATTATAGTATGTTATTTGAAAATATAAATAACATGATACTTTGTTGTACACTGTTAGATACAATTAAAAAAAAAATATACATTATAAAATCAATAAAGATCTTAACCCTTGTACTTAATTATTCAATAAGATTCATTCTACTTGGACAAGAGAATACAAGAATGCTTAGATATGAATGAACATGATAATTACATGCATAAACTTGCCGGTCTGTAATTAGTGAGCACTCACATCACCTCCAGTCTCCTCTAGCACCTATATATATAGATGTACAATTATAACATAGTGCAATAATATATTGGTATTGTATCATCATAGTGACTGGTATTCAATATAGTTTGAGGAAGTTCATTAGTACTACCATGTTTTTTGAGAATATGGTATCCAATATGACTATAATTATGTATTCTAAATGCTTCTTTTTTCTTTTTTTTTTTGTTCTAAAATAAGAAGTCTTGATTTCATGAATATTGTTAGGTTCTAAGTACTTAGGAACTAATGTATTAGAACTCTAATTTGTATTGTTGGCAAATCATGATCAAAACAGGTCTTTAGTCTTGTTTTAGACTTGCTCAAAGTATGTGTTTTATGTACAGTTGGAATCGAGTTACTATAGAATTCATTGTGCAATTCGGTCTGACTCGATCGATCGAGAATTAGATTTGACTGATCGAAAGTCGAGCAGAATATTTTTTTTTGCAGAATTTCCAACTCAGCCCTAAGCCCATATGACGTGTAGGGTTTTAAGTTTTGCCCTAGGTATAAAAGGGAAACCCTAACCACGTTTTTGAGGTTGCTCTTTTTGCTGTGTGTGTGAATCTCTTGTGAGATCTGAGAAGTGGTTGCCTTCACACATGCTTAGGATTATCAAGAAGGAGAGTTCATTGAGAGCTTGGTGATCATTCAGTTGCTGCACTAAAGAGCTTAAAGATACATATGCAGGAGTGCTTGTACTTGCTGAGAATCCAAGAAAGAAGAAGTTCGTGGTCTTGGAGTTTGCACGTGGTCATATCAGTAGGTTTTTTACATAAGGTAGCAATAGGATGTTAGTGGTCTAAGTCGCTATTGTAAAATTTTTATTTTTTCATAATGGATTCAGTTTTACCTTGAGAATAGCTAGGTTAAATCATCCCCAGGCTTTTTACCGAATTGGTTTTCCTGGGTCATCATATTTTTGTGTTCTTTATATTCCGCACTTTACATTGATATGATTATATGATTATATTAACCTAGATTTGTTTAATTTGGACTAAGTAATAACTTGACTTATTAACTAAGTTAATCCAATTGTGTTTTAAACGGTCTAAAAACGTACAAATATAAATATGCAATTTTTAACATAGTGGGTACCATATCCTAAAAGTACCTACTTATTTTTTGTTAATTTCCCGGCAAACAAATATATATATATATATATATATAGAGAGAGAGAGAGAGAGAGAGAGAGAGAGAGAGAGAGAGAGAGAAGGAAGAATAGAGAAACGTGATTTGCGTTGATTAGGTCTTTGATCATGCAAAAAAGCTTAGGTTGGTAAGGTGCAGAAACAAAAAGGAAAAAAGCTGGATAAGAGTGTTGAAGAATAAGAGCACTGAAAGGAAATTAAGAGTGATCCATCAGTATCCCTAACATACTGAATTGGCAAATATTACGCAATTAAGAGAAAACCACTTCCTAAATTTGATGCATTAGATGAAGTGGGTTACATAAACAAAGAGAGAGACACCCGAAATTGATGCACTAGATGAAGTGGGTTACATAAATTTGCTTCAATGATGCACACACATTGAATCAAACAAAGAGAGAGAAATGAAAATGGAAACGTTATCATTTTTTTTAGGGGGGAGGGGGCTGTTCTTTGAAGTTCAGAGTCAAATGTTTGAGACAATTACTACACCAAAAGGATTTCCGAAAGAGATAATATATCTCCCGAGAAAGGAAAAGCTTTAGAAGTATTTTTATTTTATTTTCCAATATCAAATTGTTCTTCCATGCAATCTTGTCTTTTTTAATCTGACTGTTCAGTTAATATTCTTTGGTAGACTACTTCGATAAAATACAAATATGACAATATATAAGAAACATGCTCGGCAACTAGTTCATTTGTGTATTACTCCCACCAGTATACTTGACCTTTACCAAAGGTCAGTAAAGAATAAATGATAACTTGGATGAAAAGTCATAAACCTAGCTAGCTAAAAGAAATGGTTAAAGCCAAAAGCCAGTTGAACTAAAAAGTCATCATTTTCACACGATTTTCCTTCAAAATTTTTATAAAAAAAATTACATATTTTTTTGCTAAATTACTAATGTGGTCATACAAGTATTAGGTAAAGTTTAATATAGTTTCACAACTATTAATATTATCCCTTAATTTTAAAATTAAATCATTTTTTTTTGGAGAATTTCAACTTACGACGTCCACTCCTGATAATAGCTCTTTATCATCAAATCAAAACATCAATTAGTTTTTGGTGTAAACGGAAATTGAATTCCAGATCTCTTATTGAACTATCATAAACTTTACTAGTTAAGCTAACTAAAACAAATCATTTAATTCTTAGATATCCTCTCATTTCTATTTTTTTTAAAAATAGTTGATATGCTAAATTGATCAAACATTAAAAAGCTAATATGAAAAGTGTCAAATTTTAAAAAGATATCAAACCATTTCTAGTAAAATTTAATTCGAGAGAGGATACAATGACGACATTAACTTGTTGTTTGAATGGAGTGAGATTACATTAATATAATTAATTGTTGAAGGAATAAAATAAACTAAAGTTTAATGGTTGAAAATTTAAATTAGTAATTAGTTCCCAATGTTTTGGCCCTCTTTTTTTTTGTGTGTGTTTTGGGGGGGGGGGGGGGGGGGGGGGTGGAATTTTATTCTCAGGGAGACCTTTCCTACCGCTAGGGTGTATGTGTCGGTCCAAACATTTATTTATTTATTTATTTATTTATATTATTATTATTATTATTATTATTATTATTATTATTATAATATGATAATTACAAGCTAAAGAAGTGAGAGATTTAAATCCTTAATGTCTCTATTGAAAATACCAAAAAATGTCATTTGAGTTACAACTTTAAAAGCACTTGGGCTTTATCTATATATATATATATATATAGGCAAAACTAAGAGAAAGTCAAATTATAATTTCAATTGAAGTCCAATTGTGCGTCATGTGTCATTTTTAATATTTAAATTTTTGTGTCAAGTAAATTATTGAATACAAAAATTGAAAAGTCCAAATCCAAATAGATTTTAAATTGAATTTCAATTGAAGTCTAATTTTGTGCCACGTGTCCATTTATTTTTTTTTAAAAAATTTATGGCAAATAAGCTACTGGATGCAAAAACTGAAGAATCTAAATTCAATTAGATTATATATATATATATATATATATAACTGTAGGGACTCAATTTGTAATGGACCCTTAACAATAAGAATTTGTAGAGTGTGGGTAAAAAGGCTAGGCATCATCAAAGTAAACAACGGTTGATATGAAATTTATAACAAATAATAAATGACCTAAAATTCATAGGAATCTTATCAAAGAAATTTGGCTAAGTGTTTTTTTTGTAAAGAATGATCGTCACTTTGGTTAAGGGTTTGCGAAGCATGTTTGTCCTTGGCTCAGGCCGAGGATCTATTTTTCTTAGAGTTGATATATATTCTGTCCTTTTTCTCCAGACTGATTCATATCCGAATCCCTTTTATGTTGGAAATCCTCTTGGTTATATAGTATTGTTTTAGTTAATCTTAGCCGTCCATCTGTCGGTTATCTGGACATTGTGAATAAGGGTTTGTCCCATCATCTGCTTTTGCAGGCTTTATGTTAGTTCCTAGCTGCCTTTACAAACTTTCTATTAGTCGGAGTGACCGAGGCACCTGGGTTTGCTGGTCACTTCACCATTAAAGTGGCCAGAAGGTTGGTGGCGTAAGTTTTAAGGGATGAGAGATATTTTCCTTCTATCAACGTCGGTTGGCCGAGGAGGTGGGCATCCTCGGTGAAACCCTTTGAGGACTTAGACTTTTCTCTTTTACCCCCTCAGCCTCTATATCCTCCTCGGCGCGGGCCTTGGGCCGACTATGGAGTGGGCCGGGGTTGTTTGAATATTCAGGGCCCCACAATAACCATTACATATTTTAGAAATTTATTATTCAAAAATGGTGTAAGCTAATGCCATGTATAATTTCAACATGTTTTATAACATATGCATAGAGTTACATACTAGTTTATATTAATACTAACCTCTAAGCATGCGCTCACGTGCGTGCTCAGAGGCTCTTATATTTTGGGTAAAAATTAATAATTTGCATAAATTATAATTTGTGATTAATATATTTTTCAATCATAAAAAAAAAAAAAAAAAAAAATCTAAGGGTGTGATAAGTGTTAAGCATTTGTGGAGAAATAATTTTATGCGATGTGAGTAGTTGCTTAGAGGTTAGTGTATTTTTTTTTTTTTAATTTTATGTGATATGAGTAGTTTTTTTTTTTTTTTTTTTTTTAATTTATATAATTTTTTTTTTATTGGAACCGTTGGTAGTTTTTTTTTTTTTTTTTTTTTTTTTAGGAGCCCTGGGTGGGTAGCCTTTCTTTCTTATTTTTGGTTAGAAACGTGGGGTAGTGGGGTTGGGAAGTGAGAAGTGTGAGGGTAGAGGGAAAATTTTAGTTGATTTATGATCTTAACTTTATTTCTCTTTTTAAGGAACAAGAATAGATTAATTAAATTAGAGATATTTTTAACAATAAAAAAAATCAATAACTAACTTTCCGAATCTTCTTAATATGTTTAGATACTTACTCAGAACAAATGAAGCAGTTTAAAATCCAAATATAACTTTCATCCGAGATTATGTACAACAAAATAATTGATGCAACTAGTGGGCATAAACAGTAGAAAGGCGACCTCCCCTTTTTTTAAGTCCCTTATGATTTATGAATGAGAATTTTATTAAAACAACACCACCGACAACAATACGATTAGAGAAAACATTCCATTCGGCGGTTTTGGTCTTACACTTTGACTTATGTTTTGGTTTTGAGCCAACAAAGCTTTTGGGGTTTTTCACTTGGCAAAACCATCATCTGAACCTGGGCTTTATGGCTTTTGGGTTTTGCTGAATTCTACCACAAAGATGGTGAAGCCGGCGGCCTTTGTATAGTCCGTCGACGCTCTGGAAGCTTCTCTGATGACTATGTGGGTGGGTTTTAAGGAGTGATTGTGTGTATTAAGTGTATTTGATTGTTTTGTGAAATGCTGATGTAGCTGAAGCTATTAGATGGTGTAAAATGATGGTTTTACGCCAAGTCCGGACCAAATTTGTTCTCATACAATTAATAGCTCAAACTACAAACCAGAAGTCCAAAAGATTCCCTTACAGAAGAGCGCATGTTGGAAATTGTCTTATATTTTTATTTGTAATTGGTGTCTTTGTTGTGTTACTTCGGTATGAAAAGAAGGGAAGTTCAATTCCTATTTGTAAAAGAAAAAGTTTTCCTTATATAAGAAGTAATTATAGATTCTTTTTCCATCGAAGAATACAATTGCAAAAGGTTTTTGGTTGCTTTAGTCTGTATCAAGGGACTCTGTCTAAACTACAAAGTAGTCCTCTGTAACCCCTTAAACCTACAGAACTTATCTGTGGAGGTTTTCTCTTCGCTCATGAATAAAGATTTATGGGGTGTTTAGTTGTATTGTTTAAACAACACAATACGTATTTCTACAACATTTTTCACTCATATGTATTTTCATAATATAGTTAAACTATTTTACTAAAACAATATTACCAAACAGGTCCTAAGTTTTCTATGGCTTTGAATGAGGAGCTCTATAATTAGTGGCGGCGCCACCTTATAGTCAGGGTGGTCCTGGGACCACCCTAACCTGAATATATATATATATATATAATTTAAAATTTTATTTTATTTACCTTTAAAAAAATTTTTAGGACCATCCTGAATTTTTTTTATGCTAATAAAATTAAATTTTGGTCCATAATTTGAGTAACTTAACAATATATTAGGGTATTTCAAGCAAAAAGGAAAAACTCAAAAAAAAAAAAAAAATTTGAACTAAAATCTAGAAAAAAAAAATTATAATAAAACTACTACAGACTGAGCAATGGCTTGATTCCTTCGACTAAGCACACTACCCAATACAACACAATTTTCAACATTTTATTGTTTTTTATTACAATATTATTTTTCCTTACTAGACATATTACTTACTTCTTATTTTTAATTATTTTTTCTTGTTTATTCTTAACTACACACGTCTTCTATCCCCTCGATTTTTACACTTCATACTTTTAACTTTTATCACATCTCTATCTACACTTTTACATCTACATTTTGCCTTTCTCCTTGTTCATAACTTCTATGTTTTCTACCAGTGCCAGTGAGGCAGTGCCTCTTCTCAAGTTTTGAGTCTCAGATTTCTCAATGCGATTTTTTTTTAGCTATACAGGTACCTTTGTTCATTCATTTCTTTTCATTTTTTTTTCTTTTGAGGTTTTTTGGTTTACATAATGCAAATTTGTTTTGGTTTTAAGAACAATTTTTTTTTTTTAACGCACAAACTTCATGCCGGCCGAATTTTGAATTTTGGCTAGTATTTATTGAAACACCCCGAAAACACTTGAAATAGACTGGAATGACTCGAAATTTTTTTTGAAGTGGAATAGGGTGGGTTATTGTTCCGGTTTATTTACCGGCACGGTATTTTCCAGTCATTACAACCTAAACGAAATGGAATTAATAACATTGAATGAAACCTAATTACTTAAAAGCTAAAAAGAAATAAGATAGTGTAATTTATGCTTCCAAAGAAATACCCTGAACAAAATTTCTAGAGCCGCCACAGTCTATAATAGAAACTTTGAAAAGATTTCACAAAGAGAAACACTCTTAAGGGAAAGAATTTCGAACTCTTTACACTCTAGAAGGTTTGACTTTTAGACCTACTCTTGAACGGTAGCCTTTAATCATCTCTTTTTTTTTTTTCTTTTTTTTTTTTGGTTAAAGGGATAATATATATAAACTAAGAAGCCAAAATAGTTAGGTTTGCGGCTGTAAGCCTACAATAGTTAGTCCCATTTACATCAGAGCAGATTAGAGTAGTAACAAAAGATGGGGAAGCATAAAAAACACAGAATTCTACATCAAGATTACATCCATTCTTTGCTAGAGCATCAGCACAATGATTAGCTTCCCGAAACACATGCTTCACCGTGGCTCAAGGCACCCTATTTAGCAACCACCTGCAGTCCACCATCAAAGAAGAATAAGCTGCATTAGAGGAATTGCTGGAGTTCAACAAGTCAACAACAACTTTTGCATCTAATTCTATTTTCATGTGCTGAATACCCAATTGGCTGGCTAGTATTAGACCATCTCTTAATGCCCAAAATTCTGCTACCATACTCGTTGCTCTTCCAATGGATCTAGAAAATCCTTTAACCCAATTCCCCGAGCTATACCTGATCAGTCCGCCTCCCCCAGCTCTCCCTGGCTAATATTAGACCATCTCTATGTACTAAGGGTTGGTTTATATTCCGAAAATTAAGTTAAATAGGCTGTACAACAAATTCAGTTGACTGTTTACACAAAATCTTGTTTAGTTGAGCAAGGGTCTCACATACTTTATGTCTAAATTTTGAAACTCTTCTACTTGACCTGACTTAATTAAACCAAATTAACTTAATTATAATATAACACTCTATTTTAGCACTAGAGAATTTAGCCGACAATTTAAAACTAAACACGGTGTAATTAGATTTAGGTTAGTTTATATTTATGAGAGTTTTTAGTGTGTTTATGTTTGTAAAGGTTATGAGTGTTATTTGTAAGAGTAAAGTTGTTTGCGAGGTCTGGTTTAATATATTGTAACTTATATCACTGATAGTGAATTTAGGTTAGCATTATTTGTAGATGTAGGAGTAGAATTGGCCAAACCATGTTATATGTTAATACGTTTCCAATGGTCCCTAATCACAGCAACAACTAATTTTAATCAAAACAAGGGTGTTGTATAATCTCTAAAAAAGTCATTTGTCTATTTTTTTTATTCACCTTTAATTAGGTTTTCTGCAATGTTTAATTAGCTATCCTTTAATATGGAGGTGTGTTGTAGTTGTGATTGATTGTAAGCAATGCTTTTGAACTTCTGGTTTGCAGCTTGAGCTGCTATTTTGAATATTGTTTTTGGTGTTGTTTTAAGAAAATGGTCTCATTCATGGAATTATAATAGTAATAATAATAAATAAATAAAGCACTAAACTAAACAAATCTAAACTCCAATGATTGTCAAGGAGGCCCAAACGCCCCAAAAGCACAAGAACTGGAAAAAAAATCCGAAGGGTAAAGAATCCGATCACCAAGGCCAAGTGCTCGTTTGGTATTGCAATTTAAAATGAATCATGTAATATTGTGGAACATCATCCCAAGTAGATAAATTGTGATTAAGATATTTATTATAGCCAATTATAGAATTGGAATAATAAGTGTAACAAATGGAACTTGAAGGAACTAATTATAATATGATATACTAAGCACAAAAGTAAAATTCTAGGATATTATCTCAAGTAGATAAAAATTGTGATTAATAAATATATTTATAGTAGTCCATTATAGAATTGGAATAATACGTGTAACAAATGGATCTAATTATAAACCAAGCTTACCTCTGGAGAGTAAAAAAAATAATTTTTATCCATGTTTTTTGAAAGTTCAAAACCTATAAAAAAAAAAGTTAAAAAAAAAAAAAAAACACGAGTTTTAATCGAAAAGAAAAAAAAAAAAGAACTTTATTATTTTATCTTTAAAGTAATAAAAATTATAGGATAAAGACTTAAGTATAATTTTAAATTCAAACACACAGTTGCATTAGTTTTGATTAACATTGGAAAATAAAACATTTGTTTGTGTTTTATTAGTTACTACAAGTATGCAACCAATATTTGAATTTAATTATGAAACCTAATATATTGTAGGAAAAAAAAAAAAACTATACCTAAAGTTTGTCCAAAAATATAATAGAAACTTAAATTCTTAATGTAATAATTAATCATTCTCTATTAAAAATTGTGTATAAAGATTACAATTTGATCATTTAATAAGTCTATGTTAGCTAAAACATCAAAATTCACATGAGTTATAATTGAAGTTTGTTAGTTACTAAAATCTTTGCATAGTTGGAATTTAGGCTTATTCATATGTAAACATACTCATTATAAATAAATAAAAAATATAACAAATATGTTATTCTTCAATGGATTTCTTGTATTAACAATATCACTTAAAATTCACATAAATGAAATCTTATTAATTAAATTAGTTTCATGCACTTGCATGCCTATGTATTATGTGTAAGTGTCCATCAATTATACCCCCCCCCCCCCCCCCCCCCAAAAAAAAAAAAAAATCATCACTCTTATCAACTTTTAATCCAAAAAACCCAACCAAAGACCTTATCAACAAATTACATTTCTCCTATACATTTTTGGATGATCAAAGACCTTATCAACAAATCACGTTTCTCTAGTCTTCATTTTTTCCCTGATCTTAACATATAGGCCAACAAGGAAGAAGAAAAAAAATTTAAGGAAAAAGAAATTGCTATCGTTTAAAAAAAAAAAAATAAATAACAAATGCATCATTTTTACATTATGATATTATTGGCTATGACACAATAAATACCAGAGTTTATATTGTTTTTTGGCTACATAAACAAAGAGAGAGAAACGAAAATGATGCATTAGATGAAGTGGGTTACATAAATTTGCTTCAATGATGCATACACATAATTAAACAAACAAACAAATTAAATAGATAGAAACGAAAATGGAAATGTAAAAGGTTTACAGTGTAACAAATGGCAATACCAATAAGGAAAATTATTGAATACTCTGAGAGTACAATAAATGCGTACTCTCTCATCTCATATGAATTGTGGGTCCCACCATAAATTTAATTAGTAGAACCCACAATTATGTGAGATAGAGGAGTATGCATGATACTCTGAGAGTATCTAATAATTACCCTACCAATAAACCTATATATATGAACACACTAAGCAACAACTTAGAGGGTTACATATATAGACAATAAACAAATACTTATTTTCTAAATTAGAGGCATCAATCTCTTTCTCATAGAATATTTTTCCCTTTTTTACCAATGTTTTAGTGACCTTTGCTTTATTAATTGGCTGTTAAGTTCTGAAAATAAATATAAAATAAAAATTAATTGACTATTAGGATTATGTGATTACATGTCTTAAAGACAAATTTTAGTTTCAAAATTAGTTATAGCTTAAGATTACAACTTTAATCAATATTTTTTATTAATAGTAAATTTTGACAAATCTATCATTGGTCTACGTACCGGAACTAAGAACATTCAAGATTATGCACGATTATACATGAAAGATCCTTTTTTTGGCTCTCTCTTTTGTCTTATGTCTCTTATCCTCAGGAGATCTTCCTCCACTAGAAGGTTTTTTCGGAAAACTTCAATTATTCTAGTGTGGATGGTAGGTAGGTCTATCCACATATTTATTGATCAGTAATAATAACACTCATTTTAATTTGTTATACACAATAATTCTTAATTTCGTTAAGAAGTCTTAATTTTGTCAAATAAAGTTACTTATTTTAATAGTCAATAATCAATCCAATTTAAAATTTGTATTCAAATAGGATATACTATACACAAAGTATGGTCTATTTTTGCACTCACCAAATAAAAAAATAAAAAAAATTAGACCTGAAAATAAA
This sequence comes from Quercus gilva, assembly GCA_023621385.1. Taxonomy (NCBI): domain Eukaryota; kingdom Viridiplantae; phylum Streptophyta; class Magnoliopsida; order Fagales; family Fagaceae; genus Quercus; species Quercus gilva. The sequence continues at coordinate 54,028,582 of CM042483.1, forward strand.
TAAGACAACTTTGTTGATTTATTTTTAGATAAAATAAATATTAATATAATTCAACGCGTTATTAAATTAAGTATCCTGTGTCACAATGATGTGTAAGTTAAGTAACAGGGATCGAATCTCAGACCTCTTATTCGAGAATATGAGACTTTACCAATTAAGCTAATTAGAACTCATAATCTCTTTGTAAGAACTAAATGCAATATGTTGAGATATTGCCTGACAATGTTTTATTAACAGTTCAATAATCTCATTATTACTGTTTGATGTAAAACTCAACCATTGAATTAACAATTCAATTTAACGTCATCCAATTTATATATTTTTAATTTAAATGGCACTCTAGTCATACAATTTTAAATTGTATAAATAATTCAATCGTAATAACAATTAACAAATTTTTCTTTTGTTTTCTTAGGAAGGGTGAAGAGTCATAAGTCATAACCCTCGCTAATAGAAATGGTTAAAGCCAAAAGCCATTTGAGAGAAATGAGATTCTAGGAAAAATGGAATAATAGCATTTTCAAATTTATCTTTTAACGAGAGAGCGATACATTTGCTAAAGAAGGCTTTCCTTCAACAAGACCAGCCTTTATTTATTGTGACAAGAGAAAACAAAGTTTAATTGAACCACAATTTGAAGCCTTGAATAAAAACTATATACATTTAAAGCCTTGCATGTCGTAGCAGCTTAATCTTTATTTTGAAGACAATTGGGAGAGCCATTTCCTTCAATACACACTCTCAATCTCAGGTAGGGTTTTAGCGTAAGCATAATAAACAATGCAAGCTAGAAATGGCCCCACCCAAAATACCCATTGTCCATGCCACAAGTCATGTTTTCCTAGAACCAATGCTGGGCCTAAGCACCTTGCTGGGTTCAGACCAGCAGCAGCATAGCCTGGCTGCCCAGTGATCATAACGGACACAAAAATTGCTACAGAAATTGATGCTGCTATCAGAGCACAACCCGCAGTCACCCCAAGTTCTTTGAACCTTTTCTTGTCAAATATCACTGTCATACTAGTCAAGAGGACAACAAAGCAGCACATAAACTCTAACAATAGTGCAGTTCCAAGGCTTATACCAGTCCCATCGCGATTGATGGGGCAACCACCTACCAAGTACTTGTCAACCATTTCATCGTTCATCACAATCTTCAACAAGAAGTAGGCAAATATAGAGCCACCTAATTGCCCCAAGAAATAGACAATTGCACGTACAGTAGTTACACCACCCATGAGGGCTACAATGAGTGTAATCATTGGATTCATAAAGGCCCCAGACAGAGGAAACATTACCCAGATGAAGAGGAAACAAGGGATGAACACCGTAATCAGGAGCAGCAGCCTGGGTTCAGAGACACGAGATTCAAAGCTTGCAATAATGAATGAAACGAGCGTGAAAATAAAGAAGATAGTTGCCACTGTCTCTGTAAGGGCTGTCTTCCACATCTGAAAGAAGAAACCAAGAGGGAAAAGTTAATCCTACTCTTATTTAATAAGTTGGTACATAAAACATCAAAGAGTGATTATAAACCTCACGAACAAATTCGTCAACTAATAAACACAAAACAAGAAAGTAATTCAAAATTTTATTTATTATATTATTGATATGCATGAGTCATATGACATCAATCACATTCTAATTTGGTTTGAGGGGTTTGATTTTTGAGTTTAACTAGGAATTTAAATTTATATGATTTTAAAAGTTTAGAATTTGATTTGAAACTAACAAAACTATATGATTTAATTTGTAACAATCTCAATAAGATTTAATTTAAAATAATTCCTAAAGTATAAGATTTAAAATGTAACAAGTTTGTAAGCTGTCCCTGCATATAGAAACTTTCAGCAGATGTATTATTAAGGTTATCTTACCTAAGTGAGTGAGATAGTCTTCTTGACCTTCGTGCTATATAAGTATTATAAATTGGTTATTTGACCCGAAATTAAGCAACAATAAAATACTAATTTGGATTTGATGATTATGAATATTGGGCTTTAATTTTAAGGGTCTAATTAATGGAAAATATAGAAAATTGTTTTAAAAAAATGAGTTGCTTTTTTCCATAATTTTTTAAAGTATTTCCTAATCGAATATACCTAGAGCATCTATTAACAATTTTTTTTTAATATAATATATAAGATATATGATAATCTAGGAAGACACGAGCAATTTTGATAAATTATAACATAAAACAGTTAGTATGACACTGCTGTGACATGAATATGACATAAGTACAACACCCTAAATGAATTGTCCATACTTCTTAAATGATAATTGCCCCAAGCCTAGGAACTCTTTATGAACAGCAAGATAACTAAATCTCAAATGGACCCAAAAAAGAAGCCTATTGACTTGAGCATCTTATATATAAGTCAACTTAGTCAATCTTACCTGCCATGAGTAAATTTCAGCGACACCAATTTTGTCACTGAAAGTTGTTCTTCCTGGGGAGTTACTTTCTGTTTTCTCAAATGATTTTGAGAAACCTTGATCAGTTCCACCAGAGTTATCCACATCCATAGCTCCAGTACTACACAAGGAAAATGGAAGAAAGCTTTCATTTTGGAAAAACATAATGCAAAAATAAAACTATATCATATTTATTATAACAATTTAACAACATAAAATTTTTTTATTAATTGAAATAATTTTTATGTCATACAATTTTAAATTGTAGGCTAAAGTACAAAACACACCATGAAATTTGGCTCCCTAAAGTTTTAAAAATTAGATTTTACATCTAATAAAATAATACTACATCATGTACTCATGTTCATTATGTTATGTAGCATCATTTTATTGGACAAACTAAACACACATGACAAATTTATGTAACATTTAATGGAATAGTTGAGATGTTGCTTATGTAAACAAAATATAATTTTAGAGAGTAAAATTCAAATTATAAAATTTTAGAGTATAAAATCTAAAAATCCTCAAACACTAATGATAATAAAAACTTCTTTCTTTCTTTCCTTTCTTTTTGTTTTTTAGGGGGGAGGGGGGTGTTCTTTGAAGTTCAGGGCCAAATGTGTGAGACAATTACTACACCAAAAGGATTTCCGAAAGAGATATATATCTCCTGACAAAGGCAAAGCTTTAGAAGTATTTTGTTTCCAATATCAAATTGTTCTTCCATGCAATCTTGTGTCTTTTTTAATCTGCCTGTTCAGTTAATATTTTTTGGCAGAGTACATCGATAAAAAACAAATATGACAATATATAAGAAACATACTCGGCAACTAGTTCATTTGTGTATTACTCCCACGAGTATATATACTTGACCCTTACCAAATGTCAATAAAAGAATAAATGATAACTTGGATGAAATGTCATCATTTTCATGCGATTAATTTCCTTTAAAATAAAATTTTTATTTATATATATATATATATATTTTTTTTTTTGCTAAATTACTAATATGGTCATAAAAGTACTAAGGTAAAGTTTTAATAATAAAGTTTAGCTACAAAATTGGTTGTAGTCTAAGGCTACAACTTTAATAAAATAAACATTACTGCATATTTTAGAAATCTAACAATTGAATTGTATGTTCTTTACGCCTTTAATACACATGTCAAATTTTGTGTCAATTGGATATTATTTACTACATAATCTATAAGCTCATATTTTATGCATAATTTTAAACTACAAAAACTTGTAATTTAAACAATTTATTGATGACATAGCTATTGATCTTTAATTTTCTAGAAATTTTGCAAGCATGGAAAATATAAGAAGAAAATGTGATTCAATGGTGAATTTGTCAAAATTCACCTTCAATAAAAAAAAAAATTAAAAAAAAAAAGAATAAGATTGTAACGTTAGACTACAACTAATTTTGTAACTAAATTTTGTATAAGTTTTATTTGGTTCCCCAAATTTTAATATTATCCTTGAAATTTTAAAATTAACTCATTTGATTCTTAGATACCCTCTCCATTTCTATTATAACAAAATTGGTTAATGTGGCATATTGTGTCAAATTTTCAAAATCAAATCATTTATAGTAAAATTTAAATAGAGAGAGGATTCAATGACGACATTAAATTGATTTTTGAATGTAGTGAGATTAAATTAATATAATCAAGAGTTGAATGAATAAACTAAACTAAAGTTTAATAGTTGAAAAGTTAAATTAGTTATTCCATCCTTTTCACTCCAATGTTTTGGCCCTTTTGGCGGATTTATTCTCCTAGAGGCCTTTCCTACCACTAGACCACTAGGGTGTGTATGTGTTAGATGGTCCAAATATTGTTGGCTTTTATTATTACTACTAATTTGTAATTTCATACATATACATAAATACACTTAAAGACATACAAAAAAAAAAAAAAAATGCATACTATAATTCCTATATATATAATTTAAATTCTATTGATAGTCATTTTTATATTTTGTTAACTCTATAAAAAATCTTATTTGAATATTATTAGGTATAAAATATAAACTGTCCATGTTTACTTATTTATTTATTTATTTATTACTTCTTAATTTTTGTTATTGTGAAGCACTTTTTTTTTTTTTTTTTTTTATGATTCATTTATTCTAGACTTTTTGGTTTTTGTACTCAATAACTCACTTGAATGAATATTTATGATGTGGTCCCACATTTGATTCTAAATTTAGAAAATAAAGCTCTCTCTAGAAATAAATAATTTAAAACATATGGCACAAAACTGAATTCTAATTTGAAATTCTAATTGGACATTTTATTAATTATTATCATTGGACGTTAATTTGAAAATATATATAGATTATTATTATTATTATTATTAATTTGATGGCTACAATAGGGGTGAAAGATTTGGACCCTTAATGTCTCTATTGAATACACCAAAAATGTCATTTAAGTTACAACTTACAAAGCTATATCATTGGCTTCATTTATATTAATATAATTATTAAGAATTAACGTAGCAGTCTAAAAACAATTACTAGCTCAAACTACAAACCAGAAGTCCAAAAGATTCCCTTATAGAAGAGAGCATGTGGGAAATTGTCTTAAATTTTTATTTGTAATTGGTGTTTTTGTTGTATTTCTTTGATATGAAAAGAATTAAGGGAAGTTCTTAGTTGTAAAAGAAAAGGTTTTCCTTATCAAAGAAGTAATTGTAGATTCTTTTTCCATCAAAGAATACAATTGCAATTTTATAAATAGCCATTGTTGGAGAAGGTTTTTGGTTGCTTTGGTTTGTATTAGGGGCTCTGTCTAAACTCTAAAGTAGTCCTCCGTAACCACTTAAACCCCATAGAACTTTCTGGAGGTTTCTATGAATGAGCTCAAGAATGAAAGAATTAGGTTTTCCATAGTTTTGAATGAGGAGCTCTATAATAGAAACTTTGAAAAGAGCTCAGAAGGAGAAACTCTAAGGTGGTATTTGGTATAGAGGAATCCACATTATTCCTAGTATCTAAATTACTAGGAATGGAATGTCTTACAATCTGGATGCCTAGAAATGTAACTATTCCTATATTTAGTTTAACTAGGAATCTAATAAAATTTCTAAAAATGTGAGATTATAATATTTGGTTTATTTCTAAGAATCTGAAATGAATTATTTATTTTTCTGATACTATCTTTAGATTTGTAAATCCAATATCAAGTCTTTTTTATTTTAAATCTTCCTCCAAATAAGTAGTGACAAAAAAAATATATAGCCTACAAATTATGACAAATTCATTAAAACTATAATTTAGCATTTCAAAATGACAAGTACAATCTGGAGTTCAATCTCCACCTACATAAAAAATCGATTGATGTTTTGGTCTAATGATAAAAAACTATCATTAGGAACGAACGCCATAAGTTGAAACTCTTTCTTAAAAAGGAAAAAAAAAAAAACTTTAGCATCTAACAAATCCCAAATAGGAAATATAAAAAGGGGAAAATTAATTCTTAATCATAATTTTAAAAAGAGCTTAGTCCATAACAAAACAGTCTGACAACATTTAAGTCTATAAGACCATAGAAGTAGCAATAAAAATATAAGTAGTTCATCAACAATGAATCAAATGCAGATAAATATTTCTAGCAATTAAAGAAAACCAAGATTCTGATATACAAATAGATGCATTAACAAATTTCCATGAAAATAAATCCATTAATAATTTGTTGAGCAACATACAAACAACAATAAAAGTAAATACCTAGCAATAGTGGAGCGTCCCCTTCAAATTTTTTTTTTTTTTTTTTCACATGTGAAGCCTGAATAGAACTTTGTTAATAAATATATTAACAAAGCTATCTATCCGGTTTATATCGTTTTGGAGGGGAAGAGATAAAGGACAAGGGAGGAAATGTTGATGATTTGTTTTAGGGTCTATCTCCTTTGCTTAAATGATAAAGAAAAAGGGTTAAAATTGTCAATTTCTAAAAAAAACAATTTTTTCTAAGTTTGGGAATCCGAATACCCACATGTTTTAAAAGAAATCCATATTCCAACAAAAAAGGGATTAAGGAAGAATTTAGATACTCCTAATAGCTAATTTTAATCAATTAATATGTCAATAGAGATGTCTATCCTCTTTATGCTATTTTGGTAGGAAGAGATAAAGATAAGGGAAGAGATATTCATGATTCGTTTTATGTTTTATCTTCATTTCTTGTATGATAAGAATAAATAGTTAAAATTTTCAATTTATAAAAAATACATTTTCCTTTATGTTTGGGAATACGGATACTTACATGTTTTAAAGGGAATCCATATACTCCTAACATCTAATTCCTTAGTGTGATTTGCAACCAAACATAGGAATCTTTCAAAATTCCTAATAATTCTAAAACATTACTTTGTACCAAATGCAACATAAAGGGAAAGAATTTAGAGTTCTTTCACTCTAGAAGGTTTGACTTTTAGGCCTACTCTGGTACGGTACGTAGCCTCTCATCCTATTTATGTACTAAAGGTTGGTTTATATAGAGAAAATTAGGTTAAATAGGCATCACTACAAATTCAGTTGACTGTTTACACAATCTTCGTCAAGTGAGTTTTAGGCTATGGTCTGGATTTTTAAAGAAAATAACTATAAAATTCAGACTATATTATTAGTTAGGCAACGTTTCAAACTAATTTGGTTTCTAAAAAATCGAGTCTTTTTGGACTCGATTTTGCTATGCAAAATTGCACTGGAAGTCGAGTGTCTCACACTCAAGTTTGGAACTCGAGTCCTCTGGACTCAATTTGTCTAGAAACCAAATTAGTTTGAAACGTTGCTTAACTAATAATATAGTATGAGTTTTATAGTTATTTTCTTAAAAAATCCCTATGGTCTCGCTAACTTCTAATTTAAGTTTTAGTTGAGCAGGTCTCACATACTTTATGTCTAAATTTGGCTCGCGGAAATCTTCCGAAGCTCAAGTTTTGAAATTCTTCTTCTTGACTCAACTTAATACAAAACAAATTTAATTAAAATATGACGGTTTATTTTAACACAAGAATTTAGCCAACAATCTAAAACTTAACACGGTGTAATGGGATTTAGTTAGTTTGTATTTATGAGAGTTTTGAGTGTGCTTATCTTTGTAAAGGTTATGTGTTATTTGTAAGAGCAAGCTTGTTTTTTGAGGTTTGGTTTGATATATTTGTAACTTATATCACTGATAGTGAATTTAGGTTAGTATTATTTGTAGATGTAGGCGTAGAATTGGCCAAATCAAGTTATATGTTATAATCTTGTGTTAATATATATATATATATATATGTGTGTGTGTGTGTGTGTGTGTGTTAGTTATAATCTTCCATTGGTCACTAATCACAACAACAACTAATGTTAATCAAAACAAGGGCGTTGTATAATCTCTAAAAATGTCATTTGTCTATTTTTTTATTCACCTTTAATTAGGTTTCCTGCAATGTTTAATTAATATATATATATATATATATAATAGTAGGTGAAACTAAGAGAAACTCAAATTCTAATTCCAAATTAGAGTTCCAATTTTTCACCATGTGTTATAAATTATTTATTCTTAAAGAGTTTTACTTCTTAATTTTATAATCAAATGTGGTACCACATCATAAATATTCATTCAAGTGAATTATTAAGTACAAAAACTAAAGAATCTAGAATAAATGAATCATAAAAAAAAAGTGTTTCACAATAATTAAAAAAAAAATTAACATGGACAATTTTCATTTTATACCTAATAATATCTTTACAAAAATTTTTAAAGAGTTAACAAAATATAAAAATTACCATCAATAGTATTTATATTATATATATAAGAATTATATTATGCATCTTATTGTATATCTTTAAATGCATCTATGCATATGCATGGAGTTACAAGCTAGTTATCCTTTAATATGAAGGTTTGTTGTAGTTGTGTTTGATTGTAAGCAATGCTTTTGGAAAACCACACAAACTAGCTATGCCAAGTGATTTCACCAAATTGCAGAAATTTGTTTTGGATTTAAAAGAAATAGATAATTTTTTTTGTTCTTATCTTTTTCTCTTATAATTTCTAAGTTAAGAAAATCTTAATTTAATTATAATCCAAATTTTTCATCTAATCTAAGTGGTTTCTCCAAATTGTAGAATTATTTTTAGATTTAAAAAAAATAGATACAATTTTTTTTTTCTTATCTTCTTCTTCTATAATTTAATTAATTTCTAAATTGATAAAAATTTTAAGTTGATTACAATCCAAATTTTTCATCTAAACATTTTCTTATTATCTATCTATACTATTAATAAGAGGATTTCCCTGTTTCGTCTTCAATTTTTCACATATAAAAATATCCTCATACAAATTCTGAAATAACATACTTTTTAGTTTAATTTTTTTTTCCTACAGAAAAGCAAAAAATATTAAAAATAGTAATATTATCTCACGTACAAAAGAAAAAAAAAATGTTATTCTCACTACTCATTTGTATTCAAATGTCTTATTCCTATCTATATTTGTTATCTATTTGAATTCAAATACTTAAATTATCTTTATATAAAAAAAAAAAAAAAAAAAAAAAAAAAAAAAAAAACCAAATTACTTCAAAAAAAAAAAAAAAAAAAAAAAAAAAAACTCCACTACCTTATGTAAAAACTACTCATTCTGATCTCGATATTTCCATGTTTTTTTTTTTTTTTTAATTCTTTAAAATATTCCAAAAAAAATTTATCTAAATTTTGTACAATTATCACAAATCTTCATCCATCGACACTAACGTGTATCATATTTTATTTTCTTCACATCTCAAATATCTTTACTTATCACCATTCTTATCCCAATCAATAAATTCAAATATCTCATTGGATTTCAACTTCTTACAGTTCTCTATCTCATTTTTAAACATTATCCTACATTACCTTACCTCCTTTTTTAAAATACACACACACACACACACACACACTAGCCTGTAAGCATGCACTTTGGGCATGCTCAAAGCAGAGACGGAGCCAGAGGGGGGCAAGAGGGGGCACCTGCCCCCCTCTGACTCCACCTAAAATGTCCATTATACATGTTTATGTAAAGTTGATTTAGCTCCTGACATTGAATAGAACAACAAAGCAACAGTTTTCCTAAACAAACTGTACGTGATATGAAATAAATAATAAAATAACAAATCTTCCAATTGAAAAAGTTTAGAGACACAACAAAATTTCACAATATTTTCACAATACTCTTATTTTTAGTTGAAATGAATTTCAGAATATTTTATTTTATTTTATTTTGACCAATAATGTACTAACACCTTAATTTATTGTAAAAATATTGTGAGATTTTGTAGTGCTACTTAAACAATTCCTCCCACTTTAAACAATCTGACACAAAATAAATGCCACCAAACAAAACTTGTTAAAGTTGTTTACACTTTTGACCAATTATAACTCTTTTTATCTTTTTCTCTTTTCACTTATCTAATAATAATAATAATAATAATAATAATAATAATAATAATAATAATGTCTAGACTAAAGCATTAAAATGTCCATTACTTTTTTATCCTTCATCTCTTCCATTTTCATAGTTTCAAAATTTGAGTCTCTACCATAAATCCAAAATTTTAAATAATTAAAAGAATAGAGAAAAGTTGAAATTTATTTTTTCAATTTATTTTGAGGAATCAAATTAGATCTCTAAACTTTATGTATATAGATTAATCTCTTACTTTGATAATTGATTGTCAATTAATAACTATGAATTAGATGTTTTACAATTGTTTAATTTTAATAGGCTTTGTATGACAATTATTGTTTGTTTATAATTTTATTATTAATATCAATTAATAATTTTAGGTTATTTTTTTTATTATTGTCTTTTGATCTTGCACCCCCCTAAACTAAAATCCTGGCTCCGCCACTGGCTCAAAGGCTCTTCTATGTTTCTTGAGTAAAATAGTTAATAATTTGCATAGGACAAAACTTACATACAATATCTTAGGTGTTGTTCTTTAGGTTTTTCTTTTAAAATTTAGCCGTGTGGCTACTTAGTTGAAAAATACACTTCCATCTCATGTGCAAAAATCCACATGACAGAATCTTAAAAGAAGAACCTAAAGAACAACATTTAAGTGCTCGACTTAAGTCTTGTCTATTTTCATATATTATAATTTGGAAATATTATTTTTTTTATTTATCAAACAAATAAAAATGATAAACTTTAGGGAATAAAAAGATGAAGGTGAAGGGAAAAAAATCCTAAATTTTAAGAGTTCTCTTTTTTAATTCAAAATGAAATTCTTTATTTAACATTTATGATCCTATTTATAAAAGAAGTTACTCTTCATTAATGAGGGTATTTTTAAACCACATAAAAATCCAGTTGAAAGAAGAGAATCCTCTTATATATAGTGTATATATATATATACACCATTTTTTATATATCACTTTTAAGCATTATAACACTAAACCAAAAAAATAAATAAATAAAAAAGAACATTATTAAGTTATAAGTTGATAAATAAAATCAATTTGATTACAATCCAAAAGGATCAAAATCTTCAATTAATCCTTTTTTTTTATCTAAATTATATTACAACACATTAAAAAAAATTTAAAAAAAAAAAGAAAAGAAAAGAAAGAAAGAAGCAACTACTTTTAGTGTTTAAATAAAACACTAATTTCTTTGGATTTCCTCTTCACATAAAGTGAGTTTTTTTTCTTTGGATTTCTTGATCACACACCACTTGTTTTTTAAAGATTTAGACTTCAGTTTCACACTTCCATAAGTTAGATTAATATTAGACTTTTTGTTCATATCAACTAGCTCAATGTAAAGTGTATATATATCAAATAATTTATAATGAATAGCTATTATACGGTTTTTTTTTCTCTATTCTTTTCTTCTTCTTCCTACAACCTTGTAGGTATTGATTTGTTTACTCTAATTTTTTTCCATTAAATTGAACAGGTTTTGTGCATTTTTTCTCTTTTGTTTAACCTAATTTGCTTAAGTTTTATATAATTTATACTATTGTGGTTTGAGAATGAATCATTAAATATTATTAGACATGAATTTTTAAATTATTTTGTGTTTTATGACATGGGTTCCAATGGTGATATGTTGCTTTCATTACCTCAATTTTTTTTTTTTTTTTGAGAAGATCATCATCTCAATTTTGATTTAGATAACAACCTTCTTTTTAGCTTATTATTAAGCATATTTTGATATAAGTTTGAGGATAAAAAGTTCATAACAATGGTTTATTTCTTTTTTTTTTTTTTTTTAACAATCATTAAATATAATTTGACATGATTTTTATCAATCATTAAATTTTTTAATAAAATACAATGACAAACAAGAACAAGGATACACTAAAAATATAGTCTACAAAAAGGTATTCAATAATCTCCCAAAGATACAAAATTTTCATGAGAGCACAATTGGTATGTTACAAAAAAAATAAAAATAAAATTGTTACCATTTTATATTTGATAGTTTTACCAATACATTTTATTCCTTCTTTTATTATAATAATTATTTATTTCATTATTTTTAATCAGATAAAAATATTATAGGGACTAGATTTGGACACTTCTACTACTGGATGAGTGAACTCAGGCCCAACTAGCCCAATACAACAAATTTATAGAGAATGGGTTTAAGAACTAAGCCTTAGTGAGGGTTATAACAACTAGACATGGTTACGAGTGGGTTGAATAACAAGGACGTGGACTAAAGTGTGAAATTTTGTCCTTAGCCCTCCTCTGAGGAGTTCGTTGTTCTTATGGTTTCTTCCGTGCTTGGTTACTAAGGTTTCATAGACGATACAAATGGCTCCCGTATTCTCCGTTTCTCACCCCCCCCCCTCTTTTCTGGAGGATTTCTTACATTATATACCCATTTCCAGTTGATCCTAGCCCTGTATCTGTTGATTATGCAAGCCACCACTCGAGTATTTGTCCCATCAGCCACCTTCCCAAACCTCCTGTGAGTTGCAGCAACCAAGGCAGCACTGCTCAAGGGTCATTTCCTCATTAATGCGGTCAGGATGTTAGTTATATATGGGCATTTAATGCGGAGGTGATAGTTTCTCCTTGAATTGCTCCTCCGCCATGCTCCCATGGCTGACCCATTATACTTGTTTTTTTTCTTAGGATGCTTTGGGAGGCTGCCCTTGATGGCGTGCCGATCTTCCCTTCTGTGATTTCAATTGGCCGAGGATAGGATCGTCCTTGGCAATGTTTCTTGGCACTTTGGACTTCTTTCATTCGTCCTCGAACATTTCTTCCTCCTCGGCGTGAGCCTTGGGCTTGGTGTAAAATTGGCCGGGATTGTCAAATTCTTTGGCCCCACAAATATGTTCTATAAGTTTAAGATAAAACTGTGCAACGTACTGGCCTTTAACTAATTACACAATATAGTTAAAAAATTAAACTCCCCCAATCAAAAAATTATAGCTTTCTCAACCTGCTCCAACGCTAATTTAGGAGAGAAAAAGGGGGGGGGGGAAAGGGGGGGCGCAAATAAATATACAAAGACCCCTAACATTTTCCAGCCATAGAGATTAGAGGCCAAAATACTTAAGATAGCGAGCTTTACATGAGGATAAAATATGGAAAATTGTGCCATTATCAATGTAAGGGCGGTTTTTGGATCCTAGGCCCAAAAGATAAAAGGATTAAGGCCCAAAGAGCCCAATACAAAGAATTTGTAGAGAGTGGGCTGAAAACTAAGTTTCAATAAGTTGGACAATGCTCACAATGGATTAAAGATTGAAATAAAACAAAGAAAAACAGGTTTTATGTGAAGAAATCCTTCCTCGATAAATTCCGAGGAGAGTAGTTATTGAGTATATTCGTCTTAGACTTGATTATAATACCAGTTCTTAGTGCTACAGTTTTTTTTTTTTTTTTTTTTTTTTTTCTCTGATGATCCCCCTATAATTGGGGTCTTTCTTCTTTATATTGCCCTGTTTGCTTCATCTCCACCCTCCACGTGTAGATCAAGCTCCTGCCTTTTATCCTTCTCCCATCAACACCTTCCTAAAGTCTTTGGGAATAGTTGTAAGGCTGAATATCACTGTTCAGGTATCACCTCCACATTAGTACAGCTAGAGAGTTAGTTGCAGAGTTTTTAATGCGGTGGTAGCAACTTTGTCTTAGATATTTCTTAGCTTCCCTCTATCCTATTCCCTCTTGATGTTTATCCTTACTAGTAGAATCGTTTGGAGCGTAGCTCCTAATGGCAGACCAAACCTTTTGACTTCTACTCCGCTTGGCCAAGGAGACATTTCTCCTCGGCCAACCTTACCAAACCTTTATGGCCAGAATCCTTCCATAACTCACCGATTGGTACCTTTCCATTAAAGTCTACCTGTCCTTGGACTACTAAAATGTTCTCGAACAAGGCCCACGACCCAATATACACTCTTGGGCCCTTCATCCCTACAATCAACAAAACTACAAACCAAAATTTTGGGATCTTCTAACTATACTAAGTTCTACATATACGCTTGAAACAAAGTGTGTAACTACGAAGGGATCTTGAAAAATGAAATTCCTCCCTATGTCGACTCAATAGAAAAGACTTTTGGTAGTGTTGGAACTCATTTTTCTTAGCGCACACACTATAAAATATAAAGAGTATTGCTACAGCCACAAACTATTTTACAACATTTTTACAAAATGTTGATGTGGTCAATCTCTTATTGGTTTTTATTTTAACCCACCATTAATATCACACTTTCATTTACCAATAATCACTTACCAAATTAGCAGTTTGTAAATTTTTTTGTAAAATAGTTTGTATCTCTAGCATTATTCAAATATAAATCAAAGAAAATATTGGGAATGGAAGAAAAACAGGTGTCCTTCTTTGCTCTACGTTTTGTTTTCAAAATGTTCTGAATCATTTCTAAAATTATCTTTTATTTATTGAGAACCCTTGCCACCATAAATAGAGAATAATCAACAATTAAATTTAAATTGGAAGTTGTAGTAGTGTATTTATTAGAGTTTGTTAGATTAGCTTAATAAAGGAAAGCAAAAGTCTACTGCACACTCTTGGTACAATGGTCACTCTATAAGTATAAGTACTTGTGGGGTGTGAAGGACAATGGATGGAATTCAAGTTTCTAGGAAGGAGTTTCACATACATATATACCTAAATTAGATTAGAGTAGAATTTCTATCTAATATATATTAAAAAAAAAAAAAAGCAAAAGTCTCATTATTATTATTATTATTATTATTATTATTATTATTATTATTATAGTTTTAAGAAGAAAGCAATACGTAAAGAATGAAGTCACAGACGTTCAAAGTTGCTTGTTTAGAACTTTAGATAGAACCGAGGGAATAATTATAAGGCTAAAAAGAGGAAGTGAATTTCCATTTAAAACAGAGCCTTGTCTATGTGTCTACTTTAGGTAATAGAATAGTGGCTTTCACTTAACTCAATTAGTAAAATCTCTAATAGTTGAATAAGAGATTTTGTTAGGTTTTAAGGTCTTAGGATTTTATGTATTTAGAACCTAATTTGTAATGTTGGCAAACCATGATCAAAACAATGCATTTAGTCTTGTTTAGGCTTGCTCAAAGTTGGTTTAATTTTGTAAAGTTGGAATCGAGAGACTGCAGAAGCATTGGAGCTTCTCGGCCTGGCTCGATCGATCGAATGTAATTCTCGATCGATCGAAAATCGGCCCAGATGCGTTTTTCTGCAGAATTCCAACTCAGCCCTAACTCTTTAAACGTTTAGGGTTTTATATTTTTGCCCTAGGTATATAAGGCAAACCCTAGCTACGTTTTTAAGAGTTGCACAAGTTGTGTTGTTGCTCATACATTGCGGTTTTGTGTAAATCTCTTGTGAGATCTAGAGGAGCTTTCCTTTACACATAACTTAGGGTTTTCAAGATTAAGATTCTTCTACATCTTGATGATCAACTTGGTTGCTGCCTTTGGAACTTAAAGATTAACAAGTGAGGAGCTTGTACCTTATTGAAGGAAGACAAAAGAAAGAAGTAGTCCGTGGATTCGGAGCCTGCGCGTGGTCGTGTCAGGAAGTTACTACTGGTGGGTAGCATTAGGAAGTCAAGCGGGGTTGCTTGTAAGTCCTTTTGTAACAACTTCAATTCTTTCTTAGTGGATTCCGTTTTGCCTTGAGGATCGGTGGGTAAAATCCTCCCCAGGTTTTTTACCGGTTTGGTTTTCCTGGGTGATCATATCACTGTGTTATTTACTTTCCGCTGCTTTATATGTTTACATGCATGATATGATTTTGTAATTGTTTTAACCTAGAATTGCTTAATTTGACTAAGTAAAAACTTGGCTAATTAATCTAGGCTACGCAATTTGTTTGTGGTTTAAGGGGTCTAAACCCTATCAGATTTCTACAACAAAAACTAATTGGTATCTTGGTACAGTGACAAAGAGCTATCATTAGAAGTGAATGCTATATGTTGAACAAAGAAATTATTAATATATATATATATATATATTTAATGATTTTCAGGTGGTGAATGAGCCCATTATTTCCTCTTCTACACTTCATATTTTTTGCAGCCATTTTACATGGTAACTGCACGAGCAAGAGTTACAAGACCCCTAAGGGCAGCTATGAATGTAAACGCTGGGCTCATGTGGCCTCCAGATAATGGAATTGTAACCATGAGGAATAAGAAGGCTATAAAGAAGACAGCTAGTGGGACAAGAAGCTTTGGTTCACCCGCAAGTGAGTCCAAGCATGAGATTATGGTTGTGGTGAGGGTGAATACAATTAAGGCCGTTGCTACTAACTCTGTGAAAGCTGCCTTCCACATCTGAAATTGAAAATCAAGAGGGAATATCAATCTCCATTCCTTAATTTGAAGAAAGTGTGCACTTATTTACCATATAATTATAAAAGAAATTAAGCACTTGAAATAATATTCTAGGGATGGGACTAAAAAGCTGAAAATGTAGAAGTTGAAATGGTATGCATGTCAAGTAATTAAATAAGTATGGGCGTGCAATAAGTAAAACAATTTAGGCGGATGAAAATATTTCATGGGACATTATATTTTGATAGATGATCCTTTAAATGAACTTGTTGCAAACCTGCAAGATGCCCAAGAAATTTTTTCTTAATGTTAATACATATATACAAATTATAATTAAAGCAAATTTTCTATAACCAAGATTAAAAGCAAAACAAACTTCTCAAGAACTCAAAAGGAAAAAAAGGTGAAGAAAATATTCATTCCTAAACAAAATATACTTGCATAAAGCGTCATCAAAGTACAATAGATGTTGAAAATTATTCCCCAAAATAAACTTTCTTAAAATCCAAACTTTCTCACCCTATTTCCAAAATAAGTATTACCTATCTAAAAAATTATAAATCGGAAAAAACAAGGAGACCAGGTGAAGAAGAGTAATAGTAAGGTGAAGAATTATAGGAAAGAAGAAGAGTTACAAAAATGAGAAGAAGGGTTGGAAGAATGACGAGAAGGAGAAAAGCCAAGAAACAAAAATTAAATACTAAAAATCCATTAGCATGTATTGTACAGAAATGATAATATATTATCATTTCTTTATATTTCATATTACCAAAAAAAAAAAAGATGAAAAATTGTTAAGAAAAATGAGCAGAGTGGCTGATAATGTGGGCAGTAGAAGTTTTGCAAAATTAAATGCAATGCTTCCATTATTATATATAGTATAGATAGTAAAATCCCTCTCCATTGCAAGTTATGTGTATAACAACTATTTTTGCAATTATTTTTTCAAAACTTGTTAAGTTGATAAGTTATGAAATGATATGAGTAATATCATTTTTACATAAGTTTACTACTAATAAAATTTTAATTATAAACCAATTGTAATAAACCATATCAATAGTTGTGAACAATTTTAAGTTCCTACACTTCTTGTAAAATGAATCATGTAATATTGCGGAACATCAACCCAAGTAGATAAATCGTGATTAAGAAATTTATTATAGCCAATTATAGAATCGGAATAATCTATATATATAATAATAGGTGAAGCAGAGAGAAAATCCAATTAGATTTTAATTGGATTCTCAATTTTGCGCCACTTGTCCTAACCAAAACTCAAAAAAAAAAAAAAAAAAATCTAATTAGGTTATAAATTTGACTCCAATTTTGTGTCATGTATCTTATCTAAATTTTCTAATTTTTGTGCCCAAATAAATGATGCATTAACATTTAACACGGAAGCCAAGAAAACCACAATGATAATGCTCATTAGCCTAAGCAAGAACATCCTACCGCACACTTTTATGGAGATTATAAATTGGACTCAATTCTGTGTCATGTATTTTATCTAAATTTTCTAATTTTTATGCCCAAATAAATGATGCATTAACATTTAACACGAAAGCTAAGAAAACCACAATGATAATACTCATTGGCCTAAGCAAGAACATCTCATCTGTACACTTTTATGGGTGATTTCAATAGAGTCTGGAGCTCTTCTAATCCCACAACTAGAACCAAGGAGTTCAACGAGAAAGACTATAAAAGTAAAACATCATCTCCTCCTAATTCCATATCGTCATCCCATGTCTCCTCCTCTCTCAACCTCTACCAATTAGATCCACACACTACCCTCTCCTCTTCCTTATGGATTTCTCAGAGCAAGATCGGGTTCAAACACAATGTTCAATCCCACTCTTCCTCGCTTCACACTCTCATACATTAGCACTTCATTAGCGCCTCTAAGAAGATTCCAAGCTCAATGATCAGTTTTTATTTTTGAATGTCCCTTTATATATTTTAAATAATAAAATGCAATATTCTCTTTTTTTTTTCTTCACTGTAGCATCACTTAAATAATAAAATGTAACATTCTCTGTTTTTTTATTCATTGTTTTATCTAATGCTATCCTATGTATGATAAACCAAAAAAAAAAAAAAAAAAGACCAAGAGCATTACTTAAATAATAAAATGCAATATATATTTTTCATTGTTTGATTTAATTCTATCATCCGTGTGATAAACCCATAAAAACAAAAACAAAACAAATACAAAAAAATTGGCCAATAGCATCATTACAATTAACCAGTTCCGTGCGGTAGCACGGGGTTACATACTAGTTAGTGTAACAAATGGAACTTGAAGGAACTAATTATAAATTTATAATATGATATACTATGCACAACAATAAAATTCTGGAACATCATCTCAAGTAGATAAATTGTGATTAAGAAATATATTTATAGCCCATTATAGAATTGGAATAATACGTGTAACAAATGGATGTAATTATAATGTAAAATATACTAAGCACAAAAATAAACCAAGCTTACCTTTGGAGAGTAAAATTCATGGGCACCTATGAAAGCAAGAAATTTGGTTTTGAAGGAGTAATTGTCTGCCTCATATTTCTCGAGTGATCTTGGCAATTGTGAACCAGCTTTGTTTGTTAAAACATTATCCATGACTTTAGGTCTAAGAGAAAGGGATTAGAGCTTCCAATTTAATGAATATTTTTCATCAGAACTCTACTATATAGAAAAGAAAGGGAAAATCAAATACTGGCAATAACAAATTTTGCCACATCTTATTTTCACAAGTGAAAACACTACCAGCGCCAAACTTTTCCACTTCTAAATGTCACTGGTGAAAATGCCACATATTTTTCCATATTAAACTTGGAATGACTTGGATATGACCATGATTTCTGTGGCATTTTGCATAAGACAGTGGGAGAATATGTTATGCTATACGATTTATCCAATTGTAGAAAGCGCAACAATATCCTTTACTTGCAAGAAAATTCATCCTAAGGAATAAATTAAGAAGCCATTTTTGGTCAAAAAAAATCAAAAGTTGCCTTTAAAAAGAAAAACTTTGTAAGGTCGCCTGTCCTTTTCACTTTATGATGGTAAAGTTTAAAAGAAAAAACAAACTAGTTCGGGATAATCTCTTGTGATAACCACACTAGAAGTGAGACCAAATCTTTGCAGTCTTACAGTTTATATACTGCAATATTATTTAGGGATGGCAATTTTTCCCTGCCCCGCTTAACCCACCCCTCCCCGCTTCGCCCCGCACGGGTTTTCCCCGCCCCGCAAAGGTGGTGGGGCGGGGATGGGACAAGATTTTAGCCCCGCGATGGGTTTAAACCTTTTAGACCTTCCTCGCCCCTCCCTTCCCCGTCCCCGTCCCTGCCCCGCTCCGCATTGTTAAGGGTTATAATTGTAAATTTTTTATACCTCTAAAACTTTACTATTTAAACAAACATATCAATATTAGCTTATTTAATTCTACCCAATATAGTTCTCTGCCTTTATTTTGTTATGTGTTATACTATGCGATTTTTTTATTTTTTTTTATTTCTTTATGATTGTCTTGTTAAACACTTAGATATATTATTCAATTTTTTTCAAAAAATTGATTTGATTTGATGGGATAAATTTAGTTGTAATTTCAAGCATATTTTTATTAATGAAATAGGTTTCATTAAAAAAATTGTACTAGTTGTAGGGCAAATTAACAAAAAGTAGAGTTTTACAGGGTGGGGCGGGGCTTCGTGGGACCCCAAGGGACGGGGATGGGGTAAGAAAGTTTTTCCCGTCATGCGGGGCGGGGCGGGGCAAGGATTGGGCAAGACAAAACCATGCGGGGCCGGGATGGAGACCCCATCCTTCGGCCCCGCCCCGCCCCATTGCCATCCCACTATTACAACAATATTAGATATATCAATATTTTTGAACGGTTTAGACCCCTTAAACAAACAACCAGATTGCGTAGCCTAGATTAATTAGCCAAGTTGTTACTTAGTCAAATTAAACAATTCTAGGTTAAAACAATCAAATAATCATATCATGCATATAAAACATATAAAGCAGCAGAAATAATAAAGAACACACGATATGATCACCCAGGAAACCACACGGAAAAACCTGGGGAGGATTTTACCCACCTATCCTCAAGGCAAAACGGAATCCACTAAGAAAGAATTGAAGTTCTTACAAAAGGACTTACAAGCTCCCCGCTTGACTTCCTAATGCTACCCACCAGTAAAACTTCCTGACACGACCACGCGCAGGCTCCAAGTCCACGGACTACTTCCTTCTTTGAATCCCTCAATCAGCTACAAGCACCCACGCTTGATATTCTTTAAGCTCCAATGGCAGCAACCAAGTTGATCATCAAGATGTTGAAATAATCTCAATCTTGAAAACCCTAAGCTTTGTGTAAAGGAAAGCTCCTCTAGATCTCACAAGAGATTTACACAAAATCGCAATGTATGAGCAACAATACAACTTGTGCAACTCTGAAAACGTGGCTAGGGTTTTGTCTTATATACCTAGGGCAAAAACATAAAACCCTAAACGTTTTAAAAGAGTTAGGGCTGAGCTGAAATTTCTGCAGAAAACGCATCTGGGCTGATTTTCGATCGATTGAGAATTACATTCGATCGATCGAGCCAGGCCAAAATGCACCAATGCATCTGTAGTCATTCGATTCCAACTTTACAATATTTTACCAACTTTAAGCAAGCCTAAACTAGATTAAATACATTGTTTTGATCATGGTTTGCCAACATTACAAATTAGAGTTTTAAATACATAAAATCCTAAGACCTTAGAACCTAACAATTTTCAAATATATATTTATTGTAAATACTATAGTATCAGATTATGAGATCCTGAATTTGATTATTGTCTTCTCCACTCTACCTCTCATTTAAATTCCCATGTATTAGGCCTCACTTATTAAAATGTAGTTTTGGCTCACATGTGAGGAGAAATGTTAAAAGTATGTGGTTAAATGATTAAATTTATCATATTCCAATAACTTAAACTTTTGGGAAAATTGGTAATTTAACACTATATTTATCTACCCTTGTTTTACATGCAAAATTTTTAATTTTCACTCTAAAATAACCAATAATTTTACTTTGAGACAAAGGGAATGTCGAATTTAACCTAATTTGTCCTAAATGGATATCAGATTGACTTATTTTTGTAACTCAAAGTTAAAATGACCATAATACCAATAGTCAAACGAATCCAAATTTTCATCCAAACACTAAATTCCCTCATTTTACACGCTATTCCATATTTTCAAACAATTTCCACAAGTTTGATCGAAGTCAATTTGATTTTGACAAAATATTCAACAGTTAAATCAGGATGAATTTAAGCCCATATTGAAGATAATTGAATTCTCCTAAAAATAATTACTCACTAGCCTAGATCCAACTTAAAACCAACAAAATATCATGAAAACAGCAAAAAGGTATCAAACACTCAACCAATTTTAAGTTTAAAGTGTACAAGACTCCAATCACGAATTGAATTATAAGCAAACAACCACGATTGGCACCAAAAAAGAGTTGTTGGATATGTTTCATCATGAACACATGGAAGGTTGTTGCTAGTAACTCTGTCAAAGCTAAATTCCACATCTGAAATTAAAAATCAAGAGGGAAACATCAATCTCCATTCCTTTGAAGAAATTAATCACTTATTCACCAAAAACAAAAAAAGACCAAAAAAAAAAAAAAAAATTAAGCACTTGAACTAATATTCTAGGGGTTGGACTAAAATGCTAAAAAAGTAGAAGTTGAAATGGTATGTATATCAAGTAATTAAATGAGTATTGGCATGCAATAAGTAAAACAATTTAGATAGATGAAAATATTTATGGGAGATCATATTTTGATTGATGATACTTAGATGCATAATAAAATCTCCCTTTATTGCACGTTATGTATGAAATATTTCAAGGACATAACTATTTTCATAATACTTGAACCGTTTTAGACCCCTTAACCCAACCAGATTAACCTAGTTAATTAGCCAAGTAATTAACTTAGTCAAATTATTCAAATCTAGGTTAACAAATCAAACAATCATATCAAACATATAAAGCAACGGAAAAGTAAATAACACAATGATATGATGACTCAGGAAACCACACGGTAAAAGCCTGGGGAGGATTTGACCTAGCTATCCTCAAGGTAAACTTGAATCCACTATACGAAAGAATCGAAGTTCATACAAAAAGACTTACAAGCTCCCCACTTGACTTCCTAATGCTACCCACCAGTAGAACTTACTGACACGACCACGTGCAAGCTCCGAATCCACAGACTCTTTCTTTCTTGGATTCTCCACAAGATACAAGCACCCCCGCTTGTGTTTCTTTAAACTCCAATGACAGCAACTGAGTTGATCATTAAGATGTTGAAATAATCTCTACCTTGAAAACCCTAAGTTTATGTGAAGGAAAGCTCCTCAATGATCTCACAAGAGATTCACACAAACAGCAAAGTATGAGTAACAAAGACTTAGAGAGGTTTGGGTACAAAACCCTAGATACAAAAGAGGCACTCTCTTCTCTCTCTCAAGAGTCTCAAAAACATGGCTTAGGGTTTCCTTTATATGGTGGGAGAAGTAGATCTGAAAACCCTAATCCTTAATGGGCTTAAGCTGCTGTTTGGACCAACTTAAAATTCTGCAGATACGATTTTCGATTGATTGAGCCTGTTCTTCGATCGATCGAACCAGGCAGAATATGAAGTCTTCTTCCTGCGGCTTGTATGTTCTTGAATCTTGACTTGAATCACCTTGAGCATTGTCTAATAAAACCTATAGACTCCAAGATCTATATTTAGACAAGTTTGTGTTCACGATTTGCCAATTGTTCTAAACATTTAGAACCTAACAATATTTCTCATATAATTTGTTGAGATGATAATCTGTGACTGAAGTAATATTATTTTTACATGAATCCACCTTTTACTAGATTTTTATTATATACTAATTGTAAATTTGTAATAGACCCTATCAATGGTTGTGAAAAAAATTATAAATTTTTTATGGCCCTGGTATTCTTGTAAAATGAATGATGTATATTGTGGACTATTATCTCAAGTAGATAAATCGTAATTAAGAGATTTATTTATAGCTCATTATGGAATTGGAATAATATTTGTAACAATTCGAACTTGAAGGAACATGCTACTATATGATACACTAAGCACAAAAATAAACCAAACTTACCTCTAGAGAGTAAATTCATGAGCACCTACGAAAGCAAGAATTTTTGTTTTGAAGGTGAACTTAGTTCTAAGAGAAAGGGATGAGAGCTTTCAATTTAATTAATATGAATCTCTGTCATCAGAACTCTAATATATAGAAGAGAAAGGGAAAATACTGCCAATGCAAAACTTTGCCACTTCTCAATGTCACAAGTGAAAATGCCAGAAATGTTGCCATATTAACCTTGGAAGTGACCTTTGTTTTTGTTGCATTTCCCAGAAGACAGTGGTGGGAGCATATGTTGTGTTATACGCTTTATCCAACTCATTTTCTAAGGAACGTGGGGCGTACGTGTATGCCTAAATAAAACGCAACAATAAGCTTTTACCTGCAAGAATATTCATTCTAATTAACTCAAGTTTTTCATTTAAAAAAAATTATGCTTTTTTTAAAAGGAAAAAATAATATTAACTAAGGATATGACTGTCTTTGACTATTTCACATTACGATTCATAAAAGTGAGAACAATTTTTTCATTGGTTCAAATTTATATATCCGCATTATATTCCGCAATACTACTATTACAAGTCTACAACAATATTGACTTACCAATCTTATCAATTCAAGCGATTACTGAAACTTTTTTTGTGGAAGTCCGTCTTTATAGTTTGGGATTGAGATCAGGTGCAATACCTAAGGTATTCCACTTGATGCAATAGTAATGGATAGTTGAGATTCAAAGTTGAAAAAAACAACTTTCAATTTCAACCATTAAATACAAAAAGTTGAAATATAGTTAAAAGAAGTTAAAAAGGTAAAATTAAAAGTTAAGAATGATAAAAATTTATGTGAGAGGGATTAGAGTAATTGCACCCGGTGCAATATTGCACCTGGTGGGTATTGCACCGGATCCATAATCCATACTACAATCCTATATCTACCTATCTAAAAAAGATACTTACCTGCATGAGATTACGTGAGTCTTCTCTTTCATATGTGAGACTACATGTGCGGTACTCGCGTATACTATAAGTGATAAGTCTCATGAGAACCTTTTGTACTATAGTTAGGTAGATATAGGGATTATAGTATGGATTATGGAAGGGTAAATTGTGGGTTCAAACTATAAAGATACTTACCGGCATAAGATTACCTGAGTCTTCTCACATATACTGTAAGTGTCTCATGAGAACCTTTTGTACTAAAGTTTTCTAGTAGCTATAATTTTTGTTGCGCAGTTTGATATATAGATAAAAAAAGGTGAACATTAGATAAGTAACAACTCATCTTTCTACACAAACCTCCACACAAAGCATTACCAAAATGGACAAAACTGGACCAAATAGACTGAATTGGATTGAAATAGATCAAAGTGGACTGGATCGACCAAAATGGACCATATAGGCCAAATTGGACAGAATTGACCGAAGTAGACCTTATGGACCGAAATGGACTGGATGGACTAAATTGGACAAAAATGGACCAAATTGGACTGAAGTAAACCAAATGGATAGAATAGACCGAATAGGACCTATATGGACCAAATTGGACGAAAGTGAAACCCAATGCCGATATGTAATTAGCAAACATAACTCAAAAAAATTAATAATAATTATAATAAGAAAGTGATGTAAAACCATAATATGTGATAAGTAATAATGTATTGCAATACAATGAAAAATGGTTTGTTGTTAAAGTAACATCAATCAAATTTGCTATTAGATTAATATTTTTAACTAAATTAGTATGCATGTGTCTATGATTCTATGTATCTGTTAAAGTTTTTATTCAAGTTAAATTTGCTACCATATAGAGAAAGTTGGTATACCACAAAAAAAGAAAATTTATATCGGAAAATCACTTGCATGTAAAATTTTATACAAAACAAAAAAGAAAGAGGAAAAAAAAACCCTTTGTTAAGAGCTTTTATATCTCTTCCTCTTGAAGTTGATAAAAATGACATATGGTTCTCTAAATAGGAGAGTAACTAGACCCTTCAACCTAGCTTTGCATACTACATTAGCAAACAAATCTGAATATAGTGGTAGAATGAGATTTTTTTGGGCAAGTGTGTAAAGTTGTAATTTACAATTATTTTATGTTGGCTTAATTTCATGCCAAATTTTATTATAGTTTCTCAGTCATATTTCCCTATATGTGTATGGGTTTTTAATTGTAAGGGATGAGTGTGAGAAAGTGTGAATACTCAAGCTTAAAAGGATGAACAAGTGGATTTCGCGAGTGTCTTGGGAGAAACTTACCCACAAAAGAGCCACATGTAGAGCATATGACTGGAAAATGAAAAGTCATGCTAGGCTGAAGAGTTTCACGAGTGTCTCGCGGGAAAGGCCATCCCGTGAAGTACTCACGACACATTCTGTTTGGCAAAAAGTTATGTTTTGCTTTACCAAGTCTTTACCCACACTATATATACCCTCATTACCCACAAATTGCGATGAGTGTTTTTCAGAGAGAAAATCCTAGAAAATACACTTAAAAGTTAGAGATTGTTATATCCACAATCATCTACACATTTCCTTGTGGTTTTTCTCAACTCCTACCTCTCCATCTCTATATCCTTGAGAGGTTGATAGCCCAGACACTTACCACACCCATTCTGAGTGTCAAGTGAGATTTTGGTGTTGTTGGGAAGCATTGGAAGGAGCCATTCATTGGCGAATGCAATCAGGTTGAATTGTGGGATCCAGTAAGCTAGAGAAGACAAGGTTCCAAGAAGCCAGTTGGTAGCAGGAGCTTGGAGGGCTCAAATACATGGGGTAGACTAGGCTTGGAGGGTCTTTGGTTATTCATGTACTCCAACTTTATTTTCTAGTGGATCGATTTTGACTTAGAGGGTCACAGAAAGGTTTTTCGCCAAGTTCTTCGGTTTCCTCTTCAATAACATGTCTCGGTGTTATCTTGTGTTTGCATCTCTCTTCCCTACTCCTAAACTTTACTTTATATTGTTGATAATGGATGAATATGGCTTAGGGTAGTGATAAAGGTTGTTTGCGCTTTTTACTCTTGTTCCGCACCTTATATAAGTTAGAGTAAAAACTATCTATCCCTAATTTTTATTTGGGGGTCTAAACAAGCTCGTGTGTATTTATGCAAATTCGAGCTTTCAAAGTGTAAACTAAAAATAAATAAATGGTGTCTCCACCAAGGTGTTTGTATTACACGTATTTTTTTATTATAAGTTACATTTACGTTCAAGAATATGGAAAGTCACAGTAGTGAAAAGTGATGATCATATCATGATTGATAAGTTATAATTAGTTTTAAGAATGAGTAAAAGTATAATGCATCTTTTTTAGAGAGTTTCAACTTATGGCATCCACTCTCGATAATTTGATGATAGCTCCTTATCATCAAACTAAGACACCAATTGGGTTTTGGTGTAGGTAGGAATTGAACCCTAGATCTCTTATTCAACCATCAAAAACTTCACCAGTTAAGCTAACTGGAACCCACTATAATGTATTTAGTTGTGTGTGTAGCACTACTCTTCTAATTATATGCATTTTCATTCTTGGATTATAATAGGAAAAGTTTTAATGCGAGTGTAATTTTGTGTATTAATTCTTGTTCATTTATTTATAAAAATTTGATATGGTTGGAGTGTGTGAATAAGAACTTTACACCAAGTCCTTGATATATTTAAGGCAAAAATCTAAAAGTGACTCTCTAACTTTCAGCTTTTGTCATTTCAGTCCTCTAACTTTCTGTTTTGTCATTTCAGTCTTCTAACTTTCAATTTCTGTCTATGTTGTATTCCGTTAGACATCTGTTAGTTGTCTCTGTTAAGTGATCCAAATGATGCCATTTTGGCTCATTTCTTTTTTCTTTTTTTTAAAAGAAATTTCGTAATTAAAAAAAAAAATGTGTTATAAAAAAATAAAAAATAAAACAATTAGGGGAACGACATCATTCCCCTTACCTGAAATCAAAACACAAAATAGGAACACAATCAGTAGCCCTAAACTGAGAAATTTGGGGAAAAAAGAAGAGGTCTGGGTCGGTAGTAGTTTGAAGTGAGATTGAGAGAGAGAGAGAAACCAAGATAGAGAAACCGAGATTTAAGAGAGAGAGAGAATCCGAGATTGAGACCGAGATAGAAATATTTCGTGGCAACCTAGGGTCCACTCTGGCGAGCTAGGGTGTGCTTCTTAAGCTCCAACTAAGTATAGTTTTAGATAAGTGATGATATAACTCTTTTTAACTTGTGTTTTTTTGGGTATAGCTGGTAGCTAAACAATGAATTTTGTGCTAGATTGTGTTATGTTATATAAAGCATGTGACCTTCTCTATTGAAAAATATTTTGGTTTCATATTGTTTGTTTATTTTGGACTTTGTTGACTAATAAATGAGGTTAAATGCTTTGGATAATCTACTTTATGTTAGACTCTCTCTTTTTTTCTCTTTTTGTGTGGATAATATACTTTATTTTTCTGTTTGTAGAACATTTTTACATGCAATTTTATTGTTTTGAAATAACTTGTTCCCCACTAATTGTCTGCTGTGTGGTGTACTTAAAAGTTAGCACTACATTTTTCTTCTAATATTTTGGTGTGTGCGGCACTTAAAATTGTCTTTGTCAATTAAAACACTAGTTTTGTTTGTTGACTTTTTAATTTAATACTTTCACAGTAAAGATGCTTAGTCAAAATTTTACACTATTTTTTCACTAGAACGGAGTTTGTTGACTTTTTAATTTAATACTTTCACAGTAAAGATGCTTTATCATAATTTTACACTATTTTTTCACTAGAATGGAGTATTGCACCACTCAGTTAAGAAGAGGAAGTATATAGGTGGTAAGGTGAAAGTGTATGAAAATATGGATTTGAATTACTTTTCTTTACCTAAGGTTAAGCATTATTGTGCGGAGTTGGGGTTATTGGATTACGTCTAGTTTTATTTTCTTGTGCTTGGGTTGGATCTTAATAATGGCCTAAGATATTTGCCCACTGATGCTAATACTCAGGAACTATTTAAGTGTCTTGACCCCATTGATCATAAAATATACATTTATGTAGAACATGCAATCCCTGTTCAACAACAATTGTTAGTCAGGGATGTTAGTGTTGTTGATGCTACAAATTTGGTGGGTTGTGGTGTTGGTGTGGAGGATGTGGATGTTGATGACATTGATGGTGATGGTGATGGTGATGATAATGAAGTTGATGTGGAGGGTGGGGATGAGGCTCTTGCTGATGATGAGTTTGAGAAGGGTGGTAATTTGGTTGATGAAGAGAATAATGCTAGGGGCAATGATGGGAATGGTGCTGTGGGAGATGTGGATTATGAATGGTATGACTCTAACTATGATAAACCAATCAATGAAAAGTTATATGAAATTACTTTGGATGAGGTTAATGGCAACACTTTTCAACCCACTATAACCCATAATGGTCAGCACTCACAAGAGCCCATAATTGCCAGCCATCTATTATCACACCCACCTAATTTTGCAAACCAATCTTTATTCCACCTAGATCTAGTCCTAACTCTTTTCAATTGGTCGTTGGATGCAATTCCAAGTGGATCCAGCTATGCATCCTTGGACGAGTTGCATTCTCCCAACAATTCTGATGGTGAGCAAAAGAAAAAATTACTTGAGTTCAAACTTGAATACTTAAATGAACCTAAATTTGTGTTAGGAATGTCTTTTAAGGACAACAAGTAGTTCAAAGAGCTTGCACGTGCTTACAAGTTGAAGCATTGATATGGCATCAAGTAGTCAAAAAATGAGAAGTCTAGGGTGAGGTATAAATGTGTTGAAGGTTGTACTTGGAAGGTGTCTGCAGGAAAGGATAAGAAGGCAAACTTCCAAATCAGTGTGTTATATGATACTCATACTTGCAATAGGTCTTTCCATAGAAGGCAAGTTTCTACATGTTGGGTGGCAGAAAAGTATGTTGACCAATTTCGGGCAAATATTTATTTTCAAGCTAAGGATTTGGTAGCTACAATGGAGCGGAATGTTAATGTGGAACTTGCCTTGTCAAAGGCATATAGAGCTAGAGACATTGCTAGAGGCATGGTAAGAGGGGACTTTTGTGAGCAATACTCCAAGGTAAGGTGCTACTGTACGGAGTTGAGAAATACCACAGCTAAAGTCACAATTTTTGTCCCTGGTCATAATTTCAAGAGGGTCTGTGTGCTTAGCTGCATGTAAAAAGAGATTTGTTCATCATTGTAGACCATTAATAAGCTTAGATGCTTGTCATTTGAAGGGTGTAGTTGCTGGCCAACTTCTAGCAATTGTGGGTATAGATGAAAACAATGGTATGTACCCAATTGCATATGCTATTTCTAAGGCTGAAAATAAGGAGACTTGGACATGGTTTTTGGAGAATTTAATAGTGATAGAAGACCTATGAAACACCACGGATGGTGCTTTATTTCAGACCAACAGAAAGGTTTACTTCCTGCTTTAGCTGACGTGGTCCTAGACGCATACAGTAGATTCTATGTGAGGCATTTGTTTGCTAACTTCAAGAAGAACCATCAAGGAAAGGAGTTAAATGACTTGATGTAGGGTGGAGCCAAGTCATCAACAAGAGTAGCATTCGAAAGTTATATGAAGCAAATGGAAATAGTAAGCAAGGAAGCTTGTGATGAGCTAAGGGATAGGAATGCTTTCCCCTATTATCCAAAGTGTGATATGCTGCTAAATAACATTTGTGAGACTTTTAATTCGAATATCATGGAAGCAAGAGAAAAGCCATTGGTCAATATGCTTGAAACCATTAGAAGATATCTTATGGTTAAGATTCGTAAGAATATGGATTCAATGGCTAGGTATCAAGGCTCTATTTGTTACAAGATCCAACAAAAATTTGAGAAATGTAAAGAGACTAACATTGATTGTAAATCTATTTGGTCAAGTGGGATGAGATTAATAGTTGTGGCAAGCAATTTGTGGTTGATGTAGAGAAATGTTCACGTGCTTGCAACAGCTAAGATTTGACTAGGATCCCTTGTAAGTATGCAGTGTAATAGCTTTCAAGAAAGAACGGGCTGAGGATTATGTGCATGACTTCTATAAGAATGATACATATATTGCTTTATATTCGCATCTCGTTCAGCCATGCAATGGTCATGATTTGTGGCCAGATGTAGATGGAGATGCAATACTTCCTCTAATCCATAAAATTCAGCTAAGGAGGCCTAAGATTGATAAAAGAAGAAAGGATAAAGATAAAGTTCATAACCCTTACAAGATGAAGAGGAATCAAACAAGTATAAAATGTGCACATTGTCATCAATTGGGGCATAACGAAGGGCCTGCAGGAGTAATCAAAAACCACCAGAAGAAGCAACTGCAAGAGCAAAGGTAAGGCAGCAATTGAAAAGGGCAAAGACAAGGTGGCAACTGACAAGGAACACTTCATGGGATTTAGAGTGCAAGTAGATGATGCATTTAGCAGCCAACAAAGCAATGTATGTGTGATATGTGTGTGTGTGTGTGTGTGTGTGTGTGTGTGTGTGTCATCTTTTTGCTGTCAACTTCTAATGTCTATGTACTTTTCACATCCAGGCTGCCAACATTAAGGGGAACTTGAAGAGATCTAGAACAGGAGTTTATGGTAGTCAACAAAGCTGTAGAAATTTTAATAGTCATAAAGCAGTAGAACTTAGTTAATTCTAGCAACAATACTTCAGAACCTAGGCATGTAGTTTGTTATGTAATTGGCCAACCATTGTCACACAACTATTATTATGTGATGTTATTGCTAAACTATTAAGGAAATCTAGTATTTGAAGAAAGTAGACTAATATTGAATTTATTTTGTGATGTTAAAGCCAAAAGGCAAGGCAGTTATGTATAGGAGTTGAAATTTCATGTCTTTGGTTTGCTTTTATTTTGTGATTCTAAACTCTTATCATGGCTTTTATTTTGTGATGTTGTTGTCAAACTATTAAGACAATCCAGTTTTTGAAGGAAGTAGACTAATATTGAATTTATTTTGTGATGTTAAAGCTAAACGGCAAGGCAGGTTTTTGAACAAAGTTGAGCAATGAATTTAGTTTGTGATGTTAAAGTAAATTAATAGGCAGGTTATGTTTTGGTTCTTGAATTTGGACATATCTTATGGATGTTTTGGAACCTAAATTTGAACATGTCTTATGCATATTTTGTTCTTTCCAAAACCCACTAGAAGTTGTGAACTTAGCTACAATTCATATTTCCACTAAAATTATTAAATGTTGGATTAACATATTGTCATAGGGTTTAAATATTTGGGACACAGGTAACTAGTTGACTTGCTGAAAAGCAAATTGAATTGAAATCTTGTTAATTGAAACATGGTTTGTGTTGATTTCCTATGGTTTATTATTACTAGTTATTCAGCCAAAGATGATTACTAAAAGGACAGATATATTGTACAGGGGATTAATATTTGAACATTCTTGAAATACTTATTGAACATGCTGAATTCCAAGGTTTGTTCAATTTCATTAATTAATTAGGAAAGAAGGGTGTTATAAGTCATACTATGCACAAGAATCAGAAATTTTAATACCTACGGATCAATGGTATCATTTTGAAAGTATTCTCAAAGACTATGGTCTAATCCAATAGTTTTTCTTTCTTTTTCAAAATTGCTCTCTACTAACTCGGTCTAATTGTCTATGCAACTCATGCTTCCATGACCAAAATCCCTTCATCTTATGAAAGAGCTTATGCACAAGTTAGAAAATAATCCATGGCACATTGTAATGGACTAGCAATATATATCATCTTTAGTAATTGTCCATTGCAATAATTGTACAATAAATGTGGTCCTTGCTATACAAAATCTTTCATTTAAAAGAACTAACATTGCATTATATAGGAGGAACTCACATTACAGCATTACATGTCCATACACATTTCTTCATAACAAGATTATAAAATTATGGCAAGTACATTCTTTTGTTAGACCTAATTTGCATGTCTGCGCAAAGAATGAAGACTAAAATAAAAAATATGCACACAACGCATAAATAGCACCATAGTTGTTTTCTTCCATTGTTGCATCTCTGTCATATATCTTTTTCCTGCATTGTTTTCTTCTTCCATTCAAAGTAATTGCATTTGTGCTCCTGCTGCAAATTACAATTATGGTTAACATATTACTCAAAACACATTAAAAAATAATCACAAGTTGGATGCAAACTACTTACCTTATAATTTGGACATCTCCAAAACTATCTTCCTAGATTTTTATTAGTCTTTGATGTGATCACAACTGTTGAAAGTTTGCATCTACACTCACGTACCTCACTGCTGTAACCATTGTATGATTGACTGCTAGACATTATACCAAGATGTTCTTTGTCACATTGTTTATTTACACACAAAAATCAATGCCAAAACACAATTCAACTAACATATTAGGCCATATGATTGCATTTATCAAACTTAGAAATAGCGTTGTCAGATCAATTGGAACAATGAACAGGTACTAGCCCACAAAAGCAAAGAACAATTGGAACCATAAAATCAAATTGCATTTGATTTGAGTTTCAGATCAATTGTAACCATAAATTCATATTGCATTTGATTTGGGGGGTTTCAAAAAAATTGTAACCATAAAATCAATTTTAAGGGTGTGTTTGTTTGAAGGTGAAATAGGGTGGATGGAAAACTTTAGAGAGAAGATAGAAAGAAACTTTTTTGGAGTGTGTTTGGTTGGATAAGGAAGAAGGAAAATAAACGGTGGGGCCCAGGTGATTTCTCCCCAAGCCCTCCAAAAAGTTTTCTCCAAAATGGAGAGAAAATTGGGAGGGAGAAGCTCATAAAATGAGCTTCCAAAAATACCCCTTACCTTGGAATTTACCCCTAAGTCCCAACGTGTTGGCTCCCCTTTTCTTTTCTTTTTCTTTTCTTGCTCTCTTACTAACTAACATGTTGGCTTCCCTCTTTTCT
Organism: Quercus gilva; assembly: GCA_023621385.1. Lineage (NCBI taxonomy): Eukaryota > Viridiplantae > Streptophyta > Magnoliopsida > Fagales > Fagaceae > Quercus > Quercus gilva. The sequence continues at coordinate 54,061,898 of CM042483.1, forward strand.
TTTTCTTTTTCTTTTTATTTTTCTTTTTCTTTTTTGTTACTAACTAACGTGTTAGCCTTTTTTTTCCCTTTGATTTTTCCTAGACAAGTGGGCTTCTTTTCTTTGATTTTTTTCTTTGATTTTTTCTGGACATGTAGCTTTCTTCTTCTTTTTATTTTCTCATAAGTTTATTTTTTCTAGACAATCATATGTTTATTAAGTGTCCATATCTATACAATTTTTTTTTAAAAGTATAATGTGTTACTTTTTGTTTTATTTAATAGGGACATGATAGTAAATTTATACAAACTTTATTTTTAACCAAACAAAAAGGTTTTCCATCCCTCAACTTTTCCACCCTCCCAACCAAACACAAATGAGAAAAAATAAATATTTTCTATCCTCCAACTTTTCCATCCTCCCAACCAAACAGACCCTTAATGTGAAACTTCTAATAGCAAGGCAAAACCAATTATAAAGAGAGGATGGCATTCTAATGATACATTGCAAGAAAGTACCTCTCTTTTCTCATTCATGACGGATGCACCAATACCCACTCAGTGTGTGGCATTTGCAAGAACAGTATAATCAACTTTAGGAATCCAATATACAAGCATCAAGTACTTTGGCTTTACATGGTGGTACCAAAATCCTTGCTGCACAAGCGTATGACAGAGGATAAGGTCAATGGATAATATATAACCAGCTAGACCTCAAATTTTTTTTTCCTTAAACGTGAGCTTCTGAGAAGTCACTAAAGCAAAATTGTACCCTACAAAAAAATTACCTGAACAGTAGCCTACAAAACAATTATTTAGTTAGAAGCTAATAAAAACAATGATTGAATTACCTGTTGCCTCCAAATCGGTCTCTCTCAAATCGGTCTTAATCTCGGTCTCTCTCTCAATCTCAATTCCTTATTCTTAGGTTCTCTCTTTCAATCTCACTTCAAACTGCTACCAACCCAGACCTCTCATTTTTCCCCAAATTCTCAGTTTAAGGCTACTGATTGTGTTCCTATTTTGTGTTTTAATTTCAGGTAAGGGGAACCGCCTAATTGTTTTCTTTTTTCTTTTTTCTTTTTTATAACACATTGTTAATTTTTGGTTTAATTACAAAATTTCTTTAAAAAAAAAAAAAGTCATAACGGCGTCGTTTAGATCACTTAACGGAGACAACTAACAGATATCTTACAGAATACTACATTGACAAAAATTGAAAGTTAGAGGACTGAAATGACAAAATCGAAAGTTAGAGGCCTGAAATGACAAAAGTTGAAAGTTAAAGGATCTGTTTTTTTTCCTTAAACATGAGCTTTTGAGAAGTCACTGAAGCAAAATTGTACCCTACAAACAAATTACCTGAACAGTAGCCTACAAAACAATTATTTAGTTAGAAGCTGATAAGAACAATGATTGAATTACATGTTGCCTCCAAATCGGTCTCTCTCAAATCGGTCTCAATCTCAGTTCCTCATTCTTGGGTTCTCTCTTTCAGTCTCACTTCAAACTACTGCCGACCCAAACCTCTCATTTTGCCCAAAATTTTCAATTTAGGGCTATTGATTGTATTCCTATTTTGTGTTTTGATTTCAGGAAAGGGAATGACGTCGTTCCCCTAATTTTTTTTTTTAAAAATAACACATTTTTAATTTTTGGTTCAATTACAAAATTTCTTTTAAAAAAAAATAAGTCATAACGGCATCGTTTAGATCACTTAACAGAGACAACTAACAGATATCTAACAAAATACAACATTGACATAAATTGAAAGTTAAAGGACTGAAATGACAAAACTGAAAGTTAGAGGACTGAAATAACAAAAACTGAAAGTTAGAGGGTCAGTTTTGGATTTTTGCCTATATTTAATCTCTTATCAAAATACTGTTTTTTAAATCTCACTTTTTGTATGGTAAAACTTTTTTGATCTGTTCATTTTTAAAAACATAAAGAAAAGATAATAATAATGTGTAGGAAATGAAGCCCATATGATCAATTAATTAACCTAAAAAAAGAGCTAAGAAACTCAATTTGCAATTATTATAATAAAGAAATTGTAAGGTTGAAATTTATCAACCATCTTGTTGGCTTTATTCCGTGCCAATTTACTTGTAATTCAGCACTTAATAACCCTGTATTTAGGTGGGATTCATGTAAGGGTAGTGTGTGAAGAGAGTGTGAAGAAAAGCTCAAGTATGTGCAAAGAAGCAGAGTTTCACGGCTAGAACTCGTGACTGACTCGCGACTGGCAAGCTGCCAACTACAGGCACGTGAGAAGCACATAGAAGAGCTGAAGGGTCGCGCTAGCTATCACACTACAGGACAAAAGTCCCAAGCTAGCCAGGCAGTTACTTCGCAACTTGAACTCGCGACTTAGACAAGCCGAGAGACCAAGTCGCCAACCAGCCCTGTTTGGCAAAAAATGTCTCTTCGTATTCCAAACACACACCACTATATATAGACCCTTATACCCACGAAATGTAGAGAGCTTTCAGAGAGAATTTTTGAGAGAAACCCTAGAGAAAAACAAGATTGATTCATCCACAATCTTTACCTTAAAGTCTCTACAAATTCCTCTACTCTCTTCCTCTCCATTGTCATACCCATGAAAGGTTCTTTACTAAATCCTTATCTCACCATACCCACGTCTGTGAGAATGTTTATTTGGTGCTTTTGGGAAACAATTAGGAAGGAACCAATATACCTTAGTTGATGCTATGGTCTAGCAGCGGAATTTGGGAAGCTAAAGAAGAAATAGGTTCGGCGTAATCTCGTTGGAGCAAGAAGCTTGGAGGGCTTAGGTACTTAGGTAGATTAGGCTTGGAGGGTCTTCTGCTGTTCATGTATCCCAACTACATTCTTTAGTGGATTAGTTCACCGCTTAGAGGGCGGCGGAGAGGTTTTACGACAAGGACTTCGGTTTCCTCTTCGATAACACATCCTGTGTTGTCCGTGTGTTTGCATCTTCCTTACCTTTATCTTTGCCTTATATTTATTGCTGTGAATGTGTTTATATTTGGCTTAGATTAGTTATCAATTCTGTGTTTGGCTTATGTTCATGTTCTGCACATTAATTGTTTGATTATAAGCTTGAATTGATATTTTGTAATTTGGAGTCTAAACATTCAAAGGTGTTTTATACACATATTGAACTTTCAATTGGCATCAAAGCGGGTACACTTGCTGTAGTTTTAATACCTAAGTGTGATCCTTGACCCCTTATTGAGATGGATAGGTCTCAATCTCTTAATGTACCACCATTTTTTTTATGGTAATAATTATGCATTTTGGAAAGTCTGCATGAGGGCCTTTTTGTGTTCTATTAATGATGCTGTGTGGGATGCTGTTGAGGTTGGTTGGACTAGGTCGGAGGTTGCCAAATCCACTTGGGATAAGGTAGCTAGTGCTAACAGTAAAGTATTGAATGTTATTTTCTATGGTGTTTCTCTAAAAGAATTTCACAGGATTTCACATATCACCGTTGCTAAGGAAGCATGGGAAATTCTGGAGACAACTTATGAAGGGACTAAGAAGGTGAAAGACACCAAACTACAAATGTTGACCACTCGCTTTGAGGAGCTGAAGATGAGTGAGGATGAGTCCTTTGATTCATTTTACAATAAGCTGAATGAGGTGGTCGTCGGCAAATTTAATTTGGGGGAAAAGACAGAGGATTCTAAAGTTATAAGGAAGATCCTTCGGTCGCTACCAGAAAGTTTTCATGCCAAAGTGACGGCCATTGAAGAGAGCAAGGATCTTGACGACATTAAAGTTCAAGAGCTGGTCGGTTCACTGCAAACGTACGAATTGTCACTGCCCATGCAGAAGAAGAGCAAATCTCTTGCTCTTAAAACAATTGATGAGAAAGCGGCATCTCATGACCCTTCGGAAGAGGATGTGGTAGATAAAGATGTGGCGTATCTTGTAAAAAACTTCTGGAAATTCTTGAAATTCAAGAATGGTGGGAAATTTGGGGACAAAGGAAAATTTTAGAGTTCCGGGAGGGAGAAGAAAGAATTCCGAAGGAAAAATGATAGAGAGTCCTAATCCTCTCAAGGAATTACATGTTTCGAGTGTAATGGACATGGACACTTCAAAAAGGAATGTCCTAATTATTTGAAGTCAAAAGGAAAGGTCTATGCCACTACCTTGAGTGATACTAATTCTGACTCTAAAGATAGGTGTGATGGAGAAGGAAATTACTCTGCATTCATGACCATTGCAAATGTGGAATCCTCGGATGATTTGGGTTCACTTGTGAAGGAGCTTGGGGAACATTCTGATTTGGAGTCTATTAGGATTATTGAAGAATCAGAGGCTAAAGAAGAAGAAGATACATCTAGTCTTCAAAAGAATTACGCCTTACTTCTTGAGAAATCAGGTGAGTATACAAAGGTGGCAAAGGCGGCTGTGAAGAAGATGAAGAGAGCTAAGGAAGATTACAAAATCCTACTGGTCAGATATAAGGAGGCAAAGTGTGAGATTGAAACACTTAATGGTGAGCTATTAGAAGCTTACACAAAAGTGAGATTTCTTGAGCAAGAGGTAGTGCAAGCTTATGCCAAGGCAGATAGGGTCTCTTCCAAGAAACTGGATGATGTTATTTCATCTCAAAAACATGCCTCAGACAAGTCTGGATTGGGATGTACCAGAGAAAGTAGCTCATCAGCAAATGTCACCAAAGAAGTGAAGTTTGTAAAGGCTAAAGAAACGGCTATGGATAAGCCTATTCCTGAGAAAGCCAAGACTGAAAGGAAGAAGAATGTGAATGATCAACGGGTGGTTAACAAGTCCCGCAATCAATCAAAAACCAGAATTGGAGCTAGAGGAAGATCACTTCCAAGATCACAACAGGGTCCTAGAACGAACTATCTCTGTCACTATTACGGTTTGCAAAGACATACTAGACCCAACTGTCACAAGCTGAGAGCGTTGAACAATGCAAGCACCCCTCGATCAAGAGAAAGGAGAAATGACGACAGGTCTTGGGGTGGTGAGCAATCAAGAGGTCAAATCGTGATCCATGAATGATGGACGTTATGAAGATGATCGGTGCCTTCACAAATTGCTTGGAAAGCTTCACAAGAAGGTTTGAAAGTCCTAATTCTCATACCCAATTCGTTAAGGATATCACCCCAAACACACGTGATGTGTGGGTGACGAAGGGTACTCATGCATAAATATTACAATATGTCCATGCATTAATACTTCCCATGTTTGTGAATATGCTTGGTTGTGTGCTTCTTGCTAGAATTTAGGGTGTTAATTTTGTTTGTGTTTGTTTTTGGTTCAAATGTTTTTACTTTGTTATTTATGTTGCTTTTGATCAATCTTTTACTGCTTTTGTGTCAAAAAATCCAAAAACCACATAAAAAGTAAAAAATCCAAAAAGTTTGATCAGCTTTGTTAAGTATTGTCTCAAAACAAGTTTTGCCTTGTACATTTGTACTAATGGCTTTGTGCATTTAACGAGCTTAGCTTGTCTCTTATGCACTCATATCATTGTGGAAGAAATTCTGAAATCTATGTGACTGTTGTAAATAGATCTTCAACCTTGTCATGAATGATTAGTGAATGATTTTGTTGATCTTGAGACATGCATAGACTTGTGCCTATATATCTTCCCACTTTTATTTTTATCGCTTTACTCAAAGAGCTTACCAAATGTAAATCTCTAAATGAAAAGAGATATTAAGCTGCAAAAGCCTGTCGCACATCCTAGTATTTGACTAGGAAAAATGGAAAACGACCAAAATAAATTTTATGATGCCCAAAAAGCCAAAGGCTAACCATCAAATTGAAATATTAAAAATTTCAGGCATCAATCTCACAATGAGATTTGTTTATTCAAAAAGATCAAATGTTATGTTAATATTGAAGCCAAATGAAAAGCTTCATTGAATTGTACTCAAGTTTATGTGGGAGGTCATATATGCATACTTCTATAATTGAGATGGGTCACATTATCTAGTGCTAGTTGTGTATTCCTTGATTGGATTGATCATTGAAGCTTCACATTAGACTAAGGACTATCTCATTTCTGATATCCACACACAACACACAAGTCTATGTTCAAGAAATGCCATACTCATTTGTGTGATTGTACTTGTTTAAATGAGTTTTCACAAGCTCAATCTTTGTTGATCAAACACAAAAAGATTTTTGAGTGTTCTAGTTTTTTTTTGGAAAGTGTTTTTGTTTTTACAAAAATGTCAAAAATTTCAAAAACAGTGTTGCCCTGTTTTGGCGACTCAATCGCGGGTAGGTCCAGTCGCATGCTCCAGTCGCATGCTCCAGTCACGAAGCTCACTCCGAGATTTTCGTGGGTCACTGGCGAGTCAAGGTCTCAGTCACGAAAAATACTTAGAAAATTTTTCAAAAATTTGAGTTTTTATGATTTTCGCGGCTAAGTGTGGCGACTTGTACGCGGGTGAAAGGTCCAGTCGCGAGGAGTACTCAGAGATTTTCGCGGCTCATATCGCGACTATCTCGCGGGTAGACCTTCTAGTCGCGAAAAACACTTAGAAGATTTTTTGAAAATCTTGGCTTTATAGTGTTTCACAGCTTAACCTGGCGACTGACTGGCGACTTACTCCAGTCGCGAAAAATGCGTGTTTTGTGTTTTAAAGACAGTTTTTTAAAATTTTTTTTCAGTTTTCCCTCGAACTTCAGTGACCGTTCATTGTCTTCCCCATTTCTCTCTCACAAACACTCCGTGTCTCACTTGAAAAAGCCTTCATTTGTGCATCATGCTTCATCAAACACCAAGAAAAAGGTATGGGTTACCTCTATCTCACTTCATTGTACTTGATTCGAGCATTTTTTTTGTGAAATGTCTTTGTGTTGTTGAGTTTGATCTTTATGGGTTCGAACTTGGTTTGGGGGTTTGTGAGTTTTGAGTTTTATGGCTCTTGTCATTGCTTTACTTTATTTCTTATTCTACATGTGTGTTATCATATTCATGTTTTTTTAGTGTCTCTACTATATGATGTGGTTTATGAATGTGTTGCTCCATCCATATCTTGCTCTTGGTATTTTGCCATTTGTGCATTTGTGTTGCATATTGCCATTTGACTCTGTGTGGTTACTGTTTCATCAAATTTTTTTGCCTATTTCTCCTGTTTGTGTTGCTTATGTCATCTTAGTGTTTGACTTGGTCTTGTCTCTGTGATTCTATGATATTTGGTGCTACTATCTTATATCTGAATCTAATCATACTAATGTGTGTATCCTGTGGCATTGTTTTGGTTCTCTGCTGTGTGTTTGATGTCTTTCAGTTGACCCGTTGTTCCTCCAAGGGCAAAAATATTGTAACCGACGACCCGTCAACCCTGGTTGCTAAACGAACTCGACGGTCATCTAGGTCATCTAGGGACTTTTCTATTGAGAGGTTCAGAACACCCATAGACTCAAAGACGTACACAAACACTTTCAAAGAGGCTTCTGCCATTGTGGAAAGAGTTGTCAAGTTTGACACCCTAGGGACAACATTTATCCCGAAGATTTTTGAAGACAAAGATTGGGCTGACCTATTTGGAAATTTTGAGGACCCAACTGAAGAATTAGTCAAGGAATTCTTCTCAAATGTCAGATACACAAGGGTTGAGTTGAAATGCTGGGTACGAGGAATAGAATTTTTCGTGAATGCCAACTACATTGCTAAGGTTCTTCGCATCACCAGACCAACAGATGTGGATCGAACTCCATACGATGACAAAGAACGTCAGGCATAAGGCATCCTTCATGTCCTTGGGAGTGAGCATGAAGTGGGAAGCACAGGATCGTCTATCAACACTGCATTGTTCTCGCCTGAACTGATAACTCTAACGCTGATCATGTTCTCCAATCTCTACCCACTATCAAACACTGCCTTCGTCAGTCTTGGAAGGGCTAAATTTTTGTGTGACCTCATTACCGGTGCTCCGATTAACATCTGTGCTCACATATTCCAGATCATTAGGAAAACAATGGCCCGTTCAGCAACACGAACAATTCTTCCATTCTATAGTTTAATCATGAAGATTGTACTTCGTGAAGGTGTTAATCCTTCATCAAATGAGAAAGTCATGCCTCGCTCTCGACCAATATCAATACACACTCTCCAAGCAAGCAAGAGTCACTCCTCCAAGAAACCTAAAACTGAGCCATCCACACAGGCATCTCCATCTACTCATGCTACAGCTACTCTTGTACAATCAACCGGCACCCCATCTATTCCTCCTAGATTCCAGATTCCCAAGCAAAGTTACTTCATTGAAAATGTACTTCAGTGGATTTCTGATTTGGAATGGCTTCTCAACTCCTTTCACAGTCAAACTCAAATGCGTCTCGAAACCATTGAGTTACAATTAGATAACATCCAACAGAAGCTGGAAGATAGCCTTTAGCTATTCATGCCAAAAAGGAGGAAAGCAGCACAGTAAGGGGGAGCGAAGCTTAAACATGAAAAGGAGTGTGCATACTGAAAGGGGGAGTGTTTTTATAGTTGTTATTCATACTTTGTTGTCTTAGAGCTTTTATCATTGTTAATATGGTTTTATACTTTTGGAAAACTTGTGCCTCTTTGGTACAGTTATTTATTTCTGTAGTTATTAAGTATATAATATGATGTTATTCAGCATATGCTCTGTTATGTTTTTGGTTTGTACCTGATACCTTTGTAGGTTTTTAAGGTTTCTATTTTTATTTGTACTCATATTGCTTTTGTAAGCTTTTAGGGTTTGTCTCTATGCACTTGTAGGCCTTTGTGGTTTGTACCATGCTTTATGCAGCCTGTGTGCTTTGTTAAATCAGTACTTCTAACTAAATGTTATGCATTTCCTTCTAAGTACTGTCACTCTTGTGCCCTTGTAGAACTTTTCCTAGATGCACATACTTCATGTACTGTGCATTGGTTGAGTGTTGGTCATTCAAGTGATTTGCCTTGTGTTTGTTAACTTGAATGTCCGGATGTTCATTCCAAGTGTGAATAAACATTGTGATCACTTGTATAAAGTGATTACCTGTTTTTGGTCTTGCCATGGTTTGTTGCTTTACTCCATTGTGCTTGATCGCATTGTGCTTGCTCAATTTGCATTACAAGTTTTCTGCATACAATGAACTTATTGTGTTGTTGTGTTTCAGGAGTTACTTATTCTTATGGTTCTAAAACTTCACAGATTCTAAAGTTAGGTGTGAGTGAGTTTTTCAACTGTTCCCAACTCATGTGTTAAGTCTAGAGTTTGTTTTAGGGTTTTGTCACGGAATAGCCAAAAGGGAAGATTGTAAGGTTGAAATTTATCAACCATCTTGTTGGCTTTATTCCGTGCCAATTTGCTTGTAATTCAGCACTTAGTAATCCTATATTTAGGTGGGATTCATGTAAAGGTAGTGTGTGAAGAGAGTGAAGAAAAGCTCAAGTATGTGCAAAGAAGTAGAGTTTCGCGGTTGACTCGCAACTGGCAAGCCGCCAACTACAGGCACATGAAAAGCACACAGGGGAGCTGAAGGGTCGCACAAGCTGTTGCACTACAGGACAAAAGTCCCAGGCTGGCCAGGCAGTTACTTTGTGACTTAAACTCGCGACTTGGACAAGCCGCGAGACCAAGTCGCCGACCAGCTTTATTTGGCAAAAAATGTCTCTTCGTATTCCAAACACACACCACTATATATAAACCCTTATACCCACGAAATGTAGAGAGCTTTCAGAGAGAATTTTTGAGAGAAACCCTAGAGAAAAACAAGATTGATTCATCCACAATCTTTACCTTAGAGTCTCTACAAATTCCTCTACTCTCTTCCTCTCCATTGTCATGCCCTTGAGAGGTTCTTTACCAAATCCTTATCTCACCATACCCACGTCTATGAGAATGTTTATTTGGTACTTTTGAAAAGCAGTTAGGAAGGAACCAATATACCTTGGTTGATGCTATGGTCTAGCAGCGGAATCTGGGAAGCTAAAGAAGAAATAGGTTCGGCGTAACCTCGTTGGAGCAAGAAGTTTGGAGGGTTTAGGTACTTGGGTAGATTAGGCTTGGAGGGTCTTCTGCTGTTCATGTATCCCAACTACATTCTTTAGTGGATTAGTTCACCGCTTGGAGGGCGGCGGAGAGGTTTTACGCCGAGGACTTCAGTTTCCTCTTCGATAACACATCATGTGTTGTCCGTGTGTTTGCATCTTCCTTCCCTTTATCTTTGCCTTATATTTACTGCTGTGGATGTGTTTATATTTGGCTTAGATTAGTTATCAATTCTGTGTTTGGCTTATATTCATGTTCCGCACATTAATTGTTTGATTATAAGCTTGAATTGATATTTTGTAATTTTGGGTCTAAACGTTCAAGGGTGTTTTATACACATATTGAACTTTCAGAAATTATTAAATTTTTTTTAATCGGGTTTGACAAGGGAGCCCATTACAATTAGAGGTCATCCCAGTAATGATTTCCGATGGTGAATGAGTCCATTATTTCCTCTTCTACACGCTACATTTTTGCAGCCATTTTACATGGTAACTGCAAGCTACTATTGAAACTACACTATCTAAACTCTTTCTTGAAGATTAGTGGGATTGTAATTTTTCCCGAAACAAGCCCAAGCTAACCTTAAAATATCATACTCTTCCTCTTCCTTTGGTAAGTTCATAGAGTAACAATAATAAGGAATACAAGCAAAAAATGGCCCAACCCAGAAAACCCAATGTCCTTCCCACAATTTGCCTCCATGCAACAATGCTGGGCCCAAGCATCTTGCAGGATTCAGGCCCACACCTCCATAGCCAGCCCTCCCAGTAACTGTGATTGACACAAACACTGCTAGTGCCATAGACCTTGCTACCACAACACACACCATTGCTATGCCAAGTTCCTTGCACCTTTTTTTGTCAAATGCCACTGTAACACCGACAAAGAGTACCACACAGGTGCAAACGAATTCTAATGCCAATGCAATTTCAGGGCTTAGTGCAGATGTTGCTCCATTGCCATCAATTGTGCAGCCACCTAAGGAATGATTTTGTACTGTTTTATGGTCCATCACTTTTTTCAGTATAACAAAACCAATTATTGAGCCAACACATTGAGCCAAGACGTAGATGGCTGCACGAGCAAGAGTTACAAGACCCCTGAGGGCAGCTATGAATGTAAAAATTGGACTCATGTGGCCTCCAGATAATGGAACTGTCACCATGAGGAATAAGAAGGTTATAATGAAGACAGCTAGTGGGACAAGGAGCTTTGGTTCAACCTCATGTGAGTCCAAGCATGAGATTATGGTTGTGGTGAGGGTGAACACAAGTAAGGCCGTTGCTATTAACTCTGTGAAAGCTGCCTTCCACATCTGAAATTGAAAATCAAGAGGGAACATCAATCTCCATTACTTTGAAGAAATTATGCACTTATTTACCATAAATTATAAAATAAAGTAAGCACTTGAACTAATATTCTAGGGGTTAGATTAAAAAAAATGAAAATGTAGAAGTTGAAATGGTATATATGCATATCAAGTAATTAAATAAGTATTTGCAGGTTCCTCAAAAAAAAATAATAATAATAAATAAGTATTGGCATGCTAATAGTAAAACAATTTAGGTAGATAAAAATATTTTATGGAACATCATAGTTTGATAAATGATACTTTAGATAAACTAGTTGCTAACCCCAGTGAAGTATAAGAAATTTTTTATTAAATTTAACACATATACATACATTATAATTAAAATAATTTCTCTATAATCAAGATGAGAAGTGAAACAAACTTCTCAAGAACTCAAAAGGAAAAAGAGGTGGAGAAAATATTCATTCCTAAACAACATTTACTTACAAAATTTTGTGCATCATCAAAGTGCAATAGAAATTGACAAGTAACAAACTATCTTAAAATCCAAACTTTCTTGCCCTATATCCAAAATACATATTACCTATCTAAAAAATTATAAATCAAGAAAAAAAAGAAAAAAAAAAAAAGAAAAAAGAAACAAACACTTGTAGGACCCAAAACCCAACAAAAACATGATTCAAAACCAAAATTAAAATGAGATTAAAGTCGTAAGAGATCAAATTTGTAGTAATCAATCACTCAAATAAGTGTTAGACATATTCAAATACATAGTCAAGTTGAGTGTGTTACAATATAAACTCAAATTATCACTTAAAAAAAAAAAAAAAAAAAAAAAAAAAAACTTAAACTAAATTCAAAACAAAGTCATAAGAGAAGGTTCTATAATGAGGAATCAAAACACCAAAATGTACCAACTTTAAGCAAAAAAGTTGCAAGAAAGAATAAGAAATTCACCGTAGAGTTCAAAAAAACAATAATGAATCCACCAAAAAAGAGAAGAAAATCAGAGAGAGAGAGAGAGAGAGAGAGAGAGATCCTTTTTTATTGAAGGAAGAACATGTAAATGTAATGAATGGAAGAGGGGTGTAAATGAAGTAATTTTGAAATTTATAGAAAATAAGACAGGGGAGAAGAAGAGTAAAAAAAGAGAGACAAATAAAAGAGTAATAGTAAGGTGAAGAATTATGGGAAAAAAGAAGAATTAAGAAATGAGAAGAATGCTGGGAAGAATGATGAGGAGAAGAAAAGCCAAGAAACAAAAATTAAGTACTAAACACCCATTAGTATATATTGTATAGATATTAATATTTATTTGTATTTAATATTACCAAAAAAAAAATGAAAAAATTTTCAATAAAAATGAGCACATGGGGCAATAGAAGTTTTGCAAAATTAAATGCAATGCTTCCATTACTATATATATATATATATATATAGTATCGATAGTAAAATCCCCCTCCACTGCAAGTTGTGTATAAGTATAACAACTATTTTAGCAATTTTTTTTTTTTCAAAACTTGTTAAGTTGATAAATTGTGATATGATATGAGCAATTTTACATAGGTCCACTACTATTTTGATTTTAATTATGCACCAATTGTAAAAGACCATATCAATAGTTGTGGAAAAGTTTTATGTCCCTACTTGTAAAATGAATCATGTAATATTGTGGAATCAAGTAGATAAATTTGTGATTAAGAAATATATTTATAGGCGATTATAGAATTGGAATAATATGTGTTACAAATGGAACTCGAAAGAACTAATTATAATATAATATACTAAGCACAACATCATCTGATTCTCAAGTAGATAAATGGTGATTAATAAATATATTTATAGCCAATTATAGAATTGGAATGATACACAACAAAAAGAACTTGAAGGAACTAATTATAATATATAATATACTAAGCACAAAAATAAACCAAGCTTACCTCTGGAGAGTAAAATTCATAGGCATCTATGAAAGCAAGAAATTTGGTTTTGAAGGAGTAATCATTTGACTCATATTTCTCGAGTGATCTTGGCAATTGCAGACCAGCTTCCTTTAGGAAAACATTATCCATGACCTTAGGTCTAAGAGAAAGGGAATAGTGCTTGAAATTTAATGAATCTCTCTTATCAGAACTCTAATATATAGAAGAGAATGGGAAAATGAAATACTGCCAATTCCATATTTTGCCACATCTTATATCACAAGTGAAAATACTGTCAATGCCAGACTTTTCCATTTCTGAATGTCACAAGTGAAAATGCTACATACATTGACATATTAAACTTGGAATGACTTGGAATGACCATGATTTTTGTGGCATTTTGCATAAGACAGTGGGAGCATATGTTATGTTATACGATTTATCCAATTGGTTTTCTAAGATAAAACGCAACAATATGCTATGCTTGCAAGAATGATCATTCTAAAGGAACTAAGGATGCCTTTTTTGGTCAAAAAACAAAAGATGTCTTTTAAAAAAAAAATTTGTAAGGACGCCTGTCCTTTTCACTTTTACAGTTTTATACATCCTCTTTACTATTACAACAATATTAGACTTACCAACCTTTTCTATATATATAAATATATATACACACACGGTTTAATACTATATTTTGTCTACCCTCGTTTTACATTTGTTAGGTTTTTAGACCCCTTAAAACACAACAATTGGATTAACCTAGTTAACTAGCCAAGTAATTAACTTAGTCAAATTATGCAAATCTAGGTTAACACAATCAAATAATCATATCAAGAAATAAAGTAGCGAAAATATAAAGAACACAATGATATGATCACCCAGGAAAACCAAATCGGTAAAAAATCTAGGGAGGATTTAACCTAACTATCCTCAAGGTAAACTTGAATCCACTATATGAAAGAATTGAAGTTCATACAAAAGGACTTACAAGCACCCATACTTGACTTCCTAATGCTACCCACCCGTAGAACTTACTAACATGACCACGTGCAAGCTCCGAATCCACAGACTCCTTCTTTCTTGGATTCTCCAATCTGGCACAAGCACTCCTGCTTGCATTTCTTTAAGCTCCAATGGCAGCAACTGAGTTGATCATCAAGGTGTTGATAATATCTCTACCTTAAAAACCCTAAATTTATGTGATGGAAAGCTCCTCAAGGATCTCACAAGAGATTCACACAAATCGCAAAATATGAGCAACAATACAACTAGAGTAACTCCCAAAACGTGGCTAGGGTTTTGCCTTATATACTTGGGGCAAAAACATAAAACCCTAAACGTTTTAATGAGATTAGGCTGAGTTGGAAATTCTACAAAAAAACATTCTGGCCGACTTTCAATTGATCGAATCTATCCTTCGATCGATAGAGCCAGGCCGAAATGTACTAATACATCTGCAGCCACTCAATTCCAACTTTACATGAATTACACAACTTTGAGCAAGCCTAAACAAGACTAAACATATTGTTTTGATCATGGATTGCCAACATTACACATTAGAGTTCTAAATACATCAAATCCTAAGTCTTTAGAACCTAACAACATTCAAAAATTATACTCTAATTGTTTCTCTAAAAATAACAAAAATTATATTTTTACTTTTTGAGACCAAGGGAATGTTGAATTTAACTTAATTTGTCCTAAATAGATGTCAAAATGACTTATTTTTGTAACTCAAAGTTAAAATGACCAAAATGCGCATTATTAGACAAGCTTTAACCAAGCTAGCCAATAGTTAAACAAATTCAAATTTTCTTTCCAGGCACCAAATTCCTTCATTTACACTCAATTTCATATTTCCAAACAATTTCTACAAGTTTGAATGCGTTCAACCTAATTTTGACCAAATTGACCTAATTTTGACCAAAAAACCTAAGACCCATCGAGACGAATTTGAGCCCATATTGAAGATAATTGAATTATCTTTAAAATAACTACTCACGGGCCTAGGTCAGATTTAAAATGAACAAAATATCATGAAAACTGCAAAAAAGTACCAAACACAGCCAATTTTTAGTTTAAGTGTTTAAGACTTGATTAGATTTCAGCCTGGGTTGAATTATAACCAAACAATCACTGATTGGCCCCAAAAAATGAATAGTTGGAAATGTTTCATCATGGATACAAGGAAGGTCGTTGCTAGGAACTCTATCGCAGCTGCCTTCCACATCTGAAATTAAAAACCAAGAGGGAAACATCAATCTCAATTCCTTTGAAGACATTAAGCACTTATTCACACAATATATATATATATATATATATATATATAAGAAATTAAGCACTTGAACTAATATTCTAGGTGTTGGAATAAAATTCTGAAAAAGTAGAAGTTGAAACGGAATGTATATCAAGTAATTAAATAAGTATTGGCATTTAATAAGTAAACCAATTTAGATAGATGACAATATTTAGTGGGAGATCATATTTAGATCAATTATACTTAGATGAATAGTAAAATTTCCCTCCATTGCAAGTTATGTAAGTAATTTTTCAGGGACATAATTATTTTTCACAATCATTTTCATAACTTAATAAGATGATAACTTGTGGTTCAAGTAACATCATTTTTACATAAGTCCACCTCTTATACAATTTTTATTACATACCAATCATAATAGACCCTATCAACAAGTTGTAAAAAAAATTATAAAATTTTTTGTGTCCCTAAACTTCTTGTAAAATAAATGATGTAATATTGTGGACAGTAATCTCAAGTAGATAAATCATGATTAAAAGATTTATTTATAGCCAATTATCGAATTGGAATAATATTTGTAACAAAATTGAACTTGAAGAAACAAACTACTATATAACATACTAAGCACAAAAATAAACCAAGCTTACCTCTGGAAAAATTCATGGGCACCTATGAAAGCAAGAATTTTTGTTCTGAAGGAGTTATTTGCCTCATATTTCTCAAGTGATCTTGGCAATGGCTGACCAGTTTCGTCGAGGAAAACTTTTTCCATGACCTTAGTTCTAAGGGAAAGGGATGAGAGAGCTTCCAATCTAATGAATCTCTGTCAAGAAAACTGTCATATAGAAGAGAAATGGAAAATACTGCCAATGCCAAACTTTGCCGCTTCTCAATGTCGCAAGTGAAAATGCCACAGATGTTGCCATATCAATCTAGAAGTGACCTTGGTTTTGTTGCATTTGGCAGAAGAGAGTGGGAGCATATGTTGTGTTATTCGCTTTATCCAAATGATTCTAAGGACCGTGGGGTGTGTATGCCTAAATAAAACGCAACAATAAGCTTTTACTTGCAAGAATATTCATTCTAAAGTAACTAAGGATGCTTTTTTTATGTTTCTCAAAAATAAAAAAGGATGCTTTTTTTAAAAAAAGGAAAAAAAGAAATAGTGATGCCTGTCTTTGATTAGTTCACATTACGATTCAATAAAATAAACTAGTTTAGGATATATAAGCACTTGTCACGACAATAGAAGTGAGACCAATCTTTGCATTGTTACACATATATATATCCGCAATACTATTACTAAAATATTAGACTTATCAGTCTTCGAAAAAAAATATATTAGACTTATCAATCTTCGGAAGAAAAAAAAAAGGGCTTATGCAAGAATTCAAGGGACAAAATTGGGAAATGCCCCGTTTGAGCAAAAAAAGCAGCATTATGCCCTCTTTTCCAAACTAAATAGGGAAATGTCCCTCTTTTATAACTCGATTTTTCGAAAATTGAGTTATAAAAAAAAAATTCTGGAGCCTTATAGCGGCGTTTTTAAAGACCTATAGTGACATTTTCAAGACCTATAGTGACGTTTTGTAACTCGACTTCCATAAAATCGAGTTATAGGCAATTTTTTTTAATTTTTTTTACCTATAACTCGATTTCATATAAATCGAGTTAAAAAACGCCACTATAGGTCCTAAAAACGTCACTATAGGCTCCTAAAAAATGCCGCTATAGGACCTAAATCGATTTTGAGAAACTCGATTTTCAAAAGAGGGGCATTTCCCTATTTAGTTTGGAAAATAGGGTATAATGCTGCTTTTTTTGCTCAAATGGGGCATTTCCCAATTTCATCCGAATTCAAGTGATAACTTATAGACAAGGGAAATCCATCCACGTTTATGGTTTGTACCCCACATACCCTTCCATACTCCATATATACTATCTACCGATGTTTCTACCTATCTAAAAAAAATACTTAACGGCACAAAATTACATGAGTCTTCTCTCTCACATGTGAGACCATATGTGTGGTACTCACATATACTGTAAGTGATAAGTCTCATGAGAACATTTCGTATGATAATTTTCCAATAGATGTAATTTTTGTTGCTTAGTTTGATAGATAAAAAATGCTGAACATTAGATAAGGAACAACTCCTCTTTTTACACAAACCTCCCCTCCCAAAACATAATTGAAGTAGACCAAAATGGACCGAATAGGAGCAAAGTAGACAGAATGGACCAAAATAGACTAACATGGATTGAAGTGGATTGAATGGACTGAAATAGACCAAAGTAGACCGAACTAGACTATATTGGCCATAGTAGACCTTATGGACTGAACTAGACTGAATTGGCCATTATTACAACAATATTAGACTTATCAATCTTTCCAAAAAAGGGGGGAAAAAGACTTTATTAAGGTTTGAAGTGATAACTCAATGGTAATGACATTCTTTGTGGGTTTCTACATTTGTGGTTTGAACCCCGCTTTCTCCTTCTGCACTTTCTACTTATCTCCAAAAATACAAAAATATTAGACTTATCAAGAACCCAAGAGTAGGGATAGCAATTTTGCCCCGCCCCGCCCCTCTTGACCCGCCCCTCCCCTCTTGACCCGCCCCTCCCCAATTTGCCCCACACAGATTTTCCTCACCCCGCAAAGATGATGAGACGAAAATGGGATGAGATTTTAGCCCCACACCACGAGGCGGGGCGAGGATAGGTTTAGACTTTTTAGACCCACCTCGCCCCACCCTGCGTTGATAAGGGTTAAATTGTAAAATTTTCACATCCTAAAACCCTACTATTTAAACAAACATATTATCAATTTATTTTATTCTACCTAACGTGGTTCTCTGTGTAGGGGCCTTTTTTGTGTTTGGGCTGGGTTGCCTCCTGCGGTGATTGGCCCGAATGTTTTTCTGAGTAGGAAAGTTGAGACCGGCCCAACTGTAACTCACTTTGGGCCGGCTTGCGCACAAACTTAGCCTTATCTACCAAGAACACCCTTACGGCAAGCAGAGCTATTACAACAAGATTACGGCAGGCAGATATAATGACAATAAAAGGAAAACAGAGTACAGTAGCTTTTGTTAATAATAAAGACCGAATATCACAGTAGTAATAATGGTAATAATAATAATGGCTTTTATAACAAAGAACAATTGATTGAACAATGATGGAAGTTAATCAAAAATAAACATCAAGCCAAAACCGAGTTTGTAATGGCAAAAAATCAAAGAGGAAGAACGCTTTCTCTCAATGAAACTAACCTCCCAGAAGAATATCCTGCCGTGGGGATTAGTGACTTTGAGGGAATCGGACCTAAGTGATAGATGCCTGTAGAAAATTCTTACTGCTTAATTGTTCCTTAGAGAGTGGGATTTCGAGGGGGAGAGGAAAGAAAAGATCTATTGGTGCATGCCCATTATCCTCACTATTTGTTTTCTTATCTTTCCTTCTTTTCTTTTCTTTTACTTTTAGTTTTCTTTCTATGTTTTCTCTTCCTTTGTTTTTTGGTCCCTTTTACAGGGCACGACAAGGATCCTTTTATAGGGCCTACCGTGATTTTTTTTACCATTTCACCCTCTAACGGCCTTTGTTTGGTCTGGGCATACTTGCCAACCACCATCTGTACACTGCTTACCCTTGCTAGACAAAAACAGGTTGGTGTTGTTTCTGTCCGCCGTGGCACTGTCTTCTGCCGTGGCTTAAACGCTCTCTCTCTCTTCCTATGGCATGCACCTAACGTTCCCTCCCCAACCTGACCTCTTTTGGGCGGTCTATCATCCCAACAGGACGTACCTCCCAAAAGGGTTTGGACAGGGAACGTAAAATAAATCTTTTCCCCCCTCCCCACCACCAAACCGCACCCCCCTTTACCTCTTTCCATTGACCCATAGCCCCACCACAACCCATATTGGCTGGGTACAGGCTGGTGGCACCTGGGCCTTGCGCATGCTTTCCTGTTATATATGTTCAAAAGCCCGCCTGCGGCCCATGTGTTTGTTGTGCTCTGGAGCTTTGCTTGCATTCGTCTGCTATACTTCTTCATTCTTTCATGTGGGCCGTTCTGTACTTTCACTGCTTTCCTTTGGGATTGGGCTTTTCTTAATACTGGGTTTCACATCTCTCTTGGCCCATTTCTCGGTTTATGTTCATGTCTTGCTTCATTACTTAGCATTTCCTGCTATGATGATATGTTCCTGCTAGGCCTCTTTCAAGCCTGCCGTTCCATTCCTTCCCCCTGTGACTTAAGAGAGCCTACTGGTGTTCTTACTCATGGGCTCCATTGTCCCTTTCTTCTTTCCCTTTGGGCCTGCGGCCCTTTTACTTTCCTTGGGCTTCCTCGGCCCATTTACTGACTTTGCTTTCCCATGAGCTTTTACTAACTTGATTGGGCTTCCCCGGCCCAATCTCCTCATACTCATCCTTGGGGTTCATGGGCTTACCATCAACCCCTACTTTCTTTGTTTACATTGCCTTGGGCCTGCCGCGGCCCATTCTCACTTTTTCATACCATACATTGCCCATAGGTGTCATTTCTCTCTTTCCGGGCCCACTTGCTTTCTCAAGACCCATTTATTCATGTTATAGGCCTGTATTCTATTATTCCTGCCGCTTGGGCCTAATAGTCTTGTTCTATGCCTGCCACTCTTATTGCCTGCTTCGCTAGGTTGGGCTGGCTTTACAAAAATGACCCTCAACATTTAGCCCCCTGAACATATGGAGCGTTCTTGCGGTTCATATATGAATAAAGGACTTTTTTTGTCTTTTTTCACTTTTTCTTTCCCTTCGCGGGCTTTTTGAAACCACGAACTCCTTCTTGCATATATATATATATATATATATATTTTTTTTTTTCTTGTCGTGAACAGTGACAACTCTTCGAATTTCCCAAAATGGCAGTTGCTTTAAAACATAACTACCACCTCATTAATTTCATTCTTTTCTCAATGGCTGACTAGTCACCTCCCTTCACGCCGGCCTTAATAACTCAGGTATTTAAGAGAAGAATCCCTTCCCAACGCAGACACAAACTTCTTTTATTTCAAAACATTTTCCTTTCCTCATCATTATCTTCTTCTCGAACACCCATCCCTCTCTTGCTCCGTTCAAATCCTCATACCATGGCACCGGTGAAAACTCAAGTTTCTTCCCACCGTAAAGGGAAAAGCGTCGTCGTAGATCCTCCGGTGGAACAAGAAGTAGAAGAAGAAGATGTGCGCTCCGATTCGGACCATTCCGAGGAGGAGGAAGCGCAGCGCGACCCAGACAGCGAGTGCGCCCCTCTGATTGATCCTTGGTACAGTCTTAGTCCTCACTTTCCTAAGGCTCCTGGAGATTATGTGCCGCCGCCGCCGCCGGGCCATGTGTGGCTCGCTCTTTGCCGGCGAAACCCTGATGTTTCTTGGGCTCTAGTGTCTTCCTCCATCTCCGATTTGGTCATTCATCAAGGCGTCGTCCTTCCCGTGCCCATCCACTTTGAGTTTGGGTCTAGCACCGCCTTGGGTTGGAAAGAGTGGGTTGACAGCGAGTTATCGGATACACATTTCATGGGTTTACTTCAGAGGGCCGGTGTTCTAAAGGCCATTGTCCTTTCCCGAAGCCTTTCCAACTTTTAAGACCTCTACAATCTTCACCATTTAGTTCGCCGGTGGTGTTCCACCACTCACACATTCTTCTTTTCTTGCAGCGAACTCACGGTTACTCTCGAGGACATGGCTAATCAGCTTCTTTTGCCTATTCTCGGGGATGTTGATCCGGCCACTATTGAGCTTTCCCCAGAAGAAGAAGACATTGAAGCGAAGTTGAAGAAAAGGATGGCCGAAAATGCTAAGCTGTCTTATTGGGTTAGTTCTTCTTCCAAGTTTTCTGCTGTTGCTCGTCGTGCTGCCTTTATTACTTTTTGGCTTTCTAAGTTTGTCTTTGGGTCTCATCCTCATTATGCCATAAAGCCTTTGTATTTTCGTTTGGCCATTAAAATATTTGCTGGGATGAGTCTGCCGCTAGCCCCCATGTTCTTGGGGCATTTGTATGTGCAACTGGACATCCTGCGGAGTGATGAGAGTCAGGCTGGCTCCTGCCACATAGTTGCTTCTTCTGTACACAGCACTATTCTGCAGCAGTTGTTGTTTGAGCGTTGTGCTCAATACTTGGTGAAGTGTAGGCCTGTCAGATTTGCTAAAGAGAAGTACCAATCCTGTCCGCGGGCCATTACTAATTTTTGTGGCAGGTTTGAGCTTGATTTTCTCTTGGCTTTTCATTGGTCCAGTTTGAAGCCCATCGATTATTCTGTTGTTGAGTCCTTTGATGAAGGTGTTGGTTTTTCCTGGAGAGCTTATAGACAGTTGCGTCCTGGTTACACTTGTGCTGATTCGGTAATTGGTCTATTTGTTGATACCGTTGGTACTACTACCCCGCTGGCTGGCTTTGATGAGACGGGTATCACATATTTGGCTGCCACTAATCCTGGATGGCTTCCCTATTTGGCAGATGAGGGTGTCAAGTTCGTCCACTACCTTGCCAACCGAGTGAGGAGACAGTTTGGCCTGGATTAGGATATCCCCGATGACCTCTCCTTTCTCGCAGAGTCTCCTACTTCGGCTAGACCCTTTCTGCGGCACACTGCTTTTGACTTTTGGAAAGAGCATTTTAGTGCGGTCACAGTTGCTGGTTCTTCGAGGGAAGGCCTTTGCACCGCTGCTATGCACCTTTATTAGCAGCTTGTCATGGACTCATTTGATGCAGAGTTGGCTGGTAGTCGCGGTTTCTCTCTAATACCTTCTAAGGGACTTAGCATGGCTATCTCTCCCAATCCTCGGTTACCCCTTCCTTCTAAGTTCGTGTTGGCCTATGCTAGGAAACAGAACCGATTTGCCATCTTCGAGTGGGACGAGGAGAAGAGGGGATGGTATTGGCACACAGGTGATTACCCCTCAGGTTGGGAAAAGAAAGTTAAAGTAGTAAACATTCCCGCGTCGGCCAAGAAAGTTCCTGCCAAGCTTAAATCTGCCAGCAAGTCCAAGTCTGCCACTCCTCAACCTCCTGCAAGTACTACTCCTGCCAGCAGAACACGAGGCAGTAAAAAGAAGACAACTCCACATCCTGTGTCTGCCGCTCAGCGAAGAGTAAGTTTCTAAAAACTTTTTCTTGCTTTGTCTTCCAAGTACACATATATATACACTTCTTCCCCTTTTTCTCTGACTTTTTCTGAATCCCGACTAACTTTTTCCTTGACTCCTTTTCTTATCCCTTTTGCTTTTGCAGTCTAAGCAGAAGGAGGATACGTCAGCCCCCCATCCTATTATGCTTAAGGAACCCGAATCAGAGGTATGTTTCTTCTTACTCCTGCACTTGTCCAATCTGCTACTTTTTTTTTTGTTACTTCATTCGCCCAAAGAATTAATTCGTCTTTACACCTTTTCTTTGTTTTGTCCTTCAGGATAAGCCTGAGCCTCTTTCCATATATCGCCCCACGGCCGAGGAGCTTTCTGCCCCTATGGGCATTCCTACGGAAGGCACTTTTGGTGGGGTCGAATTTGCAGCATCTGTTCCTTCTGCGGCCACTACCTCTCCTACTGG